>OY992526.1:20640212-21840212 GCA_963921215.1 Scoparia ambigualis
CATTCTTTAGTATAGTAGCATTCTTTAGCGCCGCAAAAATATATGCAATCTTACCACCCGCCCAATATAACACATCTCAAGTCGCTAATAAATCAATTCCGCTCTTAACCCGCCGGGGTTTACAAGTTCGGCCGGCACCAGCACCTAAACAGGTCGTCTGTATTCACATCACGGCGTGGTCCGAAATCTCTTTAATAACATTAAGCCAGCGCGAGCTGTGTTTGTTTAGCACACAGGTGTTAAGATGAACCGCGACCAAGGAACTTTATATACCTTATCTGGAAAGAGCTAGGGCAATTTGACATAGTTCAAAAATAAATCTTATTGTTATGGTGCCTTAAGTTCTATTACTGAAATCACTTTGCTCAGGAGAGAAACACGGTCCGAGTGAGAACCCGCTGCGAGTGCCGTGGGTGCCCTTTCTATATAAGTCATACAGGCTCTCTGTCATTGGTCAACGTCCAGTCAGCGTCTACGTATGTCAGTCAGCCTGATGAACGAGAGACAGGGCACTCGCGAAGCTATCTCACTCGGACTGGGAATCGGCAGCTCGTTCACATTCCAGTTTAGGTATAAGTTCCTTGACCGCGACCGACTGAGGGTTGCCCGACTTAGCAACGGATTAACAGGAACTGCACCGCACAGAAAATAATTTACTCGCTAAACCTTCCTGAATAATGGATCACGTGCATAATAGGGGAATTCTGACAACGGCGAGGGGCAACCAACTAACTAAACGAGTATGTACCTAACCATTTCGTTTCGTGGTGATTAAATTGTACCAATAGGTTGTTTTCAACGTTTCAGATCGAAAGGTATTTCGGAATCCTCATTTTCCTATTTAGGAAGCTTTGAGGCCTTACTATCAACTCTTAGACCAGTATTACTTTAATCTTACTATGAAAAATACTATAATACTGCTCAAAGAAGTGACAGCAAGGCCCCTGAACCGAGAAGAGAGACGTTTATAGGCTACTACCACATAAGGCTGATAGTCAGTCACTCTTAGCAGAGTAGTCGTGTTCACTATAGGGTCGCTTTTCGTTGTAGTAGCTGCTTTTGGAAGCTTTCCATACCAGTCTATGCTGCCTGCATTGCGAACGCACGCATTCTGTCACAGGAATCCCGGTAACAGATTTCATGGTGTCCGTCTATCTGGTTGGTAGTAGTCTCCGTGATCTATAGATTTTGATACTGCCTTGAATCACAGGCTATTCAATTGTTGTTTTACCTTACAAAATCTCTACCATCATCATCATCATCATCGAATATATTTTATTTGCTAGAATGCGGTACATATAAGATCTTAAATTATGAAACTCACATCACATTCACCAGGAGCTGGCATGCAAAACATAAGACAGAACATTTTAATGATATACCTACTATGTCAACCTAATTAGGTACCATTACATGTCAGAATCCATTATACTCGTAATAATATTAAATTGATAATTATAATAAATTAATTTCATACAACATAACAAAACATAAAATATTTAAATTATTTTACATTTGAAATTAAAAAAATCATTAAGATTATAGAAACAATTTTTCACTAGCCATGACTTTAATATTCTATTCTATTCTATTCTATTCATCATCATCATCTTAGCCCGCAATCAGCCACTGCTTGGTATTGGTCTCCTTTATTTTGTGCCAGTCCTCTCTGTCTTGCCTGCGCCGGTTTAATTCAAGTAAATGAATTGTGACCGAATTTCCCCAGAGATTTTCTGGCAGGGGAAGGCATCTCGCAAGCGAGTCCCCAATTCCTAAAGTTTCTCTAGGGGTTCGAGTCGGTTGACTAGAGCGGAAAACCCGAGGACACCTCTAAAGAGGCACGGTACCTCGGCTCGGGTTAACCGTGCAGTGGGGTTAAGACCACGAGGCGGTTAAAAGGCTATACATACTATAGAGGAGTTCCGATTCACACAGCATCATCTCTAGTTCTCATTGACATCACAGTTGTATCGACATATCGGTAATCGGTATCGTTACACACGTCCGTTTCACTTTCCTCGATGCAAGTGAAGCGTGCCGCCGAGCACGCGACTTCCGTCCGCCTGTGTGCATCGGCGCGATTCCACGAGGTAATTATGAGAGCGTGAATGTTTTTATATGTTTAAGTATGTATCGCATTTACGTGGGGGAAGTGACGGCAAGTCATCGCTACAAGTCATGGGTCTTGGCTCAATCACCAAGCTTGCCAAATGACAGTTGGTGATCAGATCACAAACCCGGGCTATGCTTCGAAACACACTTTGCCTGACCCGGGAATTAAACTCGGAACCGCCGGACACCGAACCGAGCGCTTGACCACTCGTCATTAGATTAATTACTTGAAGATGTTATTTTCTGTAGTTTAGATGCCATAGAAAGCATCCTATAATCCAGGATATGCTCTACACGTATAAAAATACTTTATATATTTGATCATCTGTTTTAGCGTGATTGCAGAGAACAAACTTTGTTTAACACTTAACTTCTTTAATACCTACCAGTTGTTATCATAAACATCTCGCTTATAAAATAAATCAACTGAAACTATACAAAATTGACACGGAGGGGTTTTCACAAAGGCCCAGAGAGATAAAAGTGCGTGTAGAAATTCAGAATCCCCACCGACGCCTCAGGTTCGGTTAGGGTTGCCGCCTTTTTTGCATGATATAAAATTACTCTGTATCAATTTAGTACAGTTTCCGTTGATTGCTTAAGCATATGCACTTCGGAAGTGTATAGTATTTTGTACACATGCTTGCACGTAAATGATGAAATTAAAAGATGATTCGATTACCTGTTTATACGTTTATTCCACCTGACACTAAGGGGAAGCTAACTTTTTTTTTATCTAACAAATCCTACTTACCCTCTTGGGTGACGTAAAAGGCGACTAACGGACCGAAGACTGCACATACACCCAATAGCATAAAGCGGCAACGGGCTCACCACATATTACGTTGAGCACATGTGCAGTTGTATTTCGTCTGCCGTGGACTAAGGCAGTGCAATCCTTTTGCGGTCCTCATTGCCTATAGTCTTTGACTAACACTTTGGGGATAATAGACGTAATCTTTATGTTGGGCCTCCACTTCTGGTGGCATCCCTACTTGTTACGTGCAAACGGAATCGTTCATGCACGCATAGGGCACTGTGGGGAGAATATTCCCCCATACGACGTCACTATGTGTCTGAGATACGCGTCATGAGATTGTTAAAGGTGTCTTTCCTTTGCTCCCGTGAGAATATTTTCAGTAAACATATGGTCCGTATGTTCCACGTTAGACTGACGAAGCGTTTGTAGTTGCTCTAGTTTTTAATAAAAGCTTAGACCAAGGATAAAGTAGTTTCATCTTTGAGCTGTGTGGTGGAGGCTCATACAAAGAATACTGCCAACCCATCGCCTTTACGACACCCATAGGCAGACCCATGGGTGTCGTAAAAGGCGACTAACGGACTTAAGAGGAAACACTACATCGAAGTGGCATGCAAAATTCTCATACAAAACACAGAAAAACGACGTTTCGTAGTCCCCTGTTTCCTCCTTCAGAACTGGACCAATTTTTATTACTTTTTCAGAATCGGTTAAAGAAAGAGATTTTCTATGTCTGTATGTTTGATTCGAATTCGAAGAGTTATAGCTGCAAACAAACTTTGTCACCGTGGAAAAATAGAATCGCCAGCCAGGTGTTGCCAATTAAAAATAGTTTTCCGCGCTCCCAGCAGCCGTGATTAATCATTTTTCCGCTGTGTAGTGTGCTTGAATAGAGAATGGCATTCGAAATATAGCGTTGGTAGGTTATTTATTTAGAAGGGCACAATTAAAGCAATACATATACCTAGATACACATACAAAATATCACAATAATAATAATAACACGCATTATTATTATTATTATTAATAGATTTATGCGATAAAACCGCCACATTGTAACATTGTTATACTTTTTTTTTCTTTTTCATGTAAATGCATTGTAAATGTTTGTGTGCATTGTAAATAAAAGTATTATCTATCTATTATATATCACTTTTAAGTTTCAAACATATTATGTTTAAACCTTAAAGAGTACACAACGTTCAATATATTTTTTTATAGTAGTCCATTGTGTCCTATATATTAAACTAGTGGCCCCTTCTGTAACAGTTGTGAAAATTACACTTAACAAGGAAAAGTTGTAAAGTTTTGGTAAAAGAAGCAAACAATTTTTGTCTTTATTTTATTGGTACATTAGGTGCAGTTTCAAGCAGAAAAAATAACCCTTTGCTACATTTGTAAAAATGATTTAAAGTTTCTTCACACATTGTCATATCAGTGAAGTCACAGTTCCGACACAGTGCCGGCACGGTGAAAAATATTCTTTCATACATTCTCTATGAATTTTGTCAAAACGAATACGTCCGTGATTTGCCGGTGGCGGCACTGACACAGAGCATTATCACTGACAAGTGGGGGATGCATAGAGAATTTATGAAAAACACTGTGCCGGTACTGTGTCGGAACTGTGGCTTCACTGATATTATGTGTGAAGCAACCTTTGACTAGATAACTGTTCTACAATAAACGCAACGCAACTTGATTGATTTAATACAAAACACTTGTGTTAATTTTATAATTATAGATATATCCTGATTCCTGACATTTTAATCTTTTGCGGGGTCCATAGTCACATAAAGAGTCTCCAGTTCTCTACAAAAGAAACACGTGAAAAGACGTAGCATTACTAGCCAGGTTTAGCGCAAAGCTACCTCCATTTATTTCAGTCAGTCACTAGTCACTAGACCCAGTCACAGGTGGCACAAAACGAGAAACAGGCATGCTCAGTGCCGCCGTCCCATCAAAGGAATTGAATCCTGTTACGTACATAGCATTTTACTTTACCGTAAGCTGAACTACGGTCAAAGAGCTGATAGTAGATGATCCGAGTATACAACGACCTTCACCGAGCCGGTTAATGGATGAATAGTATTTTATATCAAATTTAATGTGTTAAAAAATATATTGCGAGTGGGTTGGCTGAAAAATTCAGTCCAATATATGATTAATTAAATATTTAAAAATATATACCAATCGAAAGTATGAAGCCTATAGAATATGCAGACGTTAGGTTGACTTTTTTTTCCTGTCATAACATTGGGTAGGCAGGTGTAAACAGGCAAGTCAATATTAGTAATTTGCAACCGTCTGGTTAAATAAATAAAATTTATGTTTATATAAAGATAAGCTCATTACAAACAGACACACATCAAAGCAGTGCAAAGTAAAAAAAATATTTTATTTTAAATATTAAATTAATCATTAAAGGTTTTAAATATTAAATTAATCATTAAAGGTACTGGACTGAAATTTTTCAGCCAACCCCCTCGCGATATATTATTTAACATATTAAATTTGATATAAAATACTTTTCATCCATTAACCTTCTCGGTGAAGGTCGTTCTATACTCGGATCTTAGACTATGAGGTTCAAAAACTAAAGTTAAATATAGCGAATTATTCCCCAGAGATACACTTTTCGGTACTGTTGTGTATAAAATCACTTTGTTTCGTGAATACTTTATTAAACAATGGATGAAGTCCTACATGATGCCCTACTAGCGGCCTGCTCGTCTTCGTCCGAGGGAACAACTCGTATCTCATGACGAATTTCCACAAACATTCATTCGTATAAACTTTGTACTGACAATTAAAAACCATTCATCAAACGCGTACATAATTGTACTTACATTATTGTATATAACACTAAATTTGTTACTAAGATGGAAAAAAATATATCAAAATAAATGTTAGTTAACTGTTATTTTATTAGTTTTAGACGTCAATAAGTGCCTGTGAAGGCTTATATTAAATAATCTATTTGCCTTTGACTTGCAAAATCGCAAGCTGCTGCGAAACCAACGACCTTATTCACCGTAGGTACCGGTACTGAGAGCTAATTAGGTACCGAGTTCCCATTCCCTCGTCACTTCACTATGGCAATTAACGTCTAAAATGACACCAGAGAGTGCAGTCGTTATCGAAGTTAGCGTACATTACTCGTAATACCCAGACCCGAGAGACTTTAGAAAACCCTATTAGTTAAACGTACGTAAAAATAAACTTCAATTAATCAAAATCAATCAAACTAGCTCCATTGTTTACGACAACTGTAAACACAGAAAAAAATACCTAAACAAAATGGCTGATTATCAACAGGGTGACCATGTTTCGTTTATTTTACGAGTCATTAACTCGAACCCTGATTACTTACAATCCGACCGTTAAACTCCCGCCTGAGTGAAATAAACAAGAGATGTTTATATTCCTGGGTTTAAAAATAAACAAGTTATATTATTGTTTCAGCACGAGTACCTTCGGAGTTGCCTGCAGAATTGTCGATTAAACGAAAGGTTAAAGGGACGCGTGACGTCACGGCTCGCCTGTTCGGGGATGCGACGCGAACAAAACACGAAGTACATTAAAACAAGACGGATTGATATGTCATTCTATAAATAGATTTTGAATGAGCACACGTCTTCAAATGGTAATCATATTAAGGTACCGATTCACAAGCTAATAAAACACATGCTTTTTGAAATAACGTGCTCTCTAAATGCATGTTTTACTCAGTGTAATTCTCGGGCGGTGTTGAGCATACACAAAACTATTATATGTATATTTAGTGTACTTCAGTTTATAATAATTTAATCGCGTATATGAAATAAAAGAACAGTATATTTTAAAAGAAGCTACACTTAAAATTTTAATACTGTTTCTAACTATGTCAAATGTTCTAATCGTACAGATAATCAGAATTTAAAATGCTTCATGTTCTTGTACTTACAATTTGTAGAATGTAAGAAGATGTTTGTCTGTCAACAAATGAAAGCGATTCGGATAAGAGATCAGAAAATCATTTTATTGAATGGACTGCTAATGATGATACGGATATTTTCATCGTGCTGAGTATGTAGTATATTATTACCACGTCTGTATTCCCACTACGCTAGCTTAAAAGGATCGACGAGTGGAAATAAGCTCAGAGCGGACAATATGCTGTGACGTGACTTCTGAAGTAGGGTATTGGGTATTCGCGTTAGATTATATGACACCCGCTGGAGAAGGAATCCGGGTTTTTTGTCTAATAATGTAGGTTAACTTTTGTACCATGTCACATCAAGTCGCACGGAATACCCCTAATGTATGAAAGCAGTAGTTGGTATGGGATAGTACTAAAGTGTTATGCTACTTCTGCGACCGACCGTACCTTAGCAAGCAAGATTTGTGATATCAAAGAAAATAGCCAGCCTTGTTTCCGATTTCTGCCAGCCTCGCAGCCACCTCACCAGAATCACAAAGGTACTCAAATTAAAAACAATAAAAAGAAACACTTTATAGAATCAAAACCACATCAACAACTCCACTCAACGTTATTGTCAAAGGACGTCCATCTCAAGCGTTGTTCCCCTAAAAACAACTCTAATCAATTAGAGCCTCTGGCGTTGCGTAATAAAGGCAAAAATCTGTTGAACTCGATCCCGCGGCGAGGGTTCATCTGACAAACCACTCTGGTAAGTTAATAACCATATTACCGAAGCTATCTTGTTTACAGAGACTCTTAAACGCGAAAAAATACAAACAAGAACCTGCTGGGGTGCCGTCGTGAAAGTAAGTAGGACACTTTTTTATAATTATGTCATGCTTATTAACTTGTTGGAAACGTTAAGTAATAAAAGGTAAGTGCAGACTTCTATTATGATGATAATTTAATCAACGCCTCTACTGTAATAGCAATAGACAAAATCAAAATAAAGACACGATTTAAAAAATGACATGTAACAAGGGTCAAATTATTCTTTATCTATTTATTCTTATCATTTTAAAAGCTTTCAATAATTTAAGTTTCTTTCGACAAAGTGTTTATAAATGTATTTTGAAATAATATATTTTTTTATAAAGGAAGGACGCAAACAAAATACAACAGAACCTTGTGCCATTATTTCACACCTATTACCATTATTACCCCGGGCGAGCCGACCCAATGCGTGCTGCAACGCAGCGTGGCAGTCAGTGTCACTCATTTAGCACCACCCAGAAAACGAAACGCCTGAGGTAGACATTTTTTTCAAGGTTTCGTTATCTTCGTATAAATGTAACTCTCATATATATTAAATCACTTTTCAAAAATTGTACATGTTCAATTATATTAAATCATGTCACATAATGTCGTAACACAATAATTCTACATGGCGACAAACTAAGATAATGAGCTTGGGAAAAGTATGTTTAGTTATTTATTTTTTAAAAATTACATTTTAACTTTAAATATGACATTAAAATTTTCTGTAGCCCTTCAAAAAACTTTACAATAATTTTTTAAAGATTCATAAAAATGACCACGCGCTATTGTTTTTGTGACAATCAAAATACGCGCGAAACAAGCGCCGTGACGTCATCGGATTCCATTCTCTCGCACGGGTGGTGACTTCGTTTTATTAATATGTCCATATGAACCAGTGCAGTTGTGCCACAGATTACTTAATAATTAATTGTGCAAATAGTTAAGTAGTGTAATCGGACGCCCGCCGGGCGCGGGCGGCGAGAGCGGCGGCGGGGGCTATCGGATACGATGACGTTACGTCACGTCAGTCGAGTGCCAGCGAACTAAGCGAGGGAGTAGTGTTTTAACGAATTATTTATGTACAATAACTTTGTAAATACTTCTCGTATCGAAGTGAAATAAAAACTATTGTGTAAACTTGAACGCACCCGGTTAAATATAAAAATGATTGACGGTAGGCAAAAAACTTATATCTATGAGACGACCAACACCTCAGTCTCCCTGTGACCACGGACCCTGTAAAGGGTTCGAAGCGTCAGGATAATATAAAAACTATGTAAATAGTAAATTAAACGCGAGTTAATCCGTCAAAAAGTGTTTCATTTCAAAAACTATTGGTTTTAGAATAACGACTTCTATAATGGTATAAAGTAAAAATTAACTTTTTTTTCATTTTTCCCAAGTCCATTGATGATAGATAGCTAGATAGTTTTTTAATTCGGTTTTTCTTAAACAATAGCTTAGTGCGACTGCGCCATTCAGCCAGTTTCAAGTACATACATACATAAACTCACGCCTGTTTCCCATGGGGGTAGGCAGAGACTATGGATTGCCATCTGCTACGGTCCTTACACAGTGTCAAGTCAAATAGATAATAGCAAAAATGTTAGTCTCATAAAAATTACAAATCGTGGTCACACCACAGCATCACCCGCGCGGTTGGAATTGACAAGAATATTTTTACAGATTCACGCTTTTGAGAGTCTACCCACACCCGCGCCCATTAAAATAAAACGATTTAATTGTCATTAAATGTTACAAGCCGCCGGATATGGGCGACAAATTCATATGTTTATTTCATACGAATATGAAACATCGCGCTTTCATTAATGGCGTATGAAACAGTGAAGGCGTGAAAACGTGGATTGTGGCAGAGAGATTTTGCGGTCTTCATTGCCCAGTCTCTGACTAACCCTTAGGGGGATTACAGCCTAGCGTGTCATATTCATTGACCTAGAAGTATAGACAAAAACGTTCATACAAACCATTTTTTCAAATTCTGGAATGAGAGACCTAAAGTTCGCTGCAGCCGCTGCAGCGCTTACACATTTAATGTCGTCTAATCAACAGACAGATATCGCAGCGCCGCAGCGCCAGATCGGTCAAAGACAACGTAGTGTGTATAAAGATGGCGTCCTAAATCGATTGTCAATAACAATAATTGAAAAAAAATCTTTTCTATTCTAATAATACGATATAACGACTTAATAATGACTTGAATAACAATTAATTTCACTTACTTGACAACTGAATTGTAGTAAACGTCTAGGTGTACACTTTGGAAAGAAATAAAGAATTATTTTCGCCGCTCCGCACGCGCGAATGTTAAAGCCACATTAAAGCAAGGTGCCGAGTCGACCCCGCAGATGACTAGAACATAGTGCGTGTTCGGAAGGGCCTATCTAGTGTAACGTATATACCTATCGATGGTCATAATCAGCCCGCGTCAGTCCACTGCTGGACATACGCCTCTGAGCATGCCAATGAGCACGACATTCGATTTTGTCACTCTGCATATATCGTCCCTCTGCCTAGCCGGAGGGCGTCGCACATAGGGTTACCATCCGTCCGGTTTAGTCAAAGTCAAAGTCAAATTAATTATTCAATGTAAAGCTTTACAGGCACTTATTGACGTCAATACTAATAATAATAAAAAAAACAGTTAACTAACTTGTAGTTAAGACTTAACAACTAATCTAACGAGCTATAGTCTGTGCCAGACAAACGCGCATTCCGTGCACGTCCGTGCACAGTCCGGAGATGTCCGGACTTTTAGACTCTAATCCGAAATTTGTCCGGCTCTTTAATTTGTAGGGATTTTGGAAAATGAGTAACAAAATTACATAATAAGTAAAATCAAATAAGTCTTTAATATTTATTAACTTCTCATTTATCTAAAAACAAAATATAAAAAGTGAGTAATGATTCCATTTTGTGACTAAAAAGTCCGGACTTTTATTGAAATGTCAGGCTTATTGTCAGGACTTTCAAATTCCTAAATGGTAACCCTAGTCGCACACTACGTTTGCTGAGCACAGTGGGGTCCACGAACACGTCGGGTATTTACGTATCAGAAATTTAATAACTTTGATGTACGTAGGTTAAGCTCATTTCAAATCAGCTTCGTGGTTGTTATTTTCGGTACAAGGTTCACTAAAGGTCCTAGGGGCACTAGAGGTCTAATTTTAACCTATTTTGATTTGATTAAATTCACTTTTAAAATCAATTTTGTTCAAGTTACTTAAAAAATTATCGTAAACTAACTAGCAACAATTGGATAAGAAAAGCTCAAGATTCGAAAAGTCTTAAATCCAGCAGTGGATGGATTGACACGAGCTGATTATGATAATGATGATGATAAATAAATAAATAATAAATAAATAAACTTTCCTACATTCACACCAATTATCTAGCCCAAGAGCAGCTTCGTTATGAAACTCGTTAAATGGTTACTAGACAACGGATAAACATACTTAAATACATACTTATTATACATAGAAAACTCCCAGAACCGAGACAATTTAGAATAACAATAATTTCTAAATTGACCCGACCGGGGATCGAACCCGGGACCTCAGAGATGGCAACACCATGAAAACCGGTGTATAAACCACTCGACCAAGGAGGTCGTCAATGATGATGATGTGAGTTAGAAATGTTAAACAGTTATGATACCCTGTTACAGAATCAAAACTTTCAGACAAACAATCTAACACCTATATTACAAAGAAACAAGCCCCGTGGTATTTTCCTAAAATTGCTTTTAACAATCTACAATTCTCGGAACACACAAACCAGATGTTAACATTACGCCAAGATTCGCAACGCCAATCCACTTACCTGTAACAAGGAAAAACAACAATAAACACTTTGATCAAGTTACCGAATAAATAACAATTGTTGGGTGTACCTAATTTTAATATTCTTTTTACCCAGTTTATACAAGATTTCTTACAAATCAACACCAAACCGTAAGCAGATGACAGACAGACTTGCGTAGAACAGTCGTCAGAAAAAAAAAGAAAATATCTAGCTGGCTAGCTCGTGTCATTAAGAGGAAACACTACGTCGACGTGGCCTGCAAAATTGTCAAACAAAACACAGAAAAACGACGTTTCGTAGTCCCCTGTTTCCTCCTCCAGAACTGGACCAATTTTTATTACTTTTTCACCTTCGGTTAATGAAAGAGATTTTTATGTCTGTAGGTTTGATTTTTTTGCATTAAGCCATTTATTTAATAACCAGGAGCCTTCAAAATTTTGTTAAATCACTCCGTTTTAAGGCGCCTTCAGAAAAAATAAGTAGCTGGTTTAAAAAAAATCAAACATACACACATAGAAAATCTCTTTTTTTAACCGATGCTGAAAAAGTAATAAAAATTGGTCAAGTTACGAAGGAGGAAACAGGGGACTACGAAAAGTCGTTTTTCTGTGTTTTGTATGAGAATTTTGCATTTCACTTCAACTTAGTGTTTCCTCTAAATAGAATACCTCGGCTAACAAGTAGTAAATTGGATGTACTTAAAAAAAATATTTTTCGCGGAGGGCAGTGAGGGGCGAGGCGAGGCGAGGTTATGAGGCAAAACTGTTTTGCTAGATCAAACGGTTTATGTATTTACTATTCAATTACGCTCTTATAAAAATATATAATACACTAAAGGATATTGCCTAAAGAATGTGCTCATTTGTCACGCGATTAGATGTACTTTACTCGAATATAAAAAAATCCCGAAAACAGGTCAAATAAAAGTCTAAAACGGATAATTTTTAATTTTTTTTTTAATTTTCAACATAATTTTTGCATGTAAATATTTATTTTGAAGTACTACAGAGGGTAACCTATCATAAATTCGAAACTTTCCTGTACGAATTTCAATTGTTCGAAAACGGTATGACGAAGTTTTAAATACCAGATCGTTGCTTTTACATAATTTTGTTAATCCATAAACTTATCATACATACGTTTTATTTTCCAGAAAAACTATTAGCCGATTATCAAAACTACTTTTTTTCTTTTGGAAGATGTTTTGTTTACAATAAATTTCATATCTAGAAGTATTAAAATTCGAAGTAACATTTTCTTTAAAATATCATACTCATACCCAGTTTTTCTTGTGTTTCATATGTTTATATTATTAGGTGAATAAACTTAAATGTCTTTAAAAGTTAATACTTTTTGTTTCCAGTAAGATTGTGTTTCAAAAGTCAGTGAGAGAAACGAATCGCGGCAAAACCGACTCTACGTAGTCTTGTCTGCCCTACGCTAGAGTGTAATTCAAGCCCGCGTAGGCGCGGAGGGGCGAGGCGGCCCGCGAGCTGAGGAGCAGGTGGGTTTAACGCTCGCCGCCGTAGCTGAGGCTGGCTGGCAGAGCCGGCCAGCAAGCCGAAGCTGCGGTGGTGAGCGAAACCCATCTGCGACGATAAGCTCGCGTGGGACTGCCGGAGCCTCGCAGCGCCGGAGCCGTGACAGAAACCATGCCTGCTGCATGCTTGCTGCTTGCTTGTTTGCATGCTGCATGCTTGCTTGCATGCCGCAGATTGCATGCAAGCTCCAAGCTTGCTTGCTTACATGCTGCATGCTTGTTTGCATGCTGCATACTTGCTTGCGTGGTGCAAGCTTGCTTCCATGCTGCATGCTTGTTTGCATGCTTAAACGTTACTACGATTACAAGTTGTTCGATGTTGTTATGGATTTCAATTATTTGAAATGTTGTATTTTAATAATATTGGAAACGTGTTTCTGGAAAATGAATCGTCTAGCATTAATAGCTTCGGCCAAACGTTGAGTGAGATTGCGAAACATAGAGATTTTGAAAAAAATAACAATTGATAATCGGCATTTCAAAACTTTGTAAATTATGTTTTCGGTAAAAAGAAAATTATGGAAAACAAAAAATCACAAAACGTTTTCGGCCAAATAAAATTCGTACTGGCAAATTTCGAATTTATGATAGGTAACCACTACAGAGAACCTGCTAATTCATGAAATCTTATAAAGTCTATATAGGCAAAAAAAATATAAAAACCTATAACACGCGCCTATTTGCGCCGCTTTATTGTTATACCCGTCCCTTACCGTCGTACCGTCGGTCGAAAGAGCGAAAGAAAAGCGATCGAAAGGACTCGCCTTAATCTGAAATGCCAAGTATGTGATCTTATACGACTGTAACCTGTATGTGTACCAAATAAATCAATAAATATTATTACCGACCTATCTCATCCGCATGGGTGTCGTAAAAGGCGACTAACGGACTGAAAACTGCTCATACACCCAACCGCATAAAGCAGCGATGGGCTCACCACCTAACAAGCTGAGCACATGTGCAGTTGATATTTGGTGTGCCGTGGACTATCGCAGTGAAGTGCTTCTGCGGTTTTTTTCCTTGCTTAGACTCTGACTAATCCTTTTGGGATAACAGTCGTGACCGTATGTACTTGTGTAGGTTTTGTATTAATGTTATTGTTTTGCTTATATAATATTAACACATTTTTCTGTTTTTAACATTTGTCATTTTGTTAAGAGGGTTTACGCTTATCGGTTTTCCATACAATTTTCCAAGTCGAAAATTTTAAAGACCAATAAGCCAATTTCAATGAAACTTCGCATGCTAAAGTAAAATACAGGGATCTAAATAGTTTGTTGAAAACATTTTTAAAAAAGGTTTATTTCGCTGAGTTATAGCGATTTAAAGTCCACTATAGAAAGTTTAAAATCGCAATAACTCAGTTAAAAACACGTTTTTTTTTAAATGGTTTTCAACAAACTATTTAGATCTCTATATTTTACTTCAGCATGCCGAGTTTCATCAAAATTGGCTTACTGGTTTTTAAAAACTTCAACTTGGAAATTTGTATGGGAAACCGAAATGCGTAAACCCTCTTAACAAAATGACAAATGTTAAAAAAAAGAAAAATGCGTTAATATTATATAAGCAAAACAATAACATTAATACAAAACCTTAAGGCTTGTATTTTGGACCATCTAATTTGTAATTATAGGTATTTTATTTCACTTTTCTTTTTGTGTAGACGTTGCCCCTACTCAAGGACCCAGCTGAAAATCAGCGTTCTGGCATCTAGCTGAGCTGGTAAGCCTTTTCGGCCAACCTTTATTGTTTCCTTTTTTATAATTGTCTTTGTTAATCGAAAATTAACATGTTTGTATATATTTCATTGTGTATCATCTTAATGTTTGACGCCTTTGCGTTATCGATCTTACGTTCAAAAAAAAGGAATCACTTGTCATTAAATCAAAACCTGTCTAGTTCATAGTATATAGATGTGATAAAGATGGCAGTCGGCCATGCTTTGGTTTTCTCCTTAAAAAGGCGTGTGGACGCCATGTAATATTAATTAGATTAGTAAAATCAGTTGTTCATTGGTTTTGTCATCAAGGCGTGTGGATGCCAGTTCAATATTAATTATAGTCATTCATTGGTTTTCAAAATCAAAGGCGCGTGGACGCCATTTCATGTTAATTATAGTAGTTAAATCTTGTTACCTATTAAAATCAGTGTGACAAAGTAAAGTGTTTATTTTTCATCATCTGAATCATCATCATCAATTATCAACGTCTCAAGGGCCTAAAGCGACGCTTCGAACCCGCCGGACGCGGCTCCTTGAGAAAGTCATCATCAACGTGTACGATCCTTGGCCGTCGCGATCACGGCTGGCCGAGAAAATCTACGCACAGTCTTATACTTTTTTTTTTCCTTGCTGTAATTTTTGAATGATGTAGCCGAATAAATGATTTACTTACTTACATAAGTAAGTATGTCTCTTGTCGATAACGCCGCGAAGAGCAACGTCTCGTGGCTGTTGTTTGTAATTCAATACACCAAAGTGGACCGGAGCCCTTTTTAAGCACGGAACACTCCAATATACATTTAGTTGGAGGACGGCCCTCCCAATTGTCCGCTCCATCTAAATGCGGGTAGTTGCCAACGACCTTGTGTCGAACGCACAAGAGCCGTTTTACAATGGCACGAAAAAGTTTGTCCGGTTAAGTGGATTCGTGTTTGATTCCCTGGATGGTACTTCGCGGTGAAAAAATACTATTGAAATGCTAGAGTTTTTCGGGAACAGTTCCTTGTCGATCGTGAACGTTGGAATTGGTAGTTTTTAATCTGCCTATAAAACTTGAGGTGCCCGGGTGTTATAAATTTGACGCCTGTGCCTGTGTTGTCGACGCATTCATTAATAAATCATTAAATTTTTTTTTCATTAAGGTAAGAGTTGTCCTACCACAACAATGCTACGAACTTGGTTGATATTGCGATAGATTAGAAGGAAATGTTTAACTATCATTAATTACAATTAATTATTATATTATTATTATTTATCTTTTTATTTATTCAATTTATAAAGTAAAATCGCCGTTTTCCTGTCTGCCGCCGCTTTTCCCTTATAAACCACGCGATGGCTTATTACGCGGTTTCCACTCGATAAAGGACGACAATTTGTAGATATGTATTTTTTACAAATGGGCTTAAGTATTAATTAAGGTTATAATATTTATTTATTAGATTGATATGAATAATATGTAAATGTCGACAGATTTTTAACATCTCGACATATTTTAAAATATAATATGCTCTTTCCACTTGCTGCGCCCTTACAGGGAGTCACATAATCTGTGCATTATTGTAACAACTTGTTTACTTTGTGACATGCAATAAATGAAATGAAATGAATAAATTATGACAGCGTTTCTAAGTTAGCGTGGGCGAAGGTGCGGACGGGCCGCTAATTATCTTATAACTATTTTACTAAAAGCGACCGCTCGCGGTTTCACCCGCGTGGTTTTCACCCACGTGGTTCCCGTTCCCGTGTGAATATCGAGATAAAGAGTATCCTATGTGTTAATCCAGATTATAAACTATCTGTATGCCTAATTTCATCCAAATCCATTCAGTAGTTTTTACGTGAAAGAGTAACAAATATCCATACATACTTACAAACTTTCGCGTTTATAATAGTAGGATTTACAAGCCCTATATCTTATCCTATAACAATACCAGTGTCAATGCAACGAGCCTCAAAGAAGAAAAAGTTAAATAACATAAAATTTGCATCCGATAACGATAAAAAAAATCATAGCAACATCAAATTTCCCAAAGCTTTTCCATCGCATCTAATGGTCCGATGACGTCATCCTACAAGTGAGCAGTGTCCGATTCTCCACCCACCCACCATCATAGAGCTGTCAGTGACGGCCGCACCTCGACTGTGACCGTACATAATAAGCGTGACCGCGTTTGATGTAAGGGGATTCTCTCTGTTGGTTGGTTGGTTTTTTTTTAACTCTTTTCGCTTTGTTCCACATTCCGTCCCCGGTCACGGTAATACCGGTTTCATTAGGAGGCGGCTGAGACTCAACTCAACTCAACAAGCCACAGTTGGGTAGTGAATCGCAATGGCAGTACGTAAAGTCTCGAGTACATTTTTTTAAATCGGTACCTTAACTTGCTAAGGGCTGACTTTTCCATCCTCGGATAAAACTTATGCGTCTGATAAAGTATTAGCGGTGAAAGAATACTACCACCCCCTTCTCTCTCTTGGGTGTCGTAAAAGGCGACTAACGGACTAAAGACTGCAGATACACCCAACACCATATAGCGGCGATGGGCTCACCACCAGTCACGCTAAGCACATGTGCAGTGCAGAAACAAAAAAAAAGATAGACAGATAGAGTAGATGTAGGCGGAACTTCCAACCGCAAAAAAAGCAAAAACGTGATGTGTGCAAATGTGGTATGAGGAATAAAAGAAGGAGAGGTATAGAAAACGAGAACAAGTATGAAATAGATAAAAAGCATAGATCGACTCCGGTCACATATCGCAGGTATACATTGAGATAATGTACATGGAGGTACAAGCATTTAAAAAAAACCCTGCAAGTATTGACGGCATTGAGGTATTGGATATCCTGAATTACGAAGTAAGCTGGCGGTGATCACTTTCTATCAGGTGGGTGACCATGCTGCTAGTTTGCCTTTTTCAAATAGAAAAAAAACTAATAAGCCCTGTTTCTGCATAACTTTGAATAAGCGTGTTTAAACGTTTCAGAAGTAACTTCACTACTGCTAGTGAATACGCTATGCGTATATAATGAACTACGTTTAGTAAACGTAATTTAGCTTTATTCTTTTATTGCCAACTTCAGTACGAGTGGGTGATAAATACGCCAGGGGAACTCTGCAAATACCACTTCACAAAAAGCGTTGGATGCAATGCAAATGCAAAGGAGCGAAAAGAAAAATTGCACTCCACAACGTAAAGTGAGATGAATGGAGGTAAAACCTTTCGTCGAAACGGACAGAAAAATATTTTTATGGTCACATTACTATCAGAGTCAATAAACTTCCCACCGCTGCGGGCCCTTAGTAACCCACCAAGTTGGTCGAATTCGAGTTGGTGTCTTTTATTAACCAGTACATACAACAACATACGAGAAAACTGTTTAAAATACCATCATATACGGCAAAGAGAACACCATACATTTTTAAAATGGTCACCAATCCAATGACCCACCACTGCGTTAGTTGCTGAACTTGCAAAGTGTAACAAATTTATTATTATGCTATTTAAAAATACATAGCGATACGCCGACATTTCTGAGCGACATATTGGCAATAGGCATCAATTAAATTTTGTTCGGAGCAACATCAGTTCCCATAGTCTCAATAATACGAACAAATAACACATCGTGCGTCGCTCAAGTTCCAACCACAGCCTAGTTAGCCAGTTGAGAGTAAAATATATTAAAAAAAAAGGTTATTAAGATAGATCATGACCCGAACTCGAACCTAGGATACTTTTAATCCCGGCAACAGAATCCTGTGGGTGTAATACTTTCTCGCGAGCGAGTCGCAGGCAACAGCTAGTGGTCACATTTAGCACTTAGGCACAGAATAGGTAATAGCCTTAGGGCCCATAGATAGCGGAACCTAACTAATTACCTTTAGGTAGACCCCAACCTCATTGTAGATTCTGGATAAAAAGCGAAACAAAGACAAAGCTAATTACTTGAAGAAGGCTAACTTAATTGCGGCAAAGGAAAATGTAATTTAAAGCAGACCAGCATAATAACTCTACCGTAAGCCTGTCTAACTAACTTAATAATTGAATCCAATCAGGCAACGGTATAAAAAACCAAACATTATAATTTTAACCAAACATAAGTAGCAACATTTTCTCAAGTACGAGTATGTTGTTGTAGGTAGTAAACGAATTTATGTTAAATAGAGATTTTATGGCCATCATAACATTTCAATCTTTACTTAAATTCACAGAATTACAAAAAAATCAAATTTTAAAACCGAAATCGGAACACAAATACAATAATATTCAAAATACTGACTTTTACATAAATATAAAAACAAAGTCCGTGCTCGTTACCACCTAATATTAAGCTAAAAACTAACATTTTGTTTATGCTGAACGCGCTCAACGTCCCTAAATAAATAATTGACTGTATGCAAGTCGCTATTAAGAGGAAACACTAAATCATAAATAATAAATTTATTGTTTCTCATGTAGTTTGACAGGGTGTTACAAATATTGAAATAGAG
Source organism: Scoparia ambigualis (assembly GCA_963921215.1). Taxonomy (NCBI): domain Eukaryota; kingdom Metazoa; phylum Arthropoda; class Insecta; order Lepidoptera; family Crambidae; genus Scoparia; species Scoparia ambigualis. The sequence goes on from OY992526.1 coordinate 20,659,379, forward strand.
TATCCATACATTACCCAATTTGGGCATAAAAATATGGAATTGAATTTAAAATACAGCACGCAATACAAAATAAAATAATTGAAACATTAAAACAACAATAATTATTATCATCAAAAACACACAATTTGAGTAGCTAACATAAACAACACTTGAGTCAGATAAAAGGAATAGGTACAGTCCATGATATGAAATACAGTAATTTAGGTTAGACTAGACAGTTCAGCAAGCTTTCTGTCTATGCCATAATGACGATGACGCCAAGACGCCAATACAATTTGTGTTGCAAGCAGAAGGAATGCTACTCTACGAAAATCCAATTACAATATGAGGTAGGTAGGTACCAGTGACGAAGGTTCCATACAACTCGATTCCCACCGGCTTCCCTTCAGAAGTGTAGAACACAACCATTTTCTACTTGAATTGAGAAATGGCTCAATCAGTAATTAAAAAAGTAAATATATGAAAGAAACATTACAAATTGCCTGCACTATGGACATTAAATCAACAAAATTTGCTTTTTAACAACATATTGCTTTAAAATAAGCCGCAGGCGCGATCGGCTTTTAGGCAGTTAAACTTCCATACAAAATAAACGTCATGACGTCACATAAAGGTCAATAAACCCACCCGCGTATTTAGCAGCCGGTAAGCCGTCTTTATCCGAGTTACTTGATAGAGACAGTTATACAATTTGCGTACGCGTGAGCGGGACGGAGGATCGTTTTCGGTTTGTGTTCTGTTGACAGATAATTTGACGTAATTGCAATTCATCATTGAATGCATGACTGTGTTTTATTAGTATTTGAATTTATTAGTTAGTTTCACCTATTAGAATGATTAGTATTGTAGTTGGACTTTGTTTATTTGTGTTGTGTGTAGAAAGTAGTTACGAAGACGTACGTTGTAATTAGGTATTTGCGGTAAGTAGATATTGTAATAAGTTGAAATTACGTATTTAGAGTAAGTAGATTTGCAAAGTAATCGGTAGAATTGTAAGATGTCGGCATTAATAGCTTTAGATTCTTCCCGGCTTTTATGATAATGTCTTAGCGCACTTTGTTAGAAAGAATAGACGAATAGCTGTAGAGTATAAGTAGTATTATTAATACTTAGTCGATTAAGTTTTGTTTAATTTACATCATATCATCATTTCACCACAAACGGCTTTTATCAAAGCCACTTCTATTATGCTTGCAAGACACTGTTTCAATATCTCAGTGCTTACACGTATAGTAAAAGTGGACTGAAGATACATCTGCCTATACAAGACTGAAGCCAGGATGCCAATCACAGATTTTCGGTAAGGACTCAAGACTGCGTGCCCGCGCTCGGAGTAGGTAAGCATTTTTTTTGCTCCGGCTTACCTCTCTCAATATTTCACGCTTCGCCACTGGTAGGTACCTACATACTACGTGGAAGTGGTATGCAAAATTCTCTTACAAAACACAGAAAAACGACGTTTTGTAGGCCCCTGTTTCCTCCTTCAGAACTAGACCAATTTTTATTACTTTCTCAGCATCGGTTAAAGAAAGAGATTTTCTATGTCTGTATGTTTGATTTTTTTTAAATCAGTCATTTAATGTTTCTAAAGACGCCTTAAAACGGAGTGATTTAGTTAAATTTTTAAGGCTCCTGGTTGTTAAAAATAAATGACATAATGCAAAAAAATAAAACATACAGATGTAGAAAATCTCTTTCTTTAACCGATGCTGAAAAAAACAAAAATTGGTCGTTCTAAAGGAGGAAACAGGTGACCACGAAACGTCGTTTTTCTGTGTTTTGTATGAAAATTTTGCATGCCATTTCCACGTAGTGTTTCCTCTTAATTATGTGACGGCCGACACCACAGTCTCCCTATGACCACGTAACGTAGTAATTAAATGCGAGTAAATAGGTAGAGAGTTTTATTGCAATGAGTAGTGTTCACTTAACCCTTACAAAACAATAATGTAACTACTCGAGTTGAGTTATTTATATACAAGTACGTCTCTTCCTGTTATAGGAGATGATTGATCCGCTGTATTGAAACCAACACACCCGACTGCGCGTGTATTCAAATATAAATAAATAGATGGAGCGAGACATCTGTCGCGCGCACACTCTGTGTCCGTTTAATCTATCGGGAAATTCGACGCGTGTCAAATTTGACGCGCGCTCAGACACGCTCACGTCAAAACGGCTCGCGCGTCAAACAGACTCGATTTACAGATTTGAGGATGATCCAGGCCATGATCCAGTGACGCTTTTATTTAAAATAATTAAACCATCGTACAATACGGTTATTATCCTCAAATGGTTAGTCAGAGACTAGGCAACGAGGACCGTAACGCAGTGCACTGCCACAGTCCATGTTTCGCCCAATAAGAACTGCACATGTGCTCAGCTTGATAGGTGGTGAGCCTACACACCTACACACACACACACACACTCACACACACACCCATACACATTTACACAAAAACACGCACACTTCTTTCTGGTAATTAGTTTGTATACTTTAATTATTCTAAAGTCGGATTTCAATATGCTTATTTGTTAATTTAATTTGTCATTTGAAGTACCTTTGTTAACGGAGAGGGAACTGGCCTCTGTCACTCAGGTGATAAACCTAAAATAAGAGGTCAGGGACTTCATCACAAATATGTAACAATTATGTGACAATAAATATTTCTTATTCTTTTCCTATTCTTATTGCCGCTTTGTGCTGTTGAATATGTAGTCATCTTCAGTCCGTTAGTCGCCTTTCACGACACCCAAGGGAAGAGTTCTGTTTGGAGAGTTCGGCTCAGTGAGGGCTCGTCGCAGTGCGCATCTTCCTTGACCTGTCAAAGTGACGTCCCGATCGGATGACCGGCATAATGGACACGGCATTGTTCCTATTTTATAACAAAGGTTTTTTTCAGACTGTGACGTGCGTTCGGCGAAAATGGGTTTCGTTCTATTTCAGTATTGACAGCGCGTGTAAACTGTGTAGAAAGTAGTTTGGAACACATATCGGGTTGAGATCAGCGGCCTATCATTATTATTACATTAAAACTACAGCTATAGCATACATCCCAACAGCACAGAGCGGCGATGAGCTCACAACCTGTCACGCTGAGCATATTTGGAGAAAAGTGGACTATGGTAGAGGACTGTTTTTGCGGTCCCCATTGCTTGTCTCTGACTAACCCTTCGGGGATAATAGTCGTGAATCTGTATGTCCTAATTTACTCACAAATAACAAGATTCGGGTGACTATCAATTTAGCCATAGAAACACTCGATTATGTCTAGCTTAGTGCTCGTTTGTTATGGCATATGTTAGTGTATAAATCCATAATTTTGGACACGCAAAATAATAGAAAAATCTGTTTAAGAATGGGTTCACCCTTTTTATGACTGTTGTTGATATTTTGGACACTATAATTTTAAAATTATTTTCATCTGACACACTTATATGATACCAAAAATGGTATAAGAAGCGCTTTAAGGAATCGAGAACTATAACAAGACGATACAGAAAAGTACATAAAACAAATTAAACTTGCCCGCGTATAATTTTACAAAACTTTATCAACAATTTTAAGACGCAAACTCGCCAGTATTATTTTCATCTGACACACTTATATGATACCAAAAATGGTATATGTATAAGAAGCGCTTTAAGGAATCGAGAACTATAACAAGACGATACAGAAAAGTACATAAAACAAATTAAACTTGCCCGCGTATAATTTTACAAAACTTTATCAACAATTTTAAGACGCAAACTCGCCAAGTATCCCAGCACGCGCGCGCATTAAAAACTTACACACACACACACACACACACATATTATTATGAAACATATTCGCCCACTCGGCGTATCCCCGGTTATTTATTATACGGCGTGTAAGTAATTAAAATTATCGTCGGCGAACGTCGCGAAATTTAATTTTATACCCCCCCGTTAAGGTAACAGTCTCGTTTCCTGTAGAAAGTGGAAACACAGGGGAGGGCAAAACGCGCCGCGTCAGAGACTCAGCAATGTGGACTGCAAACGCAGTTCACTACTACACTCCATGGCACAACACCAAATAACAACAACAACATAGATGCTCAGCGTGCTAGGTGGTAAGCCAGTTTAGTCGCCTTTTACGCCACCCGAGAGAAGAGTAGAAGAGTAGAGTCTTAAATACCTCCTCGATGCACTTGATAGACTGCAAAGGCGAGCGGTACGCATTATTGGAGATGCTGAGGTTACAGCCTCCCTTGAGGACCTCCAACTGCGTAGAGACATTGCTTCTCTCAGTGTCTTCTACTGCGGAGAGTGTTCTGAAGAACTATTTGATCTTATCCCGCCCTCTCCTTTCCTCTCCCGGACTACACGTGCTGGTCTTAGGAACCACCATCATACTGTGACTAACAGTACTCGTACCAAAAATTTATCAAGTCGTTCCTCTTCAAGACCCTTCGGCTTTGGAGCTCCTACAATCTCGGGTCTTTTAAGCGGGGCGTGAAACGGCATTTATGCAGGCCGTCATGAATGGGTGCGGTCGTGATCGTGCTTATTCCACGGTGGGGAGCGCTCTCATTATTTTGGACTGCATCGGCTGTTTACCATCAGGCAGGATGCAGTCACTATGACGAGTCATAATAGAAAAAAAAAACAACACAGATGCTCAGCGTGATAGGTGGTAAGCCAGTTTAGTCGCCTTTTAGGCCAGCCGAGAGAAGAGTTGAGTTAGGCTGGTTTCACAGTCACGCGTTTGACCAGCGCCGGACACACGCGCGCGCATACAATTACTTACAACACTAGATTGTAGGTTGCGTTTCATTGTCATCTAGGGCTCGGATAATAATGTATTAAAAATTTAAAAAAATGTACATATAATATGGACTAAAAAAACTAAAATATGGCAAAAATATGTGTTAAAAAAATAACAATACTGTAAAATTTACGACTGTTTATTGCAAAAAATAAAAAAATACAATTTTACTCAGCTTCTGTTTCATTATTACTTGAATTACAGTATAGAACTACGTGTTTCTTTAAATTTTCAAAATTAAAACTCTGGCCGAAACAATGCTTTGTACTTGCTGAATGATCTTTCAACATCATAGGATGTGATTGGAGCATATTTAAATTTGCATAGTTTCTACAAGTACGGTATATCTATATTTTGCCTTCTAATGTTCCGCACAGCATGCTGTTAAATTTTTTCAGGGTATGAAATCCTTTGTTTTTATCCAATACGATTTATCTAACGTAAAATTATGAAAATATAGATAGATTGATATATTTTTTCGATAACTATGGATTTACATGAAAAATATGGAAAAATATGAAAAATAAAAATTGAATTTTCTTGATCTAAATATCATAATTTATGCAGAAAATATAATTAAGAACGAAAACCATTTTAATTAAAAATATGTATTTACATATTAATCCGGGCCCTACATCACGCAGTTCAAACGCGCAACTACTATGTAGTGTAGCGCGCGCGTGTGGCCGGCGCTGGTCAAACGCGTGACTGTGAAACCAGCCTTAGTAGTATCAGGGGGGTGTCACTCCGCAGTTTAGGTACGTTCGGCTGGCGGACCTCCGCAGTTTGGCCGCCTAGGCGTATGGCAGTAAAGGTTGCCGCGAGCCATAGCACCGAGCACCGAGCGCCGAGTCGCTTAAGAGTAGCGATGGGTGATTGTTACTAAATAAAATCGAATTATTCGATTGTTAAAACAATCGAATTTATTCGAATGAAAATCATAGCTAGTCGATTATTAGTAACTGCGCAATTGTTATAAAAACAATCGACCGTCGATTGTGTACGAATGAAAATCGTTACTACTTATTTAATTGCTGAGTGATTTTTAGTAACTACGCGATTGTTACTAGAACGATTTGACAACCGAAAAAGTTCGAATGAAAATCATTACTAGTCGATTATTGGTAATAATAACGCAGTGGTTTTAAAAACAATCGACAGTTAATTGCGTTCGAATGAAAGTCATAATATTCAATATTGTTACTAGGTAAACTACGCGAATGTTCCTAGAGTTAGGTATACCTACTAGGTAGGTCTATGAAATACGAAATAAAGTAGTATATTCTAAATACTTCCCGGGAAAGTTTTCCTGAATAAGGTTTGATTAAAATAAATGTTTAAATAAAAAATATCTTATTCTACATCAATCGATCGTTAACGAAGTCACGCGCATCGGTATAGGATTACCTATATTATGACCACACACACGTACAAATTGCATATACCTACCTACAACTATAAACTTAGTGAATGGTATCTACCATGATTGATTGATTGATTGATACATGATTTCAATTAAAGAGAGCAAATTAGCTTTGAAAATCGTTAAAATGTAACTTGTAGTGTTATTAATTTATCTACCTATCTAAATTCGAATAAATATTCATTCGAATATTTTTTAGTAACAATCGATCATCAATTTTTATTCGATTTTTTTAGGTAAGAACGAATAGACAATCGAACACGTGATAGAATACTAGTACAATTGTATCGATTCATTCGAATATTTTTTAGTAACAATTGATCGTCAATTTTTTTATTCGATTGTTTCTAAGTTAGGACGAATGAATCGACAATCGAATACATGGCAGAACAATTGTCGATTCATTCGATTGTTTTTTTAGTAACAATCGCCCATCGCTACTTAAGAGGCCTGTTACATCTCGAATGTGATTTTTGCGTAAAATGCCCATTTTCGCATTTTGTAGTAATTTTGCAGTTGTATTTATCGTTTTTATTGAAATAGGATAATAAATTTGTGCATAACATTACAAATCTCCATTCTGTGAGCATAAGTTGAATTCGGACGGCCGGCGCATCGCATTTTGTAGTTATTTTGCAGTTGTATTTATCGTTTTTATCGAAATAGGATAATAAATTCAATATAAAATCTTTATTACTCATAAAGTAACAATTACTCTGGTATAAATTTTGCTCAATAATATTATCGTAGATAGGAGAAATTCACAGTAATCACAAGATTGTTTTCCTATATAAAATCAATGATATCTAAAAATTTCGAGGCCGCTACGCACTATTCGACTATATAAGAGATAACATTATATTTTTTTATTTCACTTGTTTAGAACAGTAGTTCAATCGATGAGCTCAAAAAAGTGCCTTCGCGCACTTTATGAAGATCTTTCTCTGCAATTTTGGGTTTAATTAAAAAGTTAAGCAAAGTCGAGGCCGCTACGCACTATTCCAATAGCTATTCTACACTATTCAATTAGTCATAATTGTTAATTTGTTTTTGTGTCTGAGATCCATAACGCCAAAATTGGCCATTTTACTCAAAAACCACAGTCGAGATCTAATAGGCCTCTTAACTCAGAGCGATCTTATCTCAGAGAGATCCCTGCGCGCGCGCGTAAACCCTACGCTCTGTGACGTCATGACGTCAAATCGATATCGTGTCAGTGTTGCTTATCGGAATATGAACGCTCGGGTCACACGATAAGTTTCAATTTCGCGTGAAAGTCATTAGAAAGTGAACCTTCTGTACGTAGTCCTATTATTTAATCAGTGGTAGTATTATTCTAATAATGAGCCGACAACAACAACAGCATACAACAAAATGATGCATTGGAGACATTCTGATAACCTCCTTGGTCGAGTGGTTTGTACACAGGTTTTCATGGTGTCGCCATCTCCGAGGTCCCGGGTTCGATCCCGGTCGGAGCAATTTAGAAATTTTTTATTTTTTTTATTTTATTTATTTATTAAGGACAGTCAGCGAAAACTTGTACTAAATAAAAATCTATGTAACATACAATACTATACTATCTTAAATGCTAAGTACAGCTTTCTATTATTGACCGCCACGGCATGCCAATGTGGAGTTTGTATAAATTTAAAAAAAGGAAAACTGCATCACAATTTTCCAAGTACTTACCTAATAACAAAGTTAACAATTTACAATTATAAGAGCAAACAATATAACTCATTTTAAATTCTAGCAAGAATTACGCAGGGTTTACGTAGCTTTCGGACACTAGTTTTCTAAATTTGTGGACACTTAGATGAAAAATGTCAATGTCAGTGTTGGATCGTGACAAAACATTATAATGTCGCTGCAGCCTATTAAGTGTTGAATGTTGACCCAAGTTGCTCTTAGAGAGCTGCTCCGAAAATAGATTAAATCTACTGATGCGTGGCAATTTTCTTGGTGCGTTAATATTGATTTGTTCTAGGAGATTTAAACAATCGAGGTCACCACGCATTAATTTATACAGAAACATGTCGTCCAGGAGGAGTCTCCTTTCCCTTAGCGGCTTAAGTTTAAAATGTTTAAGGCGACTCATGTAAGAAGTGAGACTTTTGACGAGGAAGAATCGAAACGACAGGTGCCACATAAACCTTCTCTGAACACTTTCGAGACGTTTTATATGAATATCATATTGCGGTGACCAAACAGTACTACAGTACTCTAGTCCGGACCTCACAAGACTATTATATATAGCTAAAATGGCAGTGGGACTTTTGAAGTCCTTTGTACATCTTAGAACAAACCCCAACATCTTAAAACCATGGGTAACTATTTTGTCTATGTGAATGTGAAATTGTAATTTAACATCCAGATGCACTCCAAGGTTTTTTAAAGTCCTCACTTCTTCAAGAACCGTATTATTAATCGTATATGCCACTGGAGGAGAGGTTTTGTTACGGGTGAACCGGATGCACTTGCATTTACCTTCGTTCAAAGTCATACGATTGTCAACACACCACTCAATAAATCTGTTTAGATCTTCCTGTAGCAGGACAGTATCCTGGGCGGTTACTATTGATTTCATCACCTTCAAGTCATCTGCAAACATAAATATTTTGGAGTGCCAAAAAGATGACGAAATGTCGTTTATAAAAATATTGAAAAATATTGGACCCAGGTGAGACCCCTGAGGTACACCAGATTTTGCCATGAATACATTTGAACAGAAACCATTCAGTACTACCTTAGACGTCCGACCAGTGAGGTAAGACTCACACCAAGACAGAAGACTCCCAGCGATGCCACAGTGTAAAAGCTTTTGTAAGAGAATAGTGTGGTCTACCCTATCAAATGCCTTGCTAAAATCGGTGTAGATTACATCCACACAGATGCGCGAGTCTACAGCTCGTTCCACGTCAGCAAGAAAGGACACTAAGTTGGTAGCAGTGGATCGGCCAGAAAGGAAGCCATGCTGTTCTGGAGATATCATATGTTTCACGTGCCAGCACAGAATACGACAAAGCAGCGACTCGAGCACTTTTCCAAATACTGGTAGTATACAGATCGGCCTATAATTACCTACTACAGATGCATCACCCGATTTATACACGGGTACGATGCGAGCTTCCTTCCAGAGTCCAGGAAATACGCCAGCAGAAAAAGATTTATTAAAAATAATAGCCAAGGGGTGAGCAAGACCTTTAGCGCATTCTGCAACAAATTTGGAAGGAATTCCGTCAGCCCCTGGGCCTTTATGACGATCAAGTCTTTTTAATTTATTAAATATTTCTATGGAAGTAAATACAGGAGCCTGAATATAGTTACTGTTTGTAGCGAGAAAGTTGTCGCTCTGGGGTGATTTTGGTGGGGGTTGGTCAGAATGATACACGGAGGAAAAGAAAACAGGTTGCAGACTTCATTGCCGTTTGTGGCTGTATCATTAAAATAGCTCATTTTGGAAGGATAAGAGTTGCTCTTACTTCTTTTTTGTTTTAGAAAGGTCCAAAAATATTTCGGGTCAGATGCAATTGACTGTTCCACGAGTGACAGATATCTCTTATAACTTAGTTTAATTAGGGTTTTACATCTGTTCTGTAACGTCACCAGACTTATGCCGTCTAACGGGTTTTTATACTTTTTAAAACGTATTCTCATGTTATTTTTCTCACGTAAGAGCTTTATAAGATCCTTAATATACCAGGGAGGGTAGCCATTTGATTTCGCAACGCACTGAGGAACATGTTTTCTAATACTAGTTCTGAGAATTCCGTAAAAAACCTTAACCATCTCATCAACCGACGAACAAGATTCAAACTCATCCTCCCAGCAAATAGAATCCAGATCATTGTTTATTGAGTCGTAATTCGCTTTATGAAAGTTGGGTCTGGGTAGCGCTTTTTCGGACAGGTTTTGGCAGCAAGCCGATACAGTTATGGCGAACTCTAGCGGAGGATGGTAAGGATCTATGTTACACAAGGGCGACCGGCTACAATTCAAACTTTCGACGTCAACATTGGAGGTTAAGATGAGGTCCAAGATTTTGTCTTTATGGTTTAAAACATTATTGCACTGGAATAGATTATTGAAAGCTACAAAATCGTAAAAGGAGTTCGCTACCAAGCCAGTTCTAATTGGCGGAGTGCCTACATTATTATCCCAAATGATACTATTCTGATTAAAGTCACCTGTTATTAAGGAAAACTTTTGTAAGGGCATTATTCGATTGACATTGTCTATAAAATGCTCTAACATGTTTAATTGAATGGGCGGCGGAAGATAAGCAGCGCAAATATATAACTTTTCGATTTTGTTTCTAATCACAATGTCGATTGAGATCCACAGATCTTCGCATTCGCTTTCAAATTCTACTACTCTTTGTGCTCTCAGACGTTTGTGTACTGCTGTTAATACACCGCCCCCCTGTTTCGTACCGTGAAATCCGGTAGACTCCCGATCTCTCCTAAAAACGACATAATTATCAGAAAACAGCTCAGCATCATAGACGCTGTTATTTAACCACGTCTCGACAAAGATAATTACGTCATAATCACAACAAATGACATTTTTAAAAACTTCGTTAGTTTTTGTACGTAAACCCCTCACATTTTGAAAATATATTCTCATATATTAACTAAACAATAATTAATAACTTTTTTTCCTATAAAACTACTTTTTTATACAATATTACTGTACTTACTATTTTATATTTTTATAATGTGTATATTTGTAGCCAACACAATTATCAATTTGATTTATTAATATAAACTAACTTTGAAACCAAGCTTTATGCTTACATAACATTGGCAATAGAATAAAAAAAACTTATACCCTTAACCCTACCCTTAAAAACAAAACTTATACCAAGCGATCCAAGGATTCTCTGTCGCGGATGTAGACGTACTCCGAAGTTTCAGTTTTCCTCATGTAGATATGACCGCTCCTCACCCAAACAAATTTGTAGTTAAGCTCCTTCGCACGAGAGCGGGCAGCGGCATGCAGAGCTTTATTTTCAGGAGACAGATTATCCGCGAGATATATAGGTATCCTTTTTTCACTAGCGCTGGTTAGGCCCAGGTGTGCAGAGTTCAACTTATTATCTGCGTGGTTTTTATTGAATTTTATGGTCGCGGCCAAAACGGAGTCCCTTATGCGTGGATGGCTGAATCTAACGAGGATAGACCGCGGTCTGGCAGATTGAGAGTTTTTCTTGGCTATGCGCGAACAGTAAAAAATGTCACTGTCATTAATTGGATAATTAACAGTCTTTCTTAAATTATTGTTTTTCTAAATAGTCTCGGGTCTTGGTGTTTACCATGTATAATAAGTATGTATTTAAGTATTTTAAGTATGTTTATCCGTTGTCTAGTAACCATTTAAGAGAGTTCACGCATTTCGGTTTCCCATACAAACTTCCAAGTCGAAATTTTAAAAAACTTTAATTAAATGAGTTATTGCGAATTTAAACTTTCTATAGTGGACTTTAAATCACAATAACGCAGCTAAACAAACGTTTTATAAAAATGTTTTCTACAAACGATTTAGATCCCTGTGTTTTACTTTAGCATGCAAAGTTTCATCAAAATTGGCTTATTGGTTTTTAAAAATTTCGACTTGGAAGTTTGTATGGGAAACCGAAATATGTAAACCCTCTTGAGTTTCATAACGAAGCTTCTCTTGGGCTAAATAATTGGTGTGAGTGTAGGAAAGTTTATTTATTTATTTATTCTTACACACACACTGTAACTTCAGTGCCAATAGAGGTCGCCAGCGGAGGATACATGTAAGTACCCGGTTTGGTTGGAGAACTTGTTAAGTCCGCCTGGCTGGCTAACACCATCTAATCTAAAGTCTGGGACCATAAAAACAACGTTAATAGCATTATTGTGTTCGACAGTAAAGAGATAGTTTAGTCACTTCCTCTGCAGTTGAGGAATCCGGTTGAAGTGCGCTACCTCCATGGGGCATATCATACCTGACATCAGGGCCCTTATTCTGTAACGATTCCTTGTTTCGAAACCACGTCAATTCCTTAAAAAGTTACGACATCTTCCCAAAAATGTATGCGTTTGACGTTTGTGCGCGGTAAGGTTTAGGTGTGGAATCTATAGATTGCGATACAGAATCAGGGCCCAGGTGAGATAAAAACCGGCCAAGTGCGAGTCGGACTCGCCCATGAAGGGTTCCGTAGCAGCAAGTAACATCATATAAAAGTTCTTGTAGTTCGTCGTAACTTTTATCGATGTTTTAATAGTAAGTGTATTTTTTTTAAATAATTAATTTATGACGTATTAAAAAAACTACTTACTAGATCTCGTTCAAACCAATTTTCGGTGGAAGTTTGCATGGTAATATATATACATCATATATTTTTTTTAATTTTATCATTCTCTTATTTTAGAAGTTACAGGGGGGTGGCACACATTTTACCACTTTGGAAGCGTCTCTCGCGCAAACTATTCAGTTTAGAAAAAAAAAATATTTGAAACCTCAATATCATTTTTGAAGACCTATCCATAGATACCCCACACGTATGGGTTAATGAAAAAAAAAAATGAGTTGCAGTTCTAAGTATGGGGAACCCACAAAATTTATTGTTTTTTTTCTATTTTTGTGTGAAAATCTTAATGCGGTTCACAGAATACATCTACTTACCAAGTTTCAACAGTATAGTTATTATAGTTTCGCAAAAAAGTAGCTGTGACAGTGACATACGGACGGACAGACAGACATGACGAATCCATAAGGGTTCCGTTTTTTGCCATTTGGCTACGGAACCCTAAAAATCGAGTGGTTTAGGAAAATAAAAAAAAAACAAATGAAGCAGCAGCGCCTTCTGACGACGAACGAGGCGAGACGCAATTTTGTCATACAAATACTCGTTCTCGGTGGACAATGTTCAATTATGGTGGAAAAAAGCGTTCAACAAAACTTTTGTGCGGTTAAACGTTCCGCAGAGTTTTTAATTATCGACGCCATGCGCGACCGCATGAAAATGGTTGAATATTCCTAACACAAACTGAAGCAATCAGAGAGGTCAATTAAGCCATGCTGTGACCAAATTAAAATATCTGAATCACTTATGTCACGTGAACAACCAGCGTGGTAGATTATAGACCAATTTTCCTATATGGCTTGGATTGAAGATTGAAGAGCACTCCACCGGAAATCCTCAACTACTGAGGATTTGGACGAAAATTGTATGGAAAAGTTCTTTCTCGCAAATTTCTTATCGAAAGAATGAAAACTCTTTTCCCCACCGGTAATAGTATCATCGCCGTGTCGCGCGGCTATAGAATACTACCACTCCATCTCTTCCCTTAGGTGTCGTAAAAGGCGACTAACGGACTAAAGACTGCACATACATCCAATAGCATGAAGCGGCGATGGGCTCACCACCTCTCACGCTGAGTACATGTGCAGTCGCTATTTGGTGAAAAGTGGACTATGTCAGAGGACTGCTTTTGCGGTCCTAATTACCTAGTCTCCGACTAACCCTTCGGGGATAATAGCCGTGATATTATGTGTATGTGTCTATGAACCAATCTCCAATGTGCTAAACCAATCATCCATATTGGGGCAGAACAGGCACCCGGAATCCACAATTAACTACTAAGGATTTGGACGAAAATTGACTACTTGACAGTTTTCGGAAAAGTATTTTAAAAATGACAAACGCTTATTATATACCTACCCCGTACAATATTTTTTTTCTCGAAAATTTTATTTAATAGAGAAAAACATATTTTTCTTTATTAATTTGAAATTTTGTGCGAAAACGGTTGGTCACGTGACATTGAGCCCTGTGACGTCACACTACATTATACAAAGAAATTTAACTTGAAACCCGACAGATAGTTTTTGTATATTTTGTGAAATGTGACGTCATACAAAGCTCAAACATGGCCGCCCGTGTTTCGGGTCTTGTAATCCACAAATAAAAAATTGCAAATTTATTTTGTAAAAATGAAATATTTACTTATTATCTTAATAAAAAAAACTAAGTATTGGATGATTATCGTTAAATTATAAACTACCATGTCCATATCCGACATATTTCATATTTTATTGTTACAACATAACTGTCAAATAGCCAATTGTTTGAAAAGCACTTTGTCGCTTTCTTAGGTATCGTTAGAATTAAAACTCTGTACCGCACCGATAGTAAAATCATTTTGCGTAATTAATAATATCTATGAGAGCGAGTTTAGTTCAATAAAAACTTTTTCGAACTGCTACCTAAGTGGTAAAGTAAAACATTCAATTACGGAAGACAAGCCTTCGGGGAAAACTTCAGACATAAAAGTTTTTCCGGAGTAAAGGCTTTCATTCTCGATGCTTTCAAGTGTTCAATGGATGCTGTTCTTTTAATAGTTTTACTTGTGATTAGTTATTTTAATAACTGTTTAAGAAAATAACGCCTCGATGTCCGGAGGTTCGATTCCCGAGTCGGGCAAAGAGTGTTTTCGGATTTTTCGATGCATACACCTAGTTCGTGATCAAAGACGAAAGAGAAGGAGAAGGAGAAGAAGAAGAAGAAGGGGGAGAAGAAGAAGAAGAAGAAACAGAAGGAGAATAAGAAGAAAAAGAAGGAGGAGAAGAAGAAGAAGAACCCGCATTTGGCAAACGTGGTGATTAAACCAATACCCATCTATTGTAGAGATAACTTTATTTTTGCCCAGCAGTGGGACAGTATTACAGGCAGTAGGTACTTAGGGCTGCAAACTATGCTGTTAAAAACAGTATTATACTGTTTTCCTTCGATCAACAATACAACTAGATGTCAGGTCGGCGCTAAAATGTGTCTCGGTAAATAAGAGCGCACTTGAAAAGTGAGCTCTTATTTTCTCGCAAGGCAATAACAGGAAAAAGTACTTTATTTATTGCCGCTTAAGGTTGTTTTCACCACTAAATGTTATTGACGTCTTTTACTTTTTAAGTGACAGGACAAATTTATTGCTTTGAAAAAGTATTTATTCACGTGGACAGAATTTAGCGTTGATTTTGTACGTGACGCGTTATCTAGTTGGTATTGTTGATCGAAGCTGTTTTCCAATACATTATACTTCTTACTGTCGAACAAAAATAAAGTATCCAAAATACTGTTTTAGTATCACTGTGCACTGGTGTGCTGGTGTGCTGTGTTGTGTTTTAGTATCACTGTGCAATATTTAAAAAGTAAAAAGGTTGCGAACGTTGTCCGTGCGGTGCAGCGCATACATTAAATCTTTAAAAAAAATACTGTCCATTTTTCTAAAATACTGTTTATTTTTCTTATCTTACCTTAAAATACTTTATTATTATTTTTTAAAGTTGGCAACACTAGCTGTACTTCCCTTTTTTAAAGAAAATCTATCGTTACACACGTGGGAGTGGCGTAAAATAGAAGAGCAGTATGGGTGTTTCCGGCTGAGTAGATAGATAGCTAGATATTATACTAGAATTAGATAGTTTGCACTTTTGCTGCTTCCTTTCACATATCAAGCTCCCATTCCACATTAGGTTGGCTGGAAGAGATCTCTTTTACAGATAAATCCACCGTTGCTCACTATTCCGTACCGTAGTCCGTTCCGTAATCCGTACATTATTTTCTGTATGAGTTTTCAGTGCAATGAAGAATAATTAAATATACTTTCATCATCATCATCATCATCAGCCTATAAACGTTCCACTGCTGGGCACAGGCCTCCCACGTGGACACAATAGCACGTGAGGATATTAGGCCATAACCCACCACGCTGGCCCAATGCGGGTTGGTGGGTTTTAACGATTGCCATCTTACGACAACAACCGGGACCAACGGCTTAAAGTGCCTTCCGAAGCACGGAGAAGCTCAAGATGTTTCAAATTTGGTCACTTGGTCACGGCATTGCGAAAGTTGCTTACCGGGCAAGATCGCAAGCCGAACGCGCAAGCCACTGCGCCATCGTGCTCCTCTAAATATACTTTATTACTATGTATTTGTTTGGTGATGAGTCTTGTTCTAATTCAGGCAAGGCATCTGCAACTTCTCTGGTATTGCGGGTGTCCATAGGCGGCGGTGATTACTTGCCATCCGCCTGCTCGTTTGCCTCCTTCCACACAAAAAAATATCAGCATATGCTATTTATCTTTCGTATTAGACAAGGCTTACACTTTAAAGTTTTTATCAGACTTTGAGCTATTCCTTGGCCGGAGCAGTTTACCATACCGTATGTATCATGATAAGACAAGCGAAACTTTATTACAAGCTTGAATTTCCGACTTTTATTAGTATACTTTGGTGGCTTAATGTATGCGACGCGAACGCTCACGGGGCGTTATTGGAAAAGCTACTTGCAAGATACGTGCAGCTATGGAGTTATGGGCGACTTTGCTTTGAACCTTCAAGAGAGGGAAGCTTAAGCGCCGTTTATGTTTATAACGCAACGGGTAAGCGGTTTGCTCGTCATCACAGCTAATAGATAACGCCTAACATGGAAGCGCAGTGCTTGCCACCGTAGTCCCTAAGCCGTCCCCGTTGGCACATTTTAAACTTATCTAATGTTTACGTAAACGCTCGTAAAAATATAATTTATTACCACTTTGCGCGTAACTATCCGTCATGCTGATTTAAAGAAATAACTTCGGTAACAAAACTGTAGTTTATTACCCATTAAAACCACTGAGAAGCACATTATTTTCAGTTTTAAAATTTGTTCAAAATATGCACATTTTTATTTTAATATTTATTATGATTAAGCCGCATTGGGCCAGCGTAGTGGGTTATGGCACTGTTTCGTACATAAGACTGTATGAGCTGAATCCTTTTGTTTCGCAATTTGCCTCACAAATAAAAAAGGATGGTCAGCTATCAAATTCTTTCGCTTGTCTTTCTGTCTCGGAACGCCTCGTGCGCATATTTTTCGGATTTCGGTGATAATAGTTTTTATTCGGATATAAGTTGTTAGCTTATTATATTTATTTATGCTTACAATATTGTGGAGTGTAAATCAAGAACGAACAGGTCAAGAAAATACCAAGGGGCCCCTTTGGACTGGAAGCAAAAAGCACGCCGCCGTCGCCAGTACAAGGTTCAAGGTTAGTTTATTAAATCTAGTTATTCGATTTGTTCGAAACATCATCATCATCTAGCCTTATTTGTTCCACTGCAGGGAAAAGGCCTCCCTCTCATTCTTCCACACAATAATAAGAGAAACAAAGAAAGCTTAATTGTCATAAATCATAAAAATAAAGTAGCAGTTAAAGGAATTAAAACCTCCACGAAACGGACTTCATACAAACCACATAAACAAACAAACGTACTGGCCAGTTAACGTTAAAATTGCGGTTATTAAATACGGAGCCACAACACTTTTTCACGGTAACTACGTCATCATTCAAGATGGCCGGCCGGCGCAATGGCGCGCCCCGAGCAGAGGACCGGCCGAGATCTGATTAATTTGATAGTGTTCTTTAGTGCAGTCGATGCGGTTTGCGGTATGCTACCTCCACAGCCCCTCTAGACAAAGCTCCTACTCCTCGCGTCGTTCTCCTCATTACTGAGGGTCGTGATTTCCCCGTAGAATCACCTTCTGTCTGACAATGTTTCGCCATCTGCTTCTGTTTTTGGCTTCGTGTAGTGCGCTGTGGAGTTCGGTGTTTGTGGATGCGCGGATTTGGTCAGTCCACCTAATGGGGCTTCGGCCTCGAGAACGTTTGCCGTCAACCTTGCCAGTGATTATTAATTGTTCAAGGTTGTGCCCTTCCTTCCTAGCTATATGGCCAGAAAACTCCAGAATTCTACGGAGACAGATGGTAGATAATCTGGTCTTTATATTCAGCTCCCGTAAAATTGACGCATCGGTGCGAATTGGCACAGTTTTTTTTTCCCACACATATTCAAATAAGTATTTAACGCAAAACTACGTCGAGTCAGACTGTGACCACGGCCGGTGCAACTCGGTCGAAACGTCGGTCGGTTATAAAACGTATGCATAGGATGCCTTCACTAAGTAGGTTTAGCGTCAAATATGCGCGGAACGCGTAAGATAAAAAAAAAAATTTTTCTTTGTTTTTAATTGCCCGAACAAAGTTTGTATGAATGATTTTTTTTTAGAAATTCATCACGGGATACGGGTTCCGTTCACGAGAATAGAATAGATAAGAATAGAATAGAACTTCTTTATTGCTTGGACTGTGTAACAAGTTCATAAAATAATAAAATAGTATCAACAGTTTGCCCATGATCGGGCATGCAATGTACACAAAT
Source organism: Scoparia ambigualis (assembly GCA_963921215.1). Classification (NCBI taxonomy): domain Eukaryota; kingdom Metazoa; phylum Arthropoda; class Insecta; order Lepidoptera; family Crambidae; genus Scoparia; species Scoparia ambigualis. The sequence continues at coordinate 20,677,823 of OY992526.1, forward strand.
ATTATTATTTACATTAACATTAACAAAATACATAATGGATTTAACAATTAATTAATTTTAAAACCAAAGTATTCATTTGGTGTATAGAAAACATAATTAAATAACCAAGTTTTTAACTACGTTTAAATATATGACCATTCAATGCCTTTAAATCAAAAGGTAAGTGATTGTATACTTCGAACAAGTCGCGGGCGGCCCGCTAGTAAAATATAAGTAATTGTTTCGACGGATACAGATATACAGAGATAAGATACCCCGTCCTTCAGCGGTTGAGGATTTCGATGAAGTGCTCTTCAACCTTTGGTCTTATCGGCACTTACCAACAGAGGATGGAGGTCAGGCGCTTCCCAGTCTATATCTAAAATCTCTCCCAGAATCCACTTACCTGAAACAAGGAAAAAACAACAATAAACATTTGATCGAGTTAACGAGTAAATACCATTTGTTGCTGAGTAAGTATCAAAAAAACAAAAAAAGCTACGAATAGTTATTCCTTATTTTGTTCCTGTCACGTAAACATAATTTCTAATTAGAGAAAGAGACAAAACACGGAATAACTATATTTAGAAATTATTCTCTGTTAATTAAGTACTCGCTTGATTTGAGTAAGGCGACTGTTACACCAACAGATAATAAAAAAAAGTATTTGAATACCTCGACGGGCGAGGCGTTTCAATTCCCAGGATGAGCAGTACACCTCGCCTGATATCAGACCGAGTTTGTGTTTCCGATTTCACGATGCACATCCCGGATTTGTTAATATCACAAACTCGCATTTGACAATGTGGGGCAACCAACAATTTGTAGATATAAACTAATTTTACTACATATCCGAGATTTGAATGTAGTTTTACAAACACAGGGCCCTTATTATTCGTAACGATTCCTTGTTTCAAAACCACGTTAATTCCTTAAAAAGTTACGATATCTTCCCAAAAACGTATGCGTTTGACGTTTGTGCGCGGTAAGGTTTAGGTGTGGAATCTGTAGATTGCGATACAGAATCAGCCCCCTTACTCTCGAAACCGATCGCTATTGGATCGAATTGGTATTGTGAATTTTCATACTCTTGAGTTTCGACACTAGCGATAAAATGGATTCATGTCGCGCGGATATTGCGTGAACTAAATGACATTAAGTTTTGTTGAAATTCGTACCCTGGACGCTATTTTGACAGTTAAATTTGGTGTTTAGATTGGCTGTCAATTGACATTGTCACAATAACTAAAGTGGTACTTTATGTGTATTGAATTTACGTATTTTTCGGTAAATAGGTACCTACTCATTTTTAAGCAGCTGTGTCGCGTAGCCGTGTAAGAATACTACCACCCCGTCTCTTCCCTTGGCTGTCGTAAAAGGCGACTAACGGACTAAAGATTGTGTGAAATGTGATAAGACTTGATACCTACTTAAATAAATGATTTATAAGACTGCACATATTAGATTAATACAATGTTTTAATCTAAGCTGCACATACATCAAACAGCATAGAGCGGCGATGGGCTTACCACCTGTCACGCTGAGCACATGTGCAGTCGCTATTTGGTGAAAAGTGGACTATGGTAGAGGACTGCTTTTGCGGTCCTCATTGCCTAGTCTCTGAAGTCTCTGACTAATCTTTCGGGGATAATAGTCGTGATTCAATGTATGTATATACGAGTATGTATGTACCTACTTGTTTGTAAGTACTATGATGGCGCGTTTGGCTCTTTCTTTTCTTATTTTAAGAAACGCTCTAAGAACCGAGCTAAAATTAAGCAGGAATCTTAACGTTGCTTAGGTATTGGGGAACTGGGTGCCTCATATGATTTATAATAAATTTTAAATAAAGTTTCTTTGGTAAATTAACTAAGGTTATATTCAGTTTCTTTAACTCTCAGTATCCTTACAAAACAAATAAGTACTCTTTTAATAAAACAATAATACTATTCAGCAAAATTTATTGCCTAACACACAATTGTATACCTACTGCTTGCTTACAATTATTTAATCCAGATAACAAAAAAATACACATGTCTTCATTAGCTTCATTATTTATTTATTTGCTGCTTGTTGGAGAGCATTGGCAACCTCACGTCCGTGCCTCAAAAATATCTTGTGCTGGATGCTCTACTGCATCTGAGACGGTCCAACCACTTTCCTTACTGCCTCTACCCGTTTGCCTCATTCATCAAAACCGAATACCGAGCTTTTATTGGTCTTTTTTTGAGCCCAATACTATAAAATAAAGGTGAACAATGAATTTTATGATATTTGATTCGATAATCCCAAATATTTTTCAAGACGTTACGAAAGTTTGAAACGTTCACTGTCACTTGAATTGACTATTGGTCAAATAAGTAAAACTTAGGTCGTCGGTCAATTATAGCAAGTGTAATATTAATCTTTATTTTCACAACAAACAAATTTATTAGATCTTACATCGCAGAAAATTAATAGGTAATAATTTATTGTCCTTCATGCTGTCATGAAAAGTGATGTTGTCAAATCAGAGACAGACAGACAACGCCACAGACAGATTTTTTACTTTTTAAAGCATTTCAAGGCGAAGGCAGCGCTTCATACGTCCTAAAATGTTGATGTCGCTTTAAATAATGCAATATTGTTTTGTAAATTCTGCTTAACATTGAAGGATTTATTGATATAAAATGAGTTATAACTTCATTAATTAGATACAGCTATAATTTTAGATATTAAAGTGGATTTTTATTATGCATTACATTTATCGATACGTCAAAAACACAAAAGGTTCTCACTATCGATGACATTATTGGCAGCAAACTTCATACTTATCGTTCCGATATGAACATGATTTCGATTTCAATCTGATCCTGAATTTAAGCGCGTCAAGAGTACGCACATATTATGTATTGTTATTTGACGGCTTTGATATCGACATTGAGATTGGATTCGAGAGTAAGGGGGCAGGGCCCTGTGCAATAAATCGATATAAATGTGTTTGTAAATAGGACGTAGTTAAGCAGAAAGCACTCAATCCACAATTTAGGAGAAGGACTTATTGTAATATGGAATCGTAGAAAAATATATATGATAAATAACTCTTGCTGAGTTTCTTTCGGCTACTTTCGCCTCTTTGGTCTAGTGGCTAAGCCACCGGTTTCAGACCCAGAGGTCCCGGGTTCGATTCCCAGCGAGGGGCACATCTTTGTGTGCTCGGTTTGGTTGGTGCTAGGGCTGTTAAGTCCGCCTGGCTAGCTACCACCATCTTATCTAAGCCTGTCGCCATAACAACGATGTTTATAGCATTGTTGTGTTCCGTACAGTTTGAGATAAGATAGCCAGTTCCTCAGTGGTTTAGGATTCCGGGTGAAGCGCGCTTCCACCTTCGGCCTTATCGTCACTTACCATCAGGTGAGATGAAGGGCAAGCGCTTACCCGTTGTAGAATAAAATAAAATAAACTTCTAATATTGAAAGTGTGTCAGGCGGATCGTTGCAGACGGAAAGCTGTCCGTTGTCTTTGCCAACCCAGCTCCCGTCTCCGGAAAACGGGTGTGACGATTGTTTGTTCATATATTACATAGTTTCACGACTATTGACGACCTCCGTGGTCTAGTGGTCAGCGCCGGGTCTGGCGTCGCGCCATCTCTGAGGTCCCGGATTCAATTCGCGGTCGGGTCAATTTAGAAAACTGTTTTTTGAATTGATTTCGGCTCTGGGTGTTTTTCTATGTTTATGTATATTTATCCGTAATCTAGTTTAACCACATTAACAAGTTTCAATAGAAGCTTATCTTGGGCTAGATAATTTATTTATTTAGACTTTATTGTCGACAGTACAGCAAATGGCGAACTACCGAGATTAGTCCATACAAATTCGGCGTTTAATCTAGGTATAACACCTTATTCCAGTTTGGTCGAATCCACCCTTAATGCCATAAGGCATTCTCTACCAGTCAACCAGATCAGATGTACAGAAATTTTTATAGGCGGTGACATCTAGAGACTACTTAATTATATTAAAAAATATATTAATTTATAAACATAAATTTACATAAGTACATAAATTATATACAAATAATATAAATAACGATACACATACTTTAACCATATAATAATATAACATGTATAAATAAACCAAAGTGATATATTTGTCAGTTTAAGACTACTGGACAGATTTAAAAGTGCTCCCGTGCTAAACTCTTCAAGGCAACCCTGTTGGGAGCGTCTCTGCCGTCAAAAAGCAGTGCATTCCAGAGTCGAATAGCAGTAACAGTGAATGAGTGAGAAACGAACTTAGAGCTATGAGAAGGAGTTTGGAGTACCAGATTATTGCTGGAGCGAAGATGACGTTGGTGAGAAGCACCCAAGAATTTAAAACGCGAATTAAGATAATACGGAACGCGTGGATCAAAAAGAATATTAGAAAGGAAGCAAACCAACCTTAAGCTCCTACGCTCACGAATGGGTAGCCACAAAGTCAGAATTGGTGTGAGCGTAAACAAATTATATTAATTTATTTATTTTTATTGTTCTCATAGGATTAGTCAGAGTTAGTCAGAGACTGGGCAATGCGGAACGCAAAAGCAGTCCTCTGTCATAGTCCACGTTTCACCAAATGACAACTGCACATGTGCTCAGCGTCAGCGGTGGTGAGCCCATCGCCGCTCTATGCTGTTGGATGGATGTGCAGTCTTTAGTCCGTTAGTCGCCTTTTACGACACCCAACCAAGGGAAGAGTGGGTTAATTGTATTCTTTAACCGTCTTTTAATAAAAATGGCCAAATGTTAAAACTTGGTTTAAAGTGACGCTGTCTCGTTTTTGCTAAAGGAGACAGATTATTATTTTTTACTTGACTTTTTACTCGTCATAGTGACTGCATCCTGCCTGATGGTAAGCAGCCGATGCAGTCCAAAATAATGAGAGCGCTCCCCACCGTGGAATAAGCACGATAACGAGCGCTCCCATTCATGACGGCCTGCATAAATGCCGTTTCACGCCCCGCTTAAAAGACCCGGGACTGTAGGAGGTGGGAAACACATTCGCCGGCAAAGAATTCCAAAGCCGAATGGTCTTACAGAGGAACGACTTGCCAAATTTTTTGGTACGAGTACTGATAGTCTGTACAGTATGATGGTGGTTCCTAAGACGTGCTAAGAAGCACGTGTTGTCCGGGAGAGGAAAGGAGAGAGCGGGATAAAATCAAAAAGTTCTTCAGAACACAGGACAGATAGAGACAGCGTCCATTTAATCTTATGTGTAACTTTAATCAACATTTATTAATAACAGGGCATGTGAGCTACACGGCTCAAGTTTAACATTGTACAATAATTAGAGTTGAAACTGTTTCAATCCGAATTTAATACCGCTGCCGTACAACTACTTTCATATCTTACCAATCCACACCTCGTGTGATGTTATATGGATGTTTTCGGCAACACGCTATTAATTAGCAGACTAATTGGTTTCATCGATAAATCAGAGATATCGCGGTGCCATTAGCCGTTATTTATACGGCCTTCAATTTCGGAGTGAGAGGGGTTTGGTACGGGCGACGACATGCGAGGCTGGCATTTTAAAGATAAACACAATTTCTAAACTTTTGCGTTTTGTTGAACATAAATATTCGAACGGGGTTTAACGCAAACTACTTACATAGTAAAGGCATCACGATATACCCGACCTTTCGACTTAGTTGCACCAGACGTGGTCACGGACTGACTACAGCCAGCCCGTGACTACGACCGGTACAACTCGGTTAACTCTAGAGTTCAAATATTTATGAACTATTTCGCTGTTATTCCAAAATGTTAACAGAATGTTGGTTAGCCTGGTTAAAAATAAATGCTGCCTGGCGTGTACCTGGTGGAGTGTGGCGATGACTTTTCGAAAATCGAATTTTACTGCAAGCGATTTTTCCATTCGCATAATTTCCCAATTTTTTATTTTCTGTGCGTTTTTTTCCCGGAAGGTAAATTTCTGATTTTTTTTTCTACTTAAAGTAATATATCTATTCTCAAATATTCCTAGTCACGTAATTTACACATTCGTCATGATCACTAGGAAATATTACTATAAGCAATTTTTCCCATTCTAATTTGTATGCTATTTAAAAAAAAGATGGAAGGTAACATTTTTACTGTCTTCTAAAGTTATAACCACAATACAAAACTATGTAATATCGGGGTTTTAGGACTAAAAGATCATGCTGCTGAGATCCAATGAAAGACAAGCGGCTGATAAGACAATAAACCTTTACTTATCCGAAAAAATTAAAACATAATTAAAATTCGAAAATTACGCGAAAAGAAAAATAGCTTCTGAAAAAATCAACCTCCGGAAAAAAGTATATCAGGAAACGATTCCATTGGGAAATTATGCGAATGGAAAAATTGCTTGCAGTAAAATTTTCGGAAAGTCATCGCCACACTCACCTAGTGTATCTGAAGTGCAGTTTCAAACGCCTCTGTGGTCTAGCGGCTAAGCTACCGGTTTTAGACCCAGTGGTCCCGGGTTCGAATCCCAGCGGGGATACATCTTTGTGTACTTGGTTTAGTTGGTGGTACGGCTTGTTAAGTCCACCTTGCCACCTACCACGGTCTTATTTAAAGTCTAGCGCCATACCAACTGTTTTAATAGCATTATTGTAGTCCGACATTTGGTTCATTCGCAAATTGTCAAATTCGCAAATTGTCAAGTCTTCAGAATTTTTAGTTCTTTAGTTCCAATAATAATTAAAGTCAACTAATTAATAGGCATATTTTCTACCTATTAATTAGTTGACTTTAATTATTGATGTATGGAGATAAAATATGCGTAGTACCTAATAGTAAATATAAATAGGATTCTGAGTGATGCGCGCTTCCACCTTCGACCTTGTGGTCACTTACCATCAGGGCCCTGATTCTGTATCGCAATCTATAGATTCCACACCTAAACCTTACCGCGCACAAACGTCAAACTCATACGTTTTTGGGAAGATATCGTAACTTTTTAAGGAATTAACGTGGTTTTGAAACAAGGAATCGTTACAGAATAAGGGCCCAGGTGAGATTAAAGCCAAAAAGATTACCCGTAGTGGATTAAAAAATAGTGTCATTACTCTAAAAAGCCAAACTGTACGTATTTTATAGTACAAAGTAAGTATCATAATGACATACCGTTGCATGCCAGTTATTTTAACGTGTGACACTTTAACAAGGCTATTAAACAGTTATTACACGACTAAGCTCGGGAAAGGATTTCCAAGTGCAGAGCCAGGAAAAGAGCGATCCCACTACTTTCAATGTGTGAATTTAATAAGGTTTGTCGCGCAAAAAAGAAGTTTTACTGATTGGTCAATTAATATACGAGTACTACAAGTATTTGTCGAGTGTTTAACTTTTATTTTTTTATTCGACTAAGTTTTATACAAGCCTGAAAGTGAAAGTGCAACTATAGATGTTTTAATAAAGTTGCCCTTTTTGTAATGATAAGAAAGCAAGCATAATGTTTTATGTTTTCAAAAATGTACACAAATATGTACAAATTATTACTTTTTTCGGGAGGAGCTCGATGGCGCAGCGGCTAGCGCGTTCGGCTTGCGATCTTGCCCGCTAAGGCACTTTCGCAATGCCGGGTCGCTGGATGGGTGACCAAAAACAAATACATCTTGAGCTCGTCCGTGCTTCGAAAGGCACGTTAAGCCGCTTCTAATATTTAAAAGGAGACGGAACTAGCGAGGTACTTTCACACTTGATCAATTATATTAATGTTTAATTACATAACCATATTTGCCTATAAAAGGCCCCACCTGGGTTTCAGATATCCACAAACACATACAAGTTGGTTCAAGCCTGATGAATATAACGTTTTTTTTTAAATAGTTTACCAAGAAACCTGTCAGGAACCGCCAGGAAAAACATCAGTTCACACCAGATTACAAGATGTTTTTTTTTAATTTTTTAAAATTTTAAACACTGAAAAAAGAAGACAACCTCAAGCGGGAATCGAACCACGCACCTTCCGCATTCCGGCCTTAACCACTTGGCTACCGAGGTCTGGCTTCAACCGTCGAAATTTGTCAGTGCTTGATGCAACATTGCTTCATCAAATCTTAGAAGTTTTCACCTCTGAGATCCGAAAGAAATATTTTTACAAATATTTGACATTCGGTTAAGATGAAGCTGCGTTTATAGATTAATGTTTTATATTTTAGCGTTTTATTAACGTGCGTGGTTCGGTTCCCGCCTGAGGTTGTCGTCTTTTTACAGTGTTTAAAATTTTACTTATGTATATTTGAGCGTTAATAAAACGCTGAAATATAAAACATTAATCTATGTTTTTGTATTGAAATTATGCATCAGGCTTAGACCATACATATACATCACGCCCATTTCCCGAAAGGATAGGCAAAAAAATTATACAATCCTGACACCCTTATTCATTTATATTATGTAATAGATGAACCTGCTGTAACAGCCTTTAAGTTAGACTTAGACGACACTTAGCTTTAAGTCCCTGTTTGTAATTTGAATATTGATTGTATTTGTGTTTGGCTTGTTGATTGTTCTAATAAATAAAATAAAATAAATCTTTTCCACCTTAATTGCACTTAGTGGCCCCACGGCATCGTGTGTAAATTACTAACTACGCTCATCCTAAGATATCATCTGCCTCGGAGGAAAGCTCTCAGCTCTTGTGTCACCCTTAGTGTTGGACAGGCCTCGAGTCTTTAGTCCTTTTTAAAACGACTTGACTCAATTGACTTGGCCGATTCAAAGTGCTTTTTAATAATAAAGTTTATTGAATTAATACATTTTGACTTTGAATGTTTGCGACAGGACTCGTAAATGAGAGCTCAAGCCTTTTTATCAGTGAGAAGAAGCGTTGAGTACTTACAATACGATCTTGAGGTATTTTCAATAAAATTTTATTAAAAGAGTCGTAAGACTTGAGTTTATATTGCTAAATCTGAGGCCCCACTCTTTAAGAGGCCTATTACATATCTACTGTGATTTTTGCGTAAAAAGCCCATTTTCGCATTTTATTTTAATTTTTCATTGTATTGTATTTATCGTTTTTATATAAATATGATAATAAATTCATACTTAATATTACAAATCTCCACTCTGCGAGAATAAGCTGTTCGGACGGCCGCCAGCGCATCGCATTTTGTAGTAATTTTGCAGTTGTATCTATCGTTTTTATCGAAATAGGATAATAAATTCATTATAAAATCTTTTTTCCTCATGAAGTAACGATTATTCTGGTATATAATTATAATATATAATTATGATATATTTGCTCAATAATATTATCGTAGATAGGAGACATTCACAGTTACTTTAAACGATTTTCGAAGTTTTTGGTTTAGAATAAGATTTTCTTTTCTTTATAAAATCATTGATATCTAAAAATTCCGAGGCCGCTACAAACTATACGACATTGAAATAACATTCTATTTTTTTATATCATTTGTTAGGAGCTCAAAAAAGTGCCTTCGCGCATTTTATGAACACATTTCTCTGTAATTTTGGGATTAATTATAAAGTAAAGCAAAATTTACAAAAAGCGAGGCCCCTACGAACTATGCTAGTAGCTATTCTACAGTATTCAATAACTCAAAATTATTACTTTTTTTTCTGAGATCAAGAACGCCAAAATTTGACATTTTACGCAAAAATCACAGTCGAGATGTAATTGTAAGCCCATCCGATAGTTCGCTAGCCCGTAATTCGTCGTACACTGCTGTGTGTATATGTGTATGTATCAACTGCAAGTGGAAAATACAGTTGCCTTGTACAGGGTAATCCGGTGGCGCTTAGAGAGTGGGCCCCTGAAAAATTATTGGAAAAAGTAAGTTTGACTCGAAATTCAGGACCTAGGACTCATTTTAGCCAGAGCCCTGCTAGCTCTGTTAAAATGAGTCTAGGCTTTGAGATTAGGACTTAAAAACTTGAGTCCTTCCCAACACTACCCGCGCGTCTGATGGGGAAGTGACGCCACATTGTGATGTGCAAACCTTTCGTGCGTTTGAAGAGGGGAGGAAAGAAAAATATATGCCCAACTTTTTAGGGAGGCCTCTGGAACAAAGAATCTTGAAGCTTTTAATAACGCTTAAACTCGTAGTATGAAAAAATATTTCATACATTTGATAAAGATGTGTGGTAGTGTTTGGGTGTCATATATTGAGCAGTGCTGAGGGGGTTGATAAAAAAAATCTTCGTCTTAATCAAACTAAATAGTCTAGAAAGACTTTATACCAAAGTCTACATCCGTTGTTCAGGAAGACCCCTTGTGTTTCTTATAAATTGTTATTATGCATTCCCGGTGCTATAGTTCTACAGAAATTGAAAATCTCTACCCACCTACAAGAAACCCACTTGAGGCAAATCGTTTTCTTTGTCTAGAGCTATTTTCAGCCTTAAGAAACAAAAAGAATAAAAAATTGTGTGTGTTATGGCCTACATATCCCCATGCAGGTAATATTGTATTGAACCCCAGCTGTGGGACTTTTAAAGACATGACGTTGACGAAACACAGCGTCACAAGTGCGGAAAGCGGAAATAAACATTCGGCACGTCTAAGCTTCTACTAAGACGCAAGCTTTGTCAATGTCCGTCGAATTTCCTTGTGGGAAAGCCTTACCCCAACAGTGGGTTTATTAGAGACAGCATAGACAGTTCCTCAGTTGTTGAGGAATCCGGATGGTGTACGCTTTCACCTACGGCCTTATCTAGTGTGTAGTATAAAAAAAGAAGTGGTACTAACCGTAGCGGTGAAAGAATACGAACCACCCCTTCCCTTGGGTATCGTAAAAGGCGACTAACGGACTAAAGACTGCATATACTTCCAAAAGCATAAAACGGCGATGGGCTCACCACCTATCACGCTGAGCATATGACCAGTCGTAAATTGTTGAAACGTAGACTGTGCCAGTGGACTGTTTCTGCGGTCCTCATTGCCTAGTCTCTGTCTAAACCTTGGGTATTATCCTCGAAGGGGCTCATTCGCAAAATGTCTATTTCGCAAAATTTCTAACGTTCGCAAAACATCTTCTTCTCATAATGTCTCTTTCGCAGAATGTCACTTTCGCAAAATGTCACGATTATTCTTAGTATAACGTTTCGATTTATAAAGGAAAATCATTTATTACAGTAATTATAATGTAAATAATCATAATTAGTTACTTTAAAATAATTCAATAATTCCGTTTCAGCGATAAAGACATTTATGGTTTGTTTACATTATAACTTCAATACTTATATGATTTTCTTTAAAAATCTAAATTTTATTCTAAGTATAATCGCGACATTTTGCGAAAGTGACATTCTGCGAAAGAGATATTCTGCGAAAGCGATATTCTGCGAAATAGACATTATGAGAAAGAGACGTTTTGCGAACGGTAGACATTTTGCGAAATAGACATCTGCGAATGAGCCCCCGAAGGTTGTCGTCATTATATGTAGGTATGTGTAAAAGCACACCTCAGAGCTTCACTCTTTTCTTTTACACTGTTAAAGCAGCAGCAGTCACCAGCAGAATGCAAACAAACATTCGGCATGCCCCGTCCCCCATCGCCAGGTGAGTTTAATCAATGGCCGCCAAATTTCGTCGGTTTTAATTCGTCGCGAGCGTCCCAGTTATTTGTAGCCGGTGCCGCTCGTAACTAATTGCTTTCTTCCAATTTAAGCCCGATAATGGTTGGGAGTGGTGCAAGGGATAGGAGAAGGATGTGAGCAGTTCTCACATTACACGCAATATTTATTTTTTTAGTTCCCTTTCAATAGTATCACAGGGGACAATTAGAACATAAGCGACAACCAGATCAAAATTTGATTAAAATTAGTATTATATATTATATAGTAAGCTTTGCAGGTTTCTTATTATCTCTTAACTGTCTTTCTCTCTTATTGTGCAACATTGATGTTATAACGACGAAATGAGATAATATGAGAGATAATAAGTGATAACTTATAGCATAGCTAACCACCAGATAAATAACCAGATTTAAAACCATTGCTACCACCCCACCAACACCAACCAAAGTGCAAACCATCCATGGAGTGCAAACATGTACAATGTACACTGAAAATCGAAACCGGGACTTCTAGCTGGGACTTAAGAACCGATAATCCGACTACAGACCAAAGAGACGAGTAAATAAAAACAACAATTTACAACACTGCAGGTAGATATAGATCTGCTTGATAATCTCACCACCACGATTCAGAGCGACTCGAGCTAGCGCCATCTATTGGTGATTAAAAACGTTTCATTGTGAAGAATCTCGCTCGCTCTCGCAACACGGGCCGCCATCATTATTTCGCGAGCATCTCCGCGGACGCACCGGCGGTTTTCTTGTCGCCTCCGCGTCCCCCTGTTTTATAGTAGGGTTTAATTAAACTCATTTCTTGGTGCGCTGTAACTCTTGCTACATAATATCATTCATGCTTTACCCCTTTACGAGCGATATTGTAGTTTAAAATCCCAAGTTTACGGCGGCTGTTCGTCATCGCCCGTTTCAAAGTTGTAAAATGTTGGTTATTGTTTTGGCTGTTGCGCAATTATTCGTTTAACGTGTTAATTGAAAAGAGTTCAAGTATATTCCAAAAAAATAAAACGCTAAACATTCAAAGGACAGTGTGACCGTCGTCACCCATCCGGTATTATTATACCGGATAAGTATAATATGAATGGATGGTCCTATTGGATACAATAGTACAATACTTTCGAAAGTAATTCAATTACATATTGATATTATTATTTATTTATATTTGGGGGTTAAGTCACTCGTGTCCGTAGGTTGACCCTTGAGATTAAGACCCCACTCGTTACCCCTGGGTGGTGCTTCAAGAGTGACAATGTCTGAGTGGTAGAGCCACGCTGCGATGCAGCACGAACCTTACGGAATATCGGCATGAAACAAAGGTACACGTCGCTCGTGTTTCGTTGGGAACTGAACAGCGCTAACCGCTGTTCATCAAGCACTTCAATAGCAAAAACACCTAAATTTGATAAAAATAATATCTACATTATTGAAATTTTGCATTCACAATGCTATATAGATATAAGATAAAATGTTTACCAGAAAAAAAATCAACCAGTCTCAGGAAACTCGAATGAATGCAAAATTTCAATAATAATAGTAGATTGTTATACAAGGGGCTAAAATGACCATTATATACGAGGTAGTTTTACTCCCGAGCTTTAGCGAGGGAGTAAATAGAAACCGAGTTTTAATGGGTTTTTAGCGCCGAGTGTTACACTATGTTTTTCACTACGAATGCGAGAAAATAAAACAATCCAATACAGTATGAATTGGTTTAATTTATTTTAATTAACCCGTTAGTTGCTTAAACGACACCCAAGGGAAGAGAATGGTTGGTAGTATTATTTTGATGAGCCCATCGCCGCTCTATGCTGTTGGATAGTAGATATGTGCAGTCTTTCCATCTCTTCCCTTGGGTGTCGTCAAAGGCGACTAACGGACTAAAGACTGCACATACATCCAACAGCATAAAGCGGCGATGGGCTCATCAAAATAAAATTACCAACCCTTCACTTTTCTTCAATTTGGTAAAAGGGGACTAACGGACTAAAGACTGCACATACATCCAACAGCATAGAGCGGCGATGGGTTCATCAAAATAATATTATCAACCCTTCACTTTTCTTCGATTTGGTAAAAGGGGACTAACGGACTAAAGACTGCACATACCATCCAACAGCATAGAGCGACGATGGGCTAATCAAATTAATACTATTAACCTCTCGATTCTCTTCGGTGCCGTAAAAGGCGACTAATGGACTAAAGACTGCTCATACATCCAACAGCATAGCGCGGCGATGGGCTCATCAAAATAATAAAACCAACCCTTCACTTTTCTTCAATTTGGTAAAAGGGGACTAACGGACTAAAGACTGCTTATACTTCCAACAGCATAGGGCGGCGATGGGCTCATCAAAATAATACTACCAACCCCTCTCTTCCCTTGGGTGTCGTAAAAGCGACTAACGGGCTAAAGGCTCACTACCTAAGCACATGTGCAGACTGTGCAGTTTTTTCTTGCTGAAGCGTGGTCTGTGTTATCTCAAAAAAGTTGTTGATCTAAGTAAACAGTAATAAGTCGAGTCTTTATTCATGATTATTCTACATAAGACTAAATACTTTTTCGTTTTTGTAGACTCATTGTCATGTGACAGACAAAAATTTTAAAAAAAATTACTTTTTTCCCTAGGGCGAGAAAAGCTATTTTAGCCCCGCTCTAGAACGCTACAATGACGGTCTTTTTGAGCAAGAGGAGTGAAAAGATATTTATAAGCATTACGTCTTTATCGATTGTTAAATACTTGCGATAGTATTTCTTTCGACTGTGAGGGTAGACTTCACAGTGACGTAATACCGCTGGTATGCAGCGTAAATCAAACTACTAGGAAAAATTCAGCGAGTCTTCTGGGGTCTCGGTAGCTCAGCGGTTAGAGCAGTGGACCGGCAATCCAAAGATCGTGGGTTCGCATCCCATTCGAGCTTCCTGAGACTGGTTGATTTTTTTCTGGTATACATTTTATCAAATAATATCTACGGCCATAGTCACAGGCGTAACGTATAATCTCCAGCACAAAGGCCACTACACCACTTAACATTTTCACGACGGGAAACATCAAAAAGGCCGTTAAATTATTTTTAACAGCTCCCCTTAACAACTCGTAAATTTAACGACATCACGAATGAATCATAATTACGCCCCGTCATACTAGCGAACTAATAAATTATGTACATTTTATTAGCAATTAAATATTATCAAACGACATTTTTTTTTTCACTTTACGCTCCTTTAATTTGGATGTTTGACAAATTTCGTAGCACGCCTTTGTATATAAATAGTCGTAAGCAATAAAAGAGTCTGTTATTAAAACCATTAGTATTCATTATTAAAATTAACCGTTATTATTTACCTACACTGAAAAAAATATTTAACCTAACTACTTTGGCTATTTCAGGAATAACCAAAGTTTGACAATATTCTAATAAAGTTAACTTGATTTAACAAAAGTGATTTGTCTTTATAAGACAAAACCGCTTATGTTATTTCAAGTTGGGTTATTAGTAAATAAACCTTTGATTTGCTCTAAACATACTGAATTAGACAAACTCAAGTGGTTACAGGCTAATAAACCGTTTTGTCCATTTTAGGCATTATCTTTGATAACATGCAACAAAAGTATTTATTTTGCGTACAGCCAACGTTTTTGTAAGCCATAACAAAAAGCAGTTCAGCAATAATGTGCTTATTCATAAATGAATATTTTGTAACAAATAGCATAATATATTTTGTAGTGCATGACAAAACTGCAGGTTAGAACATATTGCCTAACGTTTATTTAATAATAAAGGAACTTTAGTAATATCAAGCCCAACTTTCGTTTAGTATTAACAAAATATTTTGTTTACATTTGTAACCGAATCGGCGCTAAACTTGACAGCTCGTGTTCGTTCATTTTTATTTACGCGCCGGCAAAGACAGTCACGATGTTGCTGGATTATAGTTATTGTAATATTTGTGGTGAATGTGCGTGAATTATTAAAAGGTTTGAACCTCAATGGAGACTCCAGTGCCTGCATGACGAACGTTCAGACTCTTTAGATAATTATCTCCGTCTATGGGGTCTGGAAACGTACATCGCTTCTTTCAAAGGTAAGTTATTCTTTATATCAAATTCAACCAGCATGGTCACATCTGTCGCAGAACCGATGACCAATGGAGTAGACGGGTTTTTGAGTGGAGGCCACGGCTCGGCAAACGTAGTGTTAGACGTCCACCAGCCAGATGGACCAATAACCTAAAAAAAGGTAGTTGGCATTGTCTGGATGGCGAAAGCGGGAGATCGGGCTTTGGGGCGCTCCCTGGGAAAGGCCTGCGTCCTGCAGTGGACTGCAATAGGCTAATGATGAACCAGCATGGTGCGTCATCGATTTTTTTTATCAGTAAAAGAACTTAGTTCCACAGATAATTTTCTTCGAATTTTCGTAGTACCTACTATTAAGTATTTAATTACAATGACAGTCATTAACATGTTAAATTATCTCTTACAGACACGGAAGAGGATTTGAATGTTGTTACGTTTATGGTACTGCCCTTTTTAATGACAACATCCTTGCTGAAAACAAACAAGACAAAAAAAGTGGAGAAATCTTGAAGTCTTGGATAGCTTCATCTGCCACTTAAAAAGCGCTGCGGAGATAGAAGAAACCATACAAAGTCGCAAACAAAAGTTCAATAAATGGACTTTGCGTTCATCACTGAAAGAGATAACCTCAAGGTACATAATATTGAACCATTTACGTTACGAGAGCGTTTTATATTTAATATTCAATTACCTATAATAAATAATAGAAATAAATGATAATAACAATAAATAATATTTTGTATTTATTTTTATATACTTAATGTAGTTATTTTTTTAATATTCATTATTATTAATATTTAAAATTCAATTATATAGGTATTAGGTATAATATATATAAACACTTATTTTTTAGTTAAATAAGGTTAATTAATTAATGAAGAATTAAGTAAAGAAAGGCTGATACATAACTGTTTTTGTAAAATTTAATAAACCATTTGATATACCTATGTATCTTTTTGTTTTATTCCATCAACTACATCTTTTTTAGAAATAGCGATTTTAGCGAATTTAGCAAATAAAATTTGATATTCTTAATGTGGTTCACGTGCCTGTAAGCTTCACTGTGGAACTTGCAGGTATGTGAGCTGCATTAAGGATAACAATTTTTATTTGCTATAGTATTAACACAAAAGCTTTGCTATACCTAAGTAAAGTATTAACACAAAAGTTTTGCTATACGTAAACAAAATATTAACACAAAGTTTGGCTATTCGTGAACAAGTACTATCACACAAGTTTTGCTACACGTAAACAAAATATTAACACAAATGTTTTGCTATAGGTAAACAAATAATTAACACAAGATTTGCTATACGTAAACAATGTATCAACACAAAAGTTTTGCTGAATTTGAATAAACACAAAAAGTAACAATTATTTTGGCTACATCCAGTCTAAGTGTTTTACAAATGGAAAACAAACAAATTGTTTATTTGTAACCAATTTTAGGCCATAAGTAACGTAAGCTTTTTCATAACACGTAGCAAAAACTGTTTTGCAATACACAACACACATAGTTTGTCAGAAAAATAAGCCAACTGGGTTTGGTTACATATTGCAAAAAGTTATGTGGTCACTTTTTTGTGTTATAGGTTCACGAAAGTTTGGTTATGTATAAGTCAGTTTTTTTTTCAGTGTATGATAAGTATGTCAGGGACGTCCTAGCAAAATTAAATGGAAAGATGTGGTTTCTTCTTATTTACTTACCCTCCGGCAAAAGGGCCTTATGGAGCTATGTATTCAAATATGTACTATTATACATGTGAATATTTGTGTGTGCTTTTTACATTGACCTAGAAGAGTTAAACAAGAACGCTCATACAAACCATTTTTTTAAATATATAAAATAAGGAGGCAAACTAGCAAGCGTGTCACCTGATGGAAAGTAATCACCGCCGCCCATGGACACCCGCAAATTAGTTCAAATTCTGGAATGTGAGACCTTAAGTTCGCTGCAGCCACTGCAGCGCTTAAATATTTTATGTCGTCTAATCAACAGACACACATCGCAGCGCCAGATCGCCGATCGGTTAAAGACAACGTCTCAAAAGACTCAAAAGAGTGTCTCTATAACTTACAAGACGGATAAATTTCCGGAGCTTTAAAATCAGGGTACGATACCTGATTTTAAAGCTCCGGAAATTTAACTGAGGGTACCTTTAAAAAATCGAATGCATTTTCTGAAATATGTTGGACATATCAAGAGGATCCTAAATTCGTAAGTAGAAATATAATATACTAGCGGCCGCTCGCGGTTTCACCCGCGTGGTTCCCGTTCCCGTGGGAATATCGGGATAAAAAGTATCCTATGTGTTAATCCAGGTTATAAACTATCTGTATGCCGAATTCATCCAAGTCAGTAGTAGTTTTTACGTGAAAGAGTAACAAACATCCATCCATACTTACAAACTTTTGCGTTTATAATTTTAGTACATACGTTTATATTATTATATACAAAAATATATTAAATACATAATACGTTTTTTTTTCCAACAAATAATGTTATGACTGTACTAATTTTTTTAGACGATTTTTAGAGTTAGATGTTTTGCTAAAAGAACGATTTGCTTTAGACGTATTGCTAATTGGACGGTAAGGGTAGTTGGACATTTTGCTACTCAGACGTATTCACTCCATAATCCACATACGAGATGTGAAGAAGCAACTTGCAGAGCTGTGTGTTGCCTTGGATGTCGTAAAAGGCGACTAACGGGCTAAAGACTGCACATACATTCAACTGCGCTCACCACCTATATGTGCAGTTGTTATGTAGTGAAACGTGGACAATGGCAGAGAACTGATTTTGCGGTCGTCATTGCCAAACCTCTGCTAACCCTTAGCCGTCTTATTAATAAAAAAACCGAACAAGTGCGTTTCGGACTCGCCTATGAAGGGTTCCGTGGCAGCAAGTAACATCATATAAAAGTTCTTGTAGTTCGTTGTAACTTTGATCGATGTTTTAATAATAGTGTATTTTTTTTATTAATTAATTTATGACGTATAAAAAAAAACTACTTACTAGTCGCACTAGACTTATAGTCGCACTTACATTGCGAGCTTTCCGCTCGCGCAGCTTCACTGCAGACATAGCGCGTCCTAATAGAGGGCGCGCAGTTTTATTCTAAAGCGCGTTACGCTCATGTTTATTGAGTAGCGCTTGCGTCCCCCCCCCCCCCCCTCCCCACGGGGCGATCGCATCATATGAAGCCTATATGAATCTCTCCAGGTTCATGGCAAGTTCATGGGGGTGTTTAGTCAGTAGGAGTCTGACATAACTTCGCCAGCCGCCTGGTGTCGTACTCTTGTAGAGTTCACCTCCTCCCTCCTCTCGGTGTCCGGGAGGGTGTCTGCTTCACAGGCGAAAAACAAAAAAAAAAAAAATAGATCTTGTTCAAACCAATTTTTGGTGGAAGTTTGCGTTTGCATGGTAATGTACATCATATATATTTTTTAGTTTTATCATTCTCTTATTTTAGAAGTTACAGGGGGAGGGGACGGACACACACACACACACATTTTACCACTTTGGAAGTGTCTCTCGCGCAGACTATTCAGTTTAAAAAAAAAATATTTTAGAACTTCAATATATTTTTTTAAGACCTATCCATAGATACACCCCACACGGATGGGTTAGATAAAAATAAATGGAGTTTCAGTTCTAAGTATGGGGTACCCCCAAAATTTATTAGTTTTTTTATTTTTGTGTGAAAATCTTAACGTGGTACAGAATTTATCTACTTACCAAGTTTCAAAAGTATAGTTCTGTGACATTCGGACTGACAGACAGACAGAAATGACGAATCCATAAAGGTGCCACTTGGCTACGGAACCCTAAAAATGGCCAAATGTTACACCTCGGTTTAAAGTGACGCTGTCTCTAGTAACTTTAATCAACGTTTATTAATGACAGGGTAGGGGTTTATAGTCCTGAGTGTAACTTTCAGATAGCAAGGTGAGACCGGCCAATGCGGCACAACCCTGCTTAGCTAGTGAACTGCCATCGTATTTGAACTCAGCTTCCTCAAACATCAGGTGGAAATGAGACATTTGCTTACTTCACCATAAAAAAAGTTGTAGTCTCGAAAGATTTAGGCAGAAGCAGAAGCTTAGACCAAATCTGAAACCACAAGGAAATGATAGGTGACAAAAGGAAGTATCTTGTAGCCAAATATTTCCTCGTATAAGCGCTGCGCAAATAGTTTATACACACTAGCGGCCCGCCCGCGGATACGTCCGCGTGGACCCCGTGACAAATTAAAAAAAAAATCTTTTATACAAACCTTGTCCTTTTAAATACAATTAATACAACAAAAAAGAATTAGCCAGATGGGTGCAGCCTTTCTGAAGTGATGCGCGAACAAATATTTTGGCAATTGATTTTTATTTAAAGATTTTAAAAAATTGTAATTTAAAAAGTAAAGAATAAACCAAAAACAGAAATTGCAAAAGATACTTCCTTTTGTCATCCTATTTGGATTAAGTTTTGGTCTGATCTTCTGCTTCTGCCTAAGTCTTTCGAAACTGCAACTTTTTTATGGTGAAGTAAGCAAATCACTCCTTATCACCCGATGTTAGAGGAAGCCGAGTCCAGATACGATGGTAGTTAACTAGCAGGACTCAGCAGGACAGGAAGGTTCTCACTTTACTGACTTGCAACTAGAGGGTGGCGGTTTACGTAGAGTAAAAAATAAGACATAAGTTAAACAAACAGAACAACCGCAAAATGAATCACAAGAGCTTTTCGAATAAATAGAGTTTTTATAGTAATTTGAAGTAACACGTAACTCAGCATTGTATTAAACCTTAACAGATTGAATACGAGTATTGTTCCCCATATTGTATTACATAAATATCCTATTAGTGTACAAAGTAGCCGTCATAACGGGTGAGCTCGTTACCGATTCGGCGCGTCGATTGAAATAGAAACATTTGATGGCTCGTAAAGCGTTTATTGCACTTCTGCAGAAATGAGACGTGCGTTACACGAACGGGATATAATACTTCAATATTGTTAGTGGCGTGTACCGATCTAGGGTTTACCTTGACTATTATATTAACCCCTCAGTCTTGGATTTTTTGACACTTTTTTTGGCGCAACTGTCAACGTCAAATTTGACAGAATCGAGCATAGACTATGCGATATTTTGCGATAACAATACATAAGATGAACCACAGAACCGAAATAACCAAACTTGTTCATACTAAAGTGGTCTGTAAGTCTATGAAAACACGGTACAAAGTCAAGTGTGTTTTTGTAGGTGCGGTCTCATGCGACCGCTTGGGGTTTGAGGGGTGGGTGGATTCGACCAAACTGGAATAAGGTCTTATACCTAGATTAAACGCCGAATTTGTATAGACTAATCTCGGAGTAAGTCTTATTCCAGTTTTGTCGAATCCACCCTATTACAAACTATTTTAAGGCTCCGCGATAGACAACAGTATGTCTAATCGTGTGACTTAATTTTTGAATTTGTCGCTCGAAATAAAAGCTGAAACCTGAACATGTCCGCATTGGGTTAAAATGGTGGCCGAATCTACATCATCTACAATCGATGGGTATTGGCTGAATCGCCACTCTTGCAAAATTCGGGTTGGAGATCACAAACCCGGGCTACGCCTGATGAGTATTTTGTAGAGATGGGCCGACTGTGGTTTGAACCGAATACGAACTTCGGCCGAACATTCGGTAAAAAATCCAAATTCGGCCGAAGTTCGGTTCTTTTCACGGCGCTTTCTCTATTACAACTACAACACGTTTCAACTAGTTTACGCGCTACCTTCAATTCTTGGTGTTGCATCCCGCCCGCAACCCAGCCGCAACGCGCGACATATCCCCTCGTCTCCCGTCCCGGCCCGCAGGTCATTAGCAAATACGTTATCCACGCGACAATTTTATTGTTTACATTATTGTGATACTACGTGATTTTTAGTGAATTAACGAGGTAAAGTAATAGATATATTTTCGTGTTGCTAATACAATGAGTGTAAGAAAATATGAAGTGTTATTAATGTTTTATATTTTAGCGTTTTATTAACGCTTAAATATACTTAAGTAAAATTTTAAACACTGGAAAAAGACGACAACCTCAGGCGGGAAACGAACCACGCACGCATGTTGACTAAAAAAACATAAGCATCAAGCACTGACAAATTTCGACGGTTGAAAGCCAGACCTCGGTAGCCAAGTGGTTAAGGCAGCCGCCCGGAATGCGGAAGGTGCGTGGTTCGATTCCCGTCGTCTTTTTTCAGTGTTTAAAATTTTACTTATGAAGTGTTATTTCAATATTTCCTTGTAGGTACCGAAAGTTCGGCATTTGAACCGAATGTCGGCCGAATGCCGAAGTTCGGTTCAAGCTGCCGAAATTCGGTTAAACCGAATGTGAAACGAATTTCGGCCCATCCCTAGTATTTTGTACTTTTACAAACAACTTCTCTCTCCACCTGAAGGATCTAAATAGATCTAGATATAGTGAGATCAAAATAAATAATTAAAAATTATAAAGAAAATATTTAAACAGCAATAGTTGCAGAAAAAGTTAAAACAGTTTAAATCAATATCACTGAAAAAGAACTGAAACTACAAAAAAAATCGTTATTCAAAACAGCCATTTCAGTAAGCCCACGTATTAATAAAGCATACTTTATCAAATATAGTTAGTTATACATAAATCAGTCATGTGTCAACCATATAATAAATAGTCTATATCTTATTAAACAATAGTTCAGAATGCACCGGCGTGTAGGAAGGAATAGCAACATTTTATGAGCCATAAAGAGCCCGGTCTCACCAGGTTTCATTCATAGAAACTTTGATGGCGTTAGTCACGGAACGAGGTCATACAATGTGCATATAATACCTACTTACCCACACAGGTATTGTATTACTCCCTGGGATGACTCAAAATATTGTTATATCGATATTGGGAAATAAAGCAATTTTTATTTTTTCATGCGGAGGTAGTAAAGGCAGGCCCGATTAATCACCGGTGCTCTGACTGGGCACTATGCCACAAAACAAATGCTCCACAAAATGCAACTGCAACAGACAACCTGTGCAGGGCATGTGGAGGGGAAACGGAGTCCACACAGCACCTACTGTGTGACTGTACGATACTTTTGCTAGGAAAATAATGATCTTTGACAAACCTCCTTGGTCGAGTGGTTTGTACACCGGATTTCATTGTGTCGCCATCTCTGAGATCCCGGGTTCCCGGTCGGGTCAATTTAGAAATTATTGTTTTTCTAAAATTGTCTCGGGTCTGGGTGTTTTCTATGTATATTAAGTATGTATTTAAGTATTTTAAGTACGTTTATCCGTTGTCTAGTAACCATTAAACGAGTTTCATAACGAAGCTTCTCTTGGGCTAGATAATTGGTGTGAGTGTAGGAAAGTTTATTATTTATTTATTATCTTCTAGGATCGGCCTACCCGAAACCAGAAGATAAAATCTTCGCTCTTTGCCTTCAAAGATATTAAATAATAAACTTAAATAATATTAGCAAGCTTATGGCAAACTATCTTTACTGAGGAGGCATAGTGATAGGACGGGGTTGCACAAAAGATCCCAATGGGTCGACGACGTGCAGCTGCGAGAGGGAGACCTCTGCAGGCCCCACTAGATAAGATAAGATACTGTATGACGTTTGAAATGCTGCTAGTACTGTAAATGGCCCTTTATTAATCTGTGCCTAAGGCGCTGCGTAAACGGAGACACTTTCTTTTGCCGAAAAGGCGCACAATCATACAAAGACACGGTTGCAATGTCCAGTAGAGGCATCAGAGAGCTGAGTGTAAGTTTGTAAATGTGCAAACGTTACTATCGCGTTTGAGTTAAGTTTTGACAGATAGATCTTAACGCTAAGTAAATAAGATCGAGAATCAAAACTCTTAACACAAACGTGATAATAACGTTCGCACATTTATAAACTTACACTCAGCTCTCTGAACGCTTAGCAAATCGTATTTTTATCCCCTAATCTGTCACGAAGACTTCTAGAGGTTGCTAACAATTGAATTCCTATTGTGTCTGATATTACGACAGCTGAGCAACATGGCGGTGTATCATATCGTCAACAAATAATGTCTATGTTTGCGCAGCGCCTTAGAAAACAATCATAAGAACACAATGCGTACGACCATTACACGGAAACGATAGCCGTTGATCGCCGAATGTGAACAATCTTCGTATCGCAGGCACATTAGCCGTACGACCCCTATCGGCGGCAGGCAGGCGCCGCATGTCCCGGATCATCCGGCGATATGGAGCCGTGAGGCGATAATGGAGACGAGTTACATGGCGACCGGCGTAACAGATTAACATCACACGTACATAATTGGAATAACGCATATCGGAGAAGCGAAGAAAGGGTTACTCCCTAGGCAAGTAGCGTATGTCAATAGTAGAAATTGGAGGAAAATGGGTAGACAAATCTACAGACACTTGGCGAATGCTATCTCTAGATTCTCTAGTTGATCGCTACCACAGAATACTTCATTTAACATAATACACAATTACGTATTCTGTGTGGTTTTGAAATTATTATTTAGCGTTTTCTAAACGACAACTGTTTCACGTCTCTGGAGGACAAGCGCCGAGAGGGACCAAAGTAAACCCTCCCCCCACCCCTCAACTCAACCCACAGGTGCCAACCATGCTGCAGAAGCAGGATTTTAAGGTCTAAAAATAAAAAAAACCGGATAACAATTCATATTCTTTGTTTTACTTATTGCGTGCTTCGGTCGGCATCTTATAAAGAGCACGACGGGGTGACCAAAAGCGTAACAAAAGCCGGCAGGCCGGACACAACTGTAAAAAGCCGGATTCCTCGCTAACCTACGCGGAAGACTTTAGTGTTCAGACTTGCAGTGTTCCGACAGTCGCAGACCAAATATAACAAAGATACATACCTACATAAACACCTATTTACACAGTTCATACAGATTACATACTGACACACTTCGATCCATTCACTCTCACGAACCTACCAAAGAAGCAATAGGTATATTCTTAAAAAAAAATCTATTTAATGTTCATCAATTTGTTGAACCTTTTCACGTTCTCCAAACATATCCGAGCCATTATGGGCGTCTTCGCCAAATGGAACGATGCTCGAACGTTATTCCCCGCATTTATCTTACAACACGACCCCACATCATCTATACATATCCCTTTTTAGGGTTGCAATGAACAATTTGGGAAGAAACTAAGCAAAAAGCGTCGGCTCCTCCAAAACTTAGTAGCTCTTTTTTTTTTTCATATTCTAACATTTTAACGTTAGTTTTACAAGAATATTAATATCACCATAACACTAAAAACCACAAAGTTTTTTTTATAATTTTAGTGCTATTAAGTATTGACATCGAGATTAATTTATTACCTATTTAGACATCCAACAGAAATTAACTTAACTAAACAGAAAAATCTGTTGAGACTTGTGCCTTTTTTTTAATAAAAGAAAGAGGCAAACGAGCAGGCGGGTCACCTGATGAAGAGTAATCACCGCCGCCCATGGACACCCGCAACACCAGAGGAATCGCAGGCGCGTTGCCGTCCTATAAGGATGGAATAGGGTTAAGGAAGCAATAGGAATTGTGAGAGGGGAAAGGGGGGAATGGGCCTCCGGAACCCTCACAGGGCGGACGAAACACAACAGCACCAAATGCCAATATTTCACGCCGGATATTCGTGAGAGGGTGGTATTACGCCGGGCGCGCCGGCCCAATGCGTGCTGCAACGCAGCGTGGCTCTACCACTCAAAGCCTGTGTCATATTTGTCTATCAACGGGTGCATTATCAATTCATATTGGATAGAGAATATGTTTTAAGTTTACTTTTGATGTTAAAAGGATCCATACCGTCGCGTAAATCGGGAGGTAGTTCATTATTAAATCTAGGAATGAGGTAAGACTTGTTCGCTCGCCGTAGTTGTTTATTACGCGAGTCGCATTCACACAGAGCCGCTTCCGAGCCATAGCACAGAATAAATAATAGTACTAGCCATAGCCCGCGTAAAGAAAATAAATTACTTACTCTTACTGATATCTATATTCTAGAAAATTGTGTATTCATTAAAATAAAACAGAATTGTTTTAACTGTAAATCTCTCCGTAACCAAAAAATTCAAAAATTCAAAATTCAAAATATATTTATTCAATAAACTCAATTAATAAGTACTTTGAATCGTCCAAATCTTTTTAACCTACCACCCATTCAGGACGCCATTTTTTAACTGTGGCAAAGAACGGGCGCAAAAAACCACAGCGCACAGAAGCAACGACATTTACAAAAAAAAAAGAATATGTCGTTACCAGGTCATAAAATACAAAACATGAATATAAAAAATAATAAATTAAGCAATACAAAACTACAATACAATGTAAGTATCAATTAATAATAGACAATTAGAAATAGCTGTTGGAGTAATTGGAGCATTTCAGATCCAAGCTGTTCTGTCTTCTGTGTAATCTTACACTTTATAATAAGCTTTTTTATAAAGCTTTTCTTTGATTTTGATTTTAAATTTATTAATATCTAATTTCTGAATATCATTTGGTACTTTGTTGTAAAATCTTACACACAGACCCTTAAAAGAATTATTTATTTTATGGAGCCTAGTATAAGGTACTGCTAATTTGTTCTTACTTCTAGTGTTTACATTGTATATATCACTGTTTTTTGAAAATATTTCAATATTTTTATGAACATAAATCAAATTTTCATGTATTGTGATGCAACAGTCATTATATTTATATCCTTAAATCTCTCTCTGAGAGAGTCACCAGCCTTTAGGTTATAGATTGCTCGAATAGCCCTCTTCTGCAGCACAAAGATAGTTTGAATGTCGGCAGCATTTCCCCACAGTAAAATGCCGTACGACATTACACTATGAAAGTAACTGAAATAAACTAATCTAGATGTATCAACGTCAGTTAACTGACGGATCTTCATTACTGCATAAAACGTTTAAAGTATAGATATAATGTAAATTTACCAATTGTCAATAATAATGTTTATGATAAGAGTACTTTAAAGTGTACAATCATTTATTTAAACTTAAGTTAAAAACTTTGTTATTTAAATAATGTTTTCTATGCACCAAATGAATACTTTGGTTTTAAGACTAATTAATTGTTAAATTCATTATGTATTTTGTTAAGGCTGTGGATAGAGTGCCACAAGCGGCATTCTAGTACGATCGGTTACGATGCCGTCATTACGGCATCTTAGTACAAAGTGTAGGCATCCCCTCTCCTTACTTCACTAAGTTTATTTGTACTGGCACCTCGAGACCAACCGTTAGGTTATTGCAAGAAGTGCCAGACGTCCCTGCGCCAGTAGAACACTCGCGCAGGAGACCACCAACGTTAGGTCTAGACGCCAAATTAGTGCCCGCCGCAGCGCGCTCTTCATTCGGTACTCATAAGACTAGTGTCTCAGGAGAGTATCCCCGTGAACACGTGTAGTTCACTGCCTATTGTCCAGATAGGTAACCGGAGCTGTCAAGCTCGCTCACTTCTCGTTGCACGAAGGGCACAACTCGCAGTTGCCACTGCTAGGGTCGTCGACTCTAAAGTCGACTCCCAAGTGTCCACCTTGGTAGCGGAGTAGTAAGCACACTCACTTCTCGGAACCCATCCGGGCGCCTAGCCAGTTCCCACGTCCTACGCGGCTGGCTGGACCGGAGGCTACGGCACCTAGGAGGCCGCCTCTACTAGTTCTCCAGACTAGTACCGGAGATGTCAACACCAATGTCCAATGAAAACCACCGGACAAAGCTGCCAACTATAAGGGAAACTCACGTTCCCCGCAGGACTTTTCGCTTCTGGCCCCTCAGAGACCGCTACTAGGTCCCGCTCGCTGTGCACGAGTTTGGAAGTCCTGGCACACAATACCAGGACAAACGAACATTCCCAAGCTCTACAGCTAACCACACGCTACTACGAGTCCAACCCATGTCCGGATCCCGCCGGAGGCGCCTGGTTAAAGGCACGACCAGCGGGGGGCTTGAACCGGAACCCCGTAGTACCTCTGAAAACACAACCGGACCCGTAGTTCCAGTTGCGATACCCTATCTATTGAGGTCGGTAGATAGGGACAAAGTGTAGGCAGTGAATAGAGTGCCACAAGCGGCAACATAGTACGATCGGTTACGATGCCGTAATTTCTATCATCCTAGTACGAAGCGTATAGAGTGCCACAAGCTGCATTCTATCTCAATCGGTTCGGAAACCGTAACATATTTTTTGTTTGTCATAATGTTCAGACGACATAATATTCAAAAGATATTTATCTATAGAGTTAGATTTCTGTTGCCTAATAAAAAAAAAATAACCTCGAAATTCAAGACAATAGCTACGCTGCGCATCGCGATTGTCGTAAATGTCTAACCTATCACGTGACCTATATACAGGTGTAGGGCAGCTAGTATTTCTGTTGTCTAACAAAAACTTAACGGCAGCTTAGGCGGCGTCACTATTATACCGCAAAACTTACGGTTCCCTAACCGATGGAGATACAGTGCCGCTTGTGGCACTCTATACACTTTCTTTTGTTAATGTTAATGTAAATAATAATATTTGTGTACATTGCATGCCCGATCATGGGCAAACTGTTGATACTATTTTATTATTTTAAGAACTTGTTACACAGTCTAAGCAATAAAGAAGTTCTATTGCATTCTATTCTATTCTATACAGGGTGATCGATAATTTTTTTATAATCATCTTTAAAAAAGTTAGTTCTTACTAGTAACTTCTTATTAGTCGTTGTCTAGTAAGATTTTGTTATCCGTTTTCGCTTATGAGGGTTTACGCATTTCGGTTTCCCATACAATTTTCCAAGTCGAAATTTTTATAGACCAATAAGACAAATTCAATGAAACTTTGCATGCTAAAGGGATCATATACAGGGATCTAAATAGTTTGTTTTAAATGTTATAAGAGATACGTAATTAGATAATGTCAGTTGTATGTCCTTACGGCAATGTCAGCTTTTCATTTTTCAAAACAAAATTGAACAGAATTTTTTTTTTAAACAGAATTTAATTTTTCTAAACAAAACAATTCTTATAAGTAAACACAAAAAAAAGTATTAAAATTAATTAGAATAGAACATTTCATTTGAATGTTGTGCTCGGTTGTCATCGAAATGCAAATTTAATATTGTGTAATAGATATAAATAATTTATTGTAAGGGTTGATTGGATTTTGTTACCGTGCCAAAGAATAAATAAATAAATAAATTTCACATAAAATGTTAAAATTCATGGTGTATGATATAGAGAGTCTACATCAGCCCTGCTACCTTTTTACTTAAAACTAACGCCTAATTATAAGAAATATAAACTAACTTACGTACTAGTCTTCCTCGCGTCCGCCGCGCTGTTCGCGGAGGTCCCTGGGACTCGCCGGTTGCAGTGGTGAACGTAGCTCGCCTTCCCGGCAACTGCTCTGGCTGCTGTGGTGGGTGGAAGGCCCTAAGCGTCCCGTCGCCTACCCCTCAGTACTGATAACCCCAAGACAGATACACACCACCGTTGCACAATGCCACTTAGCACGGTTCACGCCACGTGTACGCGTCAACCAACAAATCACTGATTTTAGCTTATTAAAGTTCACACTGTTTCATAACTTAATTACTACGGTCCGCCGAATTTACTGATCATGTGCCCTACATATTAAATTACACCAAAGTACAAATTAATTTCATACGACCCCGCGTTCAAGGTTCCTAACCTAGCCAAAAATCCAACGTGAGTGTGTGTCACACTGACACTGACAGTCGTCTGTCAAATACAAATTAAAACTACAAAAAAGGTTGCCAGCCGTAATTGGCCATTTTGTTTCGAACACATGGTCTTCCTTTTATTTGTGACACTACGTTATTTAGAAAAAAATAATCCTTAGGATGAAGCCTTTCTATCGGTATGATAAAGCTACAGAATGATTATTTTTCTCATGTAACTGGTTCGAGTCCCGGTTCAATCATGTAATTATTTAAATATCTATGAATGCAGTTTAAATTGTTTTTTAAATTTAAATAATGTCTTTTTTCAGTAAAATGTTCCATCTACAATATTCAAGGTACTTTCTCTCCATGTGGTATATCCGTAGGACGCCCTGTATAGTTACAGGCCTACTTCATTATTATATAAACTTGACGAAACCGCCAAACACACTTCAATCGTATAGCACCGAGTCATTTAACTCCTTAAGCTTATCTACGGCATAACCCTCGCGGTGCTTACAGTGGGTCGATAGTACCCCGGACATCCTGTAGATAAACCCTCGACGTACATCGACACTCGACAAAATCGTCTTGAGATAACTACCCCAGGGGTGTCATTTGTGTATCTATACAATCTTTATGTAGTGGTCGGAGTTAACTTATCATGCAACATTATCATACATAGAGTTTCATTTCAATGGAACGGCGAAGGTATTCTAAACTATTAAGGGATAAATATCCTAACTATGGAAACGACATCGGAAAAAGCAGTAACTTTAAAACCAAAAAAAGACACTAATGTTTAATATTTTAAACAAGAGTTTTCATTGTAGGAGCCGAACGGAGGAGCCTCTAAACGTGCAAATACTTTAACCTAGATTAAAATTAATCCTGCTTAAAACGGAATTCTATCTCTTTCATCAAACTACAGACAGAAACATAATGACGAGTAAGCCGGATTAGGGATCTAACCCAAGATGTTTAAGTACACGTAACAAACAAACAGTTGACACGCGAGGACACTTTTGACTTGTTCAGAGGGACGGTCTTGACATATTCACTGCCACAACAACCAGACACAATAGAGATTTAGTTGTTTGTCGGTCACCTGTGACCCCAAAATGGCTTAAGTGTTCATTGCTTACAAAGAGCTCCTTTGCGCTTTGGAAGGTAATTTTAGCCAAGACAAGCAAGGATCAGCACGATTTCTTGTCGTTTTTCACAAACAAATATTTTGTGTCAGTATCGTAGCAAACAGAAATCTTTAGTGACATGTGAAAATGGTTTTATTGTTATTTAATTAATGTTTTGTTTGAATGTCTTATTTTTAATTTTGTAATTTAATGGACATTTGTTTGAATGTATTGGATATTTTGAAATTTTATATTTTAATGATTGAAGTAGTTATGGAATTTGTAAAATATTGTATACGTCCGAAATGGACAGACTATTGACACCATTTTAATTGTAACAACCAATGTACACTTAATGTATAATGTAAAATTTATGAAAATAAAGTTTATCTTATCTTATCTTAGTCTCTGCTCCCCCCTCGGAAACGGGTTTGATATAAGATGTATGTATTTTAAATGAAAATCTTCTTGTGATATTTGTGACCAAAATGACACACTGTAGCCTCTATGTGCGAAGATATCGATAAAGCGACGACACAGGACGTCCGGAGATAAACCCGAGCGTCTAGCGGCGGCAGAACGCCGCGTCGCTTAGGTACAAATATGTTCTTGAACTCCTTATACTCTTATCAGGAACATAACATACTGAGCGAAAAGGCTGCACCTTATATAATCTGGGTACTTAGGTAATTCGCACATGATGATTATATTTGTTAGCTTCTGATAGGTTCGTAATGGATTTTTTTTCACACAACGCACTAAAAACGCGAAGAAAACGAAACGTTAAAAAAGAATGAATGATTAATGAAGGTCGTGGGTACGTTTCCTACCTGAGGTAATTTTCAACGTATGGTTATCTCCTCATAGGTGTAAATGTGAGCGTTTATTGCTTCATTAGCCATAAGATACAGTTCATACTGAAGTTAGTAGTAAGTATTAGTTAAATACTTACTAACTGTACAGTGTAACGAAATGTTATACTTAATTACATTCTTCAATATAAAAAATACATACCACAGAGATGCCTTACAAGATTCCCGCGAACGTTGATAAAGTCAAAGCGAACTTACCTGAAATCAAAGATAAAAATAGCTTTAAAATCAATAATAAACTAGATCAAATTAAGCCAGCGGCTAGCGCATTCGAGATGCGATCGTGCAAATCAGATAACTTTTCAGAGCCGGTTTCGTGGATGGGTCAACGGCATCAGCGCATGAACGTTCCTCTTCTTGACACAGGCCTTCTTAGCCCATGGGGATATTTGTCATAACTGGGCCGACTAAGTTTCAAATCGGTCAATCACCAAAATATGTAAATTTTGAGTACCATTAGCAAAACAACGAAAGTAAGTTCTAATAGCGATTCGTAATTGGTTTCTGCGGTCACGACACAATGCTAGCAAGAACCAAAGAATCTTTAGTAAGTCGCTTGCGGCCAATATACAAGAATAGAATTCAGTTTGTTTGGAAATACGTTGAGGACGGAAATAAACACAAAGGTGGATATTTCTTCGACTTCGACCGATGATACCCTACATTTTCAAACATAATTTAATGTAGGTAGGTACAAGAAAAATAAGGTTGAGCGAAGCGATGGCTGATTCACATTTTTTTTTTATTGGCAACGGGTAAGCGCTTGGCCTTCATCTCACTTGATGGTAAGTGACGATAAGGCCGAAGGTGGAAGCGCGCTTCACTCGGAATCCTTAACCACTAAGGAACTGGCTATCTTATCTCAAACTGCCGGAACACAACAATGCCTTAAACATCGTTGTTATGGCGACAGACTTAGATAAGATGGTGGTAGCTAGCCAGGCGGACTTAACAGCCCTACCACCAACCAAACCGAGCACACAAAGATGTACCCCCCGCTGGGAATCGAACCCGGGAGCTCTGGGTCTGAAACAGGTAGCTTAGCCACTAGACCACAGAGGCGGTTAAAATGTCATACTCGTGAACTGGTGCCGCCTGTGGAGGCTGGTCTGCTCTTGCAATATTATTTTTATTTATAGAAATAGTCTTTATTTTTCTTGTTTCAAGGATACTGTGTGCAAAACTCAGGTGCGATCGAGTATGGAGTATTGTTACCATCTACGGGACGGCTCCGCTAAATACCTCCTCAATGCACTTGATAGACTGCAAAGGCGAGCGGTAGGTACGCATTATTGGAGATGCTAAGGTTACAGCCTCCCTTGAGGACCTCCAGCTGCGTAGAGACATTGCTTCTCTCAGTGTCTTCTACCGGAACTACTACGGAGAGTGTTCTGAAGAACTTTTTGATCTTATCCCGCCCTCTCCTTTCCTGTCCCAGACTACACGTGCTGGTCTTAGGAACCACCATCATACTGTACAGACTATCAGTACTCGTACCAAAAAATTTGGCAAGTCGTTCATCTGTAAGACCATTTCGGCTTTGGAATTCTTTGCCAGCGCATGTGTTTCCCAGCTCCTACAGTCCCGGGTCTTTTAAGCGGGGCGTGAAACGGCATTTATACAGACCGTCATGAATGGGTGCGCTCGTTATCGTGCTTATTCCACGGTGGGGAGCGCTCTCATTATTTCGGACTGCATCGGCTGCTTACTATCAGGCAGGATGCAGTCACTATGACGTGTCATTATAAAAATAAAAAAAATAAAAAACTGTAAGACATTGCTCATTTTATTTTAAATTGAGCAATATATTAATTTGTATGTGTGGCGTTGTCTTGTAATCGTATTAAACGTTTTTTTATGTTGTAGTGGAAAATGTCCTTCTATGATAGGGAGGGCATTTTCCAATTTGTATTGACGCTGTAAAAGAAAGGGAGAAAAGAAATGCCCTTGCTGAGTTTGTTGCCGGTTCTTCTCAGTACAAGGCTCCCGCCCCATAGTTAGGACTTACGCACCGATGGCATAGCGACATTCATAAGTGCTAAATGATTGTAGCCTAAATGGAATAAATGAATTTGACTTTGACTTGACGAAGTCGCAATTCTTTCTATCATCATCATCAACCAATATAAACGTCCCATAACTGCTGGGTTTAAGCCTTCATGGACTACAGCAGGGAAGATTGGGTCACAACCTACCACGCTGGCCCATTTTGGGTTAAAGACATGTTGCGATACGACAATAACTGGGACGAACGTCTTTACGTGACTTCTGAGGCACGGGGAAGGAGTAAATTTTATAAAGTTAATTACACGTTATTTAACATAAAATACTCATACGGTGAGTCGCACAGAATGCAAGGATGTTAGCAGATAGCGCGCCGGAAGCCTGCCGGCGACTGTCGCTGCGCTCAAATATTGATACGTAGCCGGGTGCGATCGACCGGAGCTACGATGCAAACAGTATTTAATGCACTAGCACTAGCGTACGGTTAAGAGCGGGATTTTTTAATGTTCTCAAGAAATCGGCTAATGTTGTGTAATTAGCTTTGAAAAGGTACGTGAATACTACGTCACCTTAACTGCCTTGTAATGGATTAAATACATTGTTTAATCCCACCTATCCTACCTATCTAAAGGAACGTTTTAGTTTCCTTTATTGTTCATCCTCGCGCTCGTTACGGTCATCAGAAAATCTAAATCTTAAATTCCCTTCTCACAACACCACCTTTTACGATTGTTCCTTCACCGTTGAAGCTGTTCGTCTCTGGAACTCGCTTCCAGTGGCGATCAGACGTGCGAATTCCATACACGCATTTAAGGAGCTCGTGAAAAATTTCTACCTTTCCCGTTAACCCTTTCCTGCTGCATAGCTGTCGTTGTCCGCTACTTCTTATCTGAGACTATTATGTTTAAGTATGTATAATTATGTATTATATATTTATGTATATTTAATATATGTGTGTATGTATATTTATTTAACCCTATAATTTATTTATTTATGTTATTATTCTTATTTTTTGCTTTTAATTGTGTAACTAAGTATGTTTTCAATGTTTGCACATCCGATCTTAGAGTATATTAGTTCTCTCCATCCGACTGGTTGTCTGGCAGAAATCGCTTTATGCGATAACACCGCCAAATTGTAACATTGTATTTCTTTTCTTTTTTTCTTTATTTTGTATGTAAATGCATTGTAAATGTTTGTGTTATTATCTTACAATAAAAGTATTATCTATCTATCTAATTTTGGACCCCCCGACAAAAGTAAATATGGTGTAAAAAAAGTAATAAATAAGATAATTGACGTAAAAATAATGATTTTTTTTTTAATACATTTCCTTTTGCCTGCTTTTTATATCCTATGGTTCTAGGTGCGTGAGCTCACCCTCGCGGTCTAAGTTAGTGTACGGGGTGAATAATTATTATTCAACGGTCACGCGCACGCGCTTTGATAACCGCGATAGGCCGCGCGCTAGGTGAGACAACAATTTTAATTTTCTTAAGGAAAAGTTAAGACAAAAATGTAAAAAAAAATATGTTTTTTTGTTCATTATTTGGTTGTACTGCTGCTATTGGAGCACGTATAAAAAGGAGAATGACCAAACCAGCCTATTCGATATCTATTGCGTCTTAATCATTCACATATCAAAAGTGTTCTCTTAAGTTAAAATATTTGTATTGATATTCCGCAGGTCACCCCCATCTTAAAAAAGTAATTTTGACGTGACAACGTCTTATAAATTGGTTTGCCGGGTGACACTTCAAGAAACTGCGTTACGCTCCGCTCACGTTATGCGCTCACAATGAGAGCGAGTGAGAGGCACGCGTCCCTTCCACTCGGGCATGGTTAGCCCGCCTAAGAGCGAGAGAGACAGACATAAAAAGTGAAAGGCACGCGTCCCTTCCATATTATTTCATCCTTCTTCCTACTATACGAATGAATATTCACATTAAAATTATTTTACCACTCAAAGTCGTTGTCACGTAAAACTTTCGCCCGTATACCGACTTTACAGGCAACCAATTTTTTTAATTTGTAATACAAGCGCGTGATGGTTTTGTACATTTCGCAAATTAAAAACATTGCTCTAATCAAATTACTAGATCTGAAACTTCAAAGCAGAATTGTTCTAATTTTAAATATCATTACGATTTACTGTGCTTTGAAGTTCATTAAGAGACTTATGTCAGTTTTTGCCCCCTTAATTCGACTGCCGCTGGCGACTTTTGTCGTGAACCTAATATTTTTATTGTATCTTATTTTACCTTCGTCGAATGGTATAATCAGTAACAATCAATTTACGTAAAAGCTGAAGGGTTTGGAGCAAAAAGAAAGACTGAAAGAGATTACTTCTGATTTATTACAGAGCAGTAGATATACTCGTATGTACGTCGGAGCAAATGTAGACCACAGAGACAGACTCAGTGTTGCTACCTATAACAATTGTCAATCACAGATATAACTATCTTAAGTTTATAGAGATTCACTCCAACAACAGCAAATATTAATTGCATAATTAAAACATTTATTTATTCATTTAATCAAACAATAACACAACATTACAGTATGACACCAAAACGCTATGCTATACATAAAAAAAATTGGTTGCCTGTAAAGTCGGTATACGGGCGAAAGTTTTACGTGACAACGACTTTGAGTGGTAAAATAATTTTAATGTGAATATTCATTCGTATAGTAGGAAGAAGGATCTAACCAACCATGCCATGCTCTTAGGCGGGCTAACCATGCCCGAGTGGAAGGGACGCGTGCCTCTCACTCGCTCTCATTGTGAGCGCATAACGTGAGCGGAGCGTAACGCAGTTTCTTGAAGTGTCACCCGGCAAACCAATTTATAAGACGTTGTCACGTCAAAACAGAAAATAAAATTATAACAGGTAACTACTAATATTATACAACAGCAAAGAGAAAAAGCTAAACATAAAAAGAAAAAAAATCTGACATCCTACCTTTTTTTGTGTTTCTACTAAAATCCGAGTCGATACTCCATGTTGTTTTATATCGCGCGGGCTAACTCATCAATCTTGCAGGGCGCCGTCAAAGGAAACTTGGCCAATTTGTCAAGAGTCTAGAGTAGTCTAGACTTTAGCGCGGGCTGTATGCGCGGCTTGCTGCTAGCTAGCATTCAGGCTAACTTTGAGAACTTGCTGTTGCATGATGTTTCTTTAAACAGGTTGTTTAAGCTGCATCTCCATTGGAGCGATGAAGAGATGTAAGGATATAATTCGACCAATTTTT
Source organism: Scoparia ambigualis (assembly GCA_963921215.1). Taxonomy (NCBI): domain Eukaryota; kingdom Metazoa; phylum Arthropoda; class Insecta; order Lepidoptera; family Crambidae; genus Scoparia; species Scoparia ambigualis. Next base: position 20,714,443 of record OY992526.1, read on the forward strand.
TGAAGTGGAGCGAAGCTTAGTTTAACCGCCTCTGTGGTCTAGTGGCTAAGCCACCGGTCTTAGAACTATGGACCCGGGTTCGATTCCCAGCAGGGGTACATCTTGCTAACTTATCTTAAGCCGGACGCCATAACAACAATGTTAATAGCATAACCATGTCGCGTAGCGGTGAAAGAATACTACCCACCCTATATCTTCCCTTGGGTATCTTAAAAGGCGACTAACGGACTAAAGGCGGCACATACATCTAACAGCATAGAGCGGCGATGGGCTCACCGCCTGTCACGCATGTGCAGTCGATATTTGGTGAAAGTGGACTATGGTAGAGGACTGCTTTTGCTGTCCTCATTGCCTTGTCTCTGACTAACCCTTCGGGGATAATTTTCGTGAGTATATGTATGTAATAGCATAGCAGTTTAGAGATAAGGTACCTAGCCAGTTCCTCAGTGGTTGAGGATTCCGGGTGACAAGAGCTTCCACCTTTGGTCATATCGTCACTTCCAATCAGGTGAGATGTAAGCTAAGTGCCTTACCCGTAGTGGATAAAAAAAGATGTTATTGGTTAATTTAAAAAAATTGGCTTTGCTTCTCTGCTCTCTTCTCTGTCCAGTTCGTAGACAGGCAGCTTCAGGATTGGCTTTTATAGATTAACAGTAGGCTTTAGGTCAATTCAGTGGTCACAGGAAGACATTAAGTTTTAAGTCCTTGTTCTTCCTGTGACCACGGACGCTGTAATACAAAACGTCAAGATAAAATTAAATAATAATTTGACTACTTAAATTCAGATTAGGCAAGTAGTAAGCTTGAATTCGCATCTTTATTAATAAACATGGAGTAAGCTTCGACTAACAAGTCATTCCTTAAGCATGGATTAACGTGTTTTCAGTGGCAACTCTTATAGCTCAAAAGTAATAAAGAATGAGTTTTGAATTAATTTCACGTTAATTGCCATAATTTTGACATTTAGAGCTACTAATAACTCTGCGTTATCATGACAACGAATGGCCAGTAGGTACTGGCGGCCGACCTGCATGCTCTATGACAGCCGTCACATAACATAACAGAAAAATAGCCGACTACAAAATGTCAATCTAATCTAGACCAAATGATACTACCCCACCCTTACTCTTCCGTTAAACAGGTTACCGCCGAGATTTAACTTTTACTCCGAGATTAATATAAAGTCGATCGAGTAATATATAGTAGAGTAATAGTAAAGTCGGATTAGTGTACTCATTCTTACTCCATCCATGTTTATTAATAGTCAAATTTGTTAACACCGTTTTAATACTTGGAGTGAGTAGCCTTAGCGTAGCGTTAACGTTAATCAATGAGGCGGTAAAATAATAGAATAGAAATAAGAATAGATTTCCTTTGTTCGGAAATGTGCTGAAAACGGAAATAAACACAGAGGTTGATTATGTCTTCTATTACTTTTATATTACGTGTAGGTAGTCGACCGACAATACCCGACATATTCCAATATTATTTAATGTAGGTACTATTACTAGATATAAAAGTAATGTTGTAAAAGTCTTTGTTTGCTTAATATATTTATTTGAAACTCTTCATCATTACATTTTTTAAAGACGCCGTTTTCCTGTCTGCGGTTCCGCTTTCTTATTCTTAACCACGCGATTGATTTTTATGCGTCTTTCATTAATAGAAAGAGATAACTGAGGATGGTATTTGTTTATAATTTGTAACTATTTTGTACAAAATAGCTGAAATATGACGGTGTTTCTAGGTTGGTGTGCACGAAGGCGCGGGCGGGCCGTATGGGTATAAAAGTGTTAGGCTGTTAGACTGATTCCTTTAGCATTAAAAAAAAAGAACAAAAAGGTTTTAAAAAGAAGCTGATGGACTTCTTGGCGGGAAAATGAAGCGTCTTGTCTGCAGTTTTGTATTATTTTCTATAATTTGTGTTTTGTCGAATATTAATGTGAAATAATGGTGGATTATTTACTGTTAAGTGTTCATGAACGTGCATGAGTGTTAGCAAATAAAACAAAACAGTGCAACATCACTTTTAAATTCTCTCAAGAAGTCCGTGTGAGACCTCAATAAAGTTCCACAGCTTTATTGAGTCTCGAGGGGTTTGGGGTAAATCATTTACCATTAAACATTCATTATCACTCATTATCATCGACTTAATGTAAAGAAAATAATAATTAGAAATTAAAAACTTGACACTGGCTTAATGTGCTGATCGCACGAAGCCATTATATAAGAGAAAAAAAAAGAAGCTGATTTGACTTTTAAAATATGACCGATTGAATCATGGCGGAAAATGGCGGCATTCTGTTGAAGGCGGTCAAAGTGGCGAGACGTGTTGGAGAAAGAACTGACTTTACTGGTTGAATTATTAGTACCTACTGTATGCTGTATGTAGATAATAAATTATGATGTACCTTCAGTGAGGAGTTTTATTACAAAAGTATACAAATGCAATCACTGTACTCTCGTCATAAATATACAAGTCCGTTTGTCGGTACATCTTCGATACTGGAATAAAAACTTCGCCCGATCGGAGCAGTCACGAGTTTGTGCCGACTTTAGAAGGATATATGTGAAGCGAATCAGTCGCTACTTATTCATGAAGTTACTGCAATACCCGATACCTGATTTGATGTATGTATGTGGCAATATAAAAGCAAGCTATTACATTACTGTACAACTGTCTCATTCACTCTCGAATGATGCGCTTTTTCGTTAGTATTTTTTTCATCCATTCTCTCTACATGACCAAACCGTCTAGGAATACCTACCTTTCTTAATTTTTGTAAGCATTCAATCCACATCCAAATTAACGTGAATATAAAATGACCTATATCACTAAGGGTGGATTCGACCAAACTGGAATAAGGTCTTATACCTAGATTAAACGCCGAATTTGTATAGACTAATCTCGGAGTAAGTCTTATTCCAGTTTGGTCGAATCCACCCTAAGAAACAAATTATTAATCTTAACAAAACATACCTTTACAGGACTTTTTGTGTGAACATATTTTTTTTAATAAAGAGTACCTTAATCTAGAGTTACAGATTTAATGTAATTTTTTTAAGTGAAATTTAAAGAAACTAAAATTGATCAAACACATCCATAAAAATACCGATAATCATGGTCAATCGACCGGGACCGCGCAATTGAACTCTGACACATTACCATACCACAGGATACCTAGGTTAGGTTACCTCACAGATAACCGTTTACCTTTACGTTACACGTGACCTTTCGTTCGCCCGGTATCGCCACGAGTTATTATTTATTGGGACTAAATAAATAATGAATAATAAGTATTTCAAAAAAATTCAAATAATGTATATTATGTCACTTATTGATATCCTATCCTACTAATATTATAAACGCGAAAGTTTGTAAGTATGGATGGATGTTTGTTACTCTTTCACGTAAAAACTACTGAATGGATTTGGATGAAATTCAGCATACATATAGTTTATAAACTGGATTAACACAAAGGATACTTTTTATCCCGATATTCCCACGGGAAAGGGAACCACGCGGCTGAAACCGCGATCGGCCGCTTGTATAAAATATATGGACATATAAAAAAAAAACCTGTATACATACATAACTCCCGTTTCCCGGAGGGGTAGACAGAGACCACAGTATTGTATTTGCTACGATCATATCACATATCCTTAGCTTCATTTATTCAAATCATTCGTACAAAACGTAAACGCTCACTATTCGTTTCCAAAGAGGTAGCACCTGCAATAGACGGTTCACAACATTCCAAAATACATAGCACATCGCACGGAGCACGCCCCGCCCGCCCGCCCGCCGGAAATGATTCAAAGGCGTCACGAAATATTCCACATGACCACGCGGTATCTGTGCCCCTTTTGTATCGGCAAATATTCCTGAGCGTCTCTTCTCACCCAAGACGGTGCCTATTTACATTCGCGCAGTGTAACTCAACGCAGTAGGTCAACACAGCAATAAAATTCTATTAGGTACCTACGAACCGTTTATTCTGATCTCACTGGATGCAAATTCAAAGAGGTTTGGTAAGACGATGTTGCTATAAAAAATATAAGTAATAAAAGCTTGTAAAAAGCGTTAAGAATTTTTACATGTCTAAACAATTTCTCTGAGTGAAATGGTCAACGACCCGCCCTATATGCGAAAGAGAGAAAGGGTTAAATAAGTTCCCACATGAGGTTGTATTTTTTTCAAGGTTTCACTCGTGATCATTTTTTTTATCTCCTTTAACATATCATAACGTATGTCAATCATAAAACTGATCCTAACCGGTAAAGGGCTTTGACAGGTAGATATTTGGCAAAAAAATGCTGAGTTTCACACCATTGACTAAGGGCTCTTTAAGGCGATTTATTTAATAGATAAATAATCTCACAATTGGGATACTTATCTTGTGCAATAAGCAATTATTTGTATAGGAGCAAATCAGAATATGCGGGAAAAATCAGCTGTTCCATACGTTTAGGTCGAATAGCATTTGCAAGTTTTGTATGCAGGTTCAAAATATGGTCCATTTTAACCCTACTGCTATCTACCACTTCGGTTACACTGTGGTCTGACCGAGCGCATTCCTATCCACAAAACCGTGTCTGCCGCATTTCACAACTTGAATACATTTGGTAGCACCTTTGATCCGGTGTTGGCAGAGAAATTTAGATTTGTTTCAAAAGGTTGACAATTTCTTACATTTTTCTATCATTCGTCAGTGGTTATGAATACTGACTTCTTACTACGAAATCAGTATTCACAACCTCACTATAAACGCGATAAAGCTGTCCACAGACAGCTATTACATGTACTTACACATTCCAAAACAGCTGTAGGCTTACAGCTTTTATTGGGAAACTTTTAAAACAACAACAACAGTGTGCGTCTAAATGGGGCCCACTCAAATGCAGGCTGCTCCAAAACCGCAGGCTTTGCTCAACCACCGACCGTGGCGCTCGTCCGAGCCGGCACGGCAAAGTACTTTACAATTTATTCAGTAAAAGGTTTGTATGTGGAGTATGCAAAGAGGTCACCATCGGCTTTTGAAATTTATAAAGTGACACGAATGTTGGAAGTAACTTTTAAAAAGTAGAACTACTAAGTTTCATTGTACATTACTAGTAAAGAATTGTAAATGTCTTTCAGTCACTTTTATTAAGTAGGTATTATAGTTTAATCCTAGTTATATTTTTGTAAATTTTCCTTACATAAATATACAACCTTTTTTTTTCTTTATACACAAAACAATTAAGAGTGAGTATCACCCATGAAACTGAACAACTTTCCCCAAGAAACCTATGTGCAAAAATGACAAAAAAAATCGATCTCCCATACTATTGTTGTCAGCTGAACGGACAGTATAGGAGGTCGAAATAATTTTTGTCATATTTGCACATAGGTTTCTTGGGGAAAGTTGTTCAGTTTCATGGGTGGAACTCACCCTAATTGTTTTTGTATAAAGAAAAACAAGGTTGTATAAGTAATAAAAACGTCAAAATAAGTTCTGTTCAAGTACTCTTGTGACCTCTTCACGTCGTTCACGTCGCCAGAAAACAAGGCTCGTATTGTAAAGCGTGACCGAGTGGAGACCGTAGGTGAGAAGCGACCACCGGAAGGCCACAAATGCGTTGGTACGATGATATCAAAAGAACAGCTGGGTTGAAATGGATTGAGTCTGCACCAGACCGGCAAAAGTGGCGTGATTTGAAGGAGGCCTACACCTTGGGGAAATTGAAAATGACTGAAAAGAAAAAAGAACTCTTGTGACTTAAGCCGACGAGCATGCATGAAGAATATTATGGAAGTGAATGAAGCAAAAGAAGTGTGCCAGGATCGTAGCCAATGGAAAGCTGTGGTCCTAGTGTCTAACCTAACCTAACCTAACCCTCTGGAAAACGCTTGGCCAGACATATACGGTTCCTTGTCCTATTTTTTTTTTATTTGAATCCTGGCTTCAACTTCTGGGTCAAGCAAAGAAGATTTCCAGTTTTTGCCATAGTCCGGGTTATTACCAACTCGCATCTAGCAAACGTGATGATAAAGCCAACACCTATCGTCAGCGATGACTAGATTTTAGTGATGGAGACCTTTCTCCCTTTGTGAAGCAGTAGAACGGTATGTAAAGGCTTTATTTATGCTAGGGCCGTGTCGCGTAGGGGCTCCTTTAAAGACCACTACCATCCCCTCTCTTCCCTTGGATGTCGTAAAAGGTGACTAACGGATTAAAACTGCACATACTCCAACAGCATAGAACGGCGATGGTATCACCTTTGTCACGCTGAGCACACGTGCAGTCGCTATTTGGTGAAAAGTTGGTTACAGCAGAGGACTGCTTTTGCGGTCCTCATTGGCTATGTCTCTTGACTTACCCTTCGGGAATGAATGTCGTGATTATGTGTATGTATATATGTATTTACTTCCTATACGCGCCATACTCACCACTTCACCCGTGACAAAGCACTATACTTTCAAATAAAAGCACCCCAACACAAGTATTTGATCTACGAACGATCATAAAGGTTCACATGAATAATATGCGACTATCCGTTTGTTTTCGCATCATATTTTACAAGCGGGAGTAAGATAGACGTCGTAAAACAAAACACATATGGAACGATTGTATGCAAATACGTTTCTTGTTTTATTCTCAGAATAGCGACTGCTCACGATTTCACTCGTGTTAAACCAAGAACCAACCTAGAAAAAAGTGGTGTTGGAACGACGATTTGCGACATATCAGATCCTAGCAAAAGATAGACCTGTAGAGGAAATCGATTCAAGACCTTTGCCTAGCTGTACTAACGGCACTAAAGGTAAGATAATGCAAACCACAACAAAGAAAAGAAGCGCTTAGCATTCCTTTATGGTAAATGAGAATAAGGGCTAATTTCGCACTCCACACAGTATTCTCAACACTAACGACGAATGCAACTAAAACACATTTATAACTAGACTAAAATAAACGCTAACTTTAGTTATTGAAGCCATTGCGATTAACGAACAGATTGCATGGACGGTTAAACCCCTTTAGGAAGTCTCAGTCAATTGATGATTATGACATCAGACATTTAAGATTCTCCACGTTCCACATTCAATATTTATGATATGTACAAAGCCCTTTACACTCGTTACATAACATAACGCGTGAGTGAATACGAGCTAGTAAGTACTAACTAAACATGCTGTATCGGGGGCATTTGATTGGAGCGTATTCATGAGTGAAATTTTAACAAGCCTTCCTGTACGGTAGGTAGTTGAAGCCTATGTGATATGTCGTAACTTTCCAAAGGGGTGTGTGTAGTGTTGCGACGGTACAGAAAGACCTCTTTGATAGATTGTACCGGCAACCGAGCAGAATGAAGAGTTTACTTAGTCACACTAGCTTTAGAACTTAAACTTACCTGAGATAAGTAAGTACATCGAGGATTTCCGGGTTAAAGCAAAGGCTTTATCTATTTTATACGTGATCAAAGGATCACATATAAAATAGTTTAATCTTTCAAGTCTTTACTACGCGGGAAAAAGTAGCTTTACTTAATCGTCTGCAGGAGCCCAACTATCTCTATACCAAATTTCATGAAAATCGATTTACCGGATTAAGCATGAAAGAAAAACAAATCAAAAAACTCACTTTCACATTTATAGCATATGCATATAAGGAGAACCACGTGGAACTAGTAAAGCTTCCTTTTAACTTTCAAAAGGGCTTAGAGTGTACCCCAGCGAATTCTCTTTAAGTGGAAGGCACAAACTTAGCCCTATTATAAGTAAAATAAGCCCGCATCCACGTATATCGCGCATGATCGATCAACGACAAGTTGACACGGCGACACATCCCTTGTGGTAACTTTCAAAATATAATGTCACAATGTTTTGTCACGTAGCTATATAAATAAAATGAGAAGAAAAAAGCAGCGTGTTCAGAACCATATTGGTCGGATCACGACAGTTGGATGAAGAGAAAGACATGTGCCCACTTATTTTGTATACAGGGTATAAAAGACCCTTAACGGAGCCGAGACACACGCATTCGTTAATTAATTAGGTAGTTTATTAACAATGACATTCTAATATACCTACATTAAAGTAAAAAATACAAGTTCACTTTGTGCAAGCCCCCAAACTAAGCGTAGCCCGTACTATAGGGGAAGTAAACCATCTATAAAATTATTTTAAGCCGCAGTACAAACAGTCAAACAATCTATGATAAATTTGATAAAATGTAATAAAAATGAAATATGAATTAACATTAGGACAATTACAAATAAGTAATAATAATCAGTACAATGATCGAAATGCGCTTTTATATATTTTATTCAATAGAAAAACAAAATGGCGGCAAGTGGTCAAGCGCTCGGCCCTTTTGGATTTTTCGATACATAGCCCGGGTTTGTGATTACCATCCAGAATTGGGAATGAAAAAAGAAACGTTACGCATCTACAGTATAGCCATCCGTCTAACGTCATAACAAAGTACAAAGCTAAATCTAAAATAACATCGCAAGCTAGCGTACACTGACATAAAAGCGAATCCCCAAAAATAAGCGTCAAAACGTAAACGTTACGGGAACGTAATGAGATTATCCACTACCTCTGTGGCCTAAGCAAACATGCTGGCTTCCAGTCACAATTAATATTTTGGAAACAGAATTCCGATTTAGTATGAATGGGAGGAATTATTGTGTGCAACTAACGTACGAGAAAAGATTTTTATAAATATTTGAACGAAATTGTTTTCTTTCGCAAGTCCACAAAGGTTTTGGACCTTGATAAAACAACGCTTGCTTAATTCATCGTCAACAGCTTATCTGTGGTCTCTAACTACCCCTCCGGGAAACGTGCGTGATGTATGTATGTATACATATTATGTACAATAAATTTTGAACTTTATTTTTTCTTCCTAAGGATCAATATTCATTGGAGACATTTGACAGTTTAGGGTAGGTTGATCTGACGCCGTGTGTACACCCGTTATTTTTATTACATAATTACATTTACAAAAAAATTTTGACCTACCATACAAATCAGTCCGATCAGTAGGCTTACTCTTGAAACACAATTGCATTAATCAATTTCCAATCACAAAACTAAAAATGTCAAATGGCACTTTTGTAAGCGACAATAGCGCCACATTGGAATTAAATTGCGTGGAAATTGATTGAACAAATTATTATCGAGGTGGCGTTCCGGAATTATCTTTACTTATCCCAATATCGATACATATTAATCCCATTGGAATTGTATTGAGATTGAGTTTGCGTTCAAGAGTAACCCCCCAGCTGACGACAATAGATATTTTTTTGTCATTTTTGCACATAGGTTTCTTGGGGAAAGTTGTTCAGTTTTATGGGTGGATTCATTAAAACGAATAAAAATTAAGGGTATATAAAAGTAGTATGCATGTCAAACCTTGCTGTGTCACGTAACTACTTAATATGATAAAGTTATTACGACACAGGCTCACGTAACGCAGGTCATTACCTTACGAGTAACAGTTTTTCAACGTGTCATCATAAGTTATTCACGAAATGGGCGTGGAAAATAAAAATTATGTCATTGTCATGTTGGACTAGTTAGTTACCTACGCAACGTGAATCCACCCCAAGCATTGACGCTTTAAAAGCTTATTTGGAACGGTTCAAGAAACTAATTAGTATCTACATCATGCACTTATCACGACCACATCCGGGAAGGAAGGCAGCAACCACAACATTCCATTTGCACGATCCTGCCCCACATCCTTTGCTTCACTTAAACTGCTAATTAGTATCTAAATCAAAGTTTATATCGGAAAAAAAATTACAACATAATAAAGTAGCCAATCAATTAAAATAATTTTATTCAAGGAGACTTTATTGATTGATTAGCACTTTGAATCGTCTACATACTTATAATCACGACTATTATCCCCGAAGGGTTGGTCAGAGACCAGGTAATGAGGACAGCAAAAGCAGTCCTCTGCCTAATCAACTTTACACCAAATAGCGACTGCATATGTGTATATGAATGGCAATTCAGGACGTCTCTTTTCAGGTATGGACAAGAATATACGCAAAAAAACTCCACAGCTCAAGTTACGAAAAGAAATTTGCTAACTCGTCATCCTAAACTTACACACACGCACAAAACTTCAAAAGAACTTCTCGAGCCTACTACAACAATCTCAACGAACAGCCTCAGATCCAATCTGACACAGGCATTATCCACAAATCTGTTTCAAAACTGGAAATCGACTCGTCTCATTGTGTCCGCAGCGCATTAAACTGTGTTCATCCGACGACGCGGCGTCGTCAGAGTTTTATTCGAGTTGGGCGCTACTTGGACGAGAGTTGGTCGAGTAATGGCGATCAAATTGCCCTTGACACGTGCGCCTCTATCTATAAAGTTTGTTGCGCGTTTTTTCATTTATAGATAGAAAATTCAAGATTCAATTTGTTCAAGGAACGAGCCTGTTTCTTCCTTTAAGGTAGGCAACGCGTCTGCGATTCCTCTGGTTTTGCATGGGCGGCGGTGATTGCTCTCAATCGTATGCTCGTTTGCCTCTTTTTGTTATTTGAAAATTACATACATACATACATAAATATAAACACGACTATTATCAACGAAGGGTTAGTCAGAGACTAAGCAATGAGGACAGCAAAAGCAGTCCTCTGCCATAGTCCACTTTTCACCAAATGGCGACTGCACACGTGCTCAGCGTAACAGATGGAGAGCCCATCGCCGCTTTAAGCTGTTTGTGATGTTTGTCATGGTATGTGTGAATAAAGGTTACGATAATTGAGCACTAATGAACAGAACAGCAACAGTTTACCTTGCAGTGAAAAGAGCCGTTAAAAGTCCTTCTCTTTTATAACGTCAAATAGAAACATTGGAAATGCCTTCCCTAATAGGTATAGAAGGGGTCACGATCGATTACACCAAAAAAACATAAATTGCAAAAGACAACCACAACAACATGCAAAGGAGTATCTTATAAAAATTGACAGGTCCTTCGTTTACTAATGGAAAAGGGGAAATGCCTGGTGGGTTATGGCCCAATCCATGTGGTCCATGTGGAAAAGCCTGTACCCAGCAGCGAGACGTTTCAGGGCTGATTATGAATGAAACGAGAGCGAATCAGATAGTTAAAGGGAAACGAAGGTACCCCGACCAGATCCGGGACGCTATCGTGAAAGGTCTAGTCAAGATTTACTCTTGACTAGACCTTTAATGAAAACATAAATATACTTACATATTGTTGGAATATACGAAAATACTCTATTCAATTGTATCTATTGATTATACGGAGCGACATTTACTATAATAAAAGCATTCGTTCAGACAACTACGAAGTTTTACTTTGCCGTCACTGCGTCCCTGCCAACACATATAATCACGACTATTATCCGCGAAGGGCTAAACAGAGACTAGGCAATGAGGACTGTCGCGGCGCTACCTACCGCATACGCCGCACATAGTTCGACACGAAGCCTCTCAACCGTGTCAACAGATGGCGCTACAAAAAAAAACTCAACGACATCTCCATACTAACAGAGAAATAGTACACTCGGCGTCAAAAAAATCGCACCTCTTAGAAAATCACTTTCAAATGTCATTTACTCTTGATATGCACATGCAGTCGCATTAATTATGATTTTATTTACAAGGTTACTTAATTAACTTAATAAAAAACATTACTTTTCATTATCAAATAAAACCTAATGCAACAAATAAAGTGTCACAAAAATTCGATGCAAATTTTGCTACCCGTGAGAGTTGCTAGTTGCGCTTCCTTTGTGGGTATAAAACGGTCAACACGGGTTCAATGTGGGTCATTCGCTATTCAACCGTTGAAGAGGACACACGCACAGATTTTGATGGATACCACAGCTGATAAAGCCGCTCAAGTGGTTGCACTACTGCAATCAGGGGTGCGGCAGTGTGATGTTGCCCGGCAACTGAACCTGAGCCGTTATTCCGTTCGAAGAGTGTACCAGCGCTTCATAGAGACCGGTGGCTATATCCGCAGACACGGTTCGGGTAGACGTCGCTGCACTTCGGAAAGAGACGACCGGTTCGTTGTGTCGAACTCTTTGAGAAATCGTTTCTCCAACGCTGTTGAGTTGCAACAGCAGCTCCAGGCAGTTCGCAGACGCACCGTAAGCGTATCTACGGTTAGAAGAAGATTGAAGGAGAAGAAGATAGCGGCCCACAGAGCTGCTACGGGTCCAAAATTGACTGCAGCGCATCGGCGAGCCCGCTTGCAGTTTGCTCGTGACCACGTCGATTGGACCCTTGAGCAGTGGAGAGCTGTTCTCTTCTCAGACGAGACGCGAGTGTGTCTTTTCTGCAACGACCGACGGAGAAGAGTATACCGGAGGCAGGGTGAACGTTTCGCCCAAGCCTGCATCCAGGAGACGGTGGAATATGGTGGCGGATCCTGCATGTTCTGGGGCGGTATGTCTGCTGCCGGCAAAACCGACCTTGTCTGCGTCTCCCGGACTGGAGGTGCTCGCGGACAAGGGTCGCTGACTGCTCGCCGCTATGTCACTGAGGTCCTGGAAGTGCATGTGGTCCCCTTTGCCGAATCTTTTGGCGAGGGGTTCACATTAATGCACGACAACGCTCGCGCTCACACTGCAGGCATCGTGAGCGACTTCTTGCAGAGGTCCCAAATCTCTGTGATGCAGTGGCCAGCGCGAAGTCCGGATCTGAATCCTATAGAGCACCTCTGGGACCATCTTAAACGTAAGGTTCGATCTCGGGATCCAGCTCCTTCGACTCTACAGGAGCTTCAAGACGCGGTGATTGAAGAATGGGGGCTTATCCCTCAAGAAGAGCTCCTGAAGTTGGTGAGGTCCATGAGGGACCGTATGGAAGCCGTGATCAGGGCAAGGGGGGGTAACACTAGATTTTAAGTTAATTTTAAGACACTTTTTGTACATTTTTCTTTGTAAATTATCTGTTGTTAATTAGGACTTAATTAAGGATTTTTATTATTTTATTAATTTTAATGTTGTTTGTATAATTATAATTAAACAGAAAGTTAAATTTAATTGTTTTTTGATACTCCTTTTTGTTACCTTTCTAATGATACCCAACACTATCCTCTACATAAGGTTTAAGAATTTTTAAAGATGATTTTTAAAAGGTGCGATTTTTTTGACGCCGAGTGTATATAGTGGGAAGCCTGCATCGCGGTAGCGGAGTTACACCACCTCCTTCGCTATACATAGCACCTCCAACTAACATCCGTTGGACCTCGGTCCCCGAGCTATACCACCCAGCTCGGAGGAAGATCTTTCCTTTGCCTTCCTCAAAGTTGCAACTATTCCTACCTACCATTGGCTTCCCATAATTGGTAGCTTGCTTTACTACCAACCTTGTGTTTCCGGCCTTACGGGTTCGATTCCCGGAAGGACATATCGAAGGAGGTTCCCATAGGAGTCACGAACCCCTTCAAGGACCAAAGGACAAAAGCAGTCCTCTGCCTTAGTCCATTTTTCACTAAATAGCGACTGCACATATTGCTCAGCGTGACAGGTGGTGAGCCCATCGCCGCTTTAAGCTTATGTATGTACAGTCTGTTGTCCGTTAGTCGCCTTTTACGACATCCAAGGGAAGAGATGGGGTGGTAGTATTCTTTTACTGTTACGCGAAACGGTTATATAGGGTCTAACAATATCAATAAGCGAACGTTTAAGAGAAGCATCTATACATCACACTGAGCATGCTCACCAAATTTGGTCCAAAACTACACTCGTTACCGAGATAATCAACAAAACATTATCATAATTCACCAAAAAAATACACCCTTTCCAAACCCGTACAGCTGTAATACACGCACACAAAGATAGCCGAATTCACGAAATGGGTGTGGAAAATAAAAATTATGTCATTATCATGTTAGACTAGTTAGTGCCTACGCAATGTGAATCCACCCCAAGCATTGACGCTTTAAAAGCTTATTTGGAAAAGTTCAAGGAACTAATTAGTATCTACATCACGCACTTATAACGACAGCATCCTGGAGGAATAGGCAGCAACCACGACATTCCATTTGCACGATCCTGACCCACATCCTTTGCTTCACTTACTGCTAATTAGTATCTAAATCAAAGTTTATATCGGAAAAAAATTAACAACATAATAGAGTAGCCAATCTATTGAAATACTTTTATTCAAGGAGACTTTACATGCATACATGAACATGCACACTAAACTCGGAGCACACGAGCTACCTTATTATTGACTCTTGCGTGCGTGTTAGTAAAGATACAGTATGTTCCATGATGTGTATTATTTTAATTGATTTAGTTTGTTAGAAAACATATCTTTGAAAAATCACTATAAAACTGGAGCCCATTTTTTGTCATTGTATTTAGAATGATGTAGGTATAGATACCATTTTTTTATATTATTCTACAATGGGCAAGCGCTTGGCCTTCATCTTACCTGATGGTAAGTGACAATAAGACCGAAGGTAGAAGCGCGCTTTACCCGGAATCCTCAACCACTGAGGAACTGGCTATCTTATCCTATACTGTCGGAACACAACAATGCTCTAAACATCGTTGTTATGGCGACAGACTTAGATAAGTTGGTTGTAGCTAGCCAGGCGGACTTAACAGCCCTACCACAAACCAAACCGAGCACACAAAGATGTACCCCCCGCTGGGAATCGAACCCGGGACCTCTGGGACTGAGACCGGTGGCTTAGCCACTAGACCACAGAGGCGGTTAAATTTGTTAGACCCTGTTGACTCGGTTGATTTTGTTAGACCCTGTATATAACGTGTAGACACTCCATAAACCGATAAGAAAAGAGTAAATGCAACAAATGAAAATGAAATACGTCGGATATCACCAATTCCCGAAGAGGCAGAGCCAGGGCAAAGCTTTCCATTTCCTACAATCCTGATACACTAATATCATTTATGCAGTAACAAATCCAAAAGTATGTACAGTGAATTTAGCAAAAAAATATGTACCGTTCGAAAACAATTCCACCCCCCAATCCAATTACGTGGAAGCATAGAGGTATATTTCCCGCGGGACTTTTTAGGACAGCACTAAGGGGGGGTTAAACATAAAAAACTGTGTGTGCAAATAATTTGTAGATTCATCATCATCAATAATCAATTCATTATTTAGTTATTTAAAAGTGATAGTATAAAGCCTTATGATTATATATTAGATTTAAAATTATCGATAGGTTCCGCGCCATTTAAGCATTTTATTTTCTTTTTAAAAACAAAACAAAAGTGGTTGTAAAAAACCCGTCGTAGCATAATACATTTCTTCTCCTTTGTCGTAGCAGCTCAACCGTGGCACGGCTGATTTGTAGCATATTGCTACGTGCTACGTGGTTTCTTGTAGCAAGTGACAACCAGGCAAGAATGTGGTGGTAGCGAAACCCGCCGTAGCATAATACATTTCTCCTTTGTCGTAGCAGCTCAACCGTAGCACGGCGGATTTGTAGCATCTTGCTACGTGGTTTCTTGTAGCAAGTGTCAACCATTTTGTTTTGTTTATTTAACTTACGGATCCTTTGCTTTTAAAATTAAAATTGTTTTTATGTGCCTTTACGTATTAAATTACAATACGGTTTAACCCTGTTTTGTATACTTTGTTAGCATGTGATCAGTGTTTTTGTTAGTAATATGTGGATAACGCCGCTGGTTACACTGTCAGTAACTTATTTAAATTTAAGATTATTAAGTAAGAATACAGTGTGATTGTAGATTCCACACCTAAACCTTACCGCGCACAAACGTCAAACGCATACGTTTTTGGGAATGATATCGTAACTTTTTAAGGAATTGACGTGGTTTCGAAACAAGGAATCGTTACAGAATAAGGGCCCAGGCAAGAATGTGGTTGTAACAAAACCCGTCGTAGCATAATACATTTATTTCTTAGTCGTAGCAGCTCAACCGTAGCACGGCGGATTTGTAGCATCTTGCTACGTGCTACGTGGTTTCTTGTAGCAAGTGTCAACCAGGCATATTAGGTGATATTAGTAACATATCGATAAAGAAGTACATTTTCAAGCAGCTATAGCAAGCGACATCCCATGGTTATTAAACGAAAACAAAGCTTATAATAATCAATATTTTATGTTTAAAAGTCTTGATATTTAGACTTATAGTTAGAAACCAAAAATCACAGCTAGTATCAAAACAAAAAATTCCATGCCAATTTTTTTGACTCAAATGGTACATACCTACATAGGTATATTTTAAGTAATTATCAAATTAAAAACAGAAGGGAATAAAAGCAAAAACGCCACTCTTCACAAGCTTTGAAAAATTAAATTTCGAAAAAACATCTATAAGTGACTTGAAGAGGTAAATGAATAAAATGCATTATCTAACTTTTACTAAATTACATAAATAAAAAATAGAATTGTTGCAGTATGCCAAAAGCCAGCTTTAAATAGCATTAATTTAAAAACAGTGTCAGGTTGGCATCTCAACTCTTGGACAGTGGCGGGTTTGCATCGCCCCGTCATAGAAAATACGGTTGGCAAAAATAAACAATATAAAATATTGCGTAATAAACTGTAATAGAAATGTTTGGACAGTGTCATTTTTGCTTCTCACTTACCTTTTAAAAGCTAATTTTCTAATGGGACAATGCTACTTTGCATGTCAACTAATTAAATGTTCAAATGTACTCCAGACGCTCCTACAAGGCATTAAAAGTTAATTTTTTGAAAAAATGGACAGTGGTGAATTTGCTTCTATAATTAATATAGAATAATAAACACATTCACAGTCCACTAATATAATTTTAAAAGTTGTGGCTCATGGAACAGTGATTGTGTGTCAATAAATCATATTTTTGCATAAATGTAGCTTCAACATACACATTGCATCCATCACACAAACCTATGATATATAAATCCTGTTTTCAATATAAGACAAAATAGAACAAACAGTGCTCGCAAACTTAAAACCTCCATTACCATTATCCAATAACTGTTAACCCGTAGCTCGCGGGCTAGTGCGAAACTGACGGGAGTCGAGCGCGGTCGATGAGACCCGCACGATATGCCGACTATACCAAAGTTTCCCGCTTTCGTGCAGGGTTAGGACATAGATGTGAAAGAAGCAGGAACATTAAAATAGAATACCTAAGTATGTAGTTAATTGTAGTAGTAGTAGGGTAGTAGAAGGTAGCCTCTATCCCCATAATAATATACTCGTATTAAGAGGGTTTACGCATTTCGGTTTTCCATACAAACTTTCAAGTCGAAATTTTTAAAAACCAATAAGCCAATTTTAATGAAACTTTGCATGCTGAAGTAAAACACAGGGATCTAAATAGTTTGATGAAAACATTTTTAAAAAACGTTTTTTAACTGAGTTATTGCTATTTAAAGTCCACTATAGAAAGTTAAAAATCGCAATAACTCAGTTAAATAAACATTCTTTAAAAATGTTTTCAACAAACTATTTAGATCCCTGTGTTTTACTTCAGCATGCAAAGTTTCCTTAAAATTGGATATTGGTTTTTAAAAATGTCGACTTGAAAGTTTGTATGGGAAACCGAAATGCGTAAACCCTCTTAAGTCTACGTTCGTCTTTTTTCCGCACTTCTTAGACAAAGCTTTTTTAAAGCAGGTGTACAAACCGTTTTTTAAAATTAACTCAAGTAAATGTATGCATCAACAGTGTTAATAAAAACAAAACGATAAAAAGACACTTTTCAAAACCAATAATTATAATAAATATTAAATCCAATATCCGAATGTGAATACTTTTAAAAACAACATGATCTTCTTCATAAGTTCGCCTCCACAGCGAAATCGGCATAATATATACAATAAAAATATGTTCTGGTCTTTTTTTGGATAAAAAACAAAACGAAAAACGAATTTTTTTTTAGTGTTTAAAATTATACTTAAATATATTTAAGCGTTAACAAAACGCTAAAATATATAAAAAACACAGACTGTTTTGTTACGTTAATAAATATTTTTATTAACAATTAAAATATTCCTAACCAATGACTGTAAACTTAAATCGCTTTCCGCTACACAGCGTGCCACCACTCCTACTCCGCAACTTTAATCGCCGACTCACCAAAGTTTCATAGGGCGTGAAAAGTGACGTACACGGGACTCGCGTGAACTTAAAATTGTGTTCGAGTCGGGCCGGGCATCGGGTAAGTTGTATTAACGGGGCCGCAGGAATGTAAGGGCAAATTATTTTCTATGGTTTTTAATGACTTTTAGTATCCTAATTATGTTTGCATTCATTTATTGTATAAGTAACGTAAAAGTAACTAAATAAAACAAAACCATTGTTCTATAATAACGAAGCCCGAATGTTGTTACTGTGACCAATGTCTGTTGAGTTGCCAGAGTACCTAATTAAAAAAACTTTAAGATTTACCGCTTCCACCCAATTTAAGTACCTTGATTATAAAACCACCTATAATGGAATAACAATTGAGGAAAAAGTTTTACTGCTTTTCCGCTTTTTACATCATGCCCGCTTTCCGCTTTACCGACATAGCGTGTCACCACCCCTAATCGGCAACTTTTATCGCCGACTCACCAAAGTTTCATAGGGCGTGAAAAGTGACGTACGACTACAGTTACTGCTGCTCGCATGAAAATGGCGCGAACTTAAAATTGTGTTCCGTGCATTGAGGTTTTATAACTAGAGATGAAACAGTGAAACAAGTTTTTGGGCAATATGTTGCGGACGACGCCCATGCATGCCCGGCTAACGGCTGAGTGAAGTGAAATGTAACCACTCTAAAATCTATGGTCTCTCTTCTATAATAATTATTGTCATTAATGAATGGGACTGGATGTCCTTCATACGGGTCCTTTTATTGACCTAGTAAGGACAAGAGAGTACACAAAATATGTTTATTTATTTATTTATTTATTTATTTATTTATTCAGAACACCAACGTATTTTACATCAGCTATAGCAAGGGACATCATTAAAAAAAAAAAACTAGATGCAAATACAATTATAGGTGAAGACCGCACGCAATTGCACATTAAATACTTAATATAAAATTTTATCGACATTTATAAAATATTATAAAATAACATTAGAATTTAATTAAGGCGAAAAATTAATTGATAATAAAAATACGCAACAAAGAATTAAAATACCGCTATTGAATTTAAATGGATATTAAATTGAATAAAATAAAATAAAATAAAATATATGAAACACTTCCACTAAATTATGATAGGATAGACCTTCTGAAGCCGCGAATGCCACCCCCGAATAAATCCAGGTCCTTGGTTTTCGCTAAGACGTTAAACTCTCGTATCATACGGTTAATAGGCGCGTTCTGACCGAGGTTGGACTTGCAAGGTCGGCCCACAAGCACCTTCCCTTTCGATGCCCGAGGGAGTTTTAGGGGAGCTGAGAAAGAAAGCGAACCCAGTAAGCCTGGCGCGTCAAGGATGCCATTCGCTAGCTTGTAAAGGAAAAGCATATCATGCAGACGTTTTCGATCCAGAAGAGAATCCATTTTAAAATGGTCTAACCTATCAGCATATTTTATTATATTCTTGCCTAAATGGCACGAGTATGCTAGGTGCCATAAGAATCGCTTTTGGATGCTTTCAATTCTTTTTGAGTGCACTTCATAAAAAGGACTCCATACCACACCGCAGTACTCCAGACCACTACGAACAAACGAATTATATAAAAGAATTTTAGTTCTGGGAGACTTAAAATTCTTGCAATGACGAAGGATAAAGCCAAGGCTTTTGAAGCCCCTGCAACAAATATCATTAATGTGAGGATTAAAGTTAAGTTTCTCGTCCATGCGAACTCCGAGATCTCTTGCAGTAACAACATTCACCAAAGTATCCTCACCAATTCCATATTCATGTTCAGAGACTTTTTTTTTTCGTGAGAATTTCATGCAGCAACACTTGGAAACATTTAAGTCCATATGGTTCGCCTCGCACCAGTCCACTAAGTTGTCGATGTCGTTCTGCAATAAATTTGCGTCTGACTGGGTGTCTACTTTTCTGAAAAACTTAAGGTCGTCTGCAAATAATAAGTACTCGGAATTTCTGAAGCACTCTCCAATATCATTAATAAAAATATTAAACATCAAAGGACCCAGGTGTGACCCTTGCGGGACACCAGATGCAACAGGGAAAGAATCCGAGGAAAAACCATTTACCACCACATTGGAAGATCTGTCCGATAAATACGACCGACACCAGCCCAGCAAGAGCTCGCCAATGCCGTACGCGGAGAGCTTGGAAAGCAACACTTCATGATTGACCCGATCAAAGGCCTTACTAAAGTCCGTGTAAATTGCATGCACTGAAGAACGATCGTCGAGTTTGTGAGAGACGGATTCTATAAATGAAGTGAGGTTAGTTGCTGTCGACCTGCTCCTTACAAAGCCATGCTGACGGGAGTCTATGAGGTTCTTGAAATGCCAAAATAGGATTGGGTGTAGCAGCTGCTCGAACGCCTTGGCAAAGACAGACAAGATGGAAATTGGTCTGTAATTCTGTATAAAATGTTTTTCGCCATTTTTAAATAGTGGAACCACCAGAGCAACCTTCCAAGCAGATGGAAATGTGCCCGTGACTAGTGATCTATTTAGTATTAGGCATAGAGGTTTTGCCAAGGCGGTCGCACAACGTGCAACGAAAAGTGACGGCAGACCGTCAGAGCCCGAGCCCTTGCTGACATCCAATCTCTTTAATATTTCTAAAACCTGATCATCTTTAAACTTTACGGTGGTAAGAATGTTATTATAATATATTCAAAAGTATAATCATTTAACTTTTATATCACTTGTAAGATTTTATATAAAACCGTTAGCGATAGTAAACTTTATTATTATTATGCTCTTTATTAAACTTGTTTCTTAGGCAAAACTTTTTAACAATATTTTGTAAAATTATTACAATTTAAAATATTATAAAAAAAACTCAACCTAGGTTGCCAGGTTATTCTTATTATTATAATAATGAGCGATCTAAACGACGAACAGCAAATAATTGCGCAAACGATTGCTTCATAGCATCGTCTCTTAGTTATAATACTACCTCAATGGTTCGAATCGAGCCGGCCGTCTGGTGTCGGGCAAGTTGTAATAACACTGCCGTCCGTGTCGTCGGAATGTAAAGGCCATTCGCAGTTTGTCTCCCGCTGGTGACGTGTAGTTTTGCAGTGGACGTTTTATCACCACAACTTTACGAATCGCAGTTTGTGTCGATGGTTGTAAACAATGACCTTTTATATATAGACTAGTTACACCTGAACAAATTGCATTTAAAAATGGCTAAATTGTTTCTATGACGTAATCACGTCGAAAGGGAAAGAAAATAAATGCAGTCATATCATTAGCCTATTGTTAAAAAGAGATAAACATATATTTTAACTTTTGTATACTCTTTAAGGTAGTTGAGTTGACCAATGAGCTCATTGAATTTATGCGCCATCTCGGCTGCCATTGTTTTCTCTTTCACTCTTACAGAAACGTCTCTCTCTTACATAGTACACGCGTCTCACTCATGCATATCGAATTGGCAACAGGGCAAATGTCCTCACTAAATGAAAATTTCTATTTTAAATTAATTTTTACAATAATTACGAGTGAAATTAAAAAAATCTTGTTTCATGGTTGCAGTATAATTATTACAATTTCTGTATACACAGGAAGGCCTTTTATCCAAATAACAACACAAAACTTATAACGGTAACGATCGTATTGACGTGACAATGACTGACGTGTGACTAAATGAGATCCAGGCAATTACCTGGATTTGTTCTAGTCACTACGGAGGGCAGGCAACGTATCTACACATATAATATCATTGGTTGTAAAGCACTTTGTCATGACATGAGGTAATTTCATTCTCGGTGGACTCTGTGCACGACACGCCAAGTTTAATATTTAATTTTTTTTTTACTATAATTGACCAAGCTTACCAATGAAACGTCGATCACATATTATTAATAGCCACTGTGGTCTAGTGGCTAAGACACCGGTCTTGGACTCAAAGAGGTCCCAGCTCGATTCCCAGCGAGGGGCAGATTTTTGTTGGTGGTAGGGCTTGTTAAGTCCGCCTGGCTGGCTACCACCATTTTTTCATAAGTCTGGCGCCATAACAGCAATCCTACTAATATTATAAACGCGAAAGTTTGTAAGTATGGATGGATGTTTGTTACTCTTTCACGTAAAAACTACTGAATGGATTTGGATGATATTCGGCATACAGATAGTTTATAACCTGGATTAACACATAGGATACTTTTTTATCCCGATACTCCCACGAGAACGGGAACCACAGGGGTGAAACCGCGAGCGGCCGCTAATGTTAATATAATACTGAGCACTTTTGCCACTCTTAACGAGATCAACCCTGAGACCTTTGACAACGTCAAGGCGCCATAACAAATGATGCCTTGACATAACAATGTTAATGCATTGTGTTCCGACGGTTTAGAGATAAAGGATGGCCAGTTCCTCAGAGTTTAAGGATTCCGGGTAAAGCACGCTTCCACCTTCGGCCTCACCGTCACTTACCAACAGGTGAGATAAAGGCAGGCAGACCCGTAGTGGATAAAAAAAGTTTTAATGATGCCTTGACATAACAATGTTAATGCATTGTGTTCCGACGGTTTAGAGATAAAGGATGGCCAGTTCCTCAGAGTTTAAGGATTCCGGGTAAAGCACGTTTCCACCTTCGAACTCACCGTCACTTACCAACAGGTGAGATAAAGGCAGGCAGACCCGTAGTGGATAAAAAAGTTTTAGCAGCGCCTAAGTAAACGCGATCGCCGCTATTTTAGGCCGAGCGCACGTACAGGGTGGGGTCACCGTCGCTGTACCACTTTGCAGCGATTTTCGTATGAAGCGCACCGACCGCCCGGGTACGTGCCCGTACCAAATAGACGACGCGGTGTGCAAGGGATTTTGACCTTTAGACTGGTAAAGCGACGGAGTCCGCCATTGTACATTCGAGGAAGTTCCCGGTAGACCACTTTTCGGCGAAATTAGCTTGCGCTCCATTCTGACCGCGCGTACGTACAGTCACAGAACAGAAAGGTACAGAAGGCGATCACATGTATGTACTTCCCTTTTCAAACCTACGCGTGGTCGCGCAATTCACCGTTTAATGTTGAATTTTAACAACCGTCCACTAAACAGTTATAATAACTTTTTTATTGCTCTATTTTACACATAAAAGTTGACAGACGAGTGTCTCAAGCGGATGGCACTCGCGAGTCACGCTCGCACTGCTATGCGATTCTCTAAGCGACACATAGACGCTGCGCGCATGGCTGTGATCTGCTGTTTCTTTAGAATTTTATGAATATGAAAGAGACACGAGTCAATTCTCAGCGCTGCGGCAGCCGCTGCTACTTAGAGAATCGACTGGCTGGTCCCAGCATCCTAGTCGGTCCGAGATATCGTGTCCGTGAGCGGTGTCTATGTGTGCGTTGCTCGAGCGCGCTTTGTATGTAGATTGCCTTCTGTACCTTTCTGTTTTGTGGTACAGTAGCGTGCGCTTAGATGTGCTATAGTCCGGCAACTTCGTGCGCGACCGTCCCGCGGGGTGACGAGGTACCCAAGATGTCAGCGTGTTCTAAAAGACGTGTTACCTCGTCCCTGCCAACGTCTGTACCCCGCAGGTCGGTCGCGCACGAAGTTGCCGGACTATAGCGAATATTGCCGAAAAGTGGCCGACCGGGAACTTCCTCGGCTGTAAACTCGTGCAGTAAGCGACCTGTTGCGCGACATCACGCGTCGTTGCGTCGCGAATTGGCGATACCGGCGACGACTGCCATGCCGGCACGGGGGCGCGCCTTCCCCCAACTTCCTCGGGGACTGTAAGTAATTTAAGTTTCGCCCCCAAGTAGAGTTGCGCGAATAAAAGCGTATGACGACAAGTCGAGCGTACTCGCGGCGCAGCCAACGGCAATTTCGTGAGGCGAAATGGCTCGGAAGATTGCCCCAGTTAGTACATTATTTTGGATGATATTTCGATGGAGTGCACAATTCAGTTTCACGGATGATTCAGAAACATTCGGAGTAATGCAATTCTACATTTTGGAAATCAATATTATCCACATAGCAAACAAAATGAAACTCTTTGTACGCTTTTAGATTGTGGTTATTTTCAGAGTTAGTAGTTTTCGCGTCATATTACGATATTTATATCTGACGTAATGCAATAATCGTACAGATCATATTTTGAATAACAAAAATTAATGTATTAATTAACACTCAGTTGATTTATCTCCGACGCGTTTATTAAAACACATCACTTTTGTTTCCACTAGTAAATATGGGGTTTTTCACGACGGAAAATGCTGTTGACCACGAGGGATGGCCTTCAACAGTCGAACGTTTCAAAGTTGACGATAAACAAAAAAACAAGCCATCAGGGAGCCAATTTGATATTATATCAAGTGTTTCCATTCATACAGAAAATTGTATTCTCAGGTCTATTCGATATAAAACACGATACGATATCGGTGACAGGCGCTACTTCAATTGCAAGCACGTTCCATTTTCTTGATTATACTTTTTATTACAATGGAGGAATATATTTTTTACTTACTTTATTTTATTTGATATTATACAAACCATTAATATAAAAATAAATTGTTAATGTATCTATGTAAAATACTTGTAATACTTTATTTTATGTAAATTTATGAGCTGCAAAGCAAAGAAAAAGACTACTTGTTTAAGTGTTCATGGAAAGAATGGAACACAAGAATGTCAACTTGTTAGACTTTTTTTATATAATTATACTCAGTGTTTGAGGTTAATCATAAATTCGTAAAGGTCATGTTATTACTTATAATATTCTACATTAGTCTAGATATTAATTATGGAACCCGCGGTGAAAAGTAGAAAAGGATACCTGTCCAACAAATCCACAAAAGATGAGGCTTATCTAACTTTTAGAGGCAGATGATGAACTGCGTGATGGTAAATTTTCAGCTACTTTCACAAAGAAACAAGCTGAGTTCATATTTTACTAAAACAAAACAATAAAAATTCAAGAAAATCTTAAATATAGCTTTGACACTTTTAGTTTTGACAGTTTAGCAATATCACAGACGATAATTTTTGTATCGGCTACGCTTGACCACTCGTTACGTATCGAGTGCTGGCACTGGATAAATATCACATTTGATATCACGAGAATACCGAATGTCGAATGTCGTTGATATCCGCTATGTTGTTTCGATAAATATCGAGTTGGAGATTATATCAAAGGTGCGAGAATTGGCCAACTGTTCCCCTCTTCTTTGTCACTACACTCTTAGCAGAGTCGTCGTGGTCGTAACTTCACCAGTAAAGACCCGCCTCACCATACGTCGCCATACTTCTCTAGCAACGGCCTTCCCAGTGTACACATAGGTACCAGCGGCTATCCCGGGCTGCTCTATCCTGATCTACAAAGCCTTAAAGCTCAGCACTCACCACAGTGATGGGATACGCCGGGTTGATGATGGTGTACAGCAGGATGTGGTTGGGGCGGGCGGGCAGCTCGCGCTTGCGCCGCGGCTCGCTCGGCATGTAGGTGTTGCCATTACTCTGTAACAAGAAAAATATAATGGTCATTCAAGTGTTACTTGGAACGGTGTAAGTATATAAACATTCTGGGCATTATTATATAAAAGCCGTAGCGCGGGTGTTGTTATTTATACGCGACCGTACTCCAATGCTATCAAAACATAGAACTCTACATGGTTTGGCGTTTCCAATAGCTGATATAAGGAGATAAGATATCTATGGAGATGGAACTTCTCCGTTCAATGCCAGGACTGCTACAAGCGTATAACGCCTAACTTCCAAAGAATTCGTAGCGGAGGGTTGCGAATAAAAATGTTAGCACGCCATTTTTTAAACGCTATTTACTTTCCCAGTGACACTTCATCAAACATTTTGAGTACAATCCAAACGAACGCAACTCGCAATGATACAAATCAAACCAACCAACCGAAAAAAAAACGCAACCAACTTTAAAAGACGTGGCGAATCTCGAGACCCATTGCAGATCACGATAAAATTACACCCACCGACCGACCTATTGCCATTATCCTCTTAATAAGCTGTAAGTTCCACACCATTAGCACCGACCAATCAGAAAGCGTCACAACAACATACTGTCATATTAAAAGCCGCTCGTCACCCGTAGCGCGTAGTGACGTGATATATTCACGACCGTTTTGATTTGTACGCCGAGACGCTGCCGTAATTTATGGGGGACCTTTCATCATCCAGCGTTAATAGTCGGTCTTGATGAGATAACGGCTCGGCGTAACGGCTGACTAGTCACGGAGCGTATATCAGACGACTGATTTACAATGACGAGAGCTTTAGTGACGAGACGACGATGGACGGAGGGACGAAGAAAGGCGCTGTGGATTCGTAGACAATTTCAGTTGCCGACACGGGAGATCAGCACACACACGGCTGGCTGCAGATCGACCTATTCGAAAGTGTCAAATTTATCCAACCAATATTGAACCTTATATTTTTTATTATCCTGTACTTTAGTAAACTATTGGCAGAGGACTGCTTCTGCGGTCCTCATTGCCTAATATCTCTGATTAAGTCTTTGGGGAAACTAATATATGTACAAATAGATACAAATAATTTATTTCTCTCAAAAAAACGCATAGACTTATTGCTAGTCACAGTTTGTAAAAATAAATTAATGTTATTAATACTTTGTATTAGGTGACTGGTGCCTAATCTAGGCAAAAACATGCCTGACACCAGGTTCCCGCCACTCAGAAATATATAACCTGTTTTTTTATACACTAGCAACTACAGATGGGCGGGTGGGTAAAAATTGGGGTGGGTAAAATTGGGAGGAAGGGTAAAAAAGGGTATTTACCCATTTATACCGGGTATTTTTATTAAACACCGGGTAAAAATTGAATACTGTCTATAAAACTATCCTTAAAACGATCTACGATGTTAGTTTCGTTCTTGACCATTAAAGATAAAATATTGATTTCAAATAAAACACACTTGATTATATTTTAAATCTTAATCAACATCTCTTTTTAACTAAAACACAACAAAATGGCGCAGATCTAGCTAGTTAAAATGCACTTCGAATGAACATGTTCGCGTACGAAAAATACCACGTGGGGTGGGGGCCGAGAGGCTGCGTGCAGTATTATGGGGGCTGCTAGAAACCGCAAGAAACTTCAAAGGCTGGTCAGGTCATGTGTTTTAAACATGACAAAAAAGGAATTGGCGTTTTTGCCATTTTTAATTAAATAATTAATTTTGTGAATTTAGATTAGATAGTCTTTGAGTACCAAATTTATTTTAAAGCAATAACATAAGAAAAATGAAATCAAAAACAATTCAAAATAACGATTATTTACAACGCGCGGGCAACGACGGCCGGCCTGCCGACCACCGTCTGTTGACCCGGTCGCGTCAGCTGGGCGATAAGTACCGTTAGTCTGCAAAGTGCAGTAAGACCCCATTTATTTTCCTTTTACATCTGAAATGAAATGTGCGTGTTTAAGGTGCAGTTAACTCCAACGACTATCGATAGCATCAAGTTATGTTATGGTTCCGATAACGCGCATAAAATGAAAATGTTATTATTAATATATTAATTATTAATGATATTGCCCAACCAACTCGCAAGCCAACTCTACACAATACAGCCCTGAGTCCAACCGGGCGTGAGCCTGGCGAGCGCTGCCATCAAGGCCCCAAACGCAAACAGAGGGTGTAGGAAGCAAAACAGTCTCTGGTTTGGGAGCAACGCGCAGATGGGCAACAATTTCCTATTAGGGACCCGAGTCCCCTCCCCTCCTACTAGCACTAGGCGGGAGATGGCCTTGCGCCAACGGATCCCAAGCACCACCATAAGTGGAGTGGATAGCCGAGCCGATGGGAGAGGGGGTGGCGTCGAAGGTGAGGAGTTCACCCGATCCCTGCCACGAGCATGGGCGCATACAGGGTGGTGACCGAACCACCCTAGCGTAGGTTATCGGTGCCCAATGGCACCCGCTGCAGGCCAATTGTCGCCTCCAAAGGCCCTACCTCTCTAGACCTCCTCTCCGAAGGGACAGGAGCATGAGTTACAAGATAAGAAATGGCCCAACGATCGGGCCCTTTTTTAACTGTAATTATTATTATGATAAGTGTTAGATAAAAAATGAAAAAAACACGAATTCCTTTTTTGTAATTTTTAAAACACTTGGCCTGACCAGCCCTTGAAGTTTGTAGTGGTTTCTAGCACTAGCAGTCACCTTATATTTTGCGCGTGCGACGTTGCCAGTATGCAGTAACAGGGAGAATGATAATTACATTACACACTTTATACAGCGTCATTTGAATTATATGATTTTTATGAAATAAAATAAATAAGGCCAGCGGCCCGGACGGGATTCCAGCTAGACTACTTAGGGTCTGTGCGCCTGAATTGTCTCCAATTCTAACGCGTCTGTACCGCCTTTCTCTTCTTACTAGAGCGGCCTCAGTCCTGGAAGCTTGCAAATGCCAATATGGCTTTCGGCGGGGCCGTTCCACGGGGGACCTTCTGGTGTACGTTATTCATTGCTGGGGCGAGGCAACCGAGAAGCATGGCGAAGCGCTTGCCATGTCGCTTGACATATCGAAAGCTTTTGACCGGGTCTGGCACGCTTCCAGCGTACGGCATCTTTGCTGATTTTCGTGTCTGGATTTTGGACTTCCTAAGTGAACGGTCAATCAGAGTAGTCATTGATGGCTGTTCCTCCGACCTCATGGCTATCGATACCGGGGCCCCTCAGGGTTCCGTTCTCTCTGCTACCCTTTTCTTGGTGTATAATAACGATCTGCTCAAGCCGGGAATTGTTGGGTATGCAGACGACAGCACGGTCACAAAGAGGTATCTGTCTAGCGCAAGGGTCGGCGGAGAGGAAGTTCGTTTAACGGAAGGAGTCCTTTTAACCTGGTTCCTACTTTCCGGGGTGTAGATGTACCAATTACCGACAACTTCGATCTCATCGGCATGAAGTTGACCTCCAATCTCAACTTGGGCGACAACATCGAAATCAAGGCTCAAACTGCGGCGTAAACGCTGGGTGTTCTAAATAAGGTTAAGCGATATTTCACGCCGGGACAGCTTCTAACTCTATATAAAGCACAAGTCTGGTCGTTCGTGGAGAATTGCTGCCACCTTTAGGACGGCTAAGCAAAATATCAACTTGCCGCGCTCGATTCAGTGGAACGCAGAGCCAGGAAACTTATAGGTGACGATAAGCTTGTGAAAACCAAGCTTCACAGTCTCGCTCACCGTCCATCGCTCAGTTGCATGCTTGTCGGTATTTTACAGGTTGTACTTCGAAGAGTGTGCTTTTGAGCTACACGAGCTCATTCCACCGTCCCCTTTCTAGTATCGGGAGTCCAGACGTACGGCGGGTTACTTACCACTCTTTTGATATTCCACTCATATGCACCAAGAGCTATTCGTTTTCATTCATAATGCGTACAGCCAAGGTATGGAATTCCCTGCCGGCGTCTGTGTTCCCGAGTGCATATAGCCCAACATCTTTAAAGCCCGAGTGAATATGCTGCTTCTGGGCAAGCTCGCTCCATCATCGGCTTCTTCTTAATCTTACGGATAAGAATGTGACCA
Source organism: Scoparia ambigualis (assembly GCA_963921215.1). NCBI lineage: Eukaryota > Metazoa > Arthropoda > Insecta > Lepidoptera > Crambidae > Scoparia > Scoparia ambigualis. The sequence goes on from OY992526.1 coordinate 20,744,052, forward strand.
AGAGCAAGCCCATCTATTATAAAAAAGTAGTTTTTAAGGAACCGGAAATAGGTTGACTTCGTAATTCGTATGTCAAATACCTAAAAGAACAAGGAATACCAGGGTGCACGTCCCAGATATGATAATATAATTACAACAGAAATTGAACTAGAAATGATAACTAACGTATGAACATTTTGAATATCTTAATAAACAAAAGTCGTGCCTCAGCTCGAAAATGAATAGAATTCCACTAAGTATTAGACTTAGAATGACTTAAAAATATGCTTTAGTCGGTATGTAATAGTATCTATAACCAAATTCAATAATTGGTTTAAATTAAACTGAGTTTAATTTTTACCCGGTATAAATTAAAAATGGGTGGGTAAAAATAGGTAAAAATGGGTATTTACCCACAAGTCGGGTATTTACCGGGTAAATGCCCATCTCTACTAGCAACTGATAATATACTGATTTATACACGTAACTAGTACGTATTTGAAGTACTGGCGTCTGTACAAAAAAGCGCGCGGTTTGCAGTGCGTTCTGCAGTGCGATTCTCTAAGTTAAAGCAACCTTGGTAGCAGCGGCTGCGCAGCGCTGAGAATTGACTCTCTCTTTCATATTCATAGAATTGGAAAGAGACAGCAGATCACAGCCACGCGCGCAGCGTCTATGTGTCGCTTAGAGAATCGCATAAGCAGATGCCGGTACTGTGGCCTGATTCACGTATTTCGTAATAGTCGAAATGTCGTTAACGTTTAGAAGTCGTCCTATTGAAAAACGGTCACAAATCCGTATTCACCTGTCATTTCGCTAAAACGATTACTCGATAGGAACGCAACTCAGCGATTTGTCAACTATTTAAACTTAATGTTGCCATTACAGTTCTACCAAATAAATTCAAATACTTTTTGTTAACAAAACATGCAGAAATGTTTATTATTTTTTTCCAACGACTTGGAAATTGTCTAATTTGACGTGTAATCGCTGAAATCCGATAAAACTAAACGTCAAAATAATAGGTGAATACCGCGGAGGCAACGATCGAACTTCGATTAATGCTCGTGAATACGCTTAAACAAAACCGACTTCAACAAAATCGTGCGTTTGATACGTGAATACGAAAAGTGACTTCAGCGATCAAATCGCTTGCATGTCGTTGAAGTTTTGTTACGTGAATTAGGCTACTGGACACTGCAACCGCGTTCTTGTAATTCCAAAATGCATGGCAAAAAGCAGTGCAACTTTTATTATCTAATGGCGGTTTTGCACATCGGTCTTTAATTCCACTTATGGAGGTTTCATCACCATCAGCGTAAGAGTCCCATAGACAGAATTAGCGGCTTGCACATAATTACATACGTAGATTTATAACTATCATCCCCACAGGGTTAGTCAGAAACTGGGTTATGAGGACCGCAGAAGCAGTCCACGGCACACCACATTACACTGCACATGTGCTCAGCGCGATAGGTGGTGAGCCCATCGCCGCTCTATGCTGTTGGATGTGAGTGTCTTTACTCTGTTAGTCACCTTTTACATCACCTAAAGGAAGAGAGGGGTTAGTAGAGGAAATGAGAGTCATTGGGTAATGCGGGTTCAAAATACGCAAAACAGAACGCGGCACAGAGTATGGCTCTGTCGCACGGGGGCCCCCTCCCCACCTCCACCGTGCAGGCGAACACGGACACGGCGGACCGCTAGTTGCACTTGCGTCTTCGGCAGCGAGGCACTTGTCACAAGCGAAATTTTGCTCTAAAACTTGAGTATTTACTACAGTAGGTTTTAAGGTTAAAGCTATTATAAGTTGTTGTATCATGGTTGAACTTAGAGATATTTGTTCGTATGATTTGAATTTCTAATGTTTATTGAGTTGAATTTTGAATCAGAATCGAAAACCGTCATTGGGGTAATCCGGGTCTGGTGACTCCAATTACCCGCACTGTATTGTAGTAGTATCGGTTGATGAAAAAATTCCTTACAATGAAAGTGGTGATAACGATTTAGAAAATATTGAACCACCAGAGCACCATGAACGCACGAGATCAGTCTCTGTGTATGATATGCCATGAAGAAGGAAAGTAGAGAGAGATTTGGTACCGTTGCCGTCTCTGTGGTGGATGGGCCCATGAAGCATGCTCCGGATGTGATGATCCAAGTCGGTATTATTGTGATTATTGCCAAAAATAAGCTATTATATTAATATTATAAACCTTATTGTTGTTAGAAGTCATTTAAAACTTTAAAATTGCTGATTTTTTGTTTAAAAGTTTTGATTCTGATTACCCCAAGGATCGACTCCCATTACCCGCATATGTGGGTAATTGGAGTCAAAATTAGTTTTTTGTTTTTTTTATTTTTGTAGTGTGTCTGATGACGATAGTCAAAAATTACCTAAGTTCCTCGATACCTCATTAGTTATAGATTTATAAAAAAATAAGTAATTTATGACACTGATTATTTGTGACGTCTACAATGAGTTTTTCTTAAGTGACTCCCATTTCCCCCAACTCCGTATTCTTTCAATGAGCCACCTCACACACAGTTCAAGTAGATTGCACGAACATAATTTAGTGAAGCTTCTTAAATGCGGTACCAAAGTGAAAATCCCACTATACCAATTAAACCAATCTCTAAGCAACCCTGCCACCGAACCTAAACTGATTCACAATTAACAACAAGCAGCTAGCGACTACCGCCGGCGACCGGTCGCAAAGTCGCAATGAATCATCGCACCCGTCCTTAACGTTGCGAATCTATAATCGTCCACGACGGGAATCACAATAAAAAACAAGTGAAAGTGACGGCTCCGCGTAGCTTTAGTAGGGGGCTACTCTACGTCGTAGTACACGCCTACCTAACCAAAACTGTCGAATTAAACCAATCGATATTGATCGTTATACCCTAAAAGATAAACTTCAAAATGTATTGAAGAAATTTGACATTTTGTGATAGCACATCAGTGTTGGCGTCTGTACATTCTGCCAAGTTATTTTCGGACTGATCGAACGCGATGGTGGACTGTTTTGGTTCATTTTTTGGGTCTGAGTGGTGCGGAGTGCGGCGTTTTATTCTCCATTACGCGAAAGGAAAACTAAAGTTGGTTTGGCAAATGGCATTCGCAACTCTCTTCGTTTGTCAGCAGAGGAGTTACTGATACCTACATGCCAAACAAATATACCGATTTCGATAACGTGATCCGGAAGTGTTTCAAACTTGCTCTGGTCAAGACAGGGAGCTATGCTGCGTCGACGACGCGTCGTATATTCTGTTTTGTTTTTTCGACCTGAGCGAATAGTGAAAGATTCTGATTGTTATTTTTATTTGGCAATCTGTGACGACTAACCAGAGTAGCAAGGCAGGAGAATAATTGTAAGTGGGGAAGGAGATTGTACAAGACTAAAATCTAAAGACCTCGGCGAACATTCTTGCGACCAAATCGGAGACATTTTTGTGAAAGATTGGGTAAAGAGTACCATAAACCAACGAGCATATATGAAGAACTTTATGAGAGTAAGTGAAGCAAGGATGTGTGTCAGCAGGATCGGAAACGGGCCTGATGTATGTATGAACGTAAAATCAAGAGCTTGCTCATTATTAAAAGAATTGACGACCTTCGTGGTCGAGTGGTTAGCAAGCCGGGTGTGGCGTCGCGCCATCTCCAAGGTCCCGGGTTCAATTCCCGGTCGGGTAAATTTAGAAAAAAAACTAGTTTTCTATATTGATTTCGGGCCGGGTGTTTTTTCTATGTTTATGTATATTATAGAAAAGAATACTTATCCTGGGCTAGATAATTGGTGAGAGCGTAAACAAATTTAATTTAATTTGAAGAAATCCCACCAACCTATCTCTTCTTTTGGATGTCGTAAAAGGTGACTAGCGGACTATAGACTACACACACATCCAACAGCATAAAGCGGCGATGGGCTCACCACATATCACGCTGAGCAGATGTGCAGTTGCGGTCCTCATTGCCCAGTCGCTGACTAACCCTTGGAGGACAACAGTCGTGACTCGTGAGTGTTTGAATATTATTTAAAACGGTCGCAACTCGTGGCGTGTAGGTAGGTAAGCGCAACCAACTTTAAAATACGTGCCGAATCACAAAGCACATTGCTATAAGCAAGCACGTGAGCAAACAGCGGCGCCGGAATCAAAAACAAACAAATTTGGAACACTAAATAAAGCGTCGTCGTATGAATATTCATCATAACGAATCGACGACAAGACACGGAACAGACAGCGGGTCTAAGTAACGAGCGGAAAGAGTTTTTCGATCATAACGAAACGTAACCACCACTGTCGTCTAGTGAAACCTAGACGAACCAGGAGCTTTACTCTTAAAGCGCATCCGAAAAAACCGAATTGATTGTGAAAAAAAAACGCGCGCGCTGCTATTTTTTTTAAAACAGGCACAGTCGCACAGAGCGCACAATAGATATTCATATTTATTTATTCCACTTACATTTTTCTTTAAAGTACAATAACATATAGAAAGAGATTTGTGATAAAAATGATGTTCTGCTAGTCATACACATACAGCGGTGCACGACGAGTACGGGAAAATGAAATCTCGAGTGCGCTTAGAGAATAGGTCTACATACAAGTCCGATATCCGAATTACAGCACGCTAATACAGAGGACACTCATGGTTTAGGTGGAGCTTGTTTTGATATCACTATTTTATCAAAGAATTATATGCTTATACAGCTCAAGTTCTTCTGTAAATGAGGACAACGAGGGATGTACGCTTCCACCTACGGCCTGTATCGTGGCTTGCCATAAAATATACTAAAAGATGAAGCTCTATACTAAGTAAATTGTAATTTACAAGCTTATGTACACGCAAACGAGAATGTAGTATGCAAGGGCGCAGTTTGAAATCAGTCTTGTAATGAAGACATTGTAAAGAACGATATAATTAAGGCTGGGATTCACGAAATTCTCGAAAATAGGGTATTTTAATTTATGGATTACTCGCAAATCACAAGTACTCAAAATTTGAAAAAAAATTATGTTATTTCACAGTCTTTTATCTAGTCATTCCGGCCATTAAATACTGTTAGTGATACTTTACTGCATCAAATAAAATTTCAAACACCCGTCTAACCGTAATTCAAATATCGTATTACTTGCATTATACTTGGTTGTAGTTGATGAAAAATATACGAAAATAATTGTCTTTGAATAGGTGAGGCATTCCGGCCGCTATAAGTTAAAAAAATTAAAAAGAATTCTTGATTTTCAAAATTACCTACCTAATTTGCTAAGATGTGCAATCAATCAGTCCCCTACTAGTTTCTGCGCTCTGGAATCTTAGCCTTAATGTGAACCTTCTATACCAAAATAAACGAACATTCAATGTCTTAGTAATCCAATATGATGATGAAAATATTTGAATTACTGTCTACAAACTTTGTTTGTTTTAAACTTTGTTTGTAGAGTTTGAGAAAAGTTTATGAATTGCACCAACGAAACGCCAGATAAGATCTCAACGAAAATGGCGAATGTTGTTCAGTACCTATCCGATTTAATTTAGTTAAACTTTAAATTAGTTGAACCCGCTATGGAATCTTAATGCGACGTATTAATAATAACTTATAAAGCACGTATATTATTTTGTCGTCGGCAGAACTGTCGCGTGCTTTCGCAGAAGCATGCTATAGTAAAGTATTCAATAAATAAGAAGAAACTTTACCAGATTCAAATAAATTTTCTGTCGTGCTTAAGAAGGCACGATCAGTCATCATTTCTGGTTGTGGTTGTAAGATGACTGAAAAGTTATTGTAAGATATGGTAATATAAGACATAGGCAGGTATTGCAGCTTTGATACATTTGATACATTACAGTATGTATGTATATTATATCTAAATGCATATATTCGAAATCACAGCATTTAGGTGTTATTAGTGTCCTTGTTGAGTTTCTTGCTAGTTCTTCTCAGTACAAGGCTCCCGCCCCATAGATAGACTTACGATTCCGATGGCATAATGACTTTCATACGTGCTGTAACCTAAACCTGGCCTAACCTGAATAAATTATATTGATTCTTGATTCTTGATTCTAGTGTTTACACGGAGAAAGTCCCGCGCGGGCCGCTTATTAATTATAGAAGCCCTCCCGTGACTCGCAAACAAAATAGTTCATAACATCAACATAACCCTTGACAAGATTCAAACGGTGCCTTATTTGAATTTTGCGCTCGAACTGCGACAATCTCTTTCGCCCACCCTTCTTATTGGAACGACGACCTTATCTTTTTCGCATTACAATTCGTTTTACAATGAGCCCGCTCATTACAGTCGCGATAATATCGACTTCATACAAAAGGAATTAGGGTTGAGAATCAACGCTATTATTGGAGATTATTAGTAGAGTACGTTTCGAAATTAAATTTTGAACGTTAAACAAAAATCAACTATAGGATCTAGATAACACCGCTTAAGTTAGATTGTTGAATGCTAATAATGTTGGCGATTGCAAATGAGATTTTAGCAAAGATGTTTTGATTTCAGCCAGTCCGAACTCTGGGAATTATGTCGTTTAGGTTTCGAGGAATTGTTGAATGTATTTATTGCTGTTCCGAGTCTTAATTAACTTCTTTTGGGGATGGCCATTTTTTTTCTTGAGTTTAAGAGCATTTTGGATAGCAATTGGCCAAAATTCGATTGCAATTACTTATTCCGGATATCCGGGAATCTGGAACTGCTAATCTATACTAATATTATAAAGCTGAAGATTTTGTTTGCTTGAACGCGCTAATCTCAGGAACTACTGGTCCGATTTAAAAAATTCTTGCAGTGTTAGATAGCCCATTTACACTGAAAAAAATAAAACGGGACTTTTAACTGTTGATGTACAGTAAAAAAAAAAACGGTTAAGTAAACTTATTTTTATGTTGACATAATTGATTACTGACAGTACTCTTAAATGGGCATATCCAGTAAAGAGCTAAACAGTTATTTCAATTGTATGAACATTAAAGTTCACTGAAACAAACAGTTACTTTTAAGTATTGCCCTTTTCAGAGCTTTACTGATATCGCAGCAGTTATTCTTACTGACTTCTAAACAGTTATTGTAGCATACAGTAATGAGTGAAACAGTAATTTCAATTGTTTGAACATTAACGTTTACTAAAACAAACAGTTTTTTTAGTATTGCCGAGTTCATGAGCTTTATTGATATCGTAGCAGTTACTTTTACTGTTTCTGAACAGTTTCTGTAGCATACAGTTAGGAGCTAAACAGTAAATAACAACTGTTTTTACAATAACGTTTACTGATACAAGCAGTTTCTTTCAAGTCTTGCTGTGTTCAGACTTTACTGATATTGTAGCAGTTACTTTTACTGCTTCTAAACAGTTTTTGTGGCAAACTGTTAGAAGCTAAACAGTAAAAATCAACTGTTTGAACATGTAACGTTTACTGATACAAGCAGTTTCTTTCAAGTATTGCGATGTTCGGGCTTTTTTGATATCAAAGCAGTTATTTAAACTGCTTTTGAACAGTTTCTTTAGCATACTGTAAGGAAATAAACAGTTAATATCAACTGTTTAAACATGAAACGTGCACTGATACAAGCCTTTTTTTTAAAAGTATTACTGAAATCAAAGCAGTTATTTTTACTGCTTCTGAACAGTTTCTGTAGCATACAGTAGGGAGCTAAATAGCTTAAATTAATTGTTGAACATGTAACGTTTACTAATACAAGCAGTTTGTTTTAAGTATTGCCGTGTTTAGGCTGTACTGATATCGTAGCAGTTATTTATACTGCTTCTGAACAGTTTCTGTAACGTACTGTAAGGAACTAAACAGTTAATATCAACTGTTTGAACATGTAACGTTTACTGATACAAGCAGTTTCTTTTAAGTATTACTGATATCAAAACAGTTATTTTTACTGCTTTCGAACAGTTTTTGTAAAATGCGGTAAAGAGCTAAATAGTTAAAATTAACTGTTTGAACCTGTAACGTTTACTGATACAAGCAGTTTCTTATAAGTGTTGCCGTGTTTAATCTTTACTGATATCGTAGCAGTTATTTAAACTGCTTCTAAACAGTTTCTGTAGCGTACTGTAAGGAACTAAATAGTTAATATCAACTGTTTGAACATGTTACGTTTACTGTTACAAGCAGTTTTTTTTAAGTATTACTGATGTCAAAGCAGTTATTTTTACTGCTGCTGAACAGTTTCCGTAGCATACAGTAAGGAGCTAAATAGCTAAAACTAACTGTTTGAACACGTAAAGTTTACTGATGCAAGCAATTTCTTTTAAGTATTGCTTTGTTTAGGCTGTACTGATATCGAAGCAGTTATTTTTACTGCTCCTGAACAGTTTCCGTGGCATACTGTAAGGAAATAATCAGTTAATATCAACTGTTTAAACATGTAACGTTTACTGATACATGCAGTTTCTTTTAAGTATTACTGATATCGAAGCAGTTATTTTGAATGCTTTTGAACAGTTTTTGTAGCATGCGGTAAAGAGCTAAATAGTTAAAATTTACTGTTTGAACCTGTAACGTTTACTGATACAAGCAGTTTCTTATAAGTGTTGCCGTGTTTAATCTTTACTGATATCGTAGCAGTTATTTAAACTGCTTCTAAACAGTTTCTGTAGCGTACTGTAAGGAACTAAATAGTTAATATCAACTGTTTGAACATGTTACGTTTACTGTTACAAGCAGTTTTTTTTAAGTATTACTGATGTCAAAGCAGTTATTTTTACTGCTGCTGAACAGTTTCCGTAGCATACAGTAAGGAGCTAAATAGCTAAAACTAACTGTTTGAACACGTAAAGTTTACTGATGCAAGCAATTTCTTTTAAGTATTGCTTTGTTTAGGCTGTACTGATATCGAAGCAGTTATTTTTACTGCTCCTGAACAGTTTCCGTGGCATACTGTAAGGAAATAATCAGTTAATATCAACTGTTTAAACATGTAACGTTTACTGATACATGCAGTTTCTTTTAAGTATTACTGATATCGAAGCAGTTATTTTGAATGCTTTTGAACAGTTTTTGTAGCATGCGGTAAAGAGCTAAATAGTTAAAATTTACTGTTTGAACCTGTAACGTTTACTGATACAAGCAGTTTCTTTTAAGTGTTGCCGTGTTTAATCTTTACAGATATCGTAGCAGTTATTTAAACTGCTTCTAAACAGTTTCTGTAGCGTACTGTAAGGAACTTAACAGTTAATATCAACTGTTTAAACAGGTAATGTTATTGATACAAGCAGTTTATTTTAAGTATTACTGATATCAAATCAGTTATTTTTACTGCTTCAGAACAGATTCTGAAGCATACAGTAAGGAGCTAAATAGCTTAAATTAATTGTTTAAACATGTAACGTTTGCTAATACAAGCAGTTTGTTTTAAGTATTGCCGTGTTTAGGCTGTACTGATATCGTAGCAGTTATTTATACTGCTTCTGAACAGTTTCTGTAACGTACTGTAAGGAACTAAACAGTTAATATCAACTGTTTTAACATGTAACATTTACTGATACAAGCAGTTTCTTTTAAGTATTGCCGTGTTTAAGCTTTAATGATATCGATGCAGTTATTTTTACTGCTTCTGAACAGTTTCTGTAGCATTTTGTAACGATATAAACATTTAATATCAACTGTTTAAACATGTAAAGTTAACTGATACAAGCAGTTTCTTTTAAGTATTACTGATGTCAAAGCAGTTATTTTAACTGCTTCTGAACAGTTTCTGTAGCACGCGGTAAAGAGCTAAATAATTAAAATTAACTGTTTGAACCTGTAACGTTTACTGATACAAGCAGTTTCTTTTAAGGGTTGCCGTGTTTAATCTTTACTGATATCGTAGCAGTTATTTAAACTGCTTCTAAACAGTTTCTGTAGCGTACTGTAAGGAACTAAATAGTTAATATCAACTGTTTGAACATGTAACGTTTACTGTTACAAGCAGTTTTTTTAAGTATTACTGATATCAAAGCAGTTATTTTTACTGCTGCTGAACAGTTTCCGTAGCACACAGTAAGGAGCTAAATAGCTAAAACTAACTGTTTGAACACGTAAAGTTTACTGATGCACGCAGTTTCTTTTAAGTATTGCTTTGTTTAAGCTGTACTGATATCGAAGCAGTTATTTTTACTGCTCCTGAACAGTTTCCGTAGCATACTGTAAGGAAATAATCAGTTAATATCAACTGTTTAAACATGTAACGTTTACTGATACATGCAGTTTCTTTGAAGTATTACTGATATCGAAGCAGTTATTTTGAATGATTTTGAACAGTTTTTGTAGCATGCGGTAAGAAGCTAAATAGTTAAAATTAACTGTTTTAACATGTAACGTTTACTGATACAAGCAGTTTCTTTTAAGTATTGCCGTGTTTAAGCTTTAATGATATCGAAGCAGTTAATGTCACTGCTTTTGAACAGTTTCTGTAGCATACTGTAAGGATATAAACATTTAATATCAACTGTTTAAACTTGTAAAGTTAACTGATACAAGCAGTTTCTTTTAAGTATTACTGATATCAAAACAGTTATTTTTACTGCTTCAAAACAGATTCTGAAGCATACAGTAAGGAGCTAAATAGCTTAAATTAATTGTTTAAACATGTAACGTTTACTAATATAAGCATTTTCTTTTAAGTATTGCCGTGTTTAGGCTTTACTGATATCGTAGCAGTTATTTTTACTGCTTCTGAACAGTTTCTGTAGCATACTATAAGGAACTAAACAGTTAATATCAACTGTTTGAATATGTAACGTTTACTGATACAAGCAGTTTTTTTTAACATATTCAAACAGTTAATTTTAACTATTTAGCTCCTTAGCTAAATAGTTAAAATTATTTGTTAGAACATGTAAAGTTTACTGATACAAGCAGTTTCTTTTAAGTATTGCCGTGTTTAGGCTGTACTGATATCGTAGCAGTTATTTTGACTGCTTCTGGAAAGTTTCTGTAGCATACTGTAAGGAAATATACAGTTAATATAAACTGTTTGAAACATGTAACGTTTACTGATACAAGCAGTTTCTTTAAAGTATTACTGATATCGAAGCAGATATTTTTAATGCTTCTAAACAGTTTTTGTAGCACGCGGTAAGGAGCTAAATAGTTAAAAATAAGTGTTCGATTACGTAACGTTTACTGATACAAGCAGTTTCTTTTAAGTATTGCCGTGTTTAGGCTGTACTGATATCGTAGCAGTTATTTTTAATGCTTCTGAACTGTCTCTGTAGCACACGTAAGGAACTAAACAGTTAATATCAACTGTTTGAACATGTAGCGTTTACTGATACAAGCAGTTTCTTTTAAGTATTACTAATATCGAAGCAGTTATTTTTACTGCTTCTGAACAGTTTCTGTAGCATACTGTAAGGAATTAAACAGTTTAGTTTAAAATCACAATAGATAGGATTCTCTTTTCCATCTGATATAAGCGTGTTTGGTTTTGGGCAAATATTACCTAAAAAACTTAATTTATTTTTACATATTTTTAAAAAACAAGCTTTTATTTAGATGTGCTAAAAGGAAAACACGTGAAAATTGTGTAATTACAATACAATTTATACGATATAAAAGGTCGTCGCGAGATTTAAGTATGTTCTCGTATTTACTTAGCCTTTTATATAAGTAATATAAATTGTATAATGACGTTTCAAGTGAATAGTAAAAGTTTTTTTTTCTTTTTAGCGCATACAAATAAAAGAAAGGTTTTTACTTTTTTTTACTTTTTAGTCATCCCTGGACACGTTTTTCATCTGTTCAACTCATTGAACGTGTAGGTAGGTATACAGAATTTATTTACGTCCACCAAACCACCACCACTCGCCACCTATCAAAAACGGTCTACCCATTAAGACAAATCAATCTCGACGCGGTCGTGTCGCTTAATTACTGAGTTTCTATGGCCACCTTGCAGCTCCATCATCAGATCCTGGTTACCATCTAGCACCAAAGTACTCGTCAAGACGAATCAAACGAGCCCATACTCGATGGGGTTATGTCGTTTAATTACTTATTGAGTTTCTATGGCCACCTTACATCAGACTCTGGTTACCATCTAGCACCAAAGTACTCGTCAAGACGAATCAAACGAGCCCATACTCGATGGGGTTATGTCGTTTAATTACTGAGTTCCTACGGCCATCTTCCAGCTCCATTATCAGACTCTGGTTACCATCTAGCACCAAAGTACTCGTCAATACGAATCAAACTAGCTTAGACTCGATGGGGTTGCGTCGATTCTTTACTGAGTTCCTATGACCACCTTCCAGCTCCATCATCAGATCAGACCCTGTAAAAGTTTGAAAACAAAGTACTCGTCAAGACGAATGAAACGAGCCGAAACTCGATGGGGTTGCGTCGTTTCATTACAGAGTTCCTATGACCACCTTCCAGCTCCATCATCAGACCCTGGTTACCATTGAAAGACAAACTATTCGTCAAGACGATTCAAACGAGCCCAAACTCGATGAGGTTGTGTTCTTTCATTGCGAAGTTATTATGGCCACCTTCCAGTACCATCATCCAGATCACCACCATGTCATCATAATTGCATTGTCAGGCGACTTTCACAGGTATGCAAAATTTCAGCTCAATCGGTTGAAGATAATCTGCTTCAAAATTGAGTTGCAAGATTTCACCCGAACAAATATACATGCTAGTTAAATAAAAGCTTGTACCTATGTGATATAAAATTTATAAATAACTAGCTGACCCTACAGACGTTGTCCTGTTAATTAATTAATTTAATTATGAATATAGAATTAGAATTTAAAAAGAAAAAAAAAATTTCTTTAATAAGAACCTTCTCCTGACAATAACAAACAACAAAGTAATAAAGGTCCAGCCGTTCACGCGTGATGTTGTTACCTCTAAAATATTCATAACAATTTGCTGTTGTGGGCTCATGTTAAAGCTGTATAACATACCTACATCATGATTGATGAGTTTTCGATTTGTGCTAGGTAGGTACTACGTAGTTACCTACTTAGCCAATAGGCTATTTGATTACCTACTATTGGGAAATAATTCTTACGTATTGGCTGATAAATAATAAATCGAATGTTAAGTACTAATATTTCTTCCAGTAGGTAATTGGTATAAAATCTAATTTTAAAGTTTGAAAACGCTCATCAACGTCATGGCTCCATTGACATGACTCCGTCACACCTACATAGTTAAGTATAAGTAGTAAGTTTGACGACGAAGTCATATGAATATTGTTGTTTTAACCTTTCAACTGCGGCAGCGCACTGATCAAGTGTACAATGAAAAGAATTTCTATTGTGTAGTGGCGGCGCGTTCTAAGTGTTAAGCTTTATGAAACTGGAGAATTAATCTTTCTACAAGTCGTGTATTGTGCCGAATGGGAAAGTACAACCTACCTACCTACCACAACAAATTTATACACCCGAAAAACTATTTCTATCAGTTCTATCGTTTCTGTCGGTGCCCAAGAGAAAAAAAAGTGTCTCGAACTAGCTCATAAAACAATAAAATCATTGAAGTCAATACTCTAGTAAGTAGGTACCTACTTGCTACATCTTGCTAACTTATGTGTGAAATTAAAACTATTAAGTATAATTACCTAACCCAAATCTGAGCGCGAGTGACGGAGCACTGATATTACCTACCTACCCGATGCATCTAGGTACTCCAGATTTATCAGACTCCGCTAGGTTAGTAGGTAGGTACATATTTGGCATTTTGGGTAAGTTATATCAGACCCATTGAGGTACCAGACCCTACTGTTTCTTTTAGGTAGGTAACAAGAGCAATTTTGCATCTCTGCTTAACTAAAGTACCTAAACAAAAGAAAGGTATTTTTATGGCCTTCCGCCATAACTGTTTAAAACATTAGAATCATAGCATAGCAAAACATTTAAAATAACTGTCTAACCGCGGCCGCACGTTGCATCGTTAATTAGTGATGTACCTACTCACCTCGTCTCGAGTTTCGATGTCATTACGATTTATATTAAAAATAAAACGCAATAACACTTGTGTACATGACGAAATCCCAGGATCACTGATAGTTTATTGCGTAGATGAGCTTGTGCCACCTTTAACATTACTTATAAATCAGTCTTAAAACGAAATTTATTAATTTAATAATTAAATTATCTAACCATGTTTTCCCAATGCCTTGAAAAAGTAAATTTGTGACTAGCATAACACCTTTCTAACACAAACATATTTCTGTATGTTATTGTACTTTTTGTTACAAATTTAAGTGGAATAAATGGATATGAATATGAATATGACATTGTTGACATGTCACGCTTACAAATTAAAACACTCCGTATTCAATCGTAGTACTATCTACAATGAACAAAATTACCTATGATGTTCTTGCGGCGGTATAAAATAAACAAATATTAATTCAGGTCTATCTTCATTTCATTTCATACTCACGGCAGTCTTACTTATGTACGTAACTCGAGACTATTTCAACAAATAGGTGTAGGTAATCTTACTTTGTTGTAGATCCTAAATTCGAAACTTTCCTGTACGAATTACAATTGTTCGAGAACGGTATGAGGAAGTTTTAAATACCAGATTTTACATAATTTTGTTAATCCATAAACTTATCATACAAACGTTTAATTTTCCAGAAAAACTATTAGCCGATTATCAAAACTACTTTTTTTCTTTTGGAAGATGTTATGGAAAACAAAAAATTACAAAACGTTTTCGGCCAAAAAAATTCGTACAGGCAAATTTCGAATTTATGATACGTAACCGTTGTAGATACATCGTCTCCGCTGAAGTGTTAGTGTTGCCAAAGATCATAAGTATCGTGTAGTTTGCATTATTTTTGTATTTGATTGATACGATTTTTTCATACGATCTTCCAAGCATACGATTCGATCTGAGCAAAGATCGTTCCTGTTGTATCGATAAAAAAAATCGGCAGATTGTATTGCCGTGAATCGATTAAGATCGGGCATCCCTAGCTCGCACGCGCCACAATCTGAAGCTAGTCAGTTCGCGCCCGCTGTAAAGTATAGTCGCAATTCGCGAAAAAAATTAAATAGTGACAAAGCAGTGTACCACGTGTGAAAAGGAACCATGGAACTTTTATTTAAAGAGTGGGGCTTTGAGAAATATCTCGACCAATTTATTGGTAAGTGACTGGTAAGTAGGTACTTTGCAGCGTACGTTCCTACCAATATTATGGCCAAATTTAATAGACGCGTTTTACCTGAAATAAAACGCATATTAAATACTTACCTCATTAGAAGCTTATAATATTGAGATAGGCATATCCGTTTCCCGTCGTATTTTCCTTCTCTTTCTTCCGGTATATCGCTGTCTCTCTCGCTCATCCCACTCAGTGGCGTCACCAGGTGGCGCGGTGGGGGAACCAGGAGATTTCACCCCCGTGCCCATTTGTTCATCATTGCGTCGAAATATGCAATAAGCGCCAGGCGGAAATAAAAACTAAGCTTCTAATGAGGTAAGTATTTAATATGCGTTTTATTTCAGGTAAAACGCGTCTATTAAACACTTGACCGTCATTAGAAGCTTATAATATTGAGACCTGTTTGTTATCGCCTGGTGAAAACGCCAATGTGAGAAATAAATTAAACAATAAGTGCGAGAGAGTTAATCATATGATTATGGTTTAAACAAAAAGTTATAAATTAAGTACTAATTATTTACAATTTAAGTCATGTAAGAAAATAATTGGCCAGTCATTGATGAAAAATCAAATAATTTAGCTTGTAAACCATGTAAACGAACATTATTATTAGGAAATAAATATTGTTTACTATTTGATTTCAATCACTTTAGAGGGTAAAAATAAAAAATGAAAAACTTCGTGACGCCTGAATCAATATTTCACGACAATAAACCTTGTGAAAAGTATTAAGTAACTAATCTCCAATTACCAATAGTTAGTATATCCTCAATGGGTAAATCATATCAATCTAGTTTGTAGATGCTACAGCGGAGCAAAACACAACCAGGTGTGGCTGTAATATCCATCTAGCTACCACAGTGCTTGAAACAGGTGTAGGTGAACCACACGAAGTTTTAAATAAATTAGTTTAGCCATTTTGTACAATATTTATTGATCCTTTTAACCAGTAGCAATTTCTAGCTTGTTTGTCTGTAGTCCCTACAGTCAGTTTTTGACCCAAACTGTCGCCATAATATTACTGCATTGTCCTGAACAAAATAATGTTTGGTGTCCACAGCAAGGTAACAAAGGAGCAATGCGACAATAATATTGCAGTGTTACGAACTAGTTGATTCTAGGTTTGAAATACATTACAAAGGTCTACAGACTAATATTACTAAAACCTGGAAAAAGGAGGTTTTGTTGTTTTTAAATGTTTAATTGAGATTGATTTTAAAACATGTTTAACTATTACCTCGTCACTAAGATTTCCATACAATTGTGCGCTGCATAAAGTAGAAACGACAATTTATGGTAGTGTATAGTATTGTAAGAAAGATTTAAAATATTAAGTGTAAATCTGCCAAAAACTGGACTGACTGGACCCATTTGGTACGCGTTCCGCGTGTGGATGGCGCCGCTGCTGCTGCTAACGCCCTTTCTGTACTACTGGACCAAGCACAAGTGCTCATATGGTTTTATAATAACCGGACGCTTGAGTAGAGAAATTTGCTTGTGGTTCCATAACGATATATCATTTAAGCACACCAAATTTCAACGTCATGTCTTGAACCTTGGGGGTTGGCAGTTCTGTGGTTATGTCTACCAGGCGTCTACGTTTCGAATTCCATACTGTGAATGAGGCAGCAAGGGGTACCACAATCAGATAAATTCCTGTTGAGGTGTGCTAGCACCCGGGGGATGAGGGAAGGTGGTGCGAATTTCCAAGCCAGAGGGAAGCGTTCTACTTCAGGCTGAAAGCATTGTGAAACATCGATTCGTAATCATTGAGATAAATCTGCATAGTTTACCCACTACTCGAGCGTTCTTGGATACAACCAGGTGAATTACTGGCCAGGCCCACTTCGCGAATATCGTTTGTGTGAATTCTGGCAGTAGATGCCACTCTAGAGCTTGGCTTTGGCGAGACAGTTCATCTGCATGGCTGTTCAATTTCCCTGGAATGTAATGAATTTTGACCACAATTTGGTTGGTGGTCATTTGTTGGTTGGTTGGCAATTTGGAGGATTAAAATAAAATTGTCGCAGGCTTCGTGTTCGATGCTTGTAATTCTAAGACTTAGAACAGCCCGCTTTTCTTTTTGATTGCAGTGCAGCTTTTGTTCGGATGCACTCCACCTTCCCGATAGGGCAGAATTGTTGAGTTGTGACCCCCCAATCCTGAAGCAACGGTTGTCAAAAAGAATGTTGGTGGAGGTATATGTATTGGTGTTTCTGATAATTTTTAGCTACCAATACATTTAACTACATCGTAAGGTAGGTCTATTTTACCGCCCAATTTCTTCTCTTAGGTATCGTAAAAGGCGACTAACGGACCATAGATTGCACATACATCCAACAGTATAGAGCGGCGATAGGCTCATCACTTATCACGTACATGTGCAGTTATTATTTGGTGAAACGTAGACTATGGCAGAGGACTGTTTTTGCGGTCCTCATTGCCTGGTCTCGGACTAACCCTTCGGGGATAACAGTCGTGAGTATATGTAGGTATGTATGGACGTTTGTGATTCCTCCATGTATCCTAGTATGTCCTTGCGGAAGACATTGACTTTGGTAAGCGCCCTGCGAGGGCGGTCAAACAGACTTTTTGAAGTTTATGTGGACACCAAAATAAGTAAGTGTTTCTATTACAATGTTGGCATGTCTAGACAGAACCATCTGGTCTTTATGTCTATAAGATAAAAGTCTAAGAAAACATTGCCGTGCTCATCTCAAATGGAAGGCATATAATTTTTAGTAATTCGCCTTTGTAGAACAGACGAAGAAACCATTGTGGGATTTGGCTATAGTCAGATGGTAGTACCTAGGTTTGAGAAAAGTAATTTGTACATCTCGTCTCTTGGCCGTACACAGTCCGGAATTCATATAATAATTTAACGACTTCAGGTTAAAAATTTGGACGGAGTGACCTTTCTTGAGTGCTCGTTGGTACTAAGAACTGGGTTAAAACGAAGTTTGGAAAATAAAACTTACTGTTTCTAGAAACCTGTTCCTTCATCTGTGTCAGCATTGCAGACATTTTGTCCGATACAAGCGTGTAACAACTGTCGATTGTAACGTTTGGAACCTTGAGCGATGGCTTCAGATAAAACGGTATTCGATACTGTGTTATGATAGAAAACTTGGAGCACCTATTTAGTCCCAACGGTGTCGATAAAGTGCAAATTGACCGGCTCGAAATTTACCTCTGTTAGCAGAGAAGATGGACGTTTTTGTCCTGATTGATAGAGCTGCCAAGCCTATGATCCTGGGGATCGAAAGTAAGAACAGCCTCCGTTGTTTATATTATAGCTACGATGTGGTTCGTGGCTGGCATAAGTATGTCCTTGCGGAGGACATTGTTTTTGTTAAGCGCCCTGCGAGGGCGGTTCATAGCCACGATGTGGTTTGTGGCTGGCATAAGCATGTCCTTACGGAGGACATTGATTTTGGTAAGCGCCCTGCGAGGGCGGTTCATAGCCACGATGTGGTTTGTGGCTGGCATAAGCATGTCCTTGCGGAATACATTGTTTTTGGTAAGCGCCCTGCGAGGGCGGTCCATAGCCACAATGTGGTTCGTGGCTGGCATAAGCATGTCCTTACGGAGGACATTGTTTTTGGTAAGCGCCCTGCGAGAGCGGTTCATAGCCACAATGTGGTTCGTGGCTGGCATAAGCCTGTCCTTGCGGAGGACATTTATTATTTAATTTAATTAAAAACGGTTACATAACCATTTACAACAATTAAACGTATTATTCAAATTCAAATAAAATAAGGGACATTTAGCATAACTTTAACATACTTACATGCATCTTCTCGCAAAAACCGCAAACACTCAAGTAATATTACCATTGATTTTGGTAAGCGCCCTGCGAGGGCGGTTTATAGATACGATATGGTTCGTGCTGGCATAACCGCATAAGCATGCCCTTGCGGAGGACATTTATTTATTAAATTTTATTAAAACGGTTAAATACCAATTACAATAATTAAAAATATTATTCAAAATCAAATTAAATTAAATAAGGTACATTTAGCATTATATTAACATATATGCATCTTCTCGCAAAACCGCGAACACTCATGTAATAACCATTGATTTTGGTAAGCGCCCTGCGAGGGCGGGCAGATTATTACCACGATATGGTTCGTGGCTGCCATGTCCTTGCGAAGGACATTGATTTTGGTAAGCGCCCTGCGAGGGCGGGCAGATTATAGCCACGATATGGTTCGTGGCTGCCATAAGTATGTCCTTGCGGAGGACATTAATTTTGGTAAGCGCCCTGCGAGGGCGGTTCACAGCATGCTGTGCGTGTGTCTGTCCCATGAACCAGAAGAACAACGCGATGGTACACTATAAGAAGTTTGCCCTTGCGAAAGGTAACCGTTTGTTGTTAGTACAGGTTTTGCTTGCGAGGCATTCCCAGTACTAGTATTTAATAACTGGCCAAAAAGTTTTCTAACAAAACAATTTTTTTTTTTTTAATGCAACTGTAATCTGTTCAGAATTAAACAAATGTGTGTTTGAAGGTAAAATCTTATTCAAAGTAGCAAGCATTAGAGGGTCTTTTACATTTTTATGAGTACCTATCCTCTTTTCGTATATTTATAGTTTCAGTCTACAACCTAATCACCACTGAAAATAAGACCTTTATGAGAGGCATCAGATGTCTGCGACCAACTAGTAAACTGCGCAGACAATTATTAAAAATATCTTTTTAGTTTTAAAATACCAAAAGTTATTGGTTGTGCACCAATTTATCAGAATATTGGTGCTTAAGGCCTAGCTGGCTCTTTTAGTTTACTTTTAAAATCAAAAATCAAATCTAGATCACTACACGGAATATTTAAATTGTTAACTGTTTTAGTCAGTATTGGTAACACCTGCGAGGTGCAACAATCGTTGTAAGATTTCCTCTTACGTCCGATAAAGCAGACACATTGTCGTTATCGTCATGAAAGGCGGGTAGGTACGATGACCATGCTTCTTTGAACGATGACGACTAACTCGAACTCAACCTTCGCCGATGCGATCGGGATTGTTAGAAGGACTAGCTATAGCCGCTTAGCTACAATTCATTTTTCTCATTATCTAATGTAAGCACTAATTATCGGTTTCTTATCTAAAATAAAAAGAAAAAGTGCCTGGAGGGTAGATACCACGTATTAAACACAAAAAACACTTTTAAAAATACTATCTTTATCTTAAAAGAAAAGGTGTATCTACATCTCTGGCGGGTAAAATAAAAAGTTTGATATAGAAGATAAGTTTAAATTATAAATTCAGCGAACGGTAACACCGTTAAGTTAAGAAACTATTCTAAGTACTCACGTGTATTGTAGAAACTCACGAGAACTGTGTTGCAGTTTAAATAAAAATAATTATATTTCTTTGTCACTTGATCACTATGTAGTGCACAAGTTACGCCGACGGGAAATTTCACGCCAATGATGAACAAATGGGCACGGGGGTGAAATCTCCTGGTTCCCCCACCGCGCCACCTGGTGACGCCACTGAGTGGGATGAGCGAGAGAGACAGCGATATACCGGAAGAAAGAGAAGGAAAATACGACGGGAAACGGATATGCCTATCTCAATATTATAAGCTTCTAATGACGGTCAAGTGTTTAATAAGATTTTATGTTACAGAGATGACTTAACTTGTTGGAGTCCATTCATTCACGTCTAAGAGAGTTTAATGGTAATAATAATAACCTACACACTATATTATGGAAAGCTTCTTGTGTTATTTTTCACATTGTGGAGATTCAGATTATCCTAAATGTGTCCCCCGTGGACACGGTATTATGGCCGATTCACACATCCATAAGTAAGTAAGTAAGTTTTACTTACTTACTTATGGATGTGTGAATCTGCCATAATATGAATCTTCCTTTAAGTTGGGAATGGGTTTGCTTGGTTCCATTGCACCTCTGTGGCGTTTGTTATGTCTAGGTTAGAATGGCATGGCTAGTTTATACTTGTACCTACATGTAGGTACGCTACACAGTCGGATAAACCTGGGACCTGGGACACCACTAATTTGACTTGCGCAGTAGGTAGACGATTTCTCTGCGCAAGTCGAACCACGTGATCCGTCAGGTCTCATCTTTCGTGACGCGGATTGTAAGTACTCGTGCACTGTGCAGTCAGTAGCTTGACAGGTTTGAACTGTTTACATGACTGTGTTGCGAGCTTGCTTACTGCACAGTCAGTTGAGTGCGTAATGCCCGATATAGACGTATTAAGTAAGTTAAGTTAACAACTAAAGAGCTAAAATAGAATTTTGTCTATTTTTCGGTTAAGTTGGTGGGCAGGGCTTGTCACTTGACATGTTTGGACAGACACAATTTAGGCTGGCCTCACACAGCCGGAATGGCTTTCTGAATTCAGTTTGATCAGTAGTCTTGTGATTCCCGGCACATGCAAAATTGCAAACGTCTCTGGGACGTTAACCGCTTGCTGTGTCAACGTGTTGGCAAATAAAACAAAACCGTGCAACATCACTTTTCATATTCTCTCAAGAAATCCGTGTGAGATCTCAATACTACTTAAAACGTGTAAATCGGACATATGGTAAAATGTAAAATAACTAAAAAATTTTGCTAATGAAAATCTGTGTTGAGATTGCTGTGGGTGCCGCTGTCTGTATATATGTATTATTCTCTATGCAAGACTGTAATTAATTCTTTATTAAGTCTGAAGGGGTTTGGTTTGGGTTTGGTTAATTTTTTAAACGTTCATAATCACTCATTTTCATTATCATCTAGTTTATGCAAAAAAAATATTCACTTTAATATCTTACTTGACACTGGCTAAATGTGCTGACCACACAGAGCCATTATTTAAGCACAGAATTTACGACTTCATTACGTTGTTGATCGTCCTTCTTGAGTGAACTAAAGAGCTTAACTACTTAAATATGTATGGACACACACTTAAATTTAAGTCACTTAAAATTTAGTTAAAATTTAGTTAACCACTAAACTACTTAATACGTGTAAATTGGGCATGAGGTAAAATGTAATATTACTAATAACTACTTACTAATAAATTTTACTTATAAAAATTTGTGTTGAGATTGCTGTGGGTGCCGCTGCCTGTATATATGTATTATTCTGTATGCAAGACTGTAATTAATTATAAATGTTTGTTATTCAAGAACATGAAGTTGACATAGAGGCGCTGTCTTTGCTCGATGATCAGCAAATCCGGGTGCTACTACCAGCTATTACCAGCTATTGGCCCTCAAGCCAAATTTAGAAGAGCGCTTCAGAAGTGGAAGGCTTCCAAACTAAATTCCGATGTAAGCACACAGCATGGTTAAGTCAAAAAGGGGTGCAGGACTTACAAAAAATTTTAAGCAAAATTAACTTTTTTTCACAATCTGACGGAAAACATTGCTATCAAAAAGAGATTAAAAAAATTCCAAAAAAATAAGGTTTCGAGGTTATTTTTTTATTAGACAACAGAAATCCAGCTCCATACAAAAATTAATGTTTTTTTTATCCTAAAAATACTTTATATCTCTTTTTGATAGCAATGTTTGCCGTCAGTTAGTGAAAACAAATTAGAGTGTATTTTTTATGCAACGCCTTCGCGACACCCGGTCTTAATTTATGTATAAAAATATGGGCACGCCTTGGAATCTTTTTTTTTGTGAACATAATTTGTTTTTATTTTACAGATTTATGACAATCTTGAAAACCTTGTGGAAGTGTACGGAGAGAATGTTGGTGGACTTACAAATTCACCAATAACTTCGGCATTATCGTCACCAAGCACCTCGTCGTCATGCAGATCCATGTCCCTATATCTCGATGTAAGTTATCTATCAATTAACACTATTCATAAGGACCCTGTATCAGCCAAATATTTTTAGTGCTTGGGCGAAGCTTTAGCTCAATCGCCGTGCAAACTTTAATCAGTTAGTGAATCCATTTTAAATATCGATGTAGGTATATTCTTAATATATATTCGATATATCTATAAATATAGTAGAATTGCGTAGCGACTCCTACCTTCCTACATTTTTTATCTATGTACTTGTTTTACTTACAGAGAAAGTGTTTCCCAAAGAGAATAGCAGCATTTATTATACGAAACCCAATGGGTCATTGGGACGGGCTCACGGTCGACTCTTTGATGCCATTACCAATTTAAAGGCAAAGTATCGACGCAACAAAGTCTTTGAACCACGGGCACGTCGTTCACTTGAAAAAGTATTAACACCGAAACCATCTACCAGTTCATCTAGCGAGAGGTCTACAACACATTTCGATGACTTGATTGCTGCTGACAATGACAACGACACTAACCAGGAGATACAGGAAATTATAGAATGGCTAAAAAGCAATGTTCACGATTACAGTTTATGTGCAGAAAAATTTGACAAAACTAACAAGGAACGACTAAAACGCATTTTATCAAATGAAAACGAATCGTACATCCAGGAATTTCCCTGTATTAGACCTTGGTATGTATTTATCACATTATTAAAGTTTGTGTCTGTTTATGTTTGTCACCTCATTAAACCAAATTGGCCGAACGAAATAAGATTAAGTTAATCAAGATCCACGAGGGCCATTACCTACATAAAATTATACAATAGTTTACTAAAAAATCTTAATATAATATAATACAATATAATATAGGTTCCTAATATCACAGTAATTTCGGTTTCAGCTAATTGCCGACTTCCATGCATGGTACCCAGGAAACGAAACCTCATTCGATGACAAATTCCCTCTGCTCAAAGTAAAGTTGCTTGCAGCATTTGACAAGATCGCAAGAAAGAACACACACCTGGCAGAGTTGAAACAACTTGCTCGTGGTGAGTTGTTCTTGTGTAATTTTTATTTAATTACCTACTAGACAAGCTACGCCCCGCGGTGTTAATCGAGCTTACCAGGCATAAAAGTAGCCTACACTGTGTTAATCCAACACGTTTAAGTTGTCTCCTTATCAAATTCATCAAAATCCGTCCAGCCGTTTTAGCATGAAAGAGTTACAAATATACATACATGCACATTACAAACATTTTACATTTACATTTTCTATTGTAGAATTGACAGCTTGTTTATCACTTTTCAGTTACCTACTATATATTTTAAAACGCAGTCGGTTTTAATGATTTTTTTTTAATTCGTGAGTAATTTATTTAAAAAAATATTTTAAAACTAGCGGTCCATCCCGGCTTCACACGGGTGGACATTTATTTTAATAAATATATTACTTATGTTATGTACTCAGAGATAATGTAGCATTCTAATGGTAAAAGATTTTTTAAATTGGTTCAGTAGTTTTTAAGTTTATTCGTTACATACATACATGACGACCTCCTTGGTCGGGTGGTTTGCACACCGGTTTTCATGGTGTCACCATCTCTGAGGTCCCGGGTTCGATCCCCGGTCGGGTCAATTCAGAAATTATTGTTTTTCTAAATTGTCTCGGGTCTGGGTGTTTTCTATCTATAATAAGTATGTATTTAAGTATTTTAAGTATGTTTATCCGTTGTCTAGTAACCATTTAACGAGTTTCTTCGAAGCTTCTCTTGGGCTAGATAATTGGTGTGATTGTAGGAAAGATTTATTTTATTTATTTAATTCAAAAACACAAATCTTACCTCTTTATAATTTTAGTACAGATATGAAAACTATGCACTATACAAAACAATAAAATATTTTTTCGAAGATATTTTTTAATTACTTACTAAATGATTACTTTTATTTTTCAGACCCAGATCCTGAGACGAGCAATCTTGCGGTTCTTCTGCTAATTCCGCATATACTTGGACCTTCTTATATAAAGAAAAAACTTTATCCTACATATTGAAGAAGAGCTAAAGCTTCAAGAACAGCAGCAAACACGCCAGGAAAAGTTTTTACATGTAAGGTTAACAATTCAGCCATACATAATAATTGCAGGCACTCTGAATAAAATTTCAGCCAGGTATGTGATTGTCGACAATATTGTATAAGAAATGCCAAACATTAGGTATCAAGGCTGTGGATACGTGTTTCAAGATAATTTGGGCTCTCAATTTGGAATATCCTATTGAATGCTTGCCTGTTTGGCAGTTTTTGCAACGTGTAATTTATACATTTTCTGACATAGCAATCCCAAAGGACAAAGTTTCTGTATCCGTCTTGGGCTTGATCGATGTAATATAAACAAAATGGTAACATGTTTTATCTGCAAAACTTTATTGACTGACTTAAGAGCACTTCGAACACATTTCCATTTCTTTCATACACACCACACATTTGATCAATATCGCTGCGTTGAAAATGGTTGTTCTCGACCTTATACCATCTGTTTAATTCTTTCCGTCGACATTTCTTAAAAAATCACTGTACGCTAGCTACCGCGACCACCACAACCTCACAGTCTAATGAATATAGACAGCTATGCGATTCTCTAAGCGACACATAGACGCTGCGCGCATGGCTGTGATCTGCTGTCTCTTTCCAATTCTATGAATATGAAAGAGACAGAGTCATTTCTCAGCGCTGCGGCAGCCGCAGCTATCAAGGCTTTAGCTTAGAGAATCGCACGGCTGTGCTCATCAACTTATTATGATGCTCATTATGAATGCTCTACAAGTAATGCTGTTGAAAATAATATCCAACTGTTATGTACTTAATTTAGCACCAGAAGTGTCTGTGCCAGACAGTTAAATAATTGATGTTCAAAATGGTAAATATTTTCTTGAATTATTCACGAGTTTATGCGTTTTCTCATACAATTCACGGCTTTCCTTAACACGACGTGATTTATTCTTGATAATATTTATTCTAAGGACCTTTTTAAACTTTCAACAGTGTCGTAGTTAGTTTTAAA
The DNA here is from genome assembly GCA_963921215.1 of Scoparia ambigualis. Taxonomy (NCBI): domain Eukaryota; kingdom Metazoa; phylum Arthropoda; class Insecta; order Lepidoptera; family Crambidae; genus Scoparia; species Scoparia ambigualis. Next base: position 20,769,996 of record OY992526.1, read on the forward strand.
ACGTGGTAATTAAATGTATGAAAATTATAAGTTATAATTTTATTAAAAGTTCCTTAGTGGTTTGATCAATCACATACCTACGTCTTCACTTGGTACACTGCACTGTCACTATTTATTCTAAAATTATTATATTAAACAGCGGACGCGAACTGACTCAATTTTCCGACTGTCTAAATATATATTTTATAAATTTTTGTATTATATTTTAATACTAAGACACAAATGTAACTGGAATATTAAAAATAACGCTAAATTAAGCGAGGGAGAGCGTTGCGCGCTGGAAGCGCAATATTAAGTTATGGCGAGACGTCCGCGCAGTATGTACATTTTGTATGACTACATATTATACTTATATAAAATATACAATTGAGTAAGTGTTTTTAAAAATATTAGTTTAACATTAATATTAGTCATACACAATGCACATCGTGCGCGGACCTCTCGCCATAACTTAATATTGCGCTACCAGCGCGCAACTCTCTATCTCGCTTAATTTAGCGTCATTTTTAGTAAAAAAATTTTTTTTTTGTTTAAATTATTGGCGAATATTTTGTACATTATTTCAAAAGTATTTCCGTTTTGTTATCTTTTATTGATGGAGGAGTATCACAAAAAGTGATTTTTTAATGTGTTTAAACTTCTCTGTCAATACATAAAGGAAATATGAAAATGGCAATACTTTCACAAAAGCTTTTTTTTTACGTTTTATTTAAAAATTAGTTTTTTTTATAATTATGTGGGCGAGCTGCAAGCAGCTCGCGGTTATTGTGTTAGTAGAGATTTTTTTAGTTAAGTTGCCATGGACGTACCTAGCCTAGTCCTAAATTTTGTCTAAATCGAAATCAATGTGTAAATTTTGCGATTAAATAATGTCAGCCATCTTGGATTTCAAAATGGACATCTTTTTCGTAATCTATGTGTTTCAGTTGACCGAAAACGATACCCATCTAAGTTGATGTGTTCGCTTCGCTCACCGCAATACGACTCCGCTCTTGCTGAGCGACGCATGTCACCTCCGTGACCTCCGTAACGCTGCAAGGTGATCAAAACGAGCCGCGCTTTCTGGTCGTCACGCGTCACACAGCAAGAGCGGAGTCGTATTGTGATAGCCATGTAGGTAGGTACACTTTTTGCCAGAAGGCATTTTTCTTAGAAGCATAGTAATTAAGTCTAATCTTGATTATAATTTATGTTTAAATATTAAATAGGTTGCAGGTGTAGGTACCTTTTATGTACGCAGTAAGTTAAAATGTTATAGTCATACTTTTATTCATAGTAGTAGAAGATCCGAGTATACAACGACCTTCACCGGGCCCGTTTAATGAATAAAAATATTTTTTGTCAAATTTAATATGTTAAAAAATATATTGAGAGTGGGTTGGCTGAAAAGTTTCAGTCCAGTATAATTGATTAATTAAATATTTACAAAGACACACACCAAACCAGTACATTATTTGTTTAATTATTTATAATAGGTACTGGACTGAAATTTTTCAGCCTACCCACTCGCGATATATTTTTTAACATATTAATTTGATATAAAATACTTTTCATACATTAACCGGCCCGGTAAAGGTCGTTCTATACTCGGATCTTAGACTATAGCTTTCTTCCGCTGCGATATCATAATATAATCTGTTAATATAAATAAAATTAAGAGAGAGAAACAGTATTTTGTTTTTTAGATGTGGTGTGTTCCTCCTCACCACCACCACACCTCTCCAAACGTTCTTTCTTTCTTTTACTGTGGTGCTCTCTTTCTTCCCGAAATTGATCCGACGCCGCCGAGTCGTGGATAAATGATTGCCGAAGAGAGAGAGGAAAACTTACTGAAAGTACCAAAGTAACAGAAAGAGGGAGAATAAAGAGAGGTGTGGCGGTAGTGAGGAGGAACACACCAAACCTAAAAACAAAATATTGTTTTTCTCTCGCAATATCACAGAATATCGCAGCGGAAGAAGACTATAGATACTGACATTTATTAACTTACTTCTAACTTGTTCATTAATTAAAAATTAATTATAGTACATTAATGTAATTATAATCTAATATTTAAAATAATAATTATTAAAAATAAATCCGTATACTTTTTACAAGTTTTTGCATTTATTACTAATATTCCTACTGAAATAAAACTGTATATTGTATAATGTTTAATATTACGATATACAGTAATTACTACCGTATATCGTAGTATTCAATATTACGGTATATCGCAATGTTCAAGCATTACGATATAGAGTAGTTATTACTGGGATGGGTACCCAGTAATTACTGTAATGTAATAGTACCTGCCACTGCGGATGAACAGTTGTAAGTACTGTAAGCGAACTTTATTGGGAACTGTTCATTCGCAGTGACAGGTACTGTTACATCACAGTAATTACTGGGTACCCAACCCAGTAATTACTACTGTTTTTCGTAATGGTATACAGTAGTAATTACTGGGTTGGGTACCCAGTAATTACTGTGATGTAACAGTATATGTTACTGCGAATGAACAGTTGTAAGTACTGTAAGCGAACTTTATTGGGAACTGTTCATTCGCAGTGACAGGTACTGTTACATCACAGTAATTACTGGGTACCCAACCCAGTAATTACTACTGTTTTTCGTAATGGTATACAGTAGTAATTACTGGGTTGGGTACCCAGTAATTACTGTGATGTAACAGTATATGTTACTGCGAATGAACAGTTGTAAGTACTGTAAGCGAACTTTATTGGGAACTGTTCATTCGCAGTGACAGGTACTGTTACATCACAGTAATTACTGGGTACCCAACCCAGTAATTACTACTGTTTTTCGTAATGGTATACAGTAGTAATTACTGGGTTGGGTACCCAGTAATTACTGTGATGTAACAGTATATGTTACTGCGAATGAACAGTTGTAAGTACTGTAAGCGAACTTTATTCGGAACTGTTCATTTGCAGTGACAGGTACTGTTACATCACAGTAATTACTACTGTATTTTTTAAATGTTATACAGTAGTAATAACTGGGTTGGGTACCCAGTAATTACTGTGATGTAACAGTACCTGTCAATGCGAATGAACAGTTCGGAATAAAGTTCCCTTACAGTACTTACAACTTAGCTTCTACAGTACCCGTTAATGTGACAATACGTTATAGTAACTGAGTCGCACAGTACTAAGTAATGCACGGTCATTGCATGTTACTGTGGAATTATGTACTTAAACCTGTGAGGCACAGTTTCTTTTAATGGATCCACAGTTGTTATAACTGATAATCACGGTATATCTTAATGAGCCCACATTTCCTAATAGCGACCTTCACAGTATCTTTTAAAGTATTCTCACAGTATCTAATACCAGACAGCCAGTATTTGTTACTGTTTTCGCACAGTAACTATTAAGTATCTCCACTGTACAAATAACTGAGAGGGAACGGTTGTTATTAATGTGTACTATCAATTATTATAACTGATATCTGAAGGTACTTCAAACTGGACAGCAAGGTATATTTTAATGAGCAACCAAAGTATACCTTACTGTGTATTTAGATACCTGTTACTGTGAGGAAACGGTCACTATTAATGCATACTTACAATGAACAGAACTGGTTGCTTACAGTTTGTTCTACTGGATCGCACAGTACTCATTAATGTTGTCCTATGTAGTTCGTACTCTGTAAACACAGTAAAATCAACTGTAAGCTTAAACTTTATGACAGTTATAAGTACTATCATAGTTCAGTTAAACCTACTGTTAGACACCTTTTTTTTTTTTACTGTTTAAAACAGTAAAACAAAAAAACAGTTCATAAGAGGACTATTACTGTTATCATTTACTGTCTTACAAACAGTTAGAATTACCGGCCTGAAAACAGTTGCAGATGCACAGTAAAATCTACTGTTCTAACTTAACAGTTAGTTTTACTTCTTTGGACAATAGGCTCTATTTTTACTGACCAAAGCGGTGAATATTACCGAAAAATCGATTGGGTTTACCGATTTTTTTTTTCAGTGTATCGAGGAAGGTTATAGGCTATCATTTGTTTAGGTACGGGTACGGGTAGTAACCCGTGCGAAGCCGGGGCGGGTCGCTAGTGGTGGTATAAACTCGCAATGTTGAAGTAGAAGTGATCGGGGTATTAATAAATTACATACATACATAGATTCAGGCTATCATCCCCAAAGGGTTAGTCAGAGACTAGGCAATGAGGACTGCACACCAAATTACAACTGCACATGTGCTCAGCGTGACAGGTGGTGAGCCCATCGCCTTTATGCTGTTGGATGTTAACTTTGATGCCGCTAACCCGCTAGCTATCGTCAGTCTCAGCAATAGGTTTGCAGGTTTACTTGGTAACTGAATCATCACGGCTATTATCCTCGAAGGGTTAGTCAGAGCTGTGTGCATGCAGCCTTTAGTCTGTTAGAAGTCTTTTTTTTGATGATGGTAAGTGACGATAAAGCCGAAGGTGGAAGCGCGCTTCACCCGGAATCCTCAACCAATGAGGAACTGATTGTCTCATCTCAAACTGTCGGAACACAACAATGCTATAAACATCGTTGTTTTGGCGACAGACTTAAAGAAGATGGTGGTGCCTAGCCAGTCGGACTTAACAGCCCTACCACTAACCAAACCGAGCACACAAAGATGTGCCCCCCCTGGGAATCGAAACCGGTGGCTTAGCCACTAGACCACAGAGGCGGTTACTTTTTACTAAACTCGTGGGAAGAGACGAGTTAGTAGTATTATTTTAATGAGCCGCTATACCATATTGACGACCTCCGAGGTCAAGTGGTTAGCACGCCGGATCTGGCGTCGCGCCATCTCTGAGGTCCCGGGTTCAATTCCCGATAGAGAAAAACTGTTTTTGTAAATTGATTTCCTGGCCTGGGCCTGGGTGTTTTTTCTATATGTTTATGTAGGTATATTTATCCGTCATCTTACCATATTAACGAGTTTTTAAAAGAATACTCATCTTGTCTAGATAATTGGTGAGCGACAACAATTTTTTTTAATTACACTACAGGGCGTAAAGTCATAAGAACTAAACCTTCAGGGTCAGTAACTTGCGCGTTTGCAATATTTGATAATTTGCGTTAAGTTGCTCAAATAAACCCAGAAATGACGAAACGTTAAAAAAAAATACTAAACTGTCATCTGAGGTAGATTTTTTTTCCGTTTCGTTATCTTCGTGATGGTATTGTTATAGCGTCGAATAGGGTTGTAACCTCGTTAGCCGGTTTAGGTACATAAAATAAATCAAAAAAATTACACCTGCTACCGACCAAACAATCGCTTCATCGCCATTAATTATTTCACACCTCACCAACACACATCGAAATAAATTTCACTCTATTTATCCCGTTGTCTATCTGTTAAGTTTGTATTTATATAAAACTGTCGGCGGTACAGATAAAGCCACATAAAAACTTATACGTTGACGCCTATATGACTCTGTTTGAAGCATCGAAGGCGACAGCTAATTTGTCACGTAGAAATTACTTTTAAAAATAGACGAATATTATGGAGTTCTTGGCAGGAGTAGATCCAGGCCTGGTATTTATGTTTTAGGCCAATATTATGTACATACGTGAATCACGCTTATTTCTCGGAGGGATAGACAGAGATCATGTTACTCCGATCCCGATGTACACTTATTTTGGTACATTTACTCTCGCAACATATTACATTCATTGCTTTAACTCTAAATCTAAACTGTCCTTGACTCTTGACTGCGGTCTTTACCTTCCAACTGTTGCATTCTCCTACGCCTATTCTGTGAACGTGCATGAGTTTTGTCAATTGAAACAAAATATGTAGTGCAACGTCAATTTTCAAATGCCCTCAAAGTCCTGAGGTCTTAGTAATTAAAAAAAAACATTTTATGTATGCATAATAATAAGAGGAGTTCGTTGGCGCAGCGGCTAGCGCTTTCGGCTTGCGATCTTGCCCGCTAAGAAACTTTCGCAATGCCGGGTCGCTGGATGGGTGACCAAATTAAAAACATCTCGAGCTCCTCCGTGCTTCGAAGGCACGTTAAGCCGTTGGTCCCGGTTGTTGTCTTAAGATGACAGTCGTTAAAACCCACCAACCCGCATTGGGCCAGCGTGGTGGGTTATGGATGGCCCAATATCCCCACGTGCTATGTCCACGTGGGAGGCCTGTGCCCAGCAGTGAGACTTTTATAGGCTGATGATGATGAATAATGCATCCAGCACAAAACCACAATTATAACACAATTCAGATTTAGCCATGCTGATGGAGTTAGCGCTTTGTGCTCGCCGCGTAGCTGTTTTACGACTTATTGACGCGATTACGACGGCGGCGTGGTACAGCTACAATTCATATCTAACGTGTAGTGCTAATTAAAATTGCACGATAAGCTTGTTTTATACAACTTATTGTTACTGTGTAGGTATTCATAATAAATTATTTAATGTGATTGCTCTAGTACTATTTTAAATAAACAAGTAACTGATCAGTATTCATCATCATCATTTTCCACAGCTTGACTTCACCCACTGCTGGTTATAGACCTCTCTTTGTATGTGCCACTGTTGCCGTTCCCGTGCCAATCTCATCCAGGTCCTGCCCGCGATGTTCGCCACATCGTCTGCCCTCTTGCCGCAAGACGACCGACGTTTCTGTATCCAGTTCTATGACGCCATTCAGTTACAATCAGTATTAGTTTTACAAAAATATAAATAACCAGGTTACATATAAGCATGTATAGCTTATCACCGTGTCGCGTGGCGGTGAAAGAATACTACCACCCCCTCTCTTACCTTGGGTGTCGTAAAATGCAACTAACGGACTTTTTTTTTTTTTTTTTTTTTTTTTTAACTTAATCAGTAAGCTTAAATTAAGCGTTTTGAATCGTCAATTTTTTTTTTTTTATATGGTTGGATGGATAGGCACAGACTAAAGACTGCACATACATCCAACAGCTTAGAGTGGCGATGGGTTCACCACCTTTCACGCTGAGCACATGTGCAGTCGTTATTTGGTGAAAAGTGGACTGTGGTAGAGAACTGTTGCTGTCCTCATTGAGTAGCCCTCATTGTACGGTGGTTTGGGGTACGGTGTTTCATAGTCCAATCAGTCAGAAATGACGGAAACTACATCCCCTTAAAGGATATAGGCCGACTTAACCTTTATCCCTGTGGGTTGAGCTAAGCCAATCGATTACCAAGAAGCCATAGACCAGGCAAGCGGCCGGATTCTTCTTCATCATTAGCTTGATTAAATTATAATTGAAATACAGCGCATTTTGTAACAGTACACAGCTATCAATTGTAGTGATGACTTGATTTTAATAATGGAGGCCTGCAGTGAGCAGTGGGATGGGACAGTATTGAACTGCGTTTCTCTGCTTAAGAAGAAACACTACGTCGAAGTGGCATGCAAAATTAGTGTAGTACCCCTTCCCTTCCTAAAACCCGACTGAAGATCAGGCAAAAATTTTTTTTTTCCACATAGCTACTCAACTGGTTATAAACGACTTTTTCGATAACTTTCGAAAGAACGGGAAGTAAGCTAAAAGGTTTAAGTTCTTTAATGTCAGTCGGATTGGAGACTTTTGGTATAGGGTTTACTAATGCGCTATTTTCCACTGAATCGGAAAATCTGAGGTCAAGTCAGATTTATTGACGATGGATGTTATGAGAGGTAAAGTGTGCGGCAGTGTCAGCAGCACCATGTCTATGGATAAACCGTGTATGAGTATTTTGTATGCAACTTCTACGTAGTGTTTCGTTTTAAGGCAGACACCATTCAGCTTTTCATTTCATTTCTACGACCCTGGAACACTCCTCCTGTTTAATTTCTCTCATACTAACATTTTACGCTGGCAGTGCTTAGATTTAAACAAATACATAATACTATTTCGTATGTGCCGCGTGTAATAAATCGAGTTAGCCCCGTGTAATCCCATCAGAATGTTGGCGCGACGATGGATTATGGGTTGGGTCGGCCCTTCCTACAGGGGGCACCATGATGTAGGCAAACCGAGGGACAAAGATGCAACAGTGGAGTACCTAATGTTAAACTGTAAACAGTACTGTATTTTTTTTAGATTCTGACACAGATGCAAGATAGGAATTATAAATAAATACAGTTAAACAAGTATTCTTGCAAAAAAAATAAAAATCTGAAAAGCCAATGTTGAAAAAAAAATCCTGAAGCAGTTTTCGAACCTGGATCCTCCGACATACCGGGTCAGGGAATAGCTTGTGCACCCTTATGATCTGCCATCGCAGCATTGGGGCATAGTAGAAACTAGAAAGCTACACCGCACCGTGGGGCACGAATGTCTAAATGCGGAAAAATAATGCGAAACGCATTTCTCAAAGAAAATAAAAAAGTCATAACAAATGTTATTACAGTAAATCATATCGCTTTTACTGAAGCACGCAATTTTTTCACTCTTGGCAATGTCAAAGGAGGGCACGGAGCACTGCACCAGCAAACTTTATGAGTTTATTCTAGAAATATTAATATTCGTAACCTTATTTACAGCTTTTCGACCCTGACGTTTTGGGAAGAACAGTTTAATTTAAGAATTCTAGATATTTCTTTGATAAAATTACTAAGCTAAACAATTCATTTTTAATAGTTCTTTTTATTTGTTACTGAGCCGGTAAACGAGCAACTGCCTGCCTGCCTAACATAACCGTCAATGAACGCTTGAATCAAGTGAATCACTCGAGTATTGTCGGCTGAAGCTTTATTTCGTATGCCTGTAATTTCACCACACTCTTCAAACCAGGACACAGACACCAGCCAATTATCCTAACGCCAGCTTAAAGCGAGGTTCCCCTACTACCACGTGAACTTCATTCCGTTATTCGCTGTTTGAGTCCCGAGTTTGTCCTTTTATCTTTTAACGGTCCACCCTCATGTGTGATTTGCCGCTACTCACCAGATTCTAGCTGTTAATTAACGTTTACTTAACATAAAGTGATTAGATAGTCAGTAACAGTTGGCGTTTGGATGCAGTTAATTCTGTTACGCATTCATTATCTTTATTAGCCTATAAACGTCACTTTGATGGGCACAGTCCTTTCTATAATGTGGGAAATTCTGCCCTGGGGTCAGCGTGGTGGGTCAAAAGCCCAATCCAACCATGTCGCACGACCTAACCCGTTCAACGTTTATAGGTTGATGATAATACAAATATCAAAAAATCACCGGTGATTCACTAAGATGGCAATCAGTAGCCTAATTCACGTTAACAAAACTTCAACGACTTGCAAGCGATTTGATAGCTGAAGTCACTTTTCGTATTCACGTATCAATCGCACGATTTTGTTTAGGTCGGTTTTGTATATGCGTATTCACGTACATGAATCAAAGTTCGGTCGTTGCCTCCGCGGTATTCACCTATTATTTTGACGTTTAGTTTGATCGGATGTCAGCGATTACACGTCAAATTAGATTATTTCCAAATCTTAAAAATAAAAAACATTTTAGCATGTTTTGTTTACAAAAAGTATTTGAATTTTATTTAGTAGAATTGTAATGGCAACATTAAGTTTAAATAGTTGACAAATCACTAAGTTGCGATCCTATCGAGTAATCGTTCTACCGAAATGACAGGTGAATACGGATTTAGGACTGTTTTTCAATAGGACGACTTCTAAACGTAAGCGACATTTTGACTATTACAAAATACGTGAATCAGACCACAGGCATACAGCCCGGCTGATTATAAGCTGTTCCCGTAGCCTACATAATTATGGACTTCTGCAATACAACCAGAAGTAGGTATAGCTGACGACCTTCGTCGTGGTCGAGTGGATATCACGCTGGTTTTGGCGACGGCATCTCTGAGGTCCCGCGTCCGCCAGGGAACCGAATGCCTCGGTAACTCAGATCGAAGAGTTGTCCCGGTTCGCGATAGGCCGTAGATTCGAGTGCCACGTGAGGTAGGACGTTTTAGGACGTTGGACATAGACTGCGTAGTCTGTTTAGTCACTTTTTAAGCTTACACAGAAGTGTAGGTAGAAAAACAGTATTCAATGTTGCGTCGTCCCACTTTCCCCTCAATCTGGGATGAATGAGCGCTCATTACGTCTCATTGTAACGTCAAAGGGCGGGCAATCGTCGGCGCCGCTTGGAAAGTTGGAATAAAAGACCCGTGTTGGTCTTGTTTGTTTAGAGCTACCTAGTAAATCATTAATTTTATGCCTATTATAATTAAGTGAATTGATAACATAATGACATTTTTTTATACCGCGACTTCGTCCGCGTGAACCCAGTTTCCCGGTACGAATTAAATATAATAAATAAAATACAGATTTTTATCTGTAGTACAAACCTTGTCATAACATTTACAAACAAAACAAAAAAAAAGAAATAGCTAAATAGGTGCAGCCGTTCTCAAGTGATGCGCGAACACATTCGTGCAATTGATTTCTATTCAAATAAATAAATATTTTTAATGTTTATTCCTTTCATGTGTAGAGTATTAATAATGTTTAAAATTTAATTATAATTGCACGTGTTAGTACGTAGGTATTGTATTTTATGTTTGTAAGGGATGCTAATGAAATTCCAAAAATATGTTGCCAAAAATGATAGTTGATGCGGGTGAGAACAGCAACCGATTGTACCGAGCCAATTTGTTACAAGTGACCGCCAATTGAGGTACACACCCTCAACTACCTACCGATAAAACTTTATTTCATTAAAAGCATCATAGATGTCGCTAGTTGTACAGTAATGCGATACTTAGACTATAGGTTTTATTGAACTAATAAATAACAATGGTTGACTGGTAGAAACATGATGAAACTAAGTTCGTAACTAAAACTACATTACAAATATATAAACTAAACTAATCATACAATTAATAAACATAAAATAAATTAAATATATGGAACTAGGAATGCGTCGCTTACAATGTTTATTACTGATAAGGTTGAATGAAAAGTTAAATCCCGCAACTGAGCCATCCAATTAAATGCAAAGAAATACTGTTTGTATGGAAGCAAACTCTGAAATATCAAAAATAATCCATTTCAAACATTTAGATAGAATTTCATTAGCATTTTTGTGTGGAACAGCTGATTTTTTTCGTATCACATTCAGAGTTGTTCTTTGCACTTAAGGGATGGCCCACTTGCGGTATATATACCTATTATAGCAACTATCGTTTTATTTAGATGAACGCTCATCTGCATTACAAACCGACAAGAGCAAGTATGCTTGGTTACAACACAACCCCTACAAATCCGGTCGTCGACACGACTAATACCTGACGATTAAAGGGCTCCATTCACAACTAATTTGTCAAGAGTAAATGTTTGAGGAGTTGTTCAAACTCAAACTCAAAATTTCTTTATTCAATGAACTTAAAATAAGCATTTTGAATCGTCTAAATTTATTTGGATGGATGGGCACCCCGCCCATTCATTCCACCTATTCAGGAAGTCTTTTAGCTGTGGAGAAGAACGGGCGCAAGAAACTCCACAGCTTTAAAATAATACAGAAGTAACGACTTGTTATATGCTGAGTCGAGTTGTTATAAATTGAACTAAAGAAGAAACTTTTTAAAAGAAACAAGTATTGTTATATTTTTCTAGCGGCCGTGCTGGTCTCCATCTCTTCCCCTGGGCGTCGTAAAAGGCGACTAGCGGACCAAAGACTGCACATTACATCCAACAGCATAGAGCGGCGATGGGCTCACCACCTGTCACGCTGAGCACACGTGCAGTTATCATTTGGTGAAACGTGGACTGTGACAGTGGACTGCTTTTGCGGTCCTTGCGCCCCGCCCGATATTTCGTCTTCCCGAACAGATCGACGCCCGCGACGAATTTCCTAAAAATAAATATTTCAAACAAATCTGACAATTACAAACCGAACAAAAACAAATTAGTTTCTCCCGTGTTCTTTTAGCAACAACACGTGTTGTGAGACTCCATTTTATTTCAATCGACCATACACTAAATGTAGGTACTTTAAAAATATATACTACTTGAAATTGGCTTAATGTTAAACGCCAAAAAAGTCACTCCCGCCCCGGATTAAACATCAAATATTACGATTGCGAAAGTTGCTAGCTCTGCAACTTTTCTTTAACTAGATCGCTAACCGAAAGTCTTACCCGCTTCGCCATCCAGCTCCGCAGTACCTATCATACAAAGCTGTTTACATTTGTTCTCTTTCACCCGCGCCGCCGCGACCTTCCCAAAAGCAAACGCCGACGACGATAGCGATCGCGCACATACAGCACGCGATGCGAAAACAAGCGAAATTTTAACGAGTCGCACAATAATAAACATAATACAGGGCCCTGTCCTTCACCCCCGAATGAGGTCAGAAAAGCAGAACACCATCGTCGCGCGGTGTAGGTACATAGTGAAAGAAAACCAGGTACACAAATAACATAAAAATATATAAAAAATAAATTAAATTTGTTTGTTACGCTCACACCAGTTATCTTGAAGATAAGTATTCTTTTGAAACTTGTTAGTATGTAAGATAACGGATATACATAAATAAACATATAAAAAAACACCCAGACCCGGGACCTCAGAGATGGCGCGGCGCGACGCCAGACCCGCGGCGTGCTAACCACTCGACCATGGAGCAGTGTTAAGAAGACTATTAAATCTCGACTGTAATTTTTGCGTAAAATGCCCATTCGATTTTGTTTTAATTTTGCAGTTGTATTTATCGTTTTTATCGAAATAGGATACTAAAATCATGCTTAATATTACAAACGTCCACTCTGCGAGGATAAGCTAGCTGAGTTCGGACGGCCGGCGCATCGCATTTTGAAGTATTTTTGGAGTTGTATTTATCGTTTTTATCGAAATAGGATAATAAATTCATTATATAATCTTTATTCATCATGAAGTAAGATTATTATGGTATACATTTTGCTCCATAATATTATCGTAGTTAGGAGAAATTCACAGTTAACTTAAAGCGATTTTCGAAGTTTTTTGGTTTAGAATAAGATTTTTTTTCTATATAAATCTATGATATCTAAAAATTTCGGCCGCTACGCACTATACGACTATATAAGAGATAACATTCTCTTTTTTTATTTAATTTGTTCAGAACAGTAGTTCAATCTAGGAGCTCCAAAAAGTGCTTTCGCGCATTTTATGAAAATCTTTTTCGCAATTTTGGGTTTAATTTTGTAAATTTTGCTTAACTTTTAAGCAAAATTTACAAAAAGCGAGGCCGCTACGCACTATTCCAATAGCTATTCTACACTATTCAATGAGTGAAAATTGTTAACGTATTTTTGATTCTGAGATCCATAACGCCAAAATTGGCCATTTTACGCAAAATTCACAGTCGAGATGTAATAGGCCTCATGCAATATTATATTATATTATTATATTTTTCTTTATAACTTTCTCCAAATTAAGCGTTTGCCTAGCAGTACCTATTTTTTCCACCGACAAGTCATGCCAGCAGCTCTTTAACTATGCTCTAAGTAACGGAAGGAGGGACACAGAGTCCGCCAACTTTGTTTTCATTATTTTAACATGTTTCTTTTGTCAAGCAAATATTGTCTGTTTACGCTCACTTAAGGTTTAGAGAGGCAATAATACTTTCTCCATATAAACCAATGTAACTTTTGACTTCTCTTTTAATATTTGTGAGCGGAGTTTGCGATATAAAGATAAGCGGACAATCTTTAAACTAAAACCAATAGGGAAATTAAAAAACTAGAGTCAAATCTCTTAGAATAATCGCGTTAGTTGTTTGTACTAAGTGATACATTTTGCTATGCAACAATATGTACATCGGCTTTAAAAGTAATCTCTAAACTATAAAAGGCTCTCCCACAAACTAAACTGGTGGTAGATTCAGTAGTTAATAATAAATAATAATAATAAATCTTTCCTACAATCACACCAATTATCTAGCCCAAGAGAAGCTTCGAAAAAACTCGTTAAATGGTTGCTAGACAACGGATAAACATACTTAAAATACTTAAATACATACTTATTATACATAGAAAACACCCAGACCCGAGACATTTAGAAAAACAATAATTTCTAAATTGTCCCGACCGGGGATCGAACCCGGGACCTCAGAGATGGCGATACCATGAAAACCGGTGTAAAACCACTCGACCAAAGAGGTCGTTAATATTTAACTAAATGTTAGTTAACTAATGTTTTATTAGTTTACGGCGGCAATATTGCCGTGAACAGATATTGAATATATTATTTGACTTTAACTTTGACTTTGGCAGTAAAGTGAATCGAGCCCTAACCCACCACGCTGCTGACTCACTCTGCCGTGCGGTCAACTGCCATTTTATAACAACAGCTATTTACTGGAAGGTAAACGTGCCTTCCAAAGAAAAAGAAAGCGACATTTTTTAATTTGGTCACCTATCAGGAGAACCAGCATGGCAGAGACTTAAACTTAGCAGAAATTTAAACTGCAGCAGCGCCTACAAGGCATGAGACATTACGTGGTGTACATAATAAAATACTTAAGATTAGATATACCTCATTTGTCCTACTTTAGGGCAAATGCCATTTCCTATCCCATTCTTCCTTAATCGTAGCGATAAAAAATATATTCTTTATTTTAAAATACGACAAAATACGAACTTTTTGACCTGAGGGATTCTCTACCGGTCTACCAATACGGATGTCAAGAAGCAAAAGTTGCAAAAAAAAACGACTGAACTAAAACTTAAAAACGTCATTCAAATAGAAACTCATCGGAAACCATTAAGTTAAAGTTATCGCAACTTCCCACGCCAGTTAGACGGCGCATCAGTTAAGTCTAACTCGGAGCTAACTTAGCGCCATTCCAGGGGAGCCTTGGCCGATTTACTCGTCGGTTGAATGCTAATTTACTTGCTGAACGTTTGTGACGTGATCTTCGATAGAACGACGCCTTATTTAATTAAGAGTCACTTTGAAAAGCCTTTGAACGATCTAATTCAATGATGAATACTTACATACATCACACCCGGCAAAGACCACAGGCCAGCATTGAGATAACAAATCAAGTAATATCTTGTATACTGCCCCACTGGTAGGCAGAGGACTCCATCATTTAAATTATGTTATTGCTACAGTTGAAGAACGCACAGGAGATACAAGTCAAGTAGTCGCTTGTATACTGCCCCACTGGTAGGCAGGGGACTCCATCATTAAAATAAAAATATTGCTACAATTGCTACTTTGCCGGCGCATGTGTTTCCCAGCTCCTACAGTCCCGGGTATTTTAAGCGGGGCGTGAAACGGCATTTATGCAGGCCGTCATGAATAGGTGCGCTCGTTATCGTGCTTATTATACGGTGGGGAGCGCTCTCATTATTTTGGACTGCATCGGCTGCTTACCTTCAGGCAGGATGCAGTCACTATGACGAGTCATCATAAAATAAAAAGAACGCCTAGCAGAGACCACAGGCCTGCATTGAGATAACAAGTCAGTAATGGCTTGTATACTGCCCCACTGGTAGGCAGAGGACTCCATCATTAAAATCAAGTTATTGCTACAATTGAAGAACGCCCAGCAAAGACCACAGGCCTGCATTGAGATAAGAAGTCAAGTAATGGCTTGTATACTGCCCCACTGCTAGGCAGAGGACTCCATCATTAAAATCAATTTATTGTTACAATTGAAGAACGCCCAGCAGAGATCACAGGCCTGCTGAGATAACAAGTCAAGTAATAGCTGGTATACTGCGCCACTACTAGGCAGAGGACTCCATTTTTAAAATCAAGTTATTGCTACAATTGAAGAACACCCAGCTAAGACCACAGGCCTGCATTGAGATACAAGTCAAGTAATGGCTTGTATACTGCCCTACTGGTAGGCAGAGGACTCCATTATTAAAATAAAGTTATTGATACAATTGAAGGCACATACATAGCGGCCCAGCAGAGATCACAGGCCTGCATTGAGATAAGAAGTCAAGTAATGGCTTGTATACTACCCCACTGCTAGGCAGAGGACTCCATTATTAAAATCAAATTATTGCTACAATTGAAGAACGCCCAGCAGAGATTACAAGCTTGCTGAGATCACAAGTCAAGTAATAGCTTGTATACTGCCCCACTGGTAGGTAGAGGACTCCATCATTAAAATAAAAATATTACTACAATTGAAGAACGCTTAGCAGAGACCACAGGCTTGCATTGAGATAAAAAAGTTAAGTAATGGCTTGTATCAGTATACTCTTCAATTGTAGCAATAACTTGATTTTAATGATGAAGTCCTCTGCCTAGCAATGGGGACTGCCCCATTGAAGAGTTTTGAAGAGTTTCACGAATTGAAGAGTATATTGGTCGCTTACCAAATGAGGGTTAGTGATCACAAACCCAGCATCGTAAAATCCAAAACACATTTTGCGCAACTTGAGAAATCCTAAATCCAGATATCCTACAGCTGATGATGATGAGAACAAACGTAAGTTAACGTGTCCGATTGTGACTGTACTTACCAGTTTTATTAGTGTTATTACTATCATTAACTAGTAACGCACAAAGTAGGTACTGCGGTAGAGAGACCGTACACGTAAGTGGAAAAAGATACCTTACGCTAGCGTGAACTGTCAAGCCAATCAAAACAGACGGTAATGGCCAGCGCGCCAATCACAACACTCGTTTCAATTGAGGAGCCAATCGTCGTGCGAGCACGGCAGAAACCGATCGCAAGTTACTTCTGTAGTTTTCTGCAATGAAAATCAGAGACAAAAGATTCTTTTACGTAAGTCAATTTGGTTAAACTTCTAAACTTAATCTTATACTTGACACTATAACATTGCTAGACAAATTGGGCCATACGTTCAGAATAATGTTGCTGGCAAAAAACTGCAATGCTGATTTTTAAAGGTAAGTGATAAAGTGACATTAAGTGCTTTAAGGTGCTAAGTTTATACTAATGCGTTATTGAGCAGTTAGTCTATCCCTCGGCCAGTAAACCACTCCACTTAAAATAAATATTCATAAATCCTCCAAAAACTCCATCATAAATAAAAAAAAATAACATTCTTTGAAAATTAACGTCGGTACACATATTTGTTTAATTACCGAGTAATACGATAACTTTTGAGTGTCAGTTCTTTAAAGGAAATACGTGAAAACCCTCGCTTTTTTATTAAATCATGAAAAAGCGTAAATTATGAAAGCAAAAAACCCGCCGCTAATGAAAAATCATAAAGAATGGAAAGCCGAAAAAAACATTAAAGCGTCGCAACAATTGCTGTTGTTTTTTTTATTATTAATTATCCAATTTTGGATAGCTTTATATGACCAGATTAAAAAAGCTCAAATTGCTTCGTTAAAAGTGTACATACAAAATTTTATTCGAAACATTAATGCAGAATAATCTCAGCTCCCCGCCCCTAGGGTTACCAACTTTAAGGAAAAACATTTTTTTTTTGTAATTAAAAAAAATTAATTATAATGGAGATACTATGAGATCCAGTCACGATAATCCAGTCACGGTATAGATTTATAATAACTATGACTTCAGGTTTGGCAACGCGTGAGTAAGAACGCTGGGAGGAGATAAATCTGGTTTCGAATTAACAATTTTATCGCTTTTGCAACGGATGGGTTTCTAAACTAAAACATTTCGAGCTTGTCGCGTCTTACTCACTTCAAAGGTACTAACCTACCCTTATTTCACTACCATAAGGATCGATACCTACTCCGTATTGACAGCCCTAGGTGAACCGTAAATACTGAATAATCCGCTTATCGTATTGTGTAACATTTACTGGGCCGTTATTCCACGGATGAAACGGGACATGATCGAATTTGTGGCGGATTAAAAACAAAACAAAAAAAATAAGACAAAATTATTTGTGCGAAAACTGACACGAGCAACCTCAAACTCCTTACTCAATAAATCAAACTTACAACCATTATGTCATTGTAATAGTGCATAGTATGTGGGATACCAATATGTGGATCACTACAGCTGGGTAAAAGTTTGTTATCTCAAAATGGGTATTAGCCAAATGTAAACCGATTGATGAGTGTGATGGTCGCAGACAAAAATCCGAAGACACCTTGCCCGATCTAGTTTTGCCATAAGTTCTGTCCCAACTTAAGGGGAGGTATTTCGAGCGCTTCCCTCTCGTTCTCTCGACAGTACAACGGTAAGGGACGGGTATAACAGCGAAGCGGCGCGAATAATCGCGTTTTATATTTTAAAAAATTGATAGATGTAATAAATAAAAAACCATCGGTTATAACAACTCAAGTTATTTACGAGCTTCATTTTGGTAAATGACTCATAATATCAAATCACTTATTTTAAGAATAAAACCTGGAAAAGAAGATAAAATGACACAAAAATATGTAACTTTGTGAATTTATTCTATCGAGCCAACTTTAAAAAATCGTGTTTCCATCGGGTGTATTTCACAGAATAAAGCCTCAACAATATTTCATAATTTTCGCAGATTTTAATTTTATTGTTTACTACTTCAAAAAGTAATTCTAAGAACGTGTTATTTTAATTTTTCACTAACACCTAGCCTTAAATGAGGGTACTTTAACATAAATAATATGACGGTAGTACTTTTATTAGATATCATTATATTAAGTAGGTTTTATACCATTCATTTCGATCTAACACATAGCTGTGTAAACATGGAGTGGCAGAGACACGCAGACGGTGACCACCGGACAATTCTCTTTATGGGTAAAAAAAAAATTGTGTTGAAGAGAAGTTTAACCCTAGCACCGCATGTTAAAATTTTCATTGGTTTTCGACCTTATCTCAATTGTATAAAGTTTAAAATATGGTGTCAATTTATTAGACACTGCCCTTTAGGGGGTTAACCGTCAAAACAATAGGGTACACAGCTCCCAAGAAGTTACTGAGAAAATTCCGAAGGTCGAAAGAGGCCGCCACCCAGCATCTGTGATGGTTTGGTGGGGCGTGTCCTACGAAGGCCTGACAAAGCTCCATTTTTGTGAACAAGGGGTGAAAACACGAGCAACTAACTTCCAAAGCGATATTTTAGAAAAGGTGGTTAAGCCACACTGTGTTCGCTGGTAAACAATGGATATTCAACAAGATTTTTAACCGTCTCCGTGGTCTAGTGGCTAAGCCACCGGTTTCAGACCCAGAGATCCCGGGTTCGATTCCCAGCGGGGGGTGCATCTTTGTGTACTCGGTTTGGTTGGTGGTAGGGCTGTTAAGTCCGCCTGGCTAGCTACCACCATCTTATCTTAGTCTGTCGCCATAACAACGATGTTTATAGCATAGTTGTGTTCCGACAGTTAGAGATAAGATAGCCAGTTCATCAGTGGTTGCGGATTCTGGGTGAAGCGCGCTTCCACCTTCGGCCTTATCGTCACTTACCATCAGGTGAGATGAAGGCCAAGCGCTTACCCGTTAACCGTAAAAAAAAAGACTCAGCGCCAGCGCACAAAGCGAAATCAACCCAGCGCTGGTTAGACGTGAATTTAACAGATTTTATCGCCTCTGAAGATTGGCCTTCTGCAAGTCCTAATCTTAAACCTTTGGATTATTGCTGGTATATTTTAGAGGAAAAAGCCTGCTCTAAACCTCATCGAAATATAGAGTGGTACAATTTTTTTCATCCGTTAAGAGAATTTTCCGGTAGCCACCGTCTGCGTGTCTCTGCAACAACTTCTTCGCTCTCACGATTCTCTGTGGTACCCCACTCCATGTTTACACAGCTATGTGTTTGATCGAAATAAATAGTATAAAACCTACTTAATATAATGATATCTGATAATAGTACTACCGTCATATTATTTATTTTATAATACCCTCATTTAAGTTGGGTGGGACAGGACTTATGGCAAGACTAGGTAAAACTTCCGTTTATCGGGCTGACCACTTTCCAAGTGGGATACAGTCTTATAAAATAAAATAATAAACAAAATAACTGTCACAGCCAACCTTGAACGCAGCACTTAATAATGTAAAATGCAAAATCACATTTCAGCCGCGAAACGCATAATTATTTAAGGCCATTAATGAAATCAACAATTAAAACGTTCCTGCGGCGCGCCGCCACTATTCATCGTGCCATTTTTGGGCCAAGTTATATCGGAGTGAATCATTCACTTTCAACTTTTCAATGGAGATAATTAACGCGCAATTTGGGGCGTTTGTTTCTGTGGAAATCGCATCAGCTCTATTTATTATCAGAAATTTCTTGTGACAACTTGGCCATTTCACATTGTAAGTACTTGTAGGACGCACCGCACAATGTTCAGTCTATTAAATAACGATATACAACCACTTTTTAAATAATATGCCACATTATCAATCAAAATTCGTATTAGATTAGAAAGAAATCACCCTATTCGACACAAATAAAAAATGAATGGCACAAGAGGTCAGTCAGCAAGAAAAACATTGGACGGACGATCTCGACGTCTTTAATAGACAGATGGGAGAAACCTTTGCCGCAACAGTGGAGTTCACCAGCGTCGTCTTCAATAAAAAAAAATCGCAAACACAGTGCTTGTCGCCTCGACGCGCGACGGTTAAGTGGTCAAGCGCTCGGCTTGATATCCGGAGGTACCAGGTTCCAACCCTAGGTCGGGAAAAGTGTGTTTCGGATTTTTCGATGCATAGCCTTAGCCCGGGATTATGATCACCAACACGCATTTGCGGCAAGCGTGGTGATTCAGCCAATAACCCATGAATTGGCTACTTCACAGTTCTCGGAAAAGTTTTTTAAAAATTACAAACGCTTATTTTATACCTCTTACAGTATTTGTTTTTTCTCGAAAAAGCATTATTTAATGGGAAAAAAACATATTTTTCTTCATTAATTTCAAATTTCGCGCATAAACGGTTGGTCACGTGACACACTTCAATAAACAAACAAATTTTATGGTGAAACCTAACAGATAGTTTTTGTTTATATTTCACGTCACACGAAGCTCAATCATGGCCGCCCGTGTTTCGGGTCTTGTCATCAACAGATGAATAATCGCAAATTTATTTTGTAAAAATAAAATGTCGGGTCTTGTAATCCAGAGATAAAAAAGCGCAAATTTATTTTCTAAAAATAAAATATTTAAGTACAAATTATCTTAACAAAAAAAAAACTATTGGATAACTATTTTTGAATTATAAACTACCATATCCGACATATTTCATATTTTATTGTTACAACTGTCAAATAGCCAATTGTGGCGATGATTACAATAAAGGAGGTATTTGCCCTACAGCGGGAAGTACACAAGCTGTTTCAATTTCAATTTGTTGCATATCACATTTCAAATAAGACATAAGTTGTTAATTACTTTACAGTGCTTTTACTACAGAGGCTAGCAAAATTTCAAAACTTATAACGCGATAATGACGTCACCAATAAATTATCAGCTCGTACTAGTCCAGAAGGCCTAGTATGCGCAACACGAGATATGTCGCGGACGATATTCTCTCTTCCTTCGATTACGGGAACGACAAACTATCTCAGTTTTTTTATCAAAACTCGATAAAATTATGTAGCATGTTAAGGTTTGTAGACAAAAATACCACAGACAAGCAAAAACTACTACTATATCTATTTTTGACATATCGTGTATAGACATGACATAACACGAGAAAACGGGTCAAGAAAATTTTCTCGTGTTGCGCATGAAAGGCCTACTGTACTGGGGGGCGATCGCGCTAAATAATCTCAACCAAACCGCAGCCGTTCTGCCGACTTCGTATAGCACCATCGCGTGGTCAAACGCGATAGCACTATATAACGGTTGCGGTTCTGTTGTGGTTTGGTTGAGATTATTTAGCGCGATTGCCCCCCTGCTCCGGTCTTGGTACCATGTAAGCATACCGTATACTCCTACTACTAGAGGATCCGAGTATACAACAACCTTCACAGAGCCAGTTAATGGATGAAAAGTATTTTATATCAAATTTAATGTGTTAAAAAATATATTACGAGTGGGTTGGCTGAAAGATTTCAGCCCAGTATATGATTAATTAAATATTTAAAATTTTTTTTTTAAATATTAAACCCCGTTTAGAAGTCACACTATCTGATTTTATTTTTTTGTTATGTATTATTTTGTTATGTATTTATGTATGTATGTATTGTATGTATTTATGTACTTACATTAGTATTTTGCTGTATTTATGTAAGTATATTCATTTAGTATTTATGTAAGCCCTGCGTATTCTGTATATTTTTTTATTATGCTGTTTGTAATTGTTATTATTATTCTAACTGTATTGAATATAGCCTAACTTCAAATCTCCCACATCCTTACCGGTTGACTGGTAGAGAATGCCTTGTGGCGTTAAGTCCGCCTTTTGCAGTTTATTAGGTAAAGATTATTAAATAAATAAATAAATGTGCAGTCGCTATTTGGTGAAAAGTGGAGTATGGTGGAGGACTACTTTTGTTGTCCTCATTGCCCAGTCTCTGATTAACCCTTTGGGGATAATAGTCGTGTTTATATGTACCTATGTATATACATATAAAAACTAGATGCACCAAAATCAAAGCTCTCAAAACGTCCCCACAAAAAGAGTAGCTATAGCGAGATGTTTAGGTGCGCATTTCGATTGGTAGTGTTGTGTGCGAGCTAAGTGTCAACATGACGTTTGACATATACGTCAAATGTATACAGGATATTTTTTTTATCAGTGCGCATATTTTTTTAAATTATAGAATAACTTAATCTAAAGCTACAGATCAAATTTTATTATTTGAAGTAAAAATTAAACAAATAAAATTTATCAAACATATCCACAAAAATACCGTTGATCATGGTAAATTGACCGGGACCGCGAAATTGAACTCTAACACATTACGATACCAGGCGGCCGAGGCCGAGAGTTATTTTTTATTGTGCCGGACAAATTAAATAAATAATGAATAATAAATAAATTAAAAAAAAATTTACTTAAATAAATTCTATTAACGTTACTGAATGATATAAAAAAATTTGCGCACTGATTGAAAAATTATCTTTTATTATGTCAAAGCCCGCTACGATTTAGTATGGTATTGCGTATCTAGTTTTAATATGTGATCAACCATTGTATTTTATTTTATTATTTTATTCTTAGGAAGGTTTACAGCAAGTATTAATAGTAGTACATGTAAGTAACATCTAAAAGCTAATAACAAACCTCCAGACAAAAAATATCACACATATCCAAAACATCGCAATTGTCTTTAACTTAATCTTAAATTTAACCTAATTTCAATTTTAATTATAATTGGCCCTCCTATAGCGCTTGAGTAATTCATTTGCCAGTGCTCGCTTCATAGAAGTAATACTATCACAAAATAAATCTATGTCAGTCTCATCGCCTACTGAGTTAAACAAACGACATTTCTTTCTTCTTTCGACATTCTGTCGATAATCTGTACGAGCTGGTGAAATGTGTAGCCTTAACTTTTTGGGAGTGGTAAAATTGTG
Organism: Scoparia ambigualis; assembly: GCA_963921215.1. NCBI lineage: Eukaryota > Metazoa > Arthropoda > Insecta > Lepidoptera > Crambidae > Scoparia > Scoparia ambigualis. Next base: position 20,793,352 of record OY992526.1, read on the forward strand.
AGGCACAATGAATTTGACTTGATCCCATCCCTGTTGGATTCAGCCGAGTTAACATCACTTTTTAATATTTTGGACAAGTACGTTTGTATTATTCTAAAGTATACACCTCTAGCGGGCCGCTAGTTCACAATAAATAAATATTTATAGGCAAGACTTCACCATACAAACCGAAATAAAACGCCTGCGTGTCGCGTTCCACATTAATTCAGTCTGCCAAATCCCACCGAAAGTATTAAGGGTATATAAGAGAAACTTCACAAACTAAACCGCACAGTTTCTTAATCGAATACCGTAGTTTACCTTAACGGAGCATTAGCAGTCCTTCGAGTAATTACTGGGCTCGCTACTAGTTAATGCAATATTGTGTCTCGAAGAACCTTTTCGTGAAACCGGCTAATTTCTTCATAGCCTACGGTGGAAATGGAATTATCGATAAAAGGAATAAAGACTAAAATAAAATCTTAAGACAAAGGTCTAAGTCTTCAGTCTTTAGAAGACTGGACAATAAATATAAAATGTTATCTATAGATCAATAAGATAGCCGAGCCAACTTTTGAATTATCTTCTTTACAATTTTTTTGCTATTATAAATGCTTTTAAATGAATAAGTACCGAAACAAAGAACAAAGATTGTATTTTATCAAATGAAGGCCAAACACAAAAACATAAAGCTAATAGATACGTACGTATCTATTAGCTTTATGATGAGACATGTAATGAGAAGGGACGAAAGCTATGTGGCAAAAAGAGGGATGAATATGAGTATTGAAGGTAGGAAAGGAAGACCAAAGAAACGATGGATGGATTGTGTGAGGGATGACATGAATGAGAGGGCATTGAATGATTTGATAACGAATGACCGAGTTGTATGGAAGACAAAGACATACTGCGCCGACCCCAAAGCGCAAGCGAATGACGATGATGATGATGATGAGATACGTATATACCTAACCTCACGACAATTATCCACATAGGGTTAGTCAGAGACTAGGCAAAGAGGACAGCATAAGCAGTGCACTGCCATAGTCCATTTGCAGTAGTTATTTGGCATTGAGGTACAATAAACTAGAGAAGACACCGGCGAAGCAAGTTTGTGCGCACTAAGGTGCTGCAAACGCTTCAGTGATTGCGCTTTTATAAAAATAAACTGCAAATACTGACAGTTACATCCATGTATATTTTGGAAGTTAGCATCTTTGTAAAAAATCATCCACATCTATACAAAAGGATTACCGAAAATAGTACATATTCACAAAGAGACCCTACTAAATTAAAAACACAACCATGCAGAGGTTTTATGCATGGCAAAAACTGCTACATTAATTCAATAAAGGTGTATAACAAGATACCCCAAAGTATTAGAGAGATGCCTAAATGGCATCACTTCAAATCGGAGCTGCGCAAATGGTTAATCGGGAAATGTTTTTATTCCTTGCGAGAATTTGGAAGTGCTCGATGGATCTAGTGTTTGTAACTTTTTTTTCGAAAACTGTCAAGTAGCCAATTGTGGCGATTAGCGCAAAAGTGGTGAAGCCCACAATTTTGGTGCAAAACACATTCGTTACATTATGATTTTTCATTTTTCAATACAAAGTGGCGTAAGCCACTTTTTAGTATCCACCAATAGATAGCGTTAAAAACGTCTGTTTTTGCACGGGACATATTAAAGCAAAACAATAAAGCAAGAGTGGTGTAAGCAAATTTTAATTCCTCATTATCTTCCTAATGAAGTAGTCTGAGGTTAGTTAGGTATTAGAGACCTAACTCGCACATAATAAAAGAGTCAACACAAACTGGGTCGATATTACAAGTGGAGTGGCTGAGTAGGAAACCGATCGCTTATCCGATAACCAGGGGTAGGGGGTACGAGGTAAGGGTAAGGGGGAGGATAATAAAACGTAATCTCGAGATTTTATTAGACAGTCATTGTCTCCTTTGCAGCGGGATGGGTTTTTATTCACAATCCACCAACACGGGCGCAGGTGTGATTCGTTCCCACTTTTATTGCGGATATTCTTACAATTCGCACGTGGCGTGATACATTAATAGCAGAATAATATTAGTCATTTAACCGTGCCGCGTAGCGGTGAAAGAATACTACCACCTTCCCTTGGGTGTCTAAAAAGGCGACTATTGGACTAAAGACGGCACATCCATCTACCAGCTTAGAGCGGCGATGGGCTCACCACCTGTCACGTTGAGCACATGTGCACGCTATTTGGCGAAAAGTGAACTATGACAGAGGAATACCGACTTTTGCGGTCCCCATTGCCTAGTCTCTGACTAACCCTTCGGGGATAATAGTCGTGATTATATATGTATGTAGGTTACAATAATTGAGCACATAAGAATGTCGGTCGGTACGCCATCGATTCGTAAGTCTATAGAGCGGTAGACCTTGTGCTGAGAAGAACCGGAAAGAAACTCAGCAAGGGAATTTCTTTAAAAAAACATATGCGCAATTATACATCATTAGCAATGATAAAAAACGAATCGCGCTCTCTGCAATAATATAACGGGCGATTTTCAAGTAGACCCCTGATAAGGAAAACTGACTGACATTTTAATTTATTTATTTTTAATTCTACGACGGGTAAGCGCTTGGCCGTAAGCGCTTGGCCTTCATCTCACCTGATGGTAAGTGATGATAAGGCCGGAGGTGGAAGCGCGCTTCACCCGGAATCCTCAACCACTGAGGAACTGGCTTTCTTATTTCAAACTGTCGGAACACAACAATGCTATAGACATCGTTCTTATGGCGACAGACTTAGATAAGATGGTGGTAGCTAGCCAGGCGCCCTTCACAGCCCTACCACCAACCAAACCGAGCACACAAAGATGTACCTACTCCCCGCTGGGAATCGAACCCGGGACCTCTGGGTCTAAAACCGGTGGCTTAGCCTTAGTGGTCTAGTACCATAGAGGCGGTTAAGTCGATAAAGGACAAGAGACAAACTGTGCACATATAACGCGGCTATTGTCTAGATTTTTCGCTAACCAACCAACTACTCACCACGCCTACGTAACACTTCAGTAACACAGTAAAGGTGTCACCGACACTGAACACACCAAGGGAATAAAGACATTATTTTTAGAGTAATAGAACTGAAATCATCTTCACTTCTGCCCCGTTTCATTTATAAGGGTGCGAAGGATGTTAACTAACTAGCGCTGTTAAATATTGAACTTTATCTTTAAGAGGGTTGCGTTCAAAATGTATTGGCACGCCTGTCAGCCCCATTTTCAGTGTTCCATCAATGATGAAAATAAGACACGACGAATCTCAACGGGAAAGTGCAAGAAAAAACGGCATTATCCTTGGACGATAGTGTTGTAACAGACTAGAGTCAAAAGCTGTCTTATTTAAAGACCCCGATTCTAAAAAGATAAGACTTAAGAATGAAGGGGACGAGTCTTAAGAATTAATGAAAAGCTCAAGTTGTTTTAAGTTACCGGGTGTTTTGTAAAAAAAGAGTCAAGTCAAAAGTACTGGTGAGTGAGTCTTTTGTTGGGGTAGTACATATCTAGAGTTGCAATCTCTAAAATCTAGCAACAAGGTCGTGAACGTGAAGCGGATGGCAACCCTATACATACCCCATATGTTTATTTAAAAGAAAAATGTTCATATACAAAAACACATACTACCTACTAATATAAATTACTTGCACCAACAACAGGAATAAACGCAAGAGACCTTTTGATCTGATCGGAATCAAAAGAGAAATAATGCTAAGTCACAAAATAAAGACTATATTCTATTTCAGCTCGCTCCATCGTCGGTCTCATCTTAATCCTAGAAATAAGAATGCGGCCAAGAGATCCGATAGTATATCACATCTCTACGCACAAACGGGGTTCGAACTCGATTTGTCGGACAGTATGACAAGGTCAGCGAATGGCGACTGATTCGAGAAAGAAAAAAAAACACAAAAAAACTTACTAGACTAAGTCGGATCGGAACACTGTCGGTGTGGGGTGGAGCAATCGGCAGTTAGATTAGAAAGCTTTTGTTCGTAAGTGGATTCAGTCTTAGTACTAAACCGTGTCTATCCTACTAATATTATAAACGCGAAAGTTTGTAAGTATGGATGGATGTTTGTTACTCTTTCACGTAAAAACTACTGAATGGATTTAGATAAAATTCGGCATACAGATATCCCCTCTCCTTACTTCACTAAGTTTATTTGTACTGGCACCTCGAGACCAACCGTTAGGTTATGCAAGAAGTGCCAGACGTCCCTGCGCCAGTAGAACACTCGCGCAGGAGACCACCAACGTTAGGTCTTGACGCCAAATTAGTGCCCGCCGCAGCGCGCTCTTCATTAGGTACTCATAAGACTAGTGTCTCAGGAGAGTATCCCCGTAAACACGTGTAGTTCACTGCCTATTGTCCAGATAGGTAACCGGAGCTGTCAAGCTCGCTCACTTCTCGTTGCACGAAGGGCACAACTCGTAGTTGCCACTGCTAGGGTCGTCGACTCTAAAGTCGACTCCCAAGTGTCCACCTTGGTAGCGGAGTAGTAAGCACACTCACTTCTCGGAACCCATCCGGGCGCCTAGCCAGTTCCCACGTCCTACGCGGCTGGCTGGACCGGAGACTTACGGCATCTAGGAGGCCGCCTCTACTAGTTATCCAGACTAGTACCGGAGATGTCACCACCAATGTCCAATGAAAACCACCGGACAAAGCTGCCAACTATAAGGGAAACTCACGTTCCCCGCAGGACTTTTCGCTTCTGGCCCCTCAGAGACCGCTACTAGGCCCCGCTCGCTGTGCACGAGTTTGGAAGTCCTGGCACACAATACCAGGACAAACGAACATTCCCAAGCTCTACAGCTAACCACACGCCACTACGAGTCCAACCCATGTCCGGATCCCGCCGGAGGCGCCTGGTTAAAGGCACGACCAGCGGGGGGCTAGAACCGGAATCCCGTAGTACCTCTGAAAACACAACCGGACCCGTAGTTCCAGTTGCGATACCCTATCTATTGAGGTCGGTAGATAGGGACGCGGCATACAGATACTTTATAACCTAGATTAACACATAGGATACTTTTTATCCCGATATTCCCACGGGAACGGGAACCACGCGGGTGAAACCGCGAGCGGCCGCTGGTGTTCTTTATAAAAATGCAGATTTTAAATTCATAATGAAGAGACACTTTATCTCAACTAACGTTAAGTGACGTATAGGCCAAAGGTAAGGAAGCGAATTTTGCATGTCGGAACACAACAGTCCTACCAACCAACGTAGTTTTGCCTACGAAAGTAAAAAAAAAGTACAGACTGTTTACTGTCGCACTGCAGAGTTAAAGGCCATCATTGAAATCATATAGAAGCTTTAGAAGGCTTTAGAACAAATCTAGGTTATTCTTGTACAATCAATCGGATTCAGTCCGAATATAATCACTTGTCACGATCGTCTGCAGTACGTGTCTATTGATGCTGACATGTCTTTTCCAATTCACAAATTCAAGTCTGTTGTGTACACATTTTTCCCTAATAAATAGTAATACTAATACTAGAACATAGATCACATTTATTTATGCTTGGGAGTGGTAATTTTACTTTGTTATCTCTAGTTTTTTTTTTTTTTATGCATGCCGTGGCATTCTTTAATTGGAGCCAGTGTAATAGACATAAGGTTTGTGACGTAAGAATGTGTTGGTGTATGCTTTGTTGGATGTAATAAATAAAATATCATCGCTACAGTTGATGGGTGTTGGAATATCACCACGCTTGTCAAGTGCGGGTAGGTGATAATGATCATGCATCAAAAATCCGAAAACACACTTAGCACGACCTGGGAACCGAACCCGGGACGAGCCGAGCGCTTGAGAACTCGGCCACGGAGGCGAGACGAAAGTAAAAATTACCTAACCTATTGTTAAAGATGAAAAAACGCTCAAATAAACTCAAAGTTAACGAAACCTTGAAAAAAATGTCTATTACCTCAGGAGGGAATCGAACCCGCGTCCTCCGCAATCCGGGCGGCTGCGTTGACCACTCCGCCACCGAGGTATTGGTTAGACCTGACGAAATTTTTCAACGCTTTCAACTTTGTTTTTATAGATTGCGGAGTACGCGGGTTCGATTCCCGCCTGAAGTAGAATTTTTTTAACGTTTCGTTAGCTTTGACTTTATTTGAGCGTTTTTTAATGCAAATAATCAAACATTACACACCTTTTCTTATCAATGTTTTTGAAAAAAAAAACAGAAAATATAGCAGCAACAGTGCTCCCCGCTCGCTCGCTAGCTCGCAAAACACACCGGTGGGGGGGCCTAACCCACGATCCGTAGATTATCTGTATACTTGACATTTATCTAAAACAATATACTTAAAACAAGCGACAGGTTAACAACGACGTTACACCCCTTCCATTGTAAATTACAACTCGTAAACCAACCTGGGCCCCACCAGCGTCGTCGGTCGTCTAAACACGACAAAGAAATTTAAACACCATAACGACAGTATTGTCCGTGAATTTACGGGCGTCGACTCTTTACGACTGCACCCTTAAGAGATTTAAACAGTGATGTTACGTGGAGATTTAGTAGCTTAGGGACTAACATTGGACTATGGAACAGGACAACTGTACGGCTGGTAGTTCAATTACAATTTTGTTTTAGTAGACTGAGAGTACCATTCGATCTCATGTTAACGATGTTAATATTTCTGCTTTTTATATAAACAAATTATTCACAATTGTTTGTGCAAATATTAAGTGCCACTAGGATTCTACTGCTTTTTTGAAAGAAAGACATATAAAAAAATATAAACATTTCAATATTAAACTATACTTTATACCTACAAAACGTCATCATGTTATTATGCAGGTGTGTTACCTCGGAGCAAGCCTCATCAGATGCAATGCAAGTTGCAACCATTTGGAACGTACCTAGAAATAAAAAGAGAAACAGTAAGTATTGATTGAACGAATAAAATTTATTATAATACATAAAAAAATTTAAAAATAGTTATCTCAAAATTGATCCGACCGGTATTGACCTCAGATATGACGACACAAGCACGCAAGAAACCACATCTGTCTCATCTCAACCACGGTAACAACAACCAAGAATCTCTCATCTCAGTTAGGTACGTAAGTAGAAAATTTCAACGAAATCAACTTCAAAACTAAAAAAAACCCGTTGATTAAGAGGATTACCGGCTTGCCCGAAGCGAGCCGCGTCTTTCAGTCACCCCTGTGAATGCATCAGCAATCAGGGCCTACGCTACGTCGAAGTGACCCCTCCCCCCTCAACCCCTTTACTAATTAGAGGGGTGAGCTCACAATTAGAGCTGGTGCGATAACGGCACAAGGGTCGCAGCTCGCAGACAGACGAGCATGCACCTATGTATGTATGTACACACGCTAGCAGGTCAACCTACTCAAAACAGTCAAACTGTAATCGATATTGATCCTAGTGGCTAGGACACTAGGACGCCAGTTTCTGGCGTCGCCATCGCTGAGGTCCCAGGTACGATTCTTGGTCGAGTCAATTAAGAATAATAACTCTTTTCTGAGTTGATTTCCGGTCTGGTTGTTTATTATGTTGCGCATTATCAAAAAATAAACCTTTCATTTTTATTCACCAAAAAAAAATTAAGGGTGAGTTCCACCCATGAAACTGAACAACTTTCCCCAAGAAACCTATTTGCAAAAATGACAAAAAAATTTAGACCTCCCATACATTGTCGTCAGCTGATCGGACAGGTTTGTATGGGAGAAAGGGAAAGTTGTTCAGTTTCATGGGTGGAACTCACCCTTATTTTTTTTGATGAAAACACTTTTTGGGTAAAGTTGTTTACATCACTGTACCCAAAAGTGTATCTCTTAGGAAATGCTACATTGGTTTTTAAAAAGTGGATCTTTATGAAATAAAGGCGACCTTTTTTCAAAAGTGTATCTACGAGGAAAGTGTACCTACGAGGAATAATTCAATAAAAATTAAGGGCGTATAAACAAGTATGTTTATCCGTGATCAAAACAACAAAAACAAGTTTCAAAAGAAGCTCAATATGGGCTAGATAATTGGTGTGAGAAAATAATTTATTCATACATATAATTACGACTATTATCCCCAAAGGGTTAGTCAGAGACTAGGCAATGAGAACAGCAGAAGCAATCCTCTACCATAGTCCACTTTTCACCAAATAGAGACTGCACATGTGCTTAGCGTGACAGGTGGTGAGCCCATCGCCGCTTAATGTAGTTGGAAGTAAGTGTAGTCTTTAGTCCGTTAGTCGCCTTTTACGACACCCAAGGGAAGAGAGGTGGTGGTAGTATTCTTTCACCGCTAAGCGACACGGTTAAAGTAAAAAGTAATTTATTTTATATTTATTTTTACCCAAAAAATAAAGTTCAAAATTCATGGAAGAATTTTGACATTATGCGGTAGGGTTGACTTGCTGACGTCTGTACACAAATGGTTATGACCCTGACTACCATTTTGGGTGTGTTTTGAACTTGAAACGTGGGTCATTTAATGACGACTCATTATCAAAGGCACAGATTAAACAACATCAAAAAGAATGGACAATGAATAACATTGCAGATAATAAATTCACTTCACGACGAACTTGTGAAATCGATTTGACACTACGGAGGCAGCCAAAAAAAAATATAACTCGTAATAAATACTCATAATAAATAAATATCTTCTTAATTACGTCTCGCTAAATCCATTACAAAACGGTTAGCTTAACATTCACACACAACTCCCACAATTGAATGCATTTTAATTAACCTTCACTCGGTTTAAACCAATAAGAAGATTAGGTTAACCCCCCCCCCCCCCCCCCTCTTCCCTCCACCAACAATCAGCCGGGAATCCTCCAATCTCACAGCGGATTACATCTGAATCCTAACACTGATGATTCGAGAAATCACGCTGTTTCATTGAAATGATTCAAATATTTTTAAATCATTTCTAATACCTACAATACGCCTCGTTGGCAGAGTGAATTAGCGCTCGTCCCGATAACCTGACGTCCAGGGTTCAATTCCCAGGTCAGGAGAAGTGTTGTTTCGTACACAGCTAAGGCTGTATGAGCGGAATAACTTTTCCAAGCCCTTTTCCTCACAATTAAAAACGGATTGTCATCTGTTCGTTTGCCATCAATTCGGATGTAGTTTTCATTCGGTAATTTCGGTATTAAGTTGTTAGCCTATTATATTTATGCTTACAATCGAGTGTAGGTACTTCAAGAACGAACGAACTCAATTGTTCTCATATTATACACCGCGACATTTTAGTGGTTGTTTTCCCGCGGCAAAACGATTTACCTTTAGTAGTACTATCGAATCATACAAGTTATTTTTGACAAAAATGACAAAAAAAATTTCGACCTCCCATATAAATGTCGTCTGCTGATCGGGCCGTTTTGTATGGGAAAACAACCACTAAAATGTCACGGATTATTTTTTATATCATTCTAATTTATCTATTTTTTTATTTATTTATTATTAATTATTTATTTAATTTGTCCGGTACAGTCACCAGGAATAAGATGTGATGATGCAAAAATATCTAATCAATGGTGGAAGGCATATTATAGGCATATATATGCCTTCCACCAATAATCAGATATTTTTGCAGGCCGTCAATAGTCACATCTTCATGCTGGTGACTGTACAATAAAAAATAACTATGTAGTATCGTAGGTATCGTAATGTGTTATAGTTCAATTTCACGGTCCAGGTCGATTTAACATGATCAACGGTATTTTTGTGAATATGTTTGATCAATTTTAGTTTCCTTGATATCACTTATTAAAAAATTAAAATTAAATCTGTAGCTCTAGATTAAGTTACTCTTTAATTTAAAAAAATATGCGCACCTCAGATTAAAACAAAAAGGGAAGATACGGCATTAGCGTCTAGTAAGTGAGCCGCTAAAATTAGGCCTAAAGGCACAATTTCACTTCAGTCGGAATCGGTCGTGTACGTACTCGTCTGTTACGAAGCGACCGAGACGTAAATGCGCGTCAGTTGAGTAGGACTATATTTTGATTGACTACAAGTAGGCGCATGCCGTATCTTCCCTTTTTGTTTTAATCTAAGATGCGCACTGATAAAAATATATCCTGTATTTCGCGTAATTATTATTGCTCCGCGTCACGGCGGACACAAAGTGTGTTTCGGACTTTTCCGATGCGTAGGCCGGGTTTGGGATCACGAACCCGCAATAAGCAAGCGTGGTTTATCAAGTCAATTCCCATATCCATTGTAGCGATAACTTGATTTTAAATGGAAGCCTTTGCCGTGCAGCAGGACGGTATACAGGCTAATTAATTAGCAAGTAACTCGTATTTGCAAAAGGGTTATAAAGGGTGTCTCAGTAAGAGTGCACTTTCAAAATTTACTGTCATTTTTTTTCCGTGCAACTGGCAACTCTGAAATTTGACAGCTGTCACCTACGTTTACTCCCATTATTAAAAACCGGCTAAGTGCGAGTCGGACTCGCGCATGAAGGGTTCCGTACCGTTATCTATAAAACTTTAATCGATGTTTTAATAATAGTGTATTTTTTTAATTTATTTAATTTATGACGTATTAAAAAAAACTATTTACTAGATCTCGTTCAAACCAATTTTCAATAGAAGTTTGCATGGTAATGTACATCATATATAATATTAAGTTTTATCATTCTTTTATTTTAGAAGTTACACCCATTTTACCACTTTGGAAGTGTCTCTCGCGCAAACAATTCAGTTTAGAAAAAAATGATCTTAGAAACCTCAATATCATTTTTGAAGACCTATCCATAGATACCCCACACGTATGGGTTTGATAAAAAAAAATATTTTAAGTTTCAGTTTTAAGTATGGATAACCCCCAAAATTTATTGTTTTTTTTCTATTTTTCTGTGAAAATCTTAATGCGGTTCACAGAATACATCTACTTACCAAGTTTCAACAGTATAGTTCTTATAGTTTCGGAAAAAAGTGGCTGTGACATACGGACGGACAGACAGACAGACAGACATGACGAATCCATAAGGGTTCCGTTTTTTGCCATTTGGCTCCGGAACCCTAAAAATGGAGCGCTTTACGAAAGTAAAGTACAGACTTTACTTTTCTAATACAATATACCGCTTTTGCCAAATACGAGAATACATTGTGCTTGTAACTTGCAAATTTGTATGTAATTAGGCATATAGAGGTACCTGTACATAAAAATATAGCTAAATTAAAACTAGCTATTAGAAATATTACTATGCATACATACCTATGAACTATTATTTTTGATTCACAACGCTTTTATGAATTACGTCGAATATGATATTATGATACTTGAAAATTAACCGATTACTTCACTCAATGGGACTCAAGTACCTACTTCCATTCGAGAGAGGCCGCGTGGTTGAATCCAGAAACTTGAGACTGATTCTTTTATAGAAAAGGTTAATTCAGAGAAAACTAAATAATATTTTTATTTCTATTTAATAACAAGGATACTAGACCTTCATCTAATAATAAGAAGACAAGGGATGATACGACATAATAATATGACCTGTAACATCGGTATTAAAACGTTGGTAGCAGTGTTGTGATAGCCAAACCACAACAACCAACGGTACTTTTCTAGAATTTTATGTGTTTAATATAATATAAGTCTTGCTTTGCCTTTCACCACTTTCTCTAGTCCTTGATCAGGCACTTAATTAAGTGCCGTCACAAGACTCGGCCCTCGAGCGGCCCTTTACACAACCTATTAGTCTTTCAGAATACACTAATGACTCCAAATATTATATCTTATCTAAAGCATTATATCTAACCGCCTCCGTGATCTAGTGGCTAAGCCACCGGTTTCAGACCCAGAGGTCCCGGGTTCGATTCCCAGCGGGGGGTACATCTTTGTGTGCTCGGTTTGGTTGGTGGTAGGGCTGTTAAGTCCGCCTGGCTAGCTACAACCATCTTATCTAAGTCTGTCGCCATAACAACGATGTTTATAGCATTGTTGTGTTCCGACAGTTTGAGATAAGATAGCCAGTTCCTCAGTGGTTGAGGATTCCGGGTGAAGCGCGCTTCCACCTTCGGCCTTATCGTCACTTACCATCAGGTGAGATGAAGGCCAAGCGCTTACCCGTTACCCGTAAAAAAAAAAATTGGTTGCCTGTAAAGTCGGTATACGGGCGAAAGTTTTACGTGACAACGACTTTGAGTGGTAAAATAATTTTAATGTGAATATTCATTCGTATAGTAGGAAGAAGGATGAAATAGGAAAGGGACGCGTGCCTTTCACTTTTTATGTCTGTCTCTCTCGCTCTTAGGCGGGCTAACCATGCCCGAGTGGAAGGGACGCGTGCCTCTCACTCGCTCTCATTGTGAGCGCATAACGTGAGCGGAGCGTAACGCAGTTTCTTGAAGTGTCACCCGGCAAACCAATTTATAAGACGTTGTCACGTCAAAAATTATAAAGTCGCCACTGTTAAAAAACAAGTTTTCACATGATTCAGAAAGTTTTGTCTTTCGCTGGTAGCTTCCACTAGTTCTACACCAGGCACTCAATTAAGTGCCGACACAAGATGCGGCCCTCGAGCGGCCCTTTGTCCGACATATTGTCTTTCAGAACACACTCATTAGTTTAAAGGTAGCTCTTCGTTTCGACGACGTTATTTTTTGCGAGTAAGAGTTTTGTGAAAGCGCCTTTCTTGTACAAATTTGTGGCTGTAAGTTAGATTAGTACCAATTGCTTGTTATATTTATTTTTACATGTACATATAATCACGAATTTTATCCCCGAAGCGTTACCATAGTTCACGTTACACCAAATAACAACTACACATGTGTTTAGCGTGATAGGTGGTGGTGAGTCCATCGCCGCTCTATTCTGTTGATGTATGTGCAGTCTTTAGTCCGTTAGTCGCCTTTTACGACACCCAAGAGGAGATGGGTCGGTACTATTCTATGCCGCTACCAGCACCATAACTTCATTATAATCATCATCGTCAGCTTTTCTATACCCACTGCTGGCACAGGACTCTCTTTATTATTGATATTCGCTTCAGTCCTACGCTATTATAGTCTGGTCCAAGTGCAACCTTCGTTTCAATTGACCATATCGCCGGTGGACGCCATGCCTAATTTACATTAAATTTAATTATTAACGCAAAAGTGTATTTAACACAGACACAATTAAAGCTGCGGCGAGACATTGTTATATTCAACAAACCACTACATAAGTTTAGAAAGTGAAACATTTATTAAATTCCATATTACAACAGAGTACAGAGTCTCAAAGGCAAACACGCAGATGGCTTTATTCCCTAGCCGATCTTACTAGATTTCTTTACGCCTCACGTATCGTCCACAATTTCAGAAATATCTTCCATCTGGAACAAATGAGGTCAGATGTATGTAAGCTCATTTGTCTCGAACAAAAACCGCAAATGCGATATAGCCAGACGTCCCGGCCCACGCGTGACTTATTTTAAAGCCTAGTGCCTACCTATTGTACCTATACAACGTCAGTCAAAAAGAGGGGTACTAAGCCGAAAGGAGGTTAAAGTATACATGATAGTAAATAACTTTTGTCTAAAAATTTTTCCTAAAAAATGGATAATTTTAGATTAACAGCTGTTTTAAGATTTCTTAAGAAATGACGCTGTGGTAGGCCTGGAGGTCAGCTGTTTTGAGAGAGAGACAGATTTAAGTTAATTGAGTTCATTGGGTTAACAAGTGGCGTCAGCCCCGCACCTATTCGGTTGTACATTTTTTAAATATGAATATGCATAAAATATGAATGTTTTTTTGCAAAGTATATATTTGCAATATAACAGTAAGTTCATAGTAGCACTTTCAGTTGTCCGCGGCTTAGTACCCCCTTTCCGACTAACGTTGTATATTTTACGAAAACTTACTTTGTGTTTACTTGAATTTTGTTTTAGACGTATGGGCCGCGTAGCGGTGAAATAATACTACCAACCCCTGTCTTCCCTTGGGTGACGTAAAAGGACTAAAGACTGCAGATACACCCAACAGCACGGAGCAGCGATGGGCCCACCCGCCCACCACCTATCACGCTGAGCACGTGTGCAGTTGAAATTTGGTAAAACGTGGACTAAAGCAGTAGGCTGCTTCTGCGGTCCTCAAAGTCTAGTCTCTGACGACTAACCATTCGGGAATAATAGTCGTGAGTCTATGTATGAATGTTTTTAGGTTTAAAAATTAAACTAAGTAAAATTTTTAACACTGAAAAAAGACGACAACCTCAGGCGGGAATCGAACCACGCACCTTCCGCATTCCGGGCGGCTGCCTTAACCACTTGGCTACCGAGGTCTGGCTTTCAACCGTCGAAATTTGTCAGTGCTTGATGCTTATGTTTTTAGTCAACATTGCTTCATCAAATCTTAGAAGTTTTCACCTCTGAGATCCGAAAGAAATATTTTTATTAATATTTGAACATTCGGTTAAGATGAAGCTGCGTTTATAGATTAATATTTTATATTTATAAACTGAAACCCTAAACAAACGAGCATGTACGAAGAATGTTACCAAGAAAATGAAGTAAAAGCGTGTCTGGATGGATAGCAATTGGAAACCTGTGTTCCCTACCTTAAAGTATGTAGTACTCTACAAGTAAAAACAAAAACAAGACTATGAATAAAACTATAAATTATTTACTTTTCTAACAAGTAAATTAAAATGTTTAAAAACAAAATAAGATATTATGTCGACAGGATTCAAAATAAATTCAACCGTATTACAAGTAGTGTGTAATTTTAAAACGATAAACGATAAGTGCTAAATAGACAGTCTACTGAATAGGAAGTTTGAAGTTTTAGACAAATAACGATATAGGCCAAACACACAGACCAAAGTCAAAGTCAAATTATTTATTCAATGTAAACCTTTACAGGCACTTATTGACGTCAATACTAATAATAATAAAAAAACAGTTAACTAACTTATAGTTAAGACTTCTAACGAGCTATTATAGTCATAGTCATATAGACCACATGGTCTATGGCTAAACACTAATTAAGAAAGAAGTTTCAGCAAAATGCGTTTTAGACTAATTACGTTACAGGCATACAGAGAACAAAGGAATTGTACTGCACATCATGTCTGAGCAAAGTAGCTTAGTATTCTTTCTTCAGCCATAGATATTTAATAAATAAGTCACGTACGCGAAAAGGCTTCGACGCCCAAAATGACGCCGACATAATAACGATGGTTTTATTCCATTTAAGTAACTCCTACGATTAAAATATTTATTTATTTATTGGACCTTTGCCCAGCAGTGGGACACTACAGGTTAATTAAATAAAATGTATTACCCTCAAGCATAGTTTCATAACAGTATAATATGTTACCGGCAATCTGTATAATTCAGGTATTCTATACAATACCTAGGCAATGTATAGAATACCTGGGGCTTCCAGGCAATGTATGAAATATTAAGCATATTATTGTCCATTACATACTTTACCTAGGTAGTGTATAAAATTCCTAGGGATTGTATAGAGTACCTGCTGGTCCACCGACAATGTGTAAAATAAATAGCTTTTTGTCTATATTTATCAATGTTTATCAGCAGCCTACCTATAAAATGACAAAATAATTGTTAAAAAATTGGTTGCCTGTAAAGTCGGTATACGGGCGAAAGTTTTACGTGACAACGACTTTGAGTGGTAAAATAATTTTAATGTGAATATTCATTCGTATAGTAGGAAGAAGGATGAAATAATATGGAAGGGACGCGTGCCTTTCACTTTTTATGTCTGTCTCTCTCGCTCTTAGGCGGGCTAACCATGCCCGAGTGGAAGGGACGCGTGCCTCTCACTCGCTCTCATTGTGAGCGCATAACGTGAGCGGAGCGTAACGCAGTTTCTTGAAGTGTCACCCGGCAAACCAATTTATAAGACGTTGTCACGTCAACAACTATTAAAATTAACAATTAGGTTGCTCTTAAAAATAATCTTTATAAAAAGGGTAGAATTTTTTTTAAAGAATTAAAGAATTACTGCACTCAAAAAGATTTATTTAATCCTAAGTTACTAGGTCCTATGCAAGAAAATATTAGACATTTAAGACATGAAAACTTTTTAGTTTTTTTTTTAAATAATCAATAAATTATTATTTTAGATACTTTTCAAAAAAGCACCTAAGTAGTATCTTTCTGTTACTACAGTAAAATCACTTTAAAAATAAAGTGCAACTACAAATTCTTTTGTAAATAAGTAGCACAATGTAATTTTCTTACAAGTAGGTACTTAGGTACGTAACAAGTATAAAAAACTTAAGGAACAAAACAATTCCGTAAAAATAATAAGTAGGTCTACTGCCTTTTCACACATTACCGGATGCGCATTCGGTATTGTATAGAATACCTAGGCAAAGTATAAAAGAAATATATTTCATACATTACCTACACGATTTAGGTATTCTATACATTGCCTAGGTGTATTGTATAGAATACCAGATTATACAGATTGCCGGTAATATATATATATATATATCCCAACCCAATCCGATAAAGTGGTTCCTACTGCACTAATTTGACGACCCCCGTGGTTGAGCGGTAGGCCCGACGGTTACCTAATGAAACGCATAACGTTTTTCGCCATAAACTGACAATGCATCATATAATAGCAATAATCGTCACTTGCCATGTCTTTATAGCATAACTTCATAACGCATAACGTAAATGGCCAAAATTTAAAGGCATAACCATAGAAAGGCATAATTTCAATAAGCATAAGTAACAAAAGGCATATTTTTTATTTGCCATAATGTTCAGAACACGTAATATTAAAAAAGCATACATGCAATGAGAATAACTGACAAAATCCTTAAACTCATACAGGATAACACTTATTTTATTTAACATAATTTCAAAAAGCATACTTTTGGTACATTTGATAATTATTATAATAATCTAATGTTATAAAACTTATTGATATAATGAGCTAACAAGCGTGCAGCATGCAGCAGGCAAGCATGCAGCAGGCATGTTTCCGTCACGGCTCCGGCGCTGCGAGGCCGAGCTTATCGTCGCAGATGGGTTTTCGCTCACCCGCTCCTCAGCTCGCGGGCCGCCTCGCCCCTCTGCGCCTACGCGGGCTTGAATTACACTCTAGCGTAGGACTACGTGGAGTCGGTTTTGCCGCGATTCGTTTCTGTCACTGTTTTTTTAAGCACAACCTTACTGCTTAACGTATGCATCATAGTTATAATAGAAAATAAATTTATGGATATTTACAATTATGCTTTATAATATAAAACTATGACTTTTATGAATTATGCTTTGTAAGAGTATATCTATCAAAATTATGAATAATACAATTATGCGTTTTAAAGTATGCTTAATAAAATTATGACAAACAATAATATACATTTTAATGATTATGGTTTTTATTAATGTCTTTCAGCGATTATGCGTTAATAAGTTTATGCGTAATTAAAAATTTGCTACAAGCTTTTGATTTTTGAATTGTATGCCATATGATGTATGTATGTGTAATTAAAATTATGGCAATAAACATTATGCGTTTTAATTTGTCACCGCGCCCGCCATTACTTTTTATACGCAACGTTGCAACCAAGTTTGCATAATAGCACGCGAAAGTTTAAAAGTGTATACTGACTAACCAATATTTGTAGCAACTCAATCCAGCAGTTGATAATGCCTCCATGTTTTGACGAGCCCTGCCAAATGGGCTAAACTGTTTTCGCGGCGACTAGCCACGTGTCGTGGTGTTAGTAAACAGTGTACCTTCGTGGGTGACTAATACTGTGGTTTGTTATAACAGTTATAATTGGTGTTATTAGCTGAGAATTTGTTAGGAGGTAGTTAGTTGGCGAAGAGAACTGAAATAAGATTAATATGTACAGAAAAGGTAAACAATATTATTAGATCAATAATTGAACACCTATAAAAAATATGTAAATTATTTTCAATAGAACTATTGCACACTGGTTGTGGTTACCCTATTAGTTTTTATAATATATACGAAAATGTGAAGTTTATTCGAGATATCGCTGACCACAAATGATGTCGGAAACAGGTAGGCTACTCTTGAACCAGAATTGCATTAATCAATTTCCAATCACAAATCTAAAAAATGTCAAATGGCACTTTTGTAAGCGACAATAGCGCCGCGCCACATTGGAATTAAATTGCGTGGAAATTGATTGAAGAAATTATTATCGAGATGGCGTTCCGGAATTATCTTTACTTATCCCAATATCGATACATATTAATCGCATTGGAATTGTATTAAGATTGAGTTTGCGTTCGAGTGTTTTTTAAGAGAGAGAGAGAGAGAGAAGAGAGATTTTTAAACGAACTTCAATAGTTTTGTTTCGCGATAGGTTTTTTGTTTTCACGTAGTTATTTTCAATATTAAAAAAGAGTTATGAATACTCTAATACTATTATCCCTAAAGAGTTAGTCAGAGGCTAGGCAGTGAGGACCGCAAGAGTTGTGCACTGTGTGGCTGGCAGTGGCAGTCCAAGGGTCCTATTTTTTTTTAAACTTTTAAACATAAAAACAATATAGCATTGCTCATACTCAGGGTGATACGTGGTGATTGTCTTATATATAATTATTATTTCATTATGTAGGTAATAACATTTTTGAAGCAATAAAACTAATAAAAATAGTAGATAACCCAAATTAAAATGACGAAACTCCACGTTACCCAAGTTAGTGAAGTTTACCGCGAAAGATTTTAAGTTTTTAAGAGCATTAGCGGGCACTGGCCCGGTAACTGGGCGGTATCTTGACAATTTGCAATCTTATCACACCCCACAAGTTCGGTGCAAAACTGCAAACTTACCAACTCTCTCGGGGGTAAGGTATTTGCTTAATTTCTCATCGTACTGAAGGCGACATAACTAACGTTAACCCTGGTAGAGGTGCAATTGTCTCTTTTTGGGGAAATATAGATGCTGGCCTTCTATATTACGTACACACGGCGTCAGATCAAACTACCCTAAACAGTCAAATTTCTCCAATGAATATTGATCCTTAGAACCAAACAGTAAAGTTCAAAATTGATTGTAGAAATTTGACAGTTTTGGTTAGGTTGATCTGACGCCGTATGTACCTAGGACGATTTAAATACACTTTCAAAAAGTTTAATTGTCTATACAATGGTTGCTCTTAATAACAACATCGACATATTTTCCATGAAAATACACAAATTTAAAAAAAATGTCCGGGAAATTCTCGGCTCGGCATCTCCCACTTATTAAGAAAACTTCATAAAGTTGTCAACATTAATCTAGAATAAGTTTTCGATTTGTTTGATTTTTATTATTCTACATTCTATGTAAGTATGTAATTAGTTTTTAATTGAATATTACTTTTAGATTAGATACCTAAACTTTAACATGGACGCTTATTATTAATCGAGTTGTGTACACATGTTTTAGATAGGAATTTAGCTCTTATACAATTTGCGATGCTATCTGTTTTGTGTACCTAATAAATAAACAAATAAATAATAAATAAATAAATAAATTAAATAGTTGTTTTTTTTTGACTTTGTTAAGGCTAGGTGTTAGTGAAAAATTAAAATAACACGTTCTTAGAATTACTTTTTGAAGTATTAAACAGTAAAATTAAAATCTGCGAAAATTATTAAATATTGTTGAGGCTTTATTGTGTGAAATACACCCGATGGAAACACGATTTTATAAAGTTGGCTCGATAGAATAAATTCACAAAGTTACATATTTTTGTGTCATTTTATCTCCTTTTCCAGGTTTTACTTAAGTGATTTGATATTATGAGTCATTTACTAAAATGAAGCTCGTAAATAACTTGAGTTATTATAACCGATGGTTTTTTATTTATTACATCTATCAATTTTTTAAAATATAAAACGCGATTATACGCGCCGCTTCTCTGTTATACCCGTCCCTTACCGTTGTACCATCGAGAGAACGAGAGGGAAGCGCTCGAAATACCTCCCCTTAATTGCAAATCCTCGGAGGATACAGAATGTTCTTTTTTATCATTTGGCAGGTTTGTTTTCCAGTACTTAGAGTTAATAAAAAAAAATTGAATGCAGTTCATTTCCAATAACAGTGTCGCGTACCGGTGAAATAATCTACCACCCCCTCTCTTCCCATGGGTGTCGTAAAAGGCTAGTAACGGACTAAAGACTGCACATACATCCAAAAGCATAGAGCGGCGATGGGTTCACCACCTGTCACGCTGAGCACATGTAGGTACAGTCGCTATTTGGTGAGAATTAGACTATGGTAGAGGACTGTTTTTGCTGTCGTCATTGCCTAACCCTTCGGGGATAATAATCGTGATTATATGTAATATGTATGCTTAGAATAATAACGCATAGAAAGCGAGAAGACGCACGATAAATGAGGCCAGTAAAACCAAGCCATACTGGCTTGGTACCGAAACGGCCCGCGTCAGTACTAATAATCTAAACTTATCTATCTATCAACAGTTTCAATTTCCTTACTTTTGGGGCAAATCTGATTCCTCTAGCAACATTAACACTTGTGTGCGTGTCGCCGAGATAGTACGCGTAACTTACTCCTACATCCATTTTTTTCTTGCCTCACGCCATGACAGTTTTCTAATACGAGACTATCGTTTTATGCGTTATTATTCTATGTATGTATGTATGTATGTCATTTACAATATTTAAGAAACTTCCCTTCCATGTGGCATAGCCTGTATACCGTGGTATAGAGAGCGTGTGAGAGTCTTCGCTTCGTACACATAATAGACGAGTAAGATGTCCTAAGGCTATTGTGTACAGTAACGTATTCACCACGTCCCGTATGTCTCATCACATCACGTCAATCCTGGGCCCTTATTCTGTAACGATTCCTTGTTTCAAAACCACGTTAATTCCTTAAAAAGTTACGATATCTTCCCAAAAACGTATGCGTTTGACGTTTGTGCGCGGTAAGGTTTAGGTGTGGAATCTATAGATTGCGATACAGAATCAGGGCCCTGATTGACACAGAAACACAAACTTACACGATCAAACTCGAATTGAATCCGGTAGCTCAATTAGAAATGTTGACGCGGTTCGATTCTCTTGAATACAGCACGAACTCGTTAACTTCGAAACAGGCCAAGGCAAACAGACTTTAGATTTGGCAGAGTGCATACACAATCTCTTCCTCTCAATGGCAGACTACATTCCGAATGTGTGGTACAGTCATGACTGTTTGGAATGGCTTTTGAAAATGAGCTTACTATAGAAAAAACTTTTTTAACTTTATTAATCTAACATACCTACATAATCTTAGCTCTCGACCTGTTAAAATAATACAACCGACTCATCACAGACGACCGACTTTCCTTAGGTGTCGTAAAAGGCAAATAACATATTAAAGACAGCACATACATACATAGAGCGGCGATGAGCTCACCACCTATCACACTGAGCACGGTGCAGTTGTTGCTCTAATAAAAAAAATGAAAATAATAAACCATCACATCCGTTTAATCCAGGAACGGTGAGGTAGGCAGAGATCACGGCTTTTTATTTGCTAACATATAAATCTAATTTCCTAATAATATTTAATGACAGATACTAAAATAGCCGAACAAATTTTCCATAACTTCAAAGCAAGTTTCAAGGAAAGCCGCTTTCTTATTCTTGCCGTTTCTAAATTAGTTTTAAAAACAGATTTACTTTCCTTCATCGTGAGACATGACTTCGCAAAATAAGGGAAGGTGTTTTTTAACTTTTATTTATTGAACGAAAATGATACTATGGTCCTTCATTCGTTAATCGTATCTAAAGATAGCCTTATATATTTTTTTATTAACTGTCATTGTATTATCACATAGGTTTGCCAACCTATTACTTATACAGGCGGCACTGGTGACCACGCATCCTTAGTACACTCAATATTTATTTGCATCTGAGGGTAGATACGGACTAAAATGCCCATCGACGCTCTATGCTGTTGGATGTATGTGCAATATTTATCCTTTAGTCGCCTTTTACGACCCCAAAGGGAAGAGGGGGGGACGGGGGTAGTTTGTTTTTGAGGAATACATTAAACACGACAATTATTCCCGAAGGGTTAGTCAGAGACTAGGCAATGAGGACCGCAAAAGCAGTCCTCTGCCATAGTCCACTTTTTACTAATTAGCGACTGCATAGGTACGTGCTTAGCGTGACAGGTGATGAGCCCATCGCCGGTCTAGCTGATGGATGTATGTGCAGTTTTTAGTCCGTCAGTCGCCTTTTACGACACCTAAGGGAAGAGGGGGGGTTAGTAGTATTCTTTTAGTGAGCTGCTTTAACACACGGCTCGGTTTCAAGGAATTTAGTACTTCACTAACGGCCGCTCGCGGTTTCACCCGCGTGGTTCCTGTTCCCGTAGGAATATCAGGATAAAAGGTATCCTATGTGTTAATCCAGGTTATAAACTATCTATATGCCGAATTTCATCCAAATCCATTCAGTAGTTTTTACGTGAAAGAGTAACAAACATCCATCCATACTTACAAACTTTTGCGTTTATAATATTAGTAGGATTACGCAGATTACGCTCAATAATAATTTCCACAGCGACGACCGCGACCGAGCCTCAACGCGCCGTCACAGCATCACATTTTAAGCCTGTTATTTAGCCGTTTGGCACATAATTAATGTAAAACACGACAACACTGCAACGCCATCAATCCTTTGGGAACGGTGAGTACTGTGGCACGCATATAAGTTGTTACATTGCAGTGCTTTAACAAATAAAGTAGAAGTACATAATTACGATTTAAGTCACAAAAAATATGTATACGAGCTATTTGTGGTATAAATCCCAGAGAAAGTTGTATGCCTCTGTTTAAATCGCTAAAGATATTAACATTGCCATCTATATTTATATTTTAGACGTTAGTATATTTGTAAAAACAAACCAACATCAATTTGTAAAAAGAACAGATGCAACAAAAAGACATTTGCGTGCTCAATATCAAAACTTACTAGTTACTGGTGGATATAGCACAGCACTGTTAAAAAAGAGCATATTTGGTATGGCACCAGTTATTTATAATAAAATACCAGATAGGTAACGGGTACAATGATTGGCCCTTTAAGACATTTGCTAAGTTTGACCTCATGTTACTCTGTGTATTGACGTATAATTCACTGCCAAAATATGTAGTACCATTCCGAAAATACCTAAAAACAATTTAAACATGATTTGGACTCACCAGCCTGGTGTTAAGATATATTTTTAAGTATTTTTTGTAATAAATACCCAAAAGTAGTATTATTGGCCCCCTGAAGCACAATAATTGACCTAGCTACCTGACAAACAATGACCGGGCCAATCATTGCACACGTGGTGTACCAATGAATGTAGTGGATTATGCAATAGTGATGCGAAGCGAAGAAAAAAGTCAAAATGCGTCTTTATTTACTTGCATTTTTTTAAAAGCATCCTACCCCTAGACTCACATAAATAAAGTTTGATCAGCTGTCAACTGTACTTAAGAAAACCCTAAAAAGGCAATCTGTAAATAAATATTGGACAACATCACAGACATTGATGTAACTCCCGAGATAAGTAGCTAAAGCACTTGTGTTAAGGATATTAAATAAATAAATAAATAAATTTTGTTTACGCTCACACCAATTATCTAGACCAAGATGAGTATTCTTGTGAAACTCGTTTATATGGTAAGATAACGGATAAATATACATAAACATAGAAAAAACACCCAGACCCGAAATCAATTTAGAAAAACAGTTTTTTTCTAAATTGTACCCGACCGGGGATCGAACCCGGGACCTCAGAGATGGCGACACCATGAAAACCGGTGTACAAACCACTCGACCAAGGAGGTCGTCGAACCAACCAATTAGAATCAACGAAGGTACCACAATTTATAATAACACCCAGGCACAGAACAAATACATGTGTTCATCACACAAATGTTTCTCCTGGGTGGGATCGAACCCACGACTCTCGGCGCAGAAATCCGGGTTACTACCAAATGCTCCATCAAGCCCGTAGGTAGTGCCCAACCTAACCAAGGTACAGTAACACTTATTATTAAATACCTAGGTGACTATAAAAATGTATTTACACTATACAAAACAAAGAAGAAGGTAAGGGTAAAGTCAATGATATTATATAAAACAAATGTAAAGTTATTTAATTTTTGATTTACTGATAAAATAAATTTTTTTTTATTTTTATTAAAACACGCACATCACTACTATGTCTCTTTGGAGCTGATATGATGATTGGCCCTGATGGAATACAATCATTGGCCGCGGTCAATCACTTCAAAAGCACAATGATTGGCCCTGCCAGTTTTTGTTTACAAAATGTTTATGACGGCTTTTGGACCAATTTTAAAAATAGCGTTTATAACTCGACACAAATTAAGTTTAACATATAATAGAATATTGTGAAACCGTATTTTAATCATTGGCCGTCATGCTATTCAATTAGACGTTCATATAACTCGTAAGTACAATGATTGGCCGTCCATTATTCCTTTTTTGATGTGAGATAGCCGGTTATATTTGAGTTAATTAGCACGTAGTCAATCTAACTAAATGAAAAAAATAATTCATTTACTATAACAAATCGTAATAAACAAGAAACGAAGCAATAAACCTAACCAGCCTTAACAGATTTTGCTAAGAATCCACAGCACATCGACGCGATCGCAACACACAAACAAAAATACTTTTTTTCTCAGTGTTGCTGCTAATTAAATCATAAAGCTACTACATGGTGTTGCCAATTATGAAATATAGGTTGTATATTTTTATTTTGTTAGCTTTATTTCTGCTGGTAATTGTTAATATCTTGCTTTAAAACTCAAAAGGTCAATCATTGGAGGGGGGCCAACAATAGTACTTGTTACCTTAATATTAGGGCATTGCCATTGTCACTCTTTAAGAAGAGATTAAAGTCCATCTTGTTGGACAGATGTTATTATTCTGTTAGTGACTTTTTAAATGATGACTTATAATGTTTTAATTAAGCTATTTTTTCTTTTTTTATAATATCAATGTAATGTATCAGAGAAAGTTGTATGCCTCTGTTTAAATCGCTAAAGATATTAACATTGCCATCTATATTTATATTTTAGAAGTTAGTATATTTGTAAAAACAAACCAACATCAATTTGTAAAAAGAACAGATGCAACAAAAAGACATTTGCGTGCTCAATATCAAAACTTACTAGTTACTGGTGGATATAGCACAGCACTGTTAAAAAAGAGCATATTTGGTATGGCACCAGTTATTTATAATAAAATACCAAATAATATTAGGGCATTACCATTGTCACTCTTTAAGAAGAGATTAAAGTCCATCTTGTTGGACAGATGTTATTATTATGTTAGTGACTTTTTAAATGATGACTTATAATGTTTTACTTCTCCTTATTCAATCAAATCTTTTATATATTAATTACTTTACTTTATTATTTTAAACATGCATGACAAATATAGTATTCAAACTATTTAATATTGTTATGATTCTATGTTTTAATTGTATTAACTTTTAATTTCTAAACATTTCTAAACGGTTTTTCGGAAAAAATATGTGATACCGAAATTTTTACTGATCCATCTTAATTATGTTACCATATTTTATTAGAAATAAATTATGAATTATGATAGTTAGAGACCAGGCAATGAGGACCGCAAAAGCGGTCTACTCCTCTGCCCATGTTTCACCAAACAACAAAATGCATAATAAATGCACATGTGTGAAAATTACTATTCAAAAGTGCTTAATTATTAAAGGAGATTGACTATTTTGGACCAAATGCTGCCCAAGCATGGAAATACTTTTATTTCTTTCCGTACATGAAGAGATATTAAAAAATATATATAAAATAAGACATCCACGGAGTTATATTGTACCTAAAAACTTATCTTATGGCTTTTTGGTGCTTCAACTTTTGATATATTTTTTTAACGTTGTCGTTTACGTTGTATAATATTATTATCTTACTTAATGCCTTCGCACACGGCGTAATAAGACGTTTGTTATTATTTCTCGTTAATGTAAAACCTATACAACAGATTTTTTTTCTTAATACTCCTTGGATAGATTCTGAAGCGCTTTGGGTTACATACTAGTATTAGTCTAAGGAACATTATGCATTATGATTCAATGTTGGGCAGCACTCTTGGTCCAACGTCCATACAAAAATGGTCAACCTCCTATATTAAATAAATACATTTTGCCTTTGAGATGCTCCGTGCACTAAGACCGTCACTCACTCCGTGACCAGCTAATTGTAACCAACCATATTCTTAGCAAATAAAAATTTATTCTGTTCAATTTTATTCTTATACAGATCGTAACAGCATCCCACGTTAGCAACGGGCCGCGTCAACCGCCTGCTACGTACCAATAGCCAGGCCACAGGGGGTTACGCGATTGCACAGCGATGTTATATTAAATTCCTGAGCTCGTTGTCATGTACCGAGCAGAAATAACAATAACAGCGACGTGCCGTTACGCAAATATGAACTTTATTCACCGTTGGTGTGTAGGCATAACTTACCAACCCGCATTGGGCCAGCGTGGTAGGCTACGGTCCAAACCCCCTATGTGGTTTTGTCCAGGGTCTAGAAGCGGTTATGGTATTAGATTACGTTACCAATAAAATACAAGTGTACCTTAAGGGGCCTTAGGCGGTAACAAAGGAAAAATTGGCTGTTTTCTATTAGCTGTTATTCAAATTATACTAGATATTTCGCACTGAAATTTTGAATGTCTATTACAGAGCGTATGTGTGACGGGATGAACAAAACAGGATTGGAATCATTTGGCTCGATAGAAAAATATCCTGAAATTACCTCTAAAATATCATGAATGTTGACGCTGGGCAATAAGGTTCGCAAAAGCAGTGCACCGCTACACTCTACGTTTCACCAAAAAACAACTGCACAAGTGCTCAGCTTGATAAATGGTGACCCCATCGTCGTCTGTTCCACACATCTCCAAATCTTAAGATAAAGTTATTTCATTTCACACCATACATCGCGTAGGGTTTGACGTCAACCGTAGCAGCTACGATAAGTGCGGCTACGGCGTAGCAGCGTAGCACTACGTTTAGTAAGACGTCTCTCTACGCTAAAGGTACTGACTGGCTACGACAGCGGTTTTGTTTCGCTACGACACGTGTTCATTAGAAAACGGTCAACTATAAAGCGTATCTACACGTTTACATAGAACAGAGTTACTTCTCTTAGTCGGGATTGATGACATCGTCAGGATCGCTAGAAGCAGCTGGATAAGATCGGCACAGTACAGAGGGGGGGTCTGGCACATAATTAAGGAGGAATATACCCATCCGTGAATGGTTGCGAGCTGATACGATGATGATCTACGAGTAATACGATATGCAGTATTCGTTTGTGGATCTTGTCACTGGCTGATTACAACGCACATAGCAAGCCACCGAACAATAAAAATCGATTTCAACTCGGAACAAAGAACATTACGAAGTAAAAAAAATAAAAACCAACGAACGCACCCTAACGTTTCGAATTTGCGCTCCTACACAAAGAGAATGCATCTATCTGTCGAAAAGTAGATAACACACCATGTGTGCGCTCGCAGTAATACAACACACGGGCGCCATATTAAATTCCTGACGTCATCCTATGTACGCGCGGCCCATAAAGGAGCTTGCATCTACTTACATTACGGCCAGTATCAAAGACCGTGAAATGAAGTCTAAAGACTTACGAGAACACTGGCTTCAGCTTTATTTCAGATTAAGTATCCTTGTCATAGTCAAAATAAAACTGTAAGAACGTGATAAAGACGTTGTTCGGTACTAGGCGAGTTTTTTTGTCGGCTAGCTAGTATATTGCTTCGCCACATTGCTTAGTTAAAACTAATTTCAAAAGGATCTTACAATTCAGAGGAATTAGCCAAAATACATAGTGCAAACCAGGCTTTATAGTAATAAGACTGTTTGTACGTATAGGTATTTTGTGTCTCATATACCTTTCGGTTCTTTATTGGTAATACATAAGAAGATCGTAAGTACAGCGACTGTGCGCTGCGCTGATAGAATTTTGATCGTGAAAGCTAAACAGCTCTCGTTATGTTGTGACCCCGGACAGGTGACCAAATTTAAATACACCAAACAGTCAATATAAAACAAACAGAAAACCAGTTAAACGTTTGTTTCCACAACTTTAAAAACATTACTTTTAAATCACGCCCTATTATAAATAATGAAAATTACCTACTAAGCTTTTAGAAAAGCTACGACTCTACTGCCAACTCCTAATAGACAACCCGCAAAGAGTTTTCAATGAAAATAATAGACAAACGAATGAGTCCGCAGTTATCAAAACCTCCGCGCTCTTTGCACAGACAATAAATTATTTCCAATCCCCCATAAGCGTTCTCAAGCGCTGTCAATATAAGAGCTTTTATTCGTCGAAAATAAATTCATCGAGAAAGTTCCATCGGTAAACACTTGAATACTCCGAGGGCTTTGGGATCAAATGTTTATTCATGCTTATTATTGGCCAAATAAATTAATACCACTTCTCGATGATCGTAGTCCAGGGGACACAGAAACACATACATTGAATTTTGATCGATTTCAAAACGGAAGAGATTCTAAATATGTTTGTATATTTTTTTTATGAATGTTCATAACGTTATCTAAGTCATTTATGCACCGATTTGTATCATCATTTTTTTTAATTGAGCATCTGTTGCCTACAGGGCAATTCGGATTAGATTGGAGGACCTTATTGACAAATAAAGAGAGTACTGGATATATTCGTATTATATTGACGCAAGTTAAAAGAGAGAGACCTTTGCCTAGCAGTTGGGATACAAAAGATAAAAAAAAATTGATGCAAGTTAAAACTCTAATGTAACATATTTACATCACTGCCTAAAGTACACAACATTTAAAAACAGGATTTAACACGCAAGACTACTTAGATACTATTTGACTTACTATTCGACTATTTGTGCATAACCGAAACGCGAAAGTTTAAAAAAGTGTCAATGTGGTCATACAATATACGGACGCCGCATCACACGTATACTGACGTACTAAATTCGTTATTTAACGGCACGAGAAAGGTAAACAAAAAGCGCAAATGGTAAAACAAGCGGCGAAACCGCAAGTGGCCAAGGCGGCTCATCAAACATTCACGTGCCCGTGTGACAATCGGCCGGGCCCTCGCAGTCGTTGCCGTGAATTTTTAACACCCTAGCCCCAGGTCATGTCTAAACAACCTCCAGTGACGTGTACACTTTAACCCTCTTATTCTAATACGTGGATTAAAAGCTAAGTTAAAAACTTATGGTTTTTCAGCCTAATCCGCATCGGGCCAGCTTGGTGGGTTATTGACGATTTTCCCATGTCATATCATCAGCCTAAATAATATACATATTATGTATTAGATCTTATGTAAATACGAATAATTTTAAATTTGTTTTTGCTTACGTTTATTATATCGCATATTTGTTACTCAACAGAAATTGTGTCTGAGTTAACTAATAGTGAAAACTGTTAGGCTAATGTGCTAACATAAATTTTTCTATTAAGTTTGTATATTATATGCTGTTGTTTCCAAAATAAATAAAATAAAAAATAAAAATATTGTCCATGTGGAAAGGCCTCTGCCCAGCAGTGGTACGATTACAGGTTTATAATGATTTAAGACTTTTATACTGATGACGACAATAAATATTTTTATTGCTTACATACACAAGTAACAGTTACACATAAGCTTAAAGCTTATATGGGCAAAGACGGTCTTACCGTTAAAAGTGTTCTGTTCCAAAAAAAATCAGTCTATCTGCCTTTATGAATAGCAATGAAATATAATCGGCCTACTTAGTGGTAAACATCTAAGATAGTTTTTTAGAATTTGTGGTGACTAATTTAAACAGTCAATTTGTGGGCTAGATAAACACCACAAAAATATATTAAGATAGTTTTTTTAAATAATCTCTCTGGAGACTTTAGTCACCCATTAGCTTGCAATTTGGCATTACCAAAGAGTTCGATGGCGCATGCGTCCGGTTGGCGAACTTGCCAGTATATAGGAGATTTATTTAAATATGTATGTACTTTTAAGTTAACCTGTTTATTCTGCTTGCGGCCGATTGATTCCACCCGAAGATCTACTGTCAAAACATCAATTACAAGAACCGACTGCACAGACGGACGGATAAACAAATCTGGGGATTAACACTGCAGTATGTATGTTTGTGTTGGATTGAGAACTCCTTTGTGATATTACGAGTAGCAAAAGTAGCAGAGTTCATCATCAGACTATAAACACAGTAATATAATATTAACGTGCTATAAACGTCAGGCCGTCAATAACAGGCCTTTACAGGATTAGGCCGTAATCCATCCCGGCATTACATTAAAATATTTCAAAATATTTTACTTTTTATTTTTATGCATGCCGTGGCATCCTTTAATTGGAACCACATCATTAGAGTGTAATAGACATAAGGTTTGTAATGTACGAATGTGTTGGTGTATGCTTGTTGGATATCTTTTTTTAACAAATAAATTACAAAATTCGCTTAACTGGCAATATCGCAAACCCTAGCAAAGGCCATCGAGCTCCTTGCCAATAAATAGGTACTTACTAGGTTATGTCCGCGGCGTCGCTCGCGTTAATGTAGATACTTTGTCAACTTTTACTTTGGTGGTCAGTCACACTCGCGTCCGTAGGTTTACCCTTGAGACCCTACAACAGTAGCTCTCGTTGCTGTTTCGTCCGGTGTAGCGATGTGTAACTCAGGAATGACAAACGCAAAAGATATAGGTAGTATCCCAGGCAAGGAGTGATTAACTCCGTATATCCCTATATCTCCCATTATATCTTTATATCCATGAAGCTAAGATGTATTTTGGTCAAAACTCATTGCGGAGAATAGAAAGAAATAGAGATGTTTCTAGGTTGTGAGTAAAAAGAGATAGAATATTTTGCCCACGCATGCGTAGTGCGAGTTATAATATACGGTAGTTTTGCTAAGGTAAATAAATCTTTCACGCAATAACGCACAATTTCGCTGATAGGGAATTTGTAAATTCGGTTTGTTTAAAGAATAACAAATACATTTTACACATACATCAGTTAACTTTCCACCAATAGTAATAATTAATTGCTTAACAGCAAAATAAATTATCGAACAAAGAGAGTAAGTACAGACGTAACTAGCATGAAAAAAAAAGAATCCAAACACCTACAAATAAAATTAAAAAACTCACTAGCCTCTTAAATGGTGAAGCAGAGGTGAGGAAAATATCTATGGTTGTTCTAATTCTCTTTCTTGTCGTACGCATATTCAAATAAGTTAATCTTTAACTCCCTAGCTCATTTTGTTCATATCTGAGCCAGGGAGTTAAAGAGTTAAAGATATAAAAGAGTGATGTACGAGTATATCTTTGGATATAAAAGATGTAATCACTCTTTTCTTAACGGTGAGTTATTCTGCGCATCGCTAGTCCGGTGAGTGAAAGTACCGGACACCTCCCCCTCTCCCCCCCCTACCTCCAATTCCTACTCCTTCCTAGGGATGTAAAGTGGTAAAATATTTTACGTAATATTTTTCGGTAATATACGGTAAAAAACGTTTTAAGTCATGTTCATACCCACTAACACTATTATTACGGAAGTGAGTATGTTTACGTGTATGTCTTTACTCTTTCAACAAATAAATGGAATTGAATGAGATTTGACAGAAAACTAAGAAATTTTGGAAATTTAAAAATCAGAAAATGGGCTCGTTCATACTAAAAATCTCAAAAATATTAGAGATACGAATCACATCACACCAGGGTTTTCGTGCGTTCCATATGTGAACTGTCGATGCCGAGTGAAATTTCAAGTACGAATTTGTCTAAAGTATGTGGCCAAAATAAATGTCTCAAAAAAAACGACGGGAAATTGTCAACACCAATAAATACATTTTGACTGCACATTTTGAAGAAATAAGTCGTCGAAGTTTCACTTGACAACGCGACTTCCCATGTCAAAACACGAGAATCGGGGCTCTGTCCTGGTCTGCGTACTTATGATATCGTCTTTGTGCAGAGGCAGAGAAAAGCAAAGAGTAAACGTTATTTAGCACTTCAAGCGTTAGCGTTTTCAGCGCATGTCGCCGCACAACACAGCACAATATGGTCATTTCAGTTTTCAAAAAATTTGTGTTATAGATATAATAAAAACATTTAACACTCTCAATAAAAAGAAAACTGCTGATCTGTGGGGTAATTCCGTGGACGTCGCTAAATCTGTAATTATGACAATAGCTCCAGTTTTAGCTTGCATATTTAATGAATGCATTGACTGTGGTGTTTTTCCTGACCTCATGAAATATAGTAAAATAATTCCATTATTTAAATCAGGTAGCACTTCTGACCCCTCTAACTTTAGACCTATTTCTGTGCTACCCACATTTAGTAAAATTTTTGAAAAGTTAATGCTAGATCAAATGCAAATTCATTTTTATAAAAATAAACTTTTACATTGTAAACAATATGGTTTTACTAGGGGTCGCTCTACAACTGACGCCGGTGTTGAGCTTTTAATCCAAATATTTGATACCTGGGAGGAATCACAGGATGCCCTAGGGGTATTTTGTGATTTATCCAAGGCTTTTGATTGTGTTTTACATGAAACTTTGGTCAGGAAGCTTAACCACTATGGAATTAGGGATGCTTCTTTGAGCCTTCTAATCTCATACTTGAGTAACAGGATTCAAAAGGTCGACATTAACGGTAAAAGATCTCCGGGATCAGTGGTTAAAATGGGAGTTCCGCAGGGTTCAATACTTGGTCCATTCTTGTTTTTGGTTTATATTAATGACTTACCTTATTTTGTAAAAGACAGTCATGAGATAGTATTGTTTGCTGATGATACTTCACTTTTATTCAAAGTGAAACGGCGACACCCAAATTATGACGATGTGAATAATGCGGTCTCAAAGATTGTTCACTGGTTTAGTGTTAATAACTTGCTATTAAACGAGGGAAAAACCAAATGTGTAAGATTTGTATTGCCTAATGTTAAGCAGGTAATAACTAGTGTACAAATTAAAGATAAGAATGTGAATCCTGTGGACACCACTGTGTTTCTAGGCATCACGTTGGATGCTAAGCTTCAGTGGGGCCCACATATAGCTAAATTGTCGAATAGACTTAGCTCTGCGGCTTATGCAGTAATGAAGATCCGTCAGTTAACTGACGTTGATACAGCGAGATTAGTTTATTTCAGTTACTTTCATAGTGTAATGTCGTACGCCATTTTACTGTGGGGAAATGCTGCCGACATTCAAACTATCTTTGTGCTGCAGAAAAGGGCTATTCGAGCAATATATAACCTACAGGCTGGTGACTCTCTCAGAGAGAGATTTAAGGATATAAGTATAATGACAGTTGCATCACAATATATTTGTGAAAATCTTGTGTATGTTCATAAAAATATTAAAATGTTTTCAAAAAACAGTGATATTCACAAATTAAATACTAGAAGTAAGAACAAATTAGCAGTGCCTTATACTAGGCTCCATAAAATAAATAATTCTTTTAAGGGTCTGTGTGTACGATTATATAACAAAGTACCAAATGATATTCAGAAATTAGATCTTGATAAATTTAAAATCAAAATCAAAGAAAAGCTTTATAAAAAAGCTTATTATAAAGTGTCGGATTATACAGAAGACAAAACAGCTTGGGTCTGAAATGCTCCAAGTACCTACTCCAACAGCTATTTCTAATTGCCTATAATTAATTTATATAGAGCACCATATTTAATTAAACTATTTACATTCAAATTCATATTTTGTATTTTGTGACCTGGTAACGACATATAATATATATATATTTTGTAAATGTCGTTGCTTCTATGCGCTGTGGTTTCTTGCGCCCGTTCTTTGCCACAGTTAAAAAATTATGTCCTGAATGGGTGGTAGGTTAAAAAATATTTGGACGTTTCAAAGTACTTATTAATTGAGTTTATTGAATAAATATATTTTGACTATTGACTATTGACTATTGAATTGCACTAATCGGCAAAGCCGCATAATGGTTTTTCATATTCACGTGCGCGGGATTAAACATAAATTAAAATTTTTAAATGCATATTTTGCCGGTAATTTTACGGTAATTTATATAAAATACCGTATTTTACCGGCACTTTCGGTAAAATTACGTAATTTAGCAACCCTACTAAGGAGTAGGTCTTGAGGAAGGCCTCAAGACCGCCAACGCATCTGCGACTCCTCTGGTTTTGCGGGTGTCCATGGGCGGCGGTGATTGCTCTCCATCAGGTGACCCGCCTGCTCGTTTGCCTTCTTTTTCAATAAATTATAAAAAAACACCATGCTCCGCCTCGAGCCCAACAAAAATACCTCAACCCAAAATTTTCTGTAGAACCGAACGTAAGAGATAAACAAAATCAAGCTTACACAAATAAATAACATACAGGAATTTACTTTTTCTCGAGCGGCTTATGTGCCCTCTCCATTTGCGAGGCGCCACATAATAAACCTCCCGCTTCCTCCGAAGGTTGTTGAACAGACCACTCCGAGGCACTCCTAACGTGGCCCGGTCCTAAGTCAACATCACGCACCGGAATGGAAATCTATACTTTGCTCACGTGTAGTTTCGAGGACTTTTTATAGGGAAAGTACTTTTAAAACGAAAGTATTTTACCGCCTCTGTAGTGTTGTAGTTAAGCCACCAGTCTTAGATACAGAGGTGCCGTGTTTATTTATTTAAAACTTTTGCAACATAAGCATTACATGGCGGACTTAATGCCTGAGGCATTCTCTACCAGTAAACCATAGGGTGGTGCAGAGATGACATGGTAGGTGCATTAAGGTGAGGTAATAAAAGTGGAAACGTACGTACTTACGTATACAATTACGTACGTAGTTTTATAAATTTTAAACACAATACAAAAATACTTAATAAATTCTATACTTAAATACACTATATAAAATTAAAAAATACATAGCTATATAATACTTAATATATACATATATTATACATAAATACAATATAAACATAATTTATAAATATGACGTTACTGAGATGATTCCGCCATGGTTTTATCAGAGAAGAGCAAGCGTGTTCGATTCCCGGGGGGTACATATTTGTGTACTTGAGTTTCTTTGGTGATAGGGCTTGTTAAGCCCGCCTGGCTAGCTACCACCATCTTATCTGAAGTCTGGTGCCATGGCAACAATGTTACTTGCTGCATTCACACAGTTTCGAGATAAGATAGCCAGTTCCTCAGTGGTTTATGATTCCGGATGACGCGCTTCCACCTTCGGCCTTAACGTCACTTAC
Source organism: Scoparia ambigualis (assembly GCA_963921215.1). NCBI lineage: Eukaryota > Metazoa > Arthropoda > Insecta > Lepidoptera > Crambidae > Scoparia > Scoparia ambigualis. The sequence goes on from OY992526.1 coordinate 20,828,648, forward strand.
TATCACTTATGAGTGTCGCTATGCCATCGGTTCGTAGTTCTAACTATGGAGCCTTGTACTGAGAAGAACCGGCAAGAAACTCAGCAAGGGCATTTCTTTGTTCCCTTTCTTTTACAGCGTCACTACACAATTGGAAAACGCCCTCCCTGTCATAGAAGGATGTCATGTCCATTACAACAAAAAAAAACACTTACAAGACAAATACAACGCATACAAAAGAATATCCAATAAAAAAAAGACATTGCTCAACTTAAAATAAAATGAACAACGTCTTACAGTATCTTTGAAACAAGAAAAAGAAAGACTATTTCTACTACAAATAAACAATAAAATTGCAAGAGCAGACCAGCCTCTACAGGTGAGAAACACAAGGGTGCACACACTGCATTGTACGACGAAATAAAGGTGGACATTCACGGTAGCGTCATTTCGCGTGACTCCAAATGACTTAAGTCAAATGGAAGGACGCCAAACATATATCCCATTCACGATCACACCAATTTTATTTTATTTACGTGTTTGACAGGGCCGAAAAACGTTTGATATGAGTTCAAAGTAGATGTGGGTTCGGGCATTCACGAGCAACCGCGGCGCAACGCCACGGCCCAGAGCGGTGGATTTTGGCGCGAATGGAATTCCAGAGTTTTACATCAGTCCAAACGGGTTTCACACTCCTGATCCAACTTTGGATGTATATCACGCCATTTGACGCGATGGCGCAACCGTGAATGCCCACCTTTAGGGCCAACAAGTGTGGGATGCGCTTAGAGAGTAGGTGTCCTCTGATCCTAAGCAAACAGACAAGATCATGTGCTCATACCCACGCAGGTGTTTCCCTGCAGAGCCGCTTTACCTACCAAACGGATCTTTTTATTAGCGACCGCTGTGTGCACAGAGGGACATTAATCCACTTATCGTGTATAGCTTAAGATGTAGAAGTGTGAGAGAATACTACCACCCCCTCTCTATTACCTTGGGTGTCGTAAAAAGCGACTAACGGACTAAAGACTGCAAATACATCCGACAGCTTAAAGCGGCGATGGGCTCACCACCTGTCACGCTGAGCACATGTGCAGTCGCTATTTGGTGAAAAGTGGACTATGGCAGAGGACTGCTTTTGCGGTCTTCATTGCCTAGTCTTTGACTAACCCTTCTTGTAGAAGTGCCAACCTAAAAGAATATTTAATATGAAAAGACTACAATTTAACAAATACAAAATATTTGTTAATTGTATTTTGTTTACCTGTTTTAGTATACATAACACGTTCACCAAACTCTCTTGTCTAAATTACGAAGGCATCAACACACCCCTTGTTAGCAGTATAATAGGAAATATTAGTACAAAACAACAAACAATATAGCGCATAATACAACCATCTATTACTCAAATTACCCGGACATTTGAAAGGAGAAAAAGAAAAATCGCCATCCCGCTCTGCGAGCAGAAAATTACGTACACCTGTCCAGCAAAATGGTGCCTAAAGTATTCAATGATAAAGTAGTAAATAGTTTTGCCTACGTGGTGTGATTGCGAAACCGCCCGCTTTCCTTTAATACCCCCAAATGAGGCATAGCGAAATGGACCGTATTCTTGAAACAACAGAGTGCACTGGCAGCCAGCACTGGTGCTAATAAGTCATAATTTCGTTTCCCCGCGTTAAAGTAAACTCTACGTGCTTCGAAATAAAGTGTCTCACTTTACGACGGGGGAAGGAAAAACTGAAAAAAAAATTGTATTACGTGAAAATGGACACTCTACCTTCGCAGTAGAGTTGAATGTCTATTGTGTTTTATGGAAATTCATTACGTCAGGTTTTCGTTGCGTATATTCAGTGTACGGGTTATTATGTCTTTCAACCCCATCCATTCACAAAAGCTGTCATCTTCGTTTTCTATCGGAAGTCGATCCTTATCCTGTAAAAACGAAGGAGTTACTGATATAATAAATTCGATAAATTCTATTTAGAAATACTGGTAGATAACATTATTCCACTGTCTTACTTGAATTTAATAAGAGGTAGGTGGCAGGATTAAGACAAGTTGCGGAATCACATATAGGACGCCATCCGACATTAAAATTTAGGGTCGCTGAACGATCGGAGTAAGTTTTTTTTTTCAGCACATGGCTTTCACTTCACCTGATGGTACGAGGGGCGTTCAAAATATTCTCGGTATGTGGATAAAAACAAACAAGTACGAAAAGTTTGATATTTTTATTTTTCAATATACTCCCCCCCTATGTTCATACACTTATAAGATCGATCAATTATTTTTTTTAATCCCTCATAAAAATATTTTTTATCTTTGGTGTAAAAATGCTCCTCCACGGCCGTCTTCAACGCTTCATCGTCAGAAAATTTATTTCCACGCAGATCCTTTTTAAGATTGGGGAACAAAAAGAAGTCGCTTGGGGCTAAGTCCGGACTATAGGGTGGATGAGTAACAGTTTCAAACCCACATTTAACAATAGCTGCCTTGGCAATATGAGCAGTATGGACAGGGGCGTTGTCATGCAGAAGCAGAACACCTTTGGTTAACTTTCCTCGCCTCTTTTCTTTGATCGCATCTCTTAATTGACGTATAACGTTAGCGTAGTACTGCCCTGTGATATTTACACCTTTTTCTTTATAATCGATAAGCAAAACTCATTCACAATCCCAAAATATTGTGGCCATGACCTTGCCAGCTGACGGGATTACCTTGAACTTCTTGGGATGAGCTGAACCCTTAATGTGCCACTGCATGGACTCCTGTTTGCTCTCTGGGTCATAATGATGAACCCAGGTTTCATCTCCAGTAACTATTTTTTGCAGCACCTCATCGGGATTTTCACCACACAGGTCGATAAAATCTGAACAGCAAGCCACACGCATATCCTTTTGAAGAAGCGTCAGCATTCGCGGAACCCATCTTGCACTTACTTTTGACATATTAAGATGGTCATGTATAATGTCATGTACGGTACCAATAGAGAGATTGGTTACTTGAGCTATAGATTTTACCTTCACTCGGCCGTCTTCCAATATAAGTTTTTCCACTTTATCAATATTTTCTTGTGAGGTAGCCACTACAGGCCGGCCAGGTCTAGGGTCATCTTCAATACTCTCCCTTCCACGCTTAAATTCGCTTGACCATTTTTGAATAGTAGATAAAGAAGGAGCAGACTCACGGTAAACACAATCCATTTCCTCTTTTATGGTTTTTTGATTTTTACCTTGTTTTGTCAAGAATTTTATGACGGATCAGTGCTCTAATTTCGTTAAAATTGTTAATGTGCTCATGGTGTTCATGTTTGTTCGGCAATTGCAGAAAAACAAAAGAACATCTCGGTTCCAATTTTACTTTTTTTTAATGTCAATGGATGAATCTTAGCGGCCAGTAACAAATATATATATAAAAGAGGTTGTAACGTATCAATACCGAGAATATTTTGAACGCCCCTCGTAAATGACGATAAGGCCGAAGGTAGAAGCACGCTTAACCCAGAATCCTCAACCAGTGAGGTAGAAAGAAAGTAAGGTAGCTTTTCTTTTGGCGAGTAGCTGGCTGCTAAGAAAAGTATTTATAAAAACGTTACCTCGGATCACTGGACACAGACATTAAACCGGATGGAAGTCACGAGGGCGGACCACTTCATAGCAAATTAATAAATTCGGAAAATCCAATTTCGCTAAGCCAACATAATTACTCCAGATTCTTTATTACACCGTTACATTTTATACGGGAAATTTCGCTATAAAATAACAATTTTGATCTTAATTGATATTTTTATCGTCACCCCTGACTCGGACCAAAAAGCAGGCCCCAAAGTGTTGCCAGATAACATCGGAAGTTAATTCTAAGCTACGTCTAAAATTATAAAACAACCGTGACTCAGGATTACAGTAAAAGCAAAGAATAACTAATAGTATTACGTACAGAAGGTTCACTCTCTAACGACTTACACGCAAAATTGAAAGTTATTGCGTGATCCGAGCGTAAAAAAAAATCTTTTTTTAGTTTTTTTTATCGCGTGACCCGACCGTTCATACATATTCCGTTAAGCAACGCCGCCTCGATATAGATTTGACGTCATGACATTACAGAGCGTAGGATTAACGCGCGCGCGCACAGGGATTACGAGTTAGGGGATGATTTATATTAGAGCGGGCCGTGCACGGGGCGTACCCCGTCCCGTCAACGTCTCAAATCAGTGGGGCCCGGACGGCGCCACTGATTTGAGACGATGCATACATTTTGTATGAAGCAGTTCATATTACACCGTGCATGATCCGTTTCCCGTCTAATATAAATCATCCCTTAAGCGACTCGGCGCCGGTGTTGGGTGCGTCGCGTCGGCTCGCGGCAACCTTTACTGCGATACGCCTAGGCGGCCTGCCTAGGAGGTGCGCCAAAAACTGCGGAGTGACACCCTCCCTGGTAAAAAGCCCAAACATAACAGTACAAACGTCGATAAAAAGCTGTGGTCTCTGCCTACCAATCTGAGGAACTCGCACGATTATTGTATGGAGGTACAAAAGTCGAAAAGAATTGATATAAATTAGAGGTAGACCTATAAAAAATACTAATCGTACTACCAAACACCTACATCACATCCTTCCATTTGCTACGATCCTGGCTATTCCTATTCCTTTGTTTAATACAATGTGATATGGGTGGTACTTCTAACCCGTTAAGGCTAAGTACTACATCTAAATTCATCGACAAAAAAAATAATATGGGGGGTCCAACCCCCTCCCCCTATAATTTATTTTTATTTTTTCAATGCACTGCGGCGCTATGCGATATCAAAGGTTTCATATGTCGTAGAAACATGAAAAAAATGGCAAACGGTAGCTAATGACACTGGTGAGCTAATCAATTACTTTGTTGTTATGTTTGAGATTATTTTGGTGAGAAAAAATTATTACTTAATTATTTTGTGATTTAAAATCACTTATTTTATGTTTTCACAGATTATTCAAAACTAAGTTGGACCCCCCATAATATTTTTTTTGTCGATGAATTTAGATGTAGTACGCCTCAACGGGTTAGAAGTACCACCCTATCACATTGTATACTCTTTTCATTAAAAATTAAATTATTAAATGAATAATCTTTGCCATGGTTTTGTAAACTCTACTGTGGAAAACCCTAATGTAAGGAAAGAAAAATTTCATCCGTAAATATTTTTTATCATTTTTTCATCACATCATTATTATCATCCAATTATCATCATCATTAGTCTTTCTCAACCATCTGCCTCAGGCCTCTCATTGTTAACTTATTTCTAATAACCTTTGTTATAATCAAAACGACTACAATAGTACTAAGTTGCTCGTATATGATGTCCAAACAGGTCAGCCTAAATAATATAGTATTATGTACAGCATTAATGTAGGAAACGATCGCGGCTACAGGCTAGATTCAATTACACAGGTCGTCCCCAATAAACGGTGGCATTTGGCAACACGACCGGTAACTACGAACTCTACTGGCACTCCAGTGACCATGCTTTAAACTTTAAAATTAATGTAGCAAAGCTTAAGTTATGATGGGACTGACTTTATTATTATAGTTATGCTATTTGGCCTTGATATATTATAGTAGTCATTAATACATACCTTAAAGTTCCAAAAAAAATTAAAGATTAAAAACAGAACTGCAGTATACAACAATAGATGTTACAATAATATTCTATTTTTAAATATTATTGTGAGATTAAGGTTCCAAGTTACCAAACGGTACCAAAGTATTAGCTATACTATGACTAGGATAAAATGTTTACTAGAAAAAAATCCCATTCGAGCTTCCTGAGACTGGTTGTTTTTTTCTAGTAAACATTTTATCCTATATCTATATAGCATTGTGAATGCAAAATTTCAATAATAAAGATATATACTATGACTAATTGTAAAACAATGTCTCACTTTCTCCGTCAACATCGTCACCCTACTCGTAACACTATACTCAGACATTCGGGTATTTTGTACTCGATTAGGGACACATCTCCGTATATTCGAATGTTCAATTAGAGACGTCTCGGAATGCATTATGTAACCTAATGCCAGACATAAAGATTATCATTTCAACTGTTACGAGTTATAGTTCAGGTTTTAATGCATTGTGTGCACTGTTCACATTTAGTTGAACTAGTTGCTGACGCTAAAGACTTTGCAGCGTTCTATATAGTATTATAAATGCGTTTGTTTAATTGATACTCAGTCACACCGAAAAAGATGACAGGCTTTGGGTTGTGATGGGTGAAATATCGTACAAAGTGTTATATACCTAACACTCGCACGGCTACTACTTTTGCGCACCGCTTTGGAGACTTTCTTTTTCCCTTTTTGTATAACAAATTCGCAAACATTTGTAATCTTAAAGATCGCACGGCAAGACAAACCAAAGCACTCGTGACTACTTTCTCATTGAAGTGGAGTTATTTGGAAACTGTGGGCGCACTAAGGGTCACTAAATGAGGTTGCAGCATATTATACACACACACACTTTACTCATCCACGTATCATATTCGTATAGTTATTTATCTACAACATTATAATTGTCTTTCCTTGTCGAATTTTTGTATTTTTTTTTTGATACTGCTATTACTTATTGTTTATCCTGTTTTGCCGTAATGTTTAATTGTAAATCGTTTACTTTCCCCTCAGGTCAGGCTACGCCTAGTGTGGGGGCTAGAAATTTGTATTTGTAAGACTGATTACGGAAATAAAGATTTTTATTTATTTACTATTATAATAGAGAGAGAGGTCGAGATTGGCACAATACAGACAGGGGACGGGCACAAAATAAAGGAAGCCTTTATCGAGCAGCGGGTGATTGCGGGTTGAAATGATGATGATAATAAAGAAAATAAAAGCGAGTAGTTAGGTATACCTTAGCAATGTGTATATAATTTTAATATCATATAACTTTATTTAATGCAGTACACACTAGTGATGGGTCCCTGCACCTGTCCTAGTATTATCTAATACTCGATCCAGATATTCATTCTACCTAGTCCACCTAATATTAGTAGTTTCACGTAGTAACTGGTTAGACTAGACGTCGACTGATGCTGACTTAATCCATGTAGGTAGATAGTACCATCTATGGTGGGCTTTAAAACATATTTTTGATTGAATACGAGCGTAGTAGTAATGGCCCGGCGGCCATTCCCGGGGGGGTTCGGGGGCCCTTCCGTTCGGCAGGTTAATAATACTCGTCTGTGGGCAAATTCCTAGGGAAACAGTGTGGTGAAACCACTTACCTTTTCCACTTCCTAGGTATTATTTCATGTAATCATCTCATATTTTAACTTCGTCTTATATATTTGCTTTTATTTTTCCTCGCTTCTGCAACGATACATAATGTTTTAGTAACTACACACTACACTACACACATCGCAATTACTTTATCTAAACACATTTACTTACGTGTTCTAAATCACGAAACTTCGGACACTATTTTTCGACACTTTTACGTATCCCACAAGTTTCGGATCACTTCGATAATCTTATTATGCGTTTTTCCTTGTAATATTTAAATGTATCTCACTTTAATTGTTTTCTATTTACTAAATATTGTATTTTGGTTACGTTTTGAAGTATCTGACAACTTATTTTTGCTTCGTTGCTATGCAACTTATCAACATAATCCAATCAAAACTTTTTGACTTTCTTATTTATACATTTGGCCATCTAGATTTCTCGTTTTAAAAATATTATTTTGAAAATTATGCAGAACTCAGAAACCGAGGTTTCTTTATAAAGTTCAGCCGACGACTAATCATTACATCTCTAGCTTTGGATTCAAAAGGTTTACTCTACTGAGACGATCACCAGCTTCCGAATTGGAAGGTCAAGACTCCTTACTTGCCTCTTCCAAATTGGAAGGACTAGTCTTCAAGTACAAACACCAGCTTCCGAATTGGAAGACTACGGCCTCCAGACATCGCGCGCGCCTACGCCTGCCTGTGCCTGTCTCGCCTGTCAGCCTGCACCTTCGCCTGCCTGCGCCTGGTGGCGCCTGCCTGCCTGCACCTTCGCCAGCCTGTGCCTGCTGGCGCCTGCTGCCTGCGCCTGCCTGCGCCTACCTGCGCCTGCCTGCGCCTACCGGCGTCTGCCTGTCGGCGCCTGCCTGTCGGCGCCTGCTTGCCTTCGCTTGCCTTTGCCTACCGGCGCCTGCCTACCGGCGCCTGCCTGTCTTCACTTGCCTGCGCCCTTCGACGTCTGCCAAGTTCAGCGCTTGCCTCCACACCTTCGCCTGCCTCCACGTCAGCTGCACCTACCCCTTCACTTTTTATATTATCATCCTACATTTTAACCATCATCACCTCCATACTCACCATCCTCACTCACCTTTTTATTTTAACTTTGTTTGTAATTTTATTTTGACTTATAAATATTTGTAAATTTCTTATCATCTTTTCTTTTTTAAATGTCGCTTCACGACAACAGGCCACCACACTTTGACCATTCGCATCGCGGCATCATTTTCTCGATTTACGCCTCTCTCTTTCCACTCCTAAAATGACAGCGCCTAACAACAAAACTGGTGCTACAGCGGTGCACACCCCCACCACAACCTTACCGTTTGAGGTGGAGTTCGCTAACATCCGCGGACTCCATGCAAAACTCAATGCCGTACACCACCATCTTAAGACGGCACGGCCAGCAATGTTGTTCCTGACGGAGACGCAAATAATCCGCCCAGCTGACACCACCTACCTGAACTATCCCGGCTTTGTGCTTGAAGAGTCCCTCAAAGCCAAAGCCGGAATTTGCTTATTCGTTCGGGCGGATGTTTGCTGTCGCCGTCTGCGCTGTCTGGAGGACCCTTCCTTCTCCCTCCTAGTGGTACACGTCGACTTAGGCTCTCATTGCCGTGTCTACGTCTGCGTCTACCGATCCCATAACGGCGACATGGAGACAACTCGACTAATTGAACATCTTAGTCGGGTAGCAGATGATGCGCAGGAGCGGTTTCCATCGGCGGAACTGGTGTTTTTGGGGGACTTCAACGCCCACCATGAGTTGTGGTTAGGTTCCTCCAAAACAGACCATGCTGGTAGAACTGCCCACGCATTCGCTCTCACGCATGACCTGACGCAACTGGTGAACCAGCCCACCAGGATCCCAGACATAGTTAGCCATGCGCCCTCCTTACTCGACCTTCTGCTGACGAGTCGCCCAGCTGGATACCGGGTGGAGATTCGAGCTCCTTTAGGTTTCTCGGATCACTGCTTGATATCCAGCACAGTGCCCTTGGCATCGCGCCCGCCAACAGCGGTTTTGAAACGCCAGATTTGGCACTACGCGTCGGCAGACTGGGACGGGATGCGGGAGTATTTTGCATCCGTCCCTTGGAGGCAGCGCTGCTTTAGTGGGAAGGACCCGACCGCCAGCGCCACTGCCGTTGCTGATGAGATAGTATTAGGAATGGAATACTATATTCCACACTCCTATGTTATCAGCAAAGGCAGACGCAACCGCTGGTTCAATCGCGAGTGTGCCAGCGCTGTTGAGAGCAAACAGACGTCATACCGCGCTTGGATCAGAGGTAAAGCTCATGGGGATCCCGAAACTTGCTCGCTAAAAGCAGCCTATAATAATTCCACCAAGTCGTGTAAGAGGGCCTACATTAGAGCGGATGCCCAGCGCGTTGCACGAGTAGGCCAAGAACTCCTGACGCATCCTACGGGCAGCCGCAGCTACTGGCGTCTGGCCAAAGCCGTGCAATCCAACTTCTGCCAACCCTCGCTGCCACCACTGAGATATCTTGACGGAACTTTAGCTCACAAGCCGCAGGAAAAGGTCGATCTCCTGGCCAAACTCTTTGCGGCTAACTCCCGGATCGATGACTGTGATGCACAGCCACCCTCAATTCCTCACTGTGGCCACACAATGTCTGATATTAAAATCAGGCAGTGTGATGTCCGTGCGGAAATGCAGTCAATCGATGTCCGGAAAGCTAATGGCCCTGATGGCATCCCAGCAATAGTCCTGAAAATGTGCGCAGCGGAGTTGTCCCCTGTGTTAACGCGTCTGTACCGTCTCTCGCTCTCTTCGGGTTGTGTGCCGGAATCTTGGAGAGAAGCTAATGTGCAACCGATCCCTAAAAAAGGAGATCGGTCAGATCCGACTAATTACCGCCCTATAGCCGTAACTTCATTGTTGTGTAAGATCCTAGAACGAATATTGAACAAACAGCTTATTCGATACCTAGAAGATCACTCCCTAATTCACGATCGTCAATATGGGTTTCGGCCAAAACGGTCAACGGGTGATCTTCTAGCGTACGTCACACATCTCTGGGGTGAGGCTATTGACAAGCGTAGCGAGTCACTGGCAGTTAGCCTTGACATAGCCAAGGCTTTTGATCGGGTCTGGCACAAAGCTCTTCTCTCCAAGCTCCCGGCATACGGTTTGCCCGCTCAGTTCTGTACCTGGATTGCCAGCTTCCTGCATGAGCGTAGAATCCGTGTCCTTTTGGATGGATGCGCTTCGCGGTTCATGTCAGTGAACGCTGGTGTTCCTCAAGGCTCCGTTCTATCCCCCACGCTGTTCCTTCTGCATATCAATGACATGCTTCCTCTTGGAAACATTCATTGCTATGCAGATGATAGCACAGTGCATGGGGGATATAACGGGCACCCAACGGCTGGGCGGGTAGACACCGAAATGAAGCGAGCAAATCTTGTCATTGAGCTCGATCGGGTGTTGGACCTCATTTCTAAATGGGGCTCCGATAATCTGGTGGAGTTCAATGCCAAGAAAACACAGGTGTGCGCGTTCACAGCGAAAAAGTCGCCATTCCTTCCCCTTCCCTCTCTTCAGGGTACATCTCTAGGCCTGCAGAGCAGTATTAACATGCTCGGTATGGATATCCGCTGCGATCTGAACCAAAAGGACTACATCGAAACCGTGATTAAAAATGCCTCACGTAAACTCGGTGTCCTGAACAAGGTGCGGCGATTCTTCACGCCTGATCAGTTGTGTCTATTATACAAGACACAGGTGCGGTCTTGCGTGGAGTATTGCTCTCACCTTTGGGACGGCTCCACAAAGTACCTTCTCGATGCCTTGGACAGATTGCAGCGCCGCACTGTGCGCATTATCGGCAATGCAGAGGTCACTAAAACTCTCGAGCCTTTGCAATTGCGTAGAGATATTGCGTCACTCAGCGTCTTTTACCGTTTATACCATGGCGAGTGCTCTGAAGAACTCTTTGACCTCATCGCTCCTTCTCCCTTCCTCCATAGGAGTACGCGTGCTGCTCTCCGGAGTCACCAATTTACAGTCTCTAACATTCCATCTCGCACAAAGAAATTTGGTGACTCGTTTCTTTGCCGCACTTCTAAAAGATGGAATAGTCTACCAGCACACGTATTCCCTCCTACCTATGACATAGGGTCCTTCAAACGAGGCGTGAAGAAGCACTTTGTGGGCCGGCAGAGTGAGGATGACTGATGCTACGTCTCTTACGCTGCACCAGTTGTCCTCGCGCCTGGACCGCATTTCCACTTAACATCAGGTGGAGTGGGGTCATTTGCCGGGCTTAGTATAAAAAAAAAAAGTAGTATAAATAATATGATTTTAATATGTTTAGCTGTCGATTGATATTCTCCCTTCATACTTTAATAGGCTTAGAACTGTCAACTTGGCCATTAAATTAAATGTTGGCGTATTTAAATGATATTAATATTCATTTGAGTATGTATTTTTTTTGTTATTTTTTTATATTTTTTGTTATTCTTTTTTATTTATTTTGTTATTTTTTTTATATTTTATGTTTTTTTCATATGCTACTATACATTATTTACTCTAGTATCACGCAATACTTCACGCACCTATTCTTCTAGGATTTTGTCTTGTACGTAAATACCTATGGAATCTTATTCCGTGGTGTTAAAGTCGAAAACCGTGAAATGAAAAGAAATACTTGGTGTGCACAATACGCGCATATGTGTAATGGGAATATTACCTCTAATATTTGAGTGTAAGGTCGAAAATCGTGTAATTCACAAAAATACTAGGTGGATCACGTATTTTTATAAAAGTGGAATAGGTGCCGTCTAGTATTGAAAAATACCTAGTGCGGGGATCTGTTCAAGTAAATACGTCTCACCTCTAGTACACACACAACTTTTCATACATAAAAAAAAACAATAAATTAAAAACATGAAAGAAGAAAATCACTGGCGGACATTATAATATAACACAACGTATATCGAGCCAATGACATTTAACACATTTTGAAACACGATAAGTACCTATGGCAGAACATAATATAAAGGCGAGCGGTAGACTAATATCATAACTTAGGTCGGCAACGATGCGTGATAACGTTGAGTTAGTATTTTATTCGGCCAGCGTCCCATGGAAACAATAAATTTTCAACGGCACATCATATGAAAGAGACAAAATACATGGACAATTCTTATATGCCGTGCCGGTAGTTTGCATCTGGGCTACTATTTTATTTCTATTTCAACATTATGTTTACTGGAAGTGGCAGTAGTATCAAATAAAAAAAAATAGTTAAAAGTATTATCAAAATCTTTAAAAAATTGCCTACTGTGTTTTCATTAAAAACAGCAAATTTGGCTTTATTGTTAAAACAGTGTGTGTAAAACAGCTGACGTTGCAGTCCACAAATAAATTACTTAATAGTAAATGCTAGCGATTGCTACATTGCTTAAATTACATTATACATCCGTGTAGGTAATGGGTATTACTGTTGTTACCTGTATATTATTTTAATCATGTAGTGAGAGGGTGAGTGCAAAAAGACTAACGAGACAGTTAGTGAAGTACAAAGAGACAGTTGTAAAGAGAAGACCTCGGCGAACGTACTCCGAGACCACACGGAGACGTTCTCGTAAAAGCATTTATATGAAATTTTAGAGGTATTTCAGGATTTTTTTCTATCGAGCCAAATGTTTCCAATCCTGTTTTGTTCATCCCCTCACACATACCCTCTGTAATACAAATTTCAGTGCGAAATATCTAATACATTTTGAATAACAGCTAATAGAAAACAGCCAATTTTTCCGGGTCAAGTCAAGAGTTAGATAAACCGACTAGCAAATTTATAGAATGTTATGAGCTGAAATGTTCAGCAGCAAAAGAAGAGTGTCATGATTTATATGTATTAATAGTAAAAAACTCAATCCTTTACAATAACCATTTATTATAATGGATGAAATACAATTAAGTATTTTACCACAACTACGTAGTACTATTAGTTATTCTGTGCCACAACTACCAAAAGCCAAGTAACTCAAGTGTTAAACATCGGCAACTAGTGATGTGCTAATGGAATGATCTAATTTTCGTCTGTATTATACCCAGCAAATTATGCAATCAATTATAATATATACTCTTAAAAGCATGCTGCAACGTAAAATATATTAAAAAACGAGCAACGCTTCAAGTTTCTCGTCAAATCGTTGAGCGCATTCAACAGGTACACATTATGCAGACACTCAGTGGTGGCGCATCCAGTGAATCTGTTGCGTCCAACATTGGCAGGGGTCCAATTTCATTCTGCCCTGTTGTGTAATGACTCATAGGAACCGACGAGTCTCCCGGCCGAAGAGATGAGAGACGGACTTTCTTTTACATCAGCTTGGGAAGGCACGATAAATGCCAAATGCGTGGCTTTAATCACAGACCGTATTAAAAATATGAGTCACACTTCGCCCGACCTTCGAATTGAACAGTCTTGATATAGGACCAACTTCTTTGGGTAAAAAAGGTACATATTTAACTTCAATCAACAATACCAACTAGATAACGCGTCACGTACAAAATAAAAGCTAAATTCTGTCCACGTGAATAAATACTTTTTCAAAGCAATAAATTACTCCTGTCACTTAAAAATTAAAAGACGTCAATAACATTTAGTGGTGAAATCAGCCTTAAGAGGCAACAAATAAAATACTTTTTCCTGTTATTGCCATGCGAGAAAATAAGAGCTCACTTCTCAAGTGCGCTGGTATTTACCGAGACACATTTTTAGCGACGACCTGACATCTAGTTGTATTGTTGATCGAAGATATTTAATGAAAACAAAAGATGGCAAAAATGATAATTTTTTCACAATTTTAAAAATTGTTAGTTTGGATACTTATAGAATTAAATGAAATTTAATTTACCTTAATTGGTAGGGTGAGGATTCAATTCAATACGTGTTTTTTTTGCCTAAAACGTAGATATGAGCAATTTATATATTTGATTAACATAAACTATTTAGAATTCGGTCCGGAACTAGGCAGATTTGAATAGAACGACTGTTAGCGGTAAACCGATACAGAGCAAAACGGCCAGCCAGTTACGGGAAATTGCCTCATTGACAACGGCCTGATTGCCCGTTTGCATGATTAGATGGTACTGTAAATTGCAAATATATTTATTTTCTATACACACATATATGCACATATAATTATTGTTAGGCCCATTTCCCGGAGGCGTAGGCAGAGACTTCAGTTTTCCATTGGCTTACGATACTGATATACTTCCTTCATTTTATTTTATTTAGACTCGAAAGAAGTTGCAGTCTTTAAGAGGATTTTACGCATTTCGGTTTTCCATACAAACTTCCAAGTCGAAATTTTTAAAAACCAATAAGCCAAGATTGATCAAACTTTGCATGCTAAAGTAAAACACAGGAATCTAAATAGTTTGTTGAAAACATTTTAATTTTATTTAACTGAGTTATTGCGATTTTAATATTTCTATAGTGGACTTTAAATCGCAATAACTCAGCTAAATAAACGTTTTTTAAAAATGTTTTCAACAAACTATTTAGATCCCTGTGTTTTACTTTAGCATGCAAAGTTCGATCAAACTTGGCTAATTGGTTTTTAAAAATTTCGACTTGGAAGTTTGTATGGGAAACCGAATGGCGTAAACCCTCATAACATGTATGCAAAGAATGGCCCATAGAGTGGGTGTGGTGAAATAATTATGGTTTTATTGTAAATTATTAAATGTAATAACACTTGCTTATTAAACCCTTAATAAGCACTGTTATATAATAGGTAACCTTTACAAGTAACAGGAGATCTGTTAATTGTTTTATTGTGACACGTAAATGAAGTCAAGAAGTGTAACTATGTAGATATACAACATTATTTATAGATATTTAAGCTAAGCATGTATCTTTGCTTGTTCCTTAAGCATTCTAAAGATTGCGATAAGGTTATATAGGTACTCAAATAAACTTTCGTATTCAATTTAAGATTTTTAAAACATCAAACTGACATAAGTCTCACAATGAACTTAAAAGCAAAATCAATCATATTGATATTTAAAATTAGAACAATTCTGCTTGAAGTTTCAGACCTAGTAATTTGATTAAAACAATGTTTTTATTGTACAAAACAATCACGGGCTTGTGTTAAAAATTAAAATTTACTTTTTTAAGATGGAGGTGACCTGCGGAATATCAATACAAATATTTTCATGTAAGAATTATTGTTTCATGCGTAAAATTAAGAAAGTTGTCGAAAAAAATGTTTTTAGGAGTCATTAGATGTATGATGTATTGTTTTGTTATTGTTTAAAGAATTTGTTTCTCAACAAGGCCACGACCTTGTGCAATGATCAGGCTAACATACGTTAGTTTTTTTTAAATGTATTTAACTAATTCAGCGCATAGTACAAGTAACTTAAAAATACGTAAATTTCACAATTTCGTGCAGGATCCCCTTAAAGAATTGATAAGTGGTTATGAGTACGCCAGCAAAAGTTTCAGCTGGTAAAACTATCACAGACTCATGTGTTCACGTGGACGGAGCCGCGGGCCGGCCGCTAGAGTAACGAATAATACGAAATATTAAAGTACGGTCAACTTTAAAAAAAACTTATTTATTGAAATTTTTGCATTCACAATGCTATATAGATATAGGATAAAATGTTTACTAGAAAAAAAATCAACCCGTCTCAGAATCCCATTCCAGCTTTCCTGAAACTGGTTGATTATCTCTAGTAAACATTTTAAAATAAACATATTTTGTATCCCAAGTAACAATCTTTTCCAATCTGACTCGCCATAATTATGTTTGTTTCAAACCAAACATTAAACGTAAAAAAGTTCATGAAAAAGTTTAATTTTTGAGGTCAACAAAATATCGCACACACTAGAGGTTGAGCGAAATTAAAATACAAAAAACAAAACTGATTATTTCCAGTGTCGGCCTAATGGAGTTAACAAATTAATTAACTTCGGCACACACAGCTCTCCCGTGAGGGCGAATTTTAGTTCGGAAAATTTACCAAAATATATTTTCATTCGCTATTAATTTTACATGAGTTACAATAAAGCCTCGTACAGACGACACACAATTTCACAGCATACCTTTTTAACATAAAAACAGACAACACAAAAATAATAATAATATGAAACATCGAATATGGCCAAAGTGCTTAAAAACTTCGTTATTAATCGTGCAAAAGACACATCGTCCGTTTTATTTAGTAAAAAAAATAATTTAGTAAATTGGTAAAATTACCAATTAAAAGTTTCCTACATGACGTATCGTTGACAAAGTTGTCAATCAAAAATGTCGAGATAAATTGTCATTCTTTTTTACAAGCGTTTATGTTCGGCAGTGCGATTCTCTAAGTTAAAGCCTTGGTAGCAGCGGTTGCCGCAGCGCTGAGAATTGACTCTGTCTCTTTCATATTCATAGAATTAAAAAGAGACAGCAGATCACAGCCATCTATGTGTCGCTTAGAGAATCGCATAGCTGTCCCTCTGGTCCCTATAAAAAATGCTAGATTCAAATAAAAAAAACTACATTTCAAAGCGTCTCGTTTAAAAAGACCTAAAGTTAAAGTGCCTTTGTATGTTAGTACAAAACTCAGTATTTAAATTTATTCATGACAATAACAAAGGACATCTTTTTGTAGAGCAAGATTTAGCAAATGTAAATTAACTTTATTCCTTAACTTGTTTTATGAGTCTCTCTATTCAATTTGATTCTACTCCTACATAAAACCTACGCAAGTCACGTTTGTGTTTATTATTAAATTTCAAAATATAACAAGTATATTATACACTTTTTCTTTCATTAGGGCTTTATTGAAGCTGAAAATAGCCTTTGAATAAAAACTGGACAGCAAAGGTAAGATATTTGTGAACGCAAAATAACAATTTAAAACATAATAAGCTTTGCTTTGCTTTAAACACAAAACTTTTATAGGGCGGTCTATCGTTATATTGACAATCAAGATTTCAACTTTGTAACTTTGCAATGTCCAAAACTCAAAAAAAAAATTTAAAAAATATGTATTTGTAATATTAGGTACTTTTACTATTATAATCCTAAACAAGTACTATATTTTACGTTAAAAGACTGAAATCAGTGGTTGGTTTTACCAAACTCATAAACGTGTAAATTAAAATAAATAAAACTTCGAAAACCCATCCAAAATCCGAGGGCGAGCGTGCCAAACGTTCTAAAACAACCACAAAAGAGAACTACCCTATAAATTCCATGAATTCCGACATCGCCAGCTAGCTAGGTCTGTACCTACTCGAACCGCATGTATTTTTTCGTGCGTCTCTTTGCATGTTTACAAATAAGTGCATTTACAGACGTACCGAGTTGTAGGGTGTCAGCAAAAACAGTGGAAACACGGAAAAGTACGACACTTTTTTCCTTTTCCTTAGAGATTATTATCTCTGACTGACGAAAATGTTTGTTTGGAAGGCAAATTCGCTGAATAATGCAGGTAGTGTAACCAAAAACCGACGGACGGTAATGAGCAGGAGGGGAATATCTTCTACTTGTCTCTGCTTCTTTATACGAAACAAGTTTTTAGGGAGTGTATTTTTATAGGACAATACTTGCTGTTTCGCTGCCTGTAGTTTTTACAGCGTAACCAAAAAATTAGGTATAATACGTGTTTATCTACGCACGTAGAACTACGTAGTCTACGTAATTAATAGTTTGAGTTCGAAGGTACCACATATACCTAACAAGGAATAGTATATACAGGGTTAATTTTGGACCCCCGCCCCCCTCCCCCCCGCCTAAAGTAAATATGTGATAAAAAAGTAATAATACAATATTTGACGAAAGTACATAAAAATAATGAACGTTTTCTTTTTTAATTACAATTTTTGCCTACTTTTTATATCCTATAGTTCTAGGTGCGTGCGCGCGTACACCCGCGGTCAAAGCGACGGCGCGCTGTGATTGGTGCACGGGGGGAATAATAGCGGTCACGCGCATGCGCTTTGATAACCGCGGTAGGCCGCGCGTTATGTGACAATCATTTTAATTTTTAACCGACTTCAAAAAAATGAGGAGCTTCTCAATTCGGTTGTATTTTTTTTAAATGTTTGTTACCTCAGAACTCCGTCATTAATACACCGATTTAGATTTTTTTTTTTTATTTGAAAGGATATACTTCCAGATTGGTCCCATTTTTATCAAAATCCAGTTCTGATGATGGAATCCTCAAGGAATTGAGGGAACTCCTCGAATATTGTAGGCATCCCTATAGCGATTTCGGTATTTGCAGCAATAAGTCACGCATTTGCATTCAGAAAGTATCATTCGATGAAGTAGAACTGATGAAGAAGACCACAGAATGCCATTGGAACTCCTCAATGATAAGTATTTCACGGGTGGCGATAAGATATCTCGATTAAGATAGTTAAGCGACTATGACGAAGCAAAAGAAGGCAGGTACCGGAACTCAGTTCTATCCTTGAGGAATTGAGGGAGCTCCTCAAATATTGTAGACATACCTATAGCGATTTCGGTATTTTTAGCCATAAGTCAAATGAGGCCCACTCCGGCAATAAATCCTTCCTAACTAATATTGTAAATACGAAAGCGTGTGTGTCTGTTTGTCCGTCTGTCAATTGCGCATCGACCTGATTTTGCAAATAGATAGCTGAAGGACAAATAGTGACATATGCCAGTTTTTATCACTCCTTCTGAAACATTTCTATAAGGATTTAAAAATACACTATTCACATTATTAATTCTGTCACTTCTTATATAAATTCTTCTTAACGTCTTTATGCCGATGACTTACAAATTTACTCTCAGGCCTCGGCTGAGAACCTCTCAGAAGCGATTGAGCAGATCAATGGTGACTTTGCTACGATCTACGACTGAAGCAAGTTAAAAACGTCACTGTAGTTTGCCTAACGGTGAACCCTAGTAACTCGCAAGTCGTCATCGTAGGAGGGTCTATACAGCGTTCACGAGTAAATCTGAGTAACTTGCTGTCTGTTTTGGATGTAGATTTCCTACTTTGTGATAGGCGTTTCTCGTTTTCTTCGCATGTCGCATTTAAACGGCGCTGTCTCATACGAGCAGCGCGTTTTGTAGGTTTACCAATATTCGCTTTCGATAAATACATCGGAACAATTCACTAAAAAGAGAGAAATAAACAAAAATTTTACCAAAAAAAAACCGACTCTTAAAAATTTCACTGAAATAAATGCACTAAAAGGTAAAAAATAATTGCATAGTTTAGTTTGTTCAATTTACTTGCAATATTAACCTTTGTTCTACTCAATCTTATAATCTTAAAAATTATTTTTGGAGTCGGTGCCAGCCTAATACGACGATGTAGCAATACCTAATAAAATCTATTTACAAATGAACACGACAACTGTTAAAGGCTAATTAAACATATTTACAAATAAAAACGACAATTGGGTTAAACGGCAGCGAGGCCGACCTAGACGGACGTGGAGAGATGAGCTTGATGCTTACGCGAAAGATTGGCCAACACACGCAAAAGACCGCAAATACTGGAAGGGGGGGGGGGCCTTTGCCCAGCAATGGGACAATATGGGCTAATGGAAAATGAAAGGCTGAAGCAGGAGTTATTAAAAACTTTATTAAATAAATTATCAGGTAATAACTTTCTTACTTATAAACTAAACTATGCAATTATTTTTTACGTTTTAGTGCATTTATTTCAGTAAAATTTTTTGGAGTCGGTTTTATTTTTGGTAAAATTTTCTTAAGGAAAAATTGAGTCAAAAATGTAAAAAATAATGTTTTGTCATTTAATATTTGGTTGTACTGCTGCTATAGGATCAAGTACAAAAAATTTGGCGGTGCGTCCAAAATTAACCCTGTATCCTACTAATATTATAAACGCGAATGTTTGTAAGTATGGATGGATGTTTGTTACTCTTTTACGTAAAAACTACTGAATGGATTTGGATGAAATTCAGCATATAGATAGTTTATAACCTGGGTTAACACAAAGGATACTTTTTATCCTGATATACCCACGGGAACGGGAACCACGCGGGTGAAACCGCGAGCGGCCGCTAGTATGCTATATAATTACTAGGCTACGGCTACTACCATGGGTACCGTTCTGGTGAAATATGTGAACCCTATCAAGTAAAATAAAAAGTCTTTGGTCTTTGGCAGTGGCAAAAAAATTGCTAAAGCAGTTATTTAATGAGTTTAATTTTATTTATTTCTAACAGCTCCAAACGTGATGAGATGATTGGAGTTGTCTTCCATCAGAGCATCATCATGGTGCCTCTACCAGTACTACAGTGTGCAAGCAATTTTAAATCGCCCACCGTATTTCACGGACATCAACGACTGAGGTTGTTTCACCTAGCAGTGAAACAGTATATAAGCTATTTAATTACTAAGTTGGATGAAAGTTGCTTAAAATTTGCTAAAGCAGCTATTATGTTATGGTAATTATTATACCTTTAGTAATTTTTCTTGTAGTAGTAGTCTTGAGTATCATCCCAGTAAGGAGTGACATCATGGTGCCTCTACTAGTACAACAGTATGGTGTGCAAGCAATTTTAAATCGCCCACCATATTTCACGGACGGAATTTAATATCGGCGCGTGTTGCCGTGTTTACGACACCGCGCCCATTATCTATCTGAGAGCAGCAACCACCAGCACCAATGAAATATGCTGTCTTTGGCTTGTTTTTTTTATTAAATGGAGGTATAGAGCGTTGCGGCATTTGTACTTTAGATGTTGCGTATTTGTTAAAGTTGGATATTGTGCTATTTACCGTCATGCCAAAATAACATTCAAAAGGCGGCATTTATGGGAAGAGAGAGAGAAAGAGGAAGGCTTAGGCCGACGTAATATTGACATATGGAACAAAAACGTCGTAATTAATAAAAAAAATACAATTAAGGTAACCAAATTAAGTGTAAAAAAATAAAATAATTGTGAGTTTCTCAACACAAAAATGTAGGTAAACCCAATTACGGCATGAAATGAAAAGAATAACAAAGTAGTCCATAATAAATAATGAAATAACGTGGTAAGTAATAACAATCGGAGGGCCGTAAATATTAATTATATTTTAATTGCATACCAGAACGCGACTGACGACGGCCGGTCGACATAAACGTTCACAGAAATCACAATCACATCAATTTGTCACCAATTAAGGATCATAAGAATAAAAGGAACCCATTAGGTCATTTGACGGGGACAGAATAGCTTTTCAACGTGATAGTATTAAAAATTGCAGACAAACAATGACTAGGGCGACTAATCATGAAATCACAGGTAAAATACACTTTCTAACAGTTACTTTTTGGGGGTCAAAGTTGCTCGCGTCCGTAGGTTTACCCTTGAGACCCTACACGTGACCCCTGGGTGGTGCTAAATGAGTGACACCAACTGAGTGGTAGAGCCACGCTGCGTTGGCACACACAGCACACATTGGGCTGGCTCGCCCGGCGTAATACCACCCTCTCACTAATATTCGGCGTGAAATAATGGCACTTGGTGCTGTTGTGTTTCGTCCGACCAGTGAGGGTTCCGGAGCCCCCCCCCCCTCCTCCCAATTCCTATTCCTTCCTTAAACCTATTCCTTCCTTAAACCTATTCCTCCCTTAAAGGCCGGCAACGCGTCTGCGATTCCTCTGGTTTTGCAGGTGTCCATGGGCGGCGGAGATTACTCTCCATCAGGTGACACGCCTGCTCGTTTGCCTCCCTCTTTTAGAAAAAAAAAAAAACTTCCTTATACAAGCAATAGTAAGCTTGCACAGCACCTTAGTGAACGTCTTGCGCCTGAAGGGGACCGAAGCTAGTAAGTATTCAATTCTTTCCTCGACACGTTTCAACCCATTCGCAGGGTAAGCGGTCACATGGGGTCGCCCTGTTCCAATATGCAGTGTTCGCGTAAACTTTGTAAAACAAATATAGAAGACAATGTTATGAAAAATTTCTATGCGTTTCATTCATTCACGTTCGCTGTCCCCTAAGAGAATTGTATTCTATACACAGCGTAGGTACTCGAATGAATGACTACTATTTATATGTATACGGGGACGCGCTCGGTTTATGTCGTCGTAAACTTTGAGAAAGTAAATGTTTTGCTTACGTAACGGACGAATGAATAATATATTTATTTGAGCAATGAGAAGCACACTTTTAATTAAAAACAACTTTGAATTAACTTATTCCATTGGTTGGATAGCATAATGTAGCTTTCAAAGTTCATTTAAGCGGTCTTATCACTTTTAGTGATAAGACCGCCCTTTGTACGTCAACTTAATATGTAATTATTTTTATTTTTTTGTCAATATGTCTTTTTGTGGTGTACAATAAAGTATATTTATCTTTATCTTATCTTATCTTTAAGATCATGATGTTCTTATGGCACCTTACCGCGCCACTATCACTGCATCATCTAGATTAGGACCTCAAAAGCTATCTTGCAAGTTAAGCCATTCTTAAAACTTTCATCTCACCTCATATAAGTGACGACAAGGCCAAATATGGAAGCAAACATTAACCAAAATCCTAAACCGCTGAGGAAATAGCTATCTTATCTCAAACCTAAAAAACACAACATTGTAACAACCTGTAATGTCTAGACCATAATATGAATAATGTAGGCATTATTCGCAATATGACTCCTCAAATATAATAAAAATGTTAGTAAAAGTAATAACTTATAGTACCAAGAGAGCAGAAACTCAAAGTAGGTTCCAGCGTAAAACAAACGGCCAAGAGGATATAAGGCGCAATTTCTTAGAAAGCCTAACGTTGATATCTCCAAAGTTTCGAATATACAAACTGGAGCGAACCTCGTTAGATAGGTACTCTTTGGAGTTTCTGCCGTCCTAGTACTTTGAATTGAAAACGGGAGCTTTGCTTAGTACAAACGTATTATGTAGAATAGAGCTTTCCGCTCCGCCGCCTTCCGCGCGGAAATTTTAACGCAAACATACCTGAAACAAAACAAAAACACAAATGAAACAGGGAAAAATCCTTTATACAGATTTCAAATTCACTCAACTTAAGCTTTCTATGCATTATCTAGTGTCGTTAAGCTTTTATTAAATAGTCATATGTCCAGCAAATAAAGAAAAAACACAAATCAGCTAGTATTAGCTTCATAATTTGTAAAATGCTTCAAAAATCAGCTTTAAATAACTCCTTAAACTAAAATTGATTTACCTAATAACAATTGGTTTTATATAAAATTTTATCTGAATAAGGCTAAATTGCGAGTATTAAATGTTTTTTATTAAGCAACCTAAGTTAAATGAGATGTTGCAAATGCATCAAACACATTAGTATGACTAAACGCAATAAATAACGTTCAAATCAAAACTTTCAAAGCTCATAGCAATATCATTCAATACGTAAGAGAATTCAGAGCTACCAGGCGTACATAAATAGCGAAGAGTTTCTGTAAGTAATGTGTTTAGAGGCGCATAATTTATATCGAATCGCTATAACGTAGTAGCCAGAATCGACAGATAACGTGAGACGGTATCGATGTAACAAACTTTTGTATACGTGGTTCGAATGATTAGTTACCTACTTACGGCTGTTATGAGTTCGTGTAATAGTAGGATACCTGTAACATTTGCAGTACTTTATCATAACGAGTTGTCTGATAGAATAAACTTTCAGAATAAGTTGTTCATCACAGGGCTCACTAAAAGAATACTTGCAAACCCTCTCTTTCCTTGGATGTCGTAAAAGGCGACTGACGGACTGAATACTGCACATACATCCGACAGCTTAAAGCGGCGATGGGCTCACCACCTATCACGCTGAGCACATGTGCAGTTGCAATTTGGTGAAACGTAGACTATGGTAGTCAACTGCTCCTGCGGTCCTCGTTGTCTAGCCTCTGTCTAACCCTTAGGAGATGATAATTGAGAATCTATGTGAATTGCTAAATAGGTACTAAAAGGCCACATGACAATGTGACCCCTTTTTCTTAAGGTAAAATTTTACAGGAATTAGAAAAAACTGAATATTTTGATAAAGACGAGCGATAGAGACGAAAAAAGAATATCGGGTAAAAATGTGACATGTGCCCTTTTAGTATTTAGGCATTTATGTATGTACTAGCGGCCGCTCGCGGTTTCACCCGCGTGGTTCCCGTTCCCGTGGGAATATAGGGATAAAAAGTGTCCTATGTGTTAATCTAGGTTATAAACTATATGTATGCCGAATTTCATCTAAATCCATTCAGTAGTTTTTACGTGAAAGAGTAACAAACATCCATCCATACTTACAAACTTTCGCGTTTATAATATTAGTAGGAAGTAGGATTATAATATTAGTAGGATTCATTTTCAGCCTATAAACGTCCTACAGCTGGAAATAGGCCATCTCACATGGAACATATGGCGAGAATAAGCCATCCATAACCCACTGCGGTGGGTTAGTGGGTTACAATGACTGTCATCGTACGTCAACAAACTCCACCAACAGCGATAGTGCTCGATACATATTCAAAATTTTGTCTCCAATCCTTTTGCTAATATTGCTTAACTTGAAAGATCGCAATCTAAATGCGCATACTATTGCATCATCGGGTCTTAGTACCTACTAATGAATACTATAGGCACGTTAAATTCTTTCAAAGTCAAAATCTCGTTACATTATCTATGTCTTTATGTTGCAGTAAAGTTCGAGCGTCCACGTTATAAATTGAGTTTGCTCTAATGGCCGCCAATGTTCCGGGATTTAATTCCCTCACTGGGCACTTACATCAAATTTATTAGCGGTCGCGACGTAAACAACACTACACACCCGAGTGCAACGCTAAATGTCCGCGTTGCACCCTGGAAGGCTGGCCGAGTAGGGTTGGCAATATCCCCGCAAGGAGTCAACAATTCGTGTCAAAAAATTTATCAAAAACTTCTTGTAAAAAAAAATATGTCATAAACATCCTGTCAACATCGTGTGTTCTTTGGCAATGTTTACGAAAATATGATGATTCTTCGTTAATATGTAGCTCTTGCGATTTTTTAGCTCTAGAGTGAACCCATAAAAATTAAACAATAAATGTTTTTCTTTTCTTCTGTTCATTGGTAAGTGCGGTCTGCGCCTCCCCAAGCGCAGTGGTATGAGTAATGCATTTTCTACTGAATAAAATAAAGTTTAGCCATATCTGATGGGGTTTGGATGGCTGCTGCTTGGGGGAGTGCTGGCGACACGTAGGGGAAAACTACAGGAGAAGCAGGAGCGCAAGTAAGCAAGCCTATTGCATTCCAATCACATAAATAATCATACAAATCAAATGGCCGTCAGTCAGGTATCAGCAGAATTTATGAATGCAGATTTTCTTAACATAGAACTCGACCGTATAGATAAGAAATAATTTTGATAGTCATGTAAACCTAACAGAATCTGGCAGCATAACTTCCCCTTACTGATCTATTTGCATCGCTCACCCACTCATAACATAGAAACTGGCAGTAGGAATAAAATGTAGTATTGAAAAGTACTAAAACGGTCAAATAGGATTTTATATCACACCACATAGCCAACCCTGGTAGTGATTCACAAATTCAGTGCTCAACGCTTTTAGTGCGCCGTTTAATACCTCTCCTAGGGAGATACGTATAAAATTGGAGATAATAACATTTGTATCGGCTATTGAGCATATTCGAGTGAGCGGAATTTTAAAAATGCAATAAATTTTTAGCGTTTCTAGTAAATGTTTTACTGCATCGTCTTTAAATTTGAAATAGATTTCAGTGAAGCGTATGCGTCCTTAAAGTACATAGTGCTATGTATTATTTAGTGGCTTATCTTGATTGCTGTCACAAACACACGAAAACAAAGACATTGACTGAAATAAAATTACTTTTCTCGGACAGAAATATAAAATACATACTATAAGAGGATGTATTTTATATTTCTCTATCTATATTCACGGCTATTTATCCCCCAAAGGTTAGTCAATAGTCAGCGACTTGGTAATGAGGACCGCAAGCTGATATTTTCCGAAAGGAATATGGAAGAATGAAAGAAAGGAAGGGAAGCCGTAACTGAGGCTTAAAATAATGATAATAACTTTTGAATTTCTGTAATCTATATAAAAATATGTATTACCTAAATAAAATAGTTAAAAACAACGTTCCAAAATCCACCTTAAATACTGATCAGCCGAGAACTAAGGACAATAAGATCTGAAAGTTCCGAAAACTGAATTTCCATTCCACTAAACCTGGCCAACTAAAGTAGGACAAGCTCACAATACAAGCGGGAATGAATGGCGGACTGGAGATTGAGAATTCTTAAAACACTTAGCACTGACGGATATTATTGAGTAACTAACTCCTTTGGGTAATGGCGAGCGAGCTCTAGTGACATTATTGTGGAAGCTCAACAGCTTTCTTAGAGATCAGTAACTGGATGGGTGACCGAATATACATACATACATATAATCACGACTATTATCCCGGAAGGGTTATGCAACGAGGACTGCAAAAGCAGTCAATAGTCAATAGTCAAAATATATTTATTCAATAAACTCAATTTATAAGTACTTTGAAACGTCCAAATATTTTTTAACCTACCACCCATTCAGGACATCATTTTTTAACTGTGGCAAAGAACGGGCGCACGAAACCACAGCGCACAGAAGCAACGACATTTACAAAATATATATATATATATATATATATATATTATATGTCGTTACCAGGTCACAAAATACAAAATATGAATTTGAATGTAAATAGTTTAATTAAATATGGTGATCTATATAAATTAATTATAGGCAATTAGAAATAGCTGTTGGACTACTCCACTTGGTACTTGGAGCATTTCAGACCCAAGCTGTTTTGTCTTCTGTATAATCCGACACTTAATAATAAGCTTTTTTATAAAGCTTTTCTTTGATTTTGATTTTAAATTTATCAAGATCTAATTTCTGAATATCATTTGGTACTTTGTTGTATAGTCGTACACACAGACCCTTAAAAGTATTATTTATTTTATGGAGCCTAGTATAAGGCACTGCTAATTTGTTCTTACTTCTAGTATTTAATTTGTGAATATCACTGTTTTATTGAAAACATTTCAATATTTTTATGAACATACACAAGATTTTCATAAATATATTGTGATGCAACTGTCATTGTACTTATATCCTTAAATCTCTCTCTGAGAGTCACCAGCCTGTAGGTTATATATTGCTCGAATAGCCCTCTTCTGCAGCACAAAGATAGTTTGAATGTCGGCAGCATTTCCCCACAGTAAAATGGCGTACGACATTACACTATGAAAGTAACTGAAATAAACTAATCTAGCTGTATCAACGTCAGTTAACTGACGGATCTTCATTACTGCATAAGCCGCAGAGCTAAGTCTATTCGACAATTTAGCTATATGTGGGCCCCACTGAAGCTTGGCATCCAACGTGATGCCTAGAAAAACAGTGGTGTCCACAGGATTCACATTCTTATCTTTCATTTGTACACTAGTTATTACCTGCTTAACATTAGGCAATACAAATCTTACACATTTGGTTTTTCCCTCGTTTAATAGCAAGTTATTAACACCACCAGTGAACAATCTTTGAGACCGCATTATTCACATCGTCATAATTTGGGTGTCGTCGTTTCACTTTGAATAAAAGTAAAGTATCTTCAGCAAACAATACTATCTCATGACTGTCTTTTACAAAATAAGGTAAGTCATTAATATAAACCAAAAACAAGAATGGACCAAGTATTGAACCCTGCGGAACTCCCATTTTAACCACTGATCCCGGAGATCTTTTACCGTTAATGTCGACCTTTTAAATCCTGTTACTCAAGTATGAGATTAGAAGGCTCAAATTCCATAGTGGTTAAGCTTCCTGACCAAAGTTTCATGTAAAACACAATCAAAAGCCTTGGATAAATTACAAAATACCCCTAGGGCATCCTGTGATTCCTCCCAGGTATCAAATATTTGGATTAAAAGCTCATCACCGGCGTCAGTTGTAGAGCGACCCCTAGTAAAACCAGTCCTCCGCCATAGTTCACTTTTCACCAAATAGCGACTGCATATTGAGCATAGCGAGCTTTTCGAAGACACTGAATACGAGCAAGCCTTTGGTAGGTACGAGCAGCAGTTCAATGATCTCAAAAGGAACATCAATAGCAAAATGTGGAATCAATGTCATCGCGAAAAGTCTACGCCCCAGATGGACATACCTAACTTTATGGGAAATTACCATCAATGGGTTTCCTTTAAAGATTTGTTCGTAGAGGCAGTACACAACAATCGCTCTCTATCAAATGCTCAAAAGTTACAGCATCTCAAGAGCAAACTACGGGGTGAAGCAGAAAAATTGGTGCAACATTTAACCATCACTTCCGAAAATTATGAGGTGAGCTGGGATATTCTCAATCGCAGGTACAATAATGCGAAACTCATATTCAATAGTCACGTTAGTATCCTATTAAACTTGCCTTCCATACAACAACAATCAGCGACAGCTATTAAAAAGATATTCGACACCACCAATGAGTGTCTTAATGCAATAAAAGCACTCGGCGTCGACATAAGTACGTGGGATCCACTAATTGTTTATCTTTTATCAAATAAACTAGATTCCGACACGCACATTGATTACATTGAGTCTTTAAAAAATCCACGGGAGTTGCCGGCGATAGTCGACTTGTTGCAGTTCCTAGAAAATAAATTTACTTCCTTAGAGGCGTCTCGACGCAAACCAGAGTCATCCAAACCTCTATATCAACAAGAGCCAGTAAATAATATAAAGAAAACTCAATTTTTCAAATCATTAACGAGCCATCAAAATCAAACCAGTCAGAAAAGTTGCAACAAATTGACCCAAAAAAGTTTTAAATGCGCAATTTGCAATAAAGATAGAGATCACGGCATTTACAATTGCGAAACATTTCTAGCTATGCAACCACAAATGCGACATAACATAGTTAAAAAATTATCACTATGCACAAATTGCCTGCATTTCCATCGCGATGGAAAGTGCTTCACCAACAAAAAATGCCGTGAGTGCGACGAGGACCACAATACCTTATTGCACGGCGCTAAAATGTTTGTCGGTCAAAACCGAGCAGCATCGCAACAAGATGACGCATACAATAAATCGAGCCAATTAAAAACGAATGTATTGCAAGAACAAGAAGGTGAGATTTTACTCGCTACTGCGTTGATACAAGTAACCAAGCATGATGGATCTGTTCAAACTATGCGAGCACTAGTTGACCAGGGGTCACAAATATCTCTGATTACCGAATCTGCAGCACAGAGTTTAGGCATAAAACGCAAGGGATGCAAAGCCGTTATATTCGGGGTTGGCTCCAAGGAAAATAAATGCAACGGGGTAGTCTCACTGTCACTATCTTCTATGTATAATGACTACACTCTTGACGTCAATGTTTTCGTTACGAAACGGCTAGTAAACAACTTGCCAAATAGGTCGTTTTTAAAACCAAATTGGTCACATATTGAGAACATAAATCTAGCAGATCCGGAATTTTACAAAAGTAACTCAATAGACATATTATTGGGAGCAGATGTTTATTCTGCAATAATTTTAAACGGAATTATAAAAGATAAAGATACCATGCCGGTAGCACAGCAAACTCGGTTAGGGTGGATTTTATGTGGCAACGCTAGTGTTACAAAATCATATCACTGCAATGTGACATTGATCGATGATGACCTTCACAAATTTTGGTCAATCGAAGATGTAGGTGACAATCACGATATGTCTTCAGAAGACCTACACTGCATCCAACTATATCAGTCAACCACCGAACGCCGAGCCGATGGCAGATATGTCGTTCGTCTACCACTACATTCCGACATAGATGAGAAGCTGGGCCAGTCCAAGCCAAAGGCCGTTGCGCAATTTTACCAATTAGAACGAAAGTTTATACGACAACAAAGGTTAGCAGCTGAACAACAACAAAGGTTAGCATTTGTGCTCAGCGTGACAGGTGGTGAGCCCATCGCCGCTCTATGTTGGATGTATATGCAGTCTTTAGTCCGTTAATCGCCTTTTACGACACCCAAGGGAAGAGAGGGGGTGGTAGTATACTTTCACCGCTGCACGCGACAAGATTTAAAAAGTGTGGCCCTTAAATATGTTTGTGACGCAATGTTCTGTAACACACATGGTATTACACTAGAAAAACCTTTAACGCAAACTACTTAGTAATAGGTATCCTACTTTAAACTATCGCGTTGCATTGCATTAAAACTATTTTAACGGGACCTAACACGATTAATTTTTGTAAGTAAGTACATATCTACTTACTGCTAGCAAATGCAAACCGCGACATCTGTCTATAAAAAGAAACTCCGATACTGTTAGTGTAGTGTGCCGGAGTCGTGATGCTGACGATTCATTACACTGTGGCAATTTAAGTAAAAATGGGAGGGTGGATGAAGAAACAAATACCCGCCCGAGCCGACGACGCCGCGCACCGCCAGTTCGCTTGTGACCACGGCAGCAGCATCGCGGCCGAAACGTTAAGCAGTAAGTAGATATGTACTTACTTACAAAAATTAATCGTGTTAGGTCCCGTTAAAATAGTTTTAAAGGTATCCTACTTATTTTACTTAAATATTTAGTTCACAATGGAACACGACAGTTTAGAAGCGTATATTTAACAGTAAACTTATAAAATAGAATGATTTCTCAAACAGAACATGTCTATTAGTTAGGTAGAAGATTGATAACAGTATTATAATTACAATATTCCTTTAAGATCACGCAATCTGTCCATTAACCACTAAAGTCAAAAGCTAACCACTTCTTCTTCAAAGGTGGATTAAAACACAATCGCAGTAATTACTTTTGGAACTCTTGCAAAGCCTGATCCCAAAGCACGATTCAATATCACTTTAATATTCTAGCCAAACTTTACTAATGGACTCTGAAAACGCCCAATGATATTAATAATTTTTCGTATTTGTCAATAGGATAAAGAAATTACGTATAAAAATGTATTGTGAATTTTCCAAGTGTGCGTGGACGGCCAATGTCATAACTATTATATTACTATTTACTGTAATTGGTATAATAATTAACGTTGTAAATAAGAATAAATATATGAATAGCTAAAAGTACTTGAAGGAATCTCGAAAGCCAATTTGTATTAGGTACCTACAAGATATTAAAAAAACCAGACTCTACAATGAAGGTTTTTCTGCGAGCCGGCATCAAGAAACCATGTTTATGAACCCATCCAGATTATCCGAAGCGATCAAGTCGGATGTCGGATGACGATAAAATGCTTCACGGCATGGTCAGGGTCACCGAACAATCGCCAGAAGTTTTCTAAGAGTTGGCATTCTGTACCCTTTGTTTTTTTTAATAAAGATTATTCGAAAGATATCGAGAGATAATATGATTTTTTATAAAGGTTGTCGTCTTTTTTCAGTGTTATAAATTTTACTTAAGTATATTTAAGCGTTAATAAAACGCTAAAATATATAAAAAACATTAATAAAGATTATTTTTAATGTGCGTTTAACACATTAATAATAGTCCTGTTAACCTATCCTGTTAATCTAAATGACTGTGTCGGAGTGGGTTCACGTCAGTAGTGTAACGGAGGTATGGGTTGAAACTAGTGATGGGTCGAGGGCAAAACAGTATAGGGCAGAAACGGGCATAAACGGGCATATTGGGCAAAAACTAGTTTACGCCCAAATAAATGCCCGATCACTGGGCAAAAATAAAACAACAACTTTATTCTGTAAAAAAAGCTCCTAAGTTTCGATTTTAATTATATTATGATATGGATATCTTTAAAATAAAACGAAATGTTGATAATTTGTAACAATATGTAAGCTTAATCAAATAACGTAGTCATAAAATAATCTCAGTCATATTAAATTACAGTTGAGCATAATAATTTAACTATAAAATGATAACTAAATCTAACTATCTTTAATATTTCTGAAAATTTTAAGTATTTCAAGATATTTTCAAAGAAGCACACTCTTCAAAGTACAACTTGTAAAATACCGACAAGCAAGCAACTGAGCAACACGCGTGAGCGAGACTGTGAAGCTTAGTTTTCACAAGGTTATCGTCACCTATAAGTTTCCTGGCTCTGCCTTCCCCCGAATCGAGCGCGGCAAGTTGATATTTTGCTGAGCCGTCCCAAATGTGGCAGCAATACTCTGTGCACGACCGGACTTGTGCTTTATATAGAGTTAGCTGTCCCGACGTGAAACATCGCTTGGCCTTATTTAGAACACCCAACTTTTTGGCCGCAGTTTGAGCCTTGATTTCGATATTTTCGCCGAAGTTAAGATTGGAGGTCAACTTCATGCCAAGGAGATCGAGCTTGTCGGTAATTGGTACATCAACACCGCGGAAAGGAGGAGCCAGGTTAAAAGAGCTCCTTTTGGCCGAGAACAAACACCTATACCTCTCTGTGACCGTGCTGTCGTCTGCATATGCAACAATTCCGGGCTTAAGCAGATCGTTAACACGCAACAAGAAAAGGGTAGCATAGAGAGCGGAACCCTGAGGAACCCCGGCATCGATAGCCATGAGGTTAGAGGAACAGCGATCAATGACTACTCTGATTGACCGTTCACTCAGGTAGTCCAAAATTCAGATACAAAAATCAGCAGAGATGCCATACGCTGGAAGCTTTTTAAAATAAATGTCTATTCTATTCTATTCTTTCTCAGCAGGCTAGCGTGCCAGACCCGGTCAAAGGCTTTCGAGATGTCAAGCGACACGGCAAGCGCTTCACCATGCTTCTCAATTGCCTCGCCCCAGCAATGTGTACCGTACACCAGTACCCCCCTGTGAAAGCCATATTGGCAGTCGCTGAGGAGGTCGTTAATTCTAGTTACGACGACAAAAGCATTCTATTCAGTACCCTTTCCATAACTTTGCAGCGTTTAGAGATGATGGCAATTGGTCTGTAGTTGGTGGCGTCGGCACGAAGCTTCCAAGACTGAGGAACCGCTCTAGTAAGAAGAGAAAGGCGGTACAGACGCGTTAGAACCGGAGACAATTCAGGCGCACAGACCCTAAGTAGTGTAGCTGGAATCCTGACTGGGCCGCTGGCCTTATTCACGTCCAGATTCTGCAAAGCTTTTCTTACCTCTTTGGTATGAATGGTGACACTTGGCATGGAAGCACCACGGTGAGGTAAAGTCGGCGCCTTTGTAAGGTTTGCATCTAATCGCGAATTGCTCGGGAACAGAGATGCAAAATGATTTGCTATCTTCGTTGCAGTGTACGCCAACGTCCCATCAGGCCACAGCATGGGGGGCAAAGTGGGCCGGCAAAAATTTTACTCGGCTGACTTGGACAGGGACTAGCTGCGTACTACCAGCAGGGTATGATGTTAGTCTGGCTCCTATGCGGCTTATGTGGTCGAATCGCGCCTTGCCGATCATTCTTTTGCACCGATTAGCTGCAGAGTTGAAGGCCTTCTTCTTTGCATGAACCCTCCGAACCCGTTCTTTACAGTCACAAGCGCGTACCCAGGCTTGTAAAGCAGATTCTTTACGTACTTCTGCACTTGCACAGTCCGCATTAAACCAAGGTCGGGCATTGTGACCGTGAAGGACGTCGGAGAATGGAATAAAGTA
This sequence comes from Scoparia ambigualis, assembly GCA_963921215.1. NCBI lineage: Eukaryota > Metazoa > Arthropoda > Insecta > Lepidoptera > Crambidae > Scoparia > Scoparia ambigualis. The sequence continues at coordinate 20,862,482 of OY992526.1, forward strand.
TTCCATTCCCTGACGAATCACTTCCACGATCGCGTCTGCAGAACTGAAGAGGGATCGTTCGAAGAAAAACGCACTTGGCGCCAAAGGTATGATGCAAAGAAGTATCGCATCTCGTCCCAATCAGCTGACTCGTAACGCCAGACACGCCTCGTGCCCCTAGGGCTGACATCAGGAGGCGAGCAGACACATACGGATTTCACCATAGAATGTTCGGACGTTCCCAGGAGAGCTGAGACCGATACTGAGTGAATATTAGGGTTCGTCGACAGTAAAAAATAGAGACAGTTTGGCGTATGGCCATCAGCATCAGGTACCCGCGTCGCCACATTCACCATCTGGGTGACATAGTATGCTTTAGATATCGTGGACAGAGTTCCGCGCCAACGTGGCCATACTCCAGGAGTTCGGCATCACGCAGCGTCTGTCGGCCGTAGTACAGTGGCGAATACTGCATTACTTTGGCCATGTTTCTCGGCGGGAAGGCGATTCCAAGGAGCGGCTCGTCGTACAAGGAAGAGTAGTAAGAGTACAAGGAACCAGATCACGTGGCAGGTTATCTGTGCTCTGGACTGACCAAGTCAAATCCGCATTAGGGGACAATGTATCAGACTGTGCCAGACAGTCTACAAACAGGGAGAGATGGCGGGAGATCGTGAGGAGAGCTGTATCCGCCTCAACCACCAAACTTGACGACTCAAAGTGACCAAGACCGTTCTGCCAAGAGCGAATCGATAGAAAAGAGAAGTTAAACTGAAGAAACTATAATAATAATAAATAAATAAAATCAGTATAATAGGAAACATCAGTCATTACATCACGGAGGCTGTTGTTTGCAACATCAACGAATTCTAATTCCAATCACACTTACATTAAATTACAGTTCAACATTTTAACTACATATTTAAGTAAAATATTAGAACTAATTCCAACTATCATAAATACTTCTCAATATTTTAGCCATTTTAAGATATTTGGTTTTTACTTAACAACAAAGGTACAACTTTTGGATTTTCACATTTAGGTACATGAATATAATCAAGGCCAATATTACAAATTGGTATGTATAAATTTAACTTTAAAAATATAATAATACCAGCATATACGAAACTTCAGTCATCATCATCATCAGTGAGGTTGTTGATAGCAACATCAACGAATTCTAATTCTCGATTGGTCGAAGAAGATATTGATGGTTGGGGATCATGGGACGTAGTCCGAATCAAACCAAATCCAACCAAATCAGTCATATTGTGCATCATCATCATCACTATAAGTATCTTCGATATCTGAATCTAAATTGGAGACGTTTGACAGTGGTATGGTATACCTTGACTACTTTTTAAATTCCAATTGTACGCCAAAAACTAAATTTTAGCTGCTCGTTCTGTCGTAAGGCGATTCCATTTTGCACTGTGTGTGTATAAATCCATGAGTGCTAAAAGAACCGCGTGGCGGCGCGGCGCGCGGGTACCCCGCCCCCTCCTGCCCACAAAATTCTAACTTTTTCGCTAGTAAGAAGTAGTTAAATGTGTTCTGAATTACTAAACTTATTTTTTTTTTCATTTTAAGAAGTTGAGTAATTTATATGTCAATAATATAGTCATAATCTAATTTTATGTAGGTATTTACTCATGCTGCATGATAAAATGTCACTTTTTTAATGAAAAAAATGATAAATGTTCTCTTATAGTTTTTGCCCAGTGAATGGACATTTATTCGGCATAAACGGACATTTATTTGGCATTTATCCATTGCGCCCAAAACGCCCGGGCGTAAACCCATCTCTAGTTGAAACACGATTTCTCGCGTTCAACCCGACCATCTAATCCGCCCGGCTACCGAGCGACGACTACGACGCGACGCCTCCAATTTTTATCATTGTATTGTGTGAGCGTGTTTGCTAATAAATGTACTTTCTTTCCTGCTTTCTTTTTTTCTACCGAATTCTCCAAGGCGTTTCATTAGGTAGACGTGAAGTTGCTAAATCAACACACCATGCGCTACTCATATTTCTTCAACAAGAAAATCAACTAACGAGTTTCGTAGAACTGCAATTCTAAAATAACTTAGTTTAATAAGCAAACTGTTTAAGCCAAGTTTAACTAGGAGGAAGTTTGACTTGTGCGTTTATTAAATTTTAATTAAATCGGTTCCGAGGCATACCGATAAGCAGTAAGCAGCAGCCTTTGCGAATGTTTAAAGGCACTTCAAAGAACGAGCCACATAGATATGGCGGGACAGATTCGCTCTGCTAAGTTTGTAGAAGCCACATAGTTCATAGTGCTTGCTAATTAAAGGACTTTTTAAGCGACTAGTTATGAAATTTCTAAACAATGTGCTATTGTAGTAAGACCTGTGCCCAGCTGTGGGAAATTTGTAGGCTGATGATGATTTTAATGTAGTGTGGCGGCTCACTGAAAGAATGCCCCCCCCCCCCTCCCCCCTCCCTTTCCTTGGGTGTCGTAAAAGGCGACTAACGAACTCAAGACTGCATATACATTCAACAGTATAGAGCAGCAGCGATGCAGCTGTTATTTGGTGAATCTTGGACTATGGAAGAGGAAAAGCTCTGCGGTCCCCATTGCCTAGTCTCTGACATACCATTTGGAGATTATAGACATGAATCTGTATAATAATAATTATTATTAATATTATTATTTATTTTAGCCAGAAGACGAAGCGGCAGGTTCAGAAGGAGATGGCGGGACGAGCTAAACTCCTACTGTAAAGACTGGCCATCAAGACTCCTTAATCGCGAAGATTGGAAAAAGGGAAGGGAGGCGTTTAACAGTGGGACGACAATGGTTGAAATAATAATAATACATAAAGAAAATACCATGGACCGGACATGGCGCATGCATGCCTTTGTCCAACAACAAGATGTCTACATCTTTCGGCTGGAGATGATAGAGAAACCTTTAGGTCCTGTTTTGTGGAAGAGTAAAAAATCTTATTAAAAATAACAGCGTGTATACTATCCCACTGCAAGGCAAAGGCCATCCATCCATCATTAAAACCAAGTCATCGCTACAATTGGCTATTTGACAGTTGTAACAATAAATTATGAAATTATGTCAGATATGGTAGTTTATAATTTAACAAATAATTATCCAATGGTTTTCTAATAAGATAATTTGTAAGCGATTTTTTCTCTGTGAAAGAAAGACCAAGAAGACAATACCTGAAACACGGGCGGCCATGATTGAGCGACTCCGGGGTATGTTGGGCCAATTGTCCAGTGTGTCAAAATGACAAGGCAATAATGCCCAATTGTTAAAAGGACCAGTTGTCATAATATCCAGGTGTCAAAACAACAAATTGCTCAAACGTCTAATGACCATAATGTCAAGTTAACAAAACAACAAGTTGTTAAAAAATCGGATTGTCATAATGTCCAATATCAAAACACCCAATTGCCAAAACGTCTAGTAGACATAATGGCCAATTACCAAAACCACAAATTGTTTGTCAGCTTTTGCCATTTTGGTTATGGAACCCTAACACGAGTACCTAAAAAGGACACTTTGTAATAATAATAATAATGTAAAGGTCTTTATAACATTAGGCTAGCACGATCACGTTTATTCGCCGACATAAAGCATTCGGAATGTACTGGCAAATATGTGAGTACGAGTATGAGAGGGACGTATGCTTTATGTCGGTAAAAACGTGATCGTGCCACCCGATCTGGGCGTTATGACTTCTTGGACATTCAGAGACTTGTACATATTGACTAATGGTCTTTATAACATTTGGACGTTATGACTTCTTGGACATTCTGACATTTGTGCATATTGACCAACGGTCATTATAACATCTGGACGTTATGACTTCTTGGACATTCTGACACTTGTACATATTGACTAACGGTCTTTATATCATCCGGACATTATGTCACCTTGGACATTCTGACAATTGGCCTATTCAATTCAATTTCTTATTTGATGGCTCGCTATGATTTAGCCAGTGTCTAGTTTTTGGGTAGACAATGTGGTTTAGTTTTTGTTTGTGACTCTGCTTTAAACTTAAGGGCGTTATGCTCATACAAGAGAACTGTCAGAAAATAAGATTTGACAATTGGCCTAACATACGATTGATACCTAAAGTCGATTGAGCTTCGTGTGACGTCACATTTCACAAAATAAACAAAAACTATCTGTCAGGTTTCAAGATAAAAGGACAATGTTCTACGCCCATACATTGTTAGCCTAAGAACCAACAATTATGAAATATTAAGTAAATTACTGTAAAAACAAAGATTTTTGACGGACACTCCTGAGAACCTAAATATCAGGAAAAGATTATAATTATATTTAGATTATGTTTAATTAAAGAATTAGAGAAGTGATGCTGCACTGATTTGTTTTATTTGCCAACACTCATGCACGTTCACTAACACTTACATAATCCATCATTATTTTACATTAATATTAGACAAAACATAAATTATAGAAAATAAAACAAAACTGCAGACATGACGCTTCACTTTCCCGCCAAGAAGTCCAGAACGACAACTTTTTTTTTTCTTGATCAAGGACTAAGGATAGGTCTAGGCCTTCAGTCTTATTATTAGAGTTCATAGTTTATGCTTAAACTGATGATAATGATGAGTGATGATAATATGAACGTTCGGTTTAATGCTAAATGATATTCCCCCCAAACTACTTGAGTTCCAGTAAAGATGTGAGACTTTACTGAGATCTCGCACGGACTTCTTGAGAGAATTTGAAAAGTGATGTTGCACTGTTTTGTTTTATTTTGCCAAAGAACGTCAACTGCACAACCAGTGTTGCCAGATTTTAGAGCCAATGTTCCGTAATAACTGCCAAATTCCGTATGAAATCCGTATGGGAAGTTTTATTTTATTTGAATGCACAATACATGTTATAGACATGTAAAATATAAACAAAAATATTTTATCTTAAGGTTAGATCTTAGAGGTTGAAACTCTAAGGTATGTATATACATACTTACAACTATATATTACTATATCAATGAAAGTAATAAGATAATTAATAACGGCAAAAACACACTAAAACAATATGGATGTCAGACATTCATAACAAAGTGTTTTACGTCTTGCTTGCACTAACACTAAATCACACCATTAACTCTCTCTTCTCTGGCTCTCATTCTCGTATTAGCCGACCAAGAAAATATCTCAATGGGAATCCTCAAAGCCATAGTTTTTACTATGCATTTGCTGGTTCAGTTCTGTAAAAATCTATGAAAATTAAATAAGACTCGCTAGTTTACGCAGAATCAAATAAAATGTAACATATTTCTTAGGAATAATAAAAGCTATTAGTAGGTACTACTTATTAAAAGTTATTACTCATTAAAAGCATTTGTCTGAAAATTCCGTATAAAATCCGTGTGCATTCATTGTCCGGTTTCAACATTGACATTATTTTACGGACAAATCCGTATATATAGCAACACTGTGTAACAGCAGACTACAGTAACGTCAGTAAGCGAGTGACACAGCACCGCAGATTAGTAAAATTCTCCTCATTAGAAAAGCAAAAGAATCTTAAGTCAACTAACGTTTTCAGTTTTGAATAAAAAAGCGTTGTATCGTATTCTAACGATGCTTGGAGTATTTGGCAGTAAGTATATCGAGTCAGCCATGCATGCATAATATTATTAGGTTTGTTTGTACATATTTTAAATATTTTGGTCACAAACCTTTAATTCACTGGCTGAATGCACTGAACTCTCAATACCCAACCGTTCATAAAAAAAGATACTCAATATTAATGTCAAAAACGTTATTTTTATTATTGGTTACTTGTCTAAAAGTGTCCGCCAAAATCTAAATACTGTTATCTGTCGTAAAAAATAAGCTAAGAATTATCATGTATGTCATGTTTGTGTTGGTTCGTAGGCTAACTTCAACAATGTCCTTTGTTTGTTTATTGAAGTGTGACGTCACAGGGCAAAATGTCACGTGACCAACCGTTTTCGTGCGAAATTTTAAATTAATGAAGAAAAAAAATGTTTTTTTTTCTTCAATTAAATAAAGCCTTTCGAGAAAAAAAATATTGTAAGAGGTATAAAAATTAAATAAGCGTTTGTAATTTTTAAAATACTTTTCCGAAAACTGTCAAGTAGCCAATTGATGGGTAATGACAAAACCACCACTATTGCCGAATGCGGGCTATGCATCCAAAAATCCGAAAATGACCACCTGTGTGTTGGGTCATTAACTTGTAGCTTTATTACTCTTATGCCCGATTTATACGTATTAAGTAGTTTAGTAGTTAACTAAATTTTAACTTAATTTTAAATGATTAATTGCATGTAAACACACAATTTAGTAGTTAAGTCACTTAAAATTAAGTTAAAATTTAGTTAACTACTAAATTACTTAATACGTGTGAATCGGGCATTATATAAGAATTTTCATTCCATTCCTAGCATGCGCAACACGAGATATGTCGCGGACGAGAGACGACATATCATTTTAAGTTGTCATGTTAAGGTTTGTAGACAAAAATACCACAGTTTATGCAAAAACTACTATTAAGTCTATATTTGACATATTATGTAGAGTTCTAAGCGCGTCCATGTGTCTTTAGTGTCGATAGACATTGGAGAGTTAAATGAATAAAACACGAGAAAACGAGTCGAGAAGAGTTCTCGTGTTGCGCATGCTAGACCGGCTGGGAATTACACGAGACGAGCTCTTGACCAATCGGCCAACGAAAATTCTTATATAAGCGTAATAAAGCCACAAGTTAATGACCCAACACACAGGATGATCACCACTATATCCTTTTAACCATAGCCAATGTGTCATTCGATAATCCTAAGATCGCAGTTATGTGAAAGAACCGCAATAAATTACGGCTTAAGGCATTTCGGGGGTTTAAATTGTAACCGCGCGATACTTACGAAAGGTTAGTTTCGTGTTGGCTTGATTATGATTCAGCCCGCAACTTCGCTCACGTGTGTAGGGCATTGATAGACTTGACCTGCGCCTATATTTTGGTTAAAGTATATCAAAATAATAACTTTTTACGGTACTTACCTTCATTTTGAATTTGATTTAGTTTTAACAATACGTTCCTATTCATAGTAGGTACAAGCTGTGACTAAGAGAGATATTCAAAATATTTGTTACATGTTTTCTTATCATTAGAGAGTAAGACTGATTTATTTGATTATGATATCTCTGCCAATGAAATAATAAAAATAATTATTTTATCAAATAACGTATTTTCTTTAGTATTTTTAATTACCTATACTTTAATAACTCATTTTTTGGTTTATAGGGAGTTGATAAATAGTTTGAGTGTTTCTGCCATATAGCGTAGAAAACTGCTTTAGTCACTTTCCGCAAACAAGACTTTCTAATCGTTCTTGGAATATTTTAAACAGTAACTAGCAGTATTTAATAATAATAATAATAATATCGCTCTATCATCACGGACAGGACTATAAGCCAATAAGCCTGATATCGTGGTGATCGACCGATCTCAGCGCCGAGCAATATTGGTTGATATCACCGTACCTCGATATGATGAGAACCTCGTGAAAGCCGAGAAGGAAAAGCTCAGTAAGTACCTTGACTTGGCTCACAAGGTTACCGCCATGTAGGATGTGGATTCAACCATTATTGTACCGATAGTCGTTTCGGCACAAGGGTTGGGTCAAGGGTCAGATACAGAAGGCAGTACTGCTTGACACGGCACGTATTGTCAGGAGGTTCCTCACTCTGCAGCCCTAACCACTGATAGCTTGGGTCTATCCCCGCTGCCGGTGGCAACCTAGGTTAAGTTTTTTATAATATTTTATATTGTAAATATGTTTTATATAAAATATTGTAAAAAAATTACTTAAGAATTATGTTAAACAAATAGAGAAATAATAATAATAATAAATTTCGGTATACCGCTATGAAAATCATCCCGGTATTCCATGCCCTACTCACGTGCTATTTTATTCAGTATGGACACATTGAAGTTTTTGTCGTTCTCCGGGAATCGCGTTATGATCAAATAGTCGCTTTTATTGCTTTACATGATTGATTATTAAAAAAATGTATGAGTACCTCTACATACATTCAAATATTACGCCCGTTTTTCGAAGGATAACAACTTTCCAATTGCTATCGATTCTGACAAACATTTTTTTTTTGTTATAGAGATAGGTGTGGCTCTGAAGACGGTTATAGATTGCTTTTTCACGCGATATATTAAGGTGAACGAAGCTGCAGACAAAATCTAATATTAAATATTATGATGCACCACTAAAATACTTCCTACACGACATCTGATTGAAATCCTCAAACTATCAAAATGTTGTAAAGCACTTGTTGCTTATTAAATGTGTGAATCTACTTTTAATACATCCATAGGGAAGCAGAGGAATTCGAACCTTAACACCGGTCATAAAAGTCGGTATTAGCATAGCTCGACGTGCAGCTATTTCGATGCCCGTTTGATATCCAAGTGAGCGCTTATTCCAGGATTATTATGAGTGTTTAGAGATCGTAACGCAAAATCCTGTTGGTCTGAAAACTGTAAATGTCATTTGGCGGGACGTTTATTCGCTCGCCAAAATGATAACTGTCTCGAATTGGATTAAAGCGGTGAAACAGTTTATTTGAAATACTTACACGCTTTAATGTTAAGACTAATGAAATACACCGATGTGAAATTAGCTGTTACCCTAATAGGGAATGTTTTCGTCGACATTGGCTTCTCTTTACATTGGTTAGTGTTGGTGCCTGCTACTATCTTATTTAAGTCTGATGGACACCATAACTATTGTGTTAACAGGATGCCTGTATTCCAGCAATAGACAGAAGATAGCCATTTCACATTATGATCCTAGCCTAGCGAGGACGTCACTACAGTAAAATTTTAGCTTTCTGAGTTGGACCTAAGTCTATTCTGGGGTGAAGCTCCCCCCTCTCACAACATAAGAGGGGGAGGGATATTTCAATAAGCAAAAAAAAAAAGAATGCCGCTGATGAGTCTTATAATTATAAGAATAATACATAGATACAACATAATATTTACAAGAGCAAAATATTATTAACACAGCAATGAAAAACTTTTACAAATCTAACTCGCGTTTATTAACATTTTATGGTTCAATGGAGAGGCTGGTTGGATTTTACCACCTGCCTACCCATCATACAGGTCATCAAATCCCAGCCCCAACAGTAACACACTGCAAGGCCAAAACCAAACCACGACCAACACCTCAGTCCCTCTGTAACCACGGACCCTGTAAAGCAGGGATGCACAGACTACGGCCCGCGGGCCGCATGCGGCCCGCCGGTCGAATACTGGTGGCCCGCCGACAGCAAAAATAATACTCTCGTACATTCGAAAATATTGAGTTCTATTCCAGAATATCAATTTTTCATTGTCTTTAATTACCTATACTTCTGGTGGCCCACCATCAGTTCATAATTTGCCCGAGTGGCCCCTAGTCTTAATAAGTCTGTGCATCCATGCTGTAAAGGGTCCGAAACGTCAGGACTAAATAAAAAACCATAAAATATATTAACGCGAGTTAGATCCGTAAAAGTGTTTCATTTCAATGTGTAGTGCTCGCGTAAACTATAGAAAACAATATATTAACAGAGAATCATCATTATTTTCGTTATATTTCGTATTCGTATCATTATTTAAACATTGCCAAAGGAAGTTACCTTCAATCAACACTCACCAATAATTCTTTCCGTAGCCGTCAACCAACACGTGTGCTAGTGAACGATCCAATCATAAAAAGTCTTTAAATAAACAAGATACGATTATATTGAAGCTAAGGCATATTGGAATGCGAATGAAAGGTGAATTTCGATATTTAATTTTAAACACTTTTTTTTTAAAGTTTTTAAAGTGTTTAAGTTCTAGGATAAAATGTTTATTAGAAAAAAATCAACCTATATACATTTTATCCTATATTAATATAGCATTGTGAATGCAAAATTTCAACAATAAAAATGTTTAAGTTCTCTCCATCCGACTGGTTGTCTGGAAGAAATCGCTTTAAAGCGATAAGATCGCCACATTGTAACTGTGTATTGTAGGTACTTGTTTTTTTATGTTTTGTGTTTAATGTAAACTGTTACAATAAAAGTATTGTATATCTATCTGTCTTATTAGTCAATAAATAGCCAGCCATATTCCACTTTTAGAATGGCTAAAAATAAAAAAAAATCTTGCGATACAGCGGCCGGCGCGTGTGTACAATGTTTTTTTTTATAGCAGAAGGAGACAAACGAGCAAGCGGGTCACCTGATGGAAAGTAATCACCGCCGTCCATGGACACCCGCAAAACCAGAGGAATCGCAGACGCGTTGCCAGCCTTTAAGGAAGGAATAGGCTCGTTTCTTGAAGATCATTAAGGGTGGATTCGACCAAACTGGAATAAGGTCTTATACCTAGATTAAGCGCCGAATTTGTATAGACTAATCTCGGAGTAAGTCTTATTCCAGTTTGGTCGAATCCAGCCTAAGTCGTAACGGTCCGGAAATACCGCCGCCGAGAGCTGGTTCCACAACACGATCGAGATCGAGATCGAGGCAAGAAATTTCTTGAAAAAGGCACAGTAGTAGACCGCCATCCATCAAGGTGATGTGGATGGAATGACAGTCGATTGCGTGTAGTGCGGTGAAGGAAATCAGCGGCAGGGATCAAGCCGAACAATGATAATAGACTCTATCGCACGACTCACGACTAGTCACGACTAATCCCCGAGGGGTACGTCAGAGACAAGGCAATGAGGACCACAAAAGTATAGTGCACTGCACTGACACAGTTCACATTCCACCAAATAACAACTGCTATTTGCTTATAAGCTCAGCGTGTCAGGTGGTGAGTCTATCGCGCTGTTTTATGATGAATGTATTTAGTCTTTAGTCCGTTAGTCGCCTTTTACGACACCCAAGGGAAGAGACAGCCTAGTCGTATTTTTTTTTTAATAATAAGCCGCCACCACGCCATGCCCCGCGTGTCGTCATTTTTTATCACAGCTCGTGGTAAAAAATGATTGGACGGATGAAAACTTTATGACTTTGATTCTATAATATTATTATGGATGGAAAACTTGCAATTAAAACAGTCACACATTTAGAGCAAAGACATGCCCACAACACAGGTACTAAAATAAGCCACGTCTTGGATTTTGATATTTATAAATGTCAGCGATCATATCAGCTCTGTGTCCCCAGATTAAGGCATTTTTTAAATAGTCCAAATTTAAATGTCTAAACATCGCGTCTTAATTGTCTTTATAACTGCATTTCCAGAATATAGATTATATTTATTATGAAGTTTGAAGGGATTCACCTGTAAACGAACATATATCTATACATTTAATGCTGACGTTTACGCTCTTAGACAGACAGTAGCAAAATAGTAGGGTTGTCACAAGTGGCAAGACGGAGAAACACATGTTATTTACGATACTTTATGCGAAGCGAAGATCTTTATTATGCGGATGTACTTAAGATGAAACATTATTATCCGGAGTTACTTTAGTTTATATTATTATTTTATTGTGACGATGACGTAATAAACCCTTTAGAGATTAGATAAGTATTAAGTTATTTACAAGCATTAATAGAAACTACCACATTTAACAATACGGGTAGAAAACCAAATGTATTATATGTAATTAAAAAATCCATTCACAAAAAGCGAATTTTATCAAAATTGCACAATAGGTTTGCAAACAATTTGAAAACAGATGAACAGGGAAAGCTATACAAATATACATCTTTATCGTTAACTGTGCAAATATAGTTCTTATATATTAACATAATACGAAAAATTTATAGAAATAGTTTTGCAAATATTAAATTTAACATAACAGGCCCACATTCCCAGATCTCAAAGGCGTTAAACAGGGCAACAAAACAAACCGCCTTCAACCAAATTATTTACTAGCGTACTCGAAGAAATATTTAGGAAACTGTCAACCTCATGGGCGCCCAAGTGTATCGCGATCGACAACAAGAGGCTAACTTACCTCAGAATTGCCGATGACATTGTCCTTTTCGCCCCTTCAGCTCTGGAACTACAAACGATGCTACAAGAACTGAGCACGGCAAGCTTCGAATCGGTCAAAAACGCTAATAATGACCAACAGCACAAAACGCAGGTAGATGGGCAAGAGATACACTATGTCGATGAATACATCTACTTGGGCCAGTTAGTTTCATTCGAAAAAAGGAAATCGATCGCCGCATCGAAAATGCCTGGAAAAGCTACTGGTCCATGAAGACGCTGATGAAGTGAAATCTCCCCATCTCCCTGAAGCGCAAACTCATTGACATGTGTATCTTGCCCATCGCAACCTACGGTGCTCAGACCTGCGGGTCTATCGGCTAAAAATATGGATATGGATATGGGCTTCATTTGAAGCCCATATTTTGTCCATAAATGGGCATATTATGGGCTTCAAATGTCAAATGAAACCCATGTCCATATTTATATTTTTTAGCCGATAGGGTAGCTGGTCACTGACCGATTCGCAGAAGTTTCGCCTTGGGATTTGCCAACGAGCAATGGAACGCAGCATCTTGGGGGTAAAACGAACTGACAGAGCGCGTATTAGTGACCTGCGCTTTACAACGGGCTTAACGGACGTAGGCTACAAAGCTGCCAAGCTCAAATGGAATTGGGCTGGTCACGTTAGCCGCATGCATCCCGATCTCTGGGCAAAGATCACTACACAATGGGTCCCTGGAGATAGCCGACGCCGCCGAGGTCGGCCTAGCAAGAAATGGCGTGACGATCTGGACGCACACCAGACTGACTGGCATGAGGTGGCTCAGGATAGAGATGGATGGAGGGACTTGGGGGAGGCCTTTGCCCAGCAGTGGGACAGTATAGGCTAGCTAAAAATATATATATATATATTATATTAATTCTAATTTTATACAAACGTTAAGCTAAAAAGGTACCAGCAAAACGTACACAGCAAGTTCCTGCAATAAAATTGCCTGTTTAATTCTAATCTATTCTATCATAGTTATTCATAATACAAAACAGACAACCCTACCTTTAATAGTACGTTAGAGTTTTACGAGCTAGAGAGTCGTTAATACGAGCAACAGTCAAGGCAACAATCTCTGAAGAATTAGAAAAAACACAAAAAGAAACTTTTTTGACACCATTTCACATTAGCGTATAAATCAGAGGATTGTGGTAAATTTACTGTGTCCTATAAAATTTGTTCACAAACACTTTTTGTTTTCAAAGAAAACCTATAATTTCCCTAACGTCTTCGGACGAGTAAGAATGTGTTCAAATCAAAAGATTTACCCAAAGAAATTTTGTTACTAAACTAACGTAATTAACAAGTAATTGTTATATTTTTAAAGCAGTTGTTTTACAACATTTTTTAAGCTTTGACGACCGTATTAAGAACCTCGCTAGGTGCTAGACAATCAGCTTATGCTCATAATATTGTTATAGCTTAAAACACGAGTTTTTGATATGAGTTTCCCATTCTAAACGGAGTTACAAATATTTTAACACATTTGGCACTGACATTGAATATAAAAAACTTCCAAAAAAAACTTCACAAGAAAATTATCGTCACTCCAACAAAAAAAAATTAGACGATTCTATTCTTAAAGTTTATGACTCAGGTAAAACATATTGCTCTGAATTGTCAGACTTACCTATATAGGTACTCGTTTAGTGCTAATTGCCAACGACGTGGGAAAGGTGTGTTTCTGTAGGTTTTAATAATAAAATTACCTTAAGTGTTAGGAAAAGTATGATATACCTATGCTGAAACCGAGGGTGAAACAAAACGACGACACATCGATATAATTAATCTTTTTATTATTTTTATTCTACAACGGGTAAGCGCTTGGCCTTCATCTCACCTGATGGTAAGAGACGATAAGGCCGAAGGTGGAAGCGCGCTTCACCCGGAATCCTCAACCACTGAGGAACTGGCTATCTTATCTTAAACTGTCGGAACACAACAATGCTATAAACATCGTTGTTATGGCGTCAGACTTAGATAAGATGGTGGTAGCTTGCCAGGCGGACTTAACAGCCCTACCACCAACCAAACCGAGCACACAAAGATGTACCCCCCGCTGGGAATCGAACCCGGGACCTCTGGGTCTGAAGCCGGTGGCTTAGCCACTAGACCACAGAGGCGATTAAAATCTAGCACCCATTTATCTAATTCTTTTTTTTGTTGTTTGTAATGTCGGAACAAGATTTGTACGTAAGATTTTTTTTGGAAATTCCTCCCTGGGTACGAGGTGTTTAAGCGGACGAATTCGTAGGCTATTTTCGTAACAAAGTTCTGTCTGTACAATTTTGAAGATGTTTTAAAATCATTTTGCATTCAGTATATTCCTTTCCAATGTTTGACTTTAGTTCAAAAACGGTCAATCGAAAAGCTTTCAAGCAAACACAATCAAATAGAAGAAGTTACGCCAAAAACTGTACCGTATGACTCACTTAGTGCACAACTGCACCGAATGGCCCACTGGGCCGCCGCACAAAAACACAAGTAAATCTGCGCCGGCGCACGTGGGCGGGCGGGCGCGCGCGTTCACCTTACATCAGAGGAATGCGTGACGCATACGGCTGGACAAGTGGACAGTAGTGGCTGGGAACGATCAGGAAAAGTGGACACACCTCTAAGGTAATCTCTTTGAAGTGATCAACTTATTTTAACTACTAAGGTCACTCACTTTTACTGGTGTACTGCGTGTATACAGGTCCTTTCTTTGACAATTTTTCTTGTATCTCACTCAAATATATTTTAAGATTATGGAGAAAAATAAATGGTTTTATTATGATTCTCTTTATTAAATATACATCTCAAGAAAAAAATTTACAATATTTATTATTACTTTAGAGTATATTATATGTATGTAACCATGTTCAGAGCTTTCGATTAGAGCACAGTTGCATGCGCCATAACCATGGGTGTACATACGGATAGCTATGCAAAATCATGGCAAAAATAATATGAAGAATACATTTTCTGAGAAGAGTGTTTTCAATTTCACGAATTAACATTAAACATTAAATTGACACATTTTGATTACAGTGTTATCATTATCAAGATGACTTCGAAATGTCATATTTAATGCCAATGAAGCTCAATGCATTTCTTTACAAACAGCTATCAAATATTTTATTAACCTACACTCAACCATGGAATGGCCCTTCTCTTACACAATCATTAATTCACATTTTAAATGTAACAATAGCGGAAGATTTTATTTAATTGGGCACATTAATACTGGTACATGTATTCAAGCCAGTAATCAAAAATTAAAGAAATGTTACAAACATTCTAATACATTATGATTACAGAAGACTAGGAACTCCCACAAGGGCAGACCAATTAAGAGTTCAAAAAATTCACATCTGTTGTATTCCGAGTCTATGGCAGAAAAATCACTTTTGGCGGGACGCCAACTTTCAGATTTCATATTTTCTGTTACAGTTTACCCAAGAAGTTACAGTAACTCACATTTGAAAACATTTTTTGTTTGAAGGTTTCTTAATTTAAATCTAATAAACTGCTGGTATCACCAAAAAGAACATATTGAGAAGTGAGAACGAAAATTCTTCTATCGATATTTTAACGTTTTTTTTTTTAAATAATTGTTGTTGACTAAGGTATATAATATCATTGAATAAGGTCAAATAAAATTAATACGGTCTTCCCTTAAGTAATCATCATAAAGTTGATGAAAACAAAATGTTAAAAAGATTTATAATCGAATAAACAAGTATTTTCTACAGGATTTGTACTATTATTAACTTTACAACTCACTTTACGTTGAATACACGTTAGGTGAGGTATGGTATTTTCATAGTCCATTTGTAAATGCATTAAACGTACGATTTGGCAACATTCAATATCGTTCCGGAATGCAGAATGCGATGCAGCGTTTACACCTATTGCGATATTACAAAACAAGGCCAATACTACAAGTGCGCATTATATCAGCGAAGAATTGAAATTGGATGCAACGAGAGCGATTTTCATTTTACGATTCAGTCGTAAGTTTCAAAGGTGGATGAAGTGTGGATTAACTGAGGAATCCGCAGAAATAGTACAGATATTTATATTTTAACGATACTTCGTTGCACAGTGCAATTTACTTGTTCATAGAAATAATAAAAACTGCACAACACAATTCAGTTGAAAATATAGTAAAACCTGATGAAAACTTAGATGAAAAAAGACGTAACCTAAAACTTACACAACTTAGTAGGATTTAGGGACACGATGTTTTTTATAGCCCATTTAGTCTACAAATCCCTTACCTACATATATCCCGTGTAATGTAACGGCTAACAAAAACAAATTGTTCATAAACAAAAGGGGTTAACGTTTTATGCTTTCCTTCGTATTACCTACTTTTACGCTATCTTTACACCTTAACCGTCTCATTAATAAAAATGGCCAAATGTTACATTACACCTTGGTTTAAAGTGGCGCTGTCTCGTTTTTGTTGAAGAAGACAGATAGAGACAACGTCAATTTAATCCTAAGTGTAACTTTAATCAACGTTTATTAATAACAGGGTAAGAGCTTTAGGGCAATATTAAAAACCGCACAACCACCAGAATCCCATGCGAAATATTATAATCCCAAAATGTGCTAATAAAGGGATTCTTAAGTTGTGTTTTGGAGCTATAAGGGAAAACCCGTAATTTTCACATACATCTTAGAGGTGCAATTTTTAAACAGTGGCAATAACTATGAAACTAATAACAATAATTGTGACTCACAATTCTCAAGTTTCTATTGCGATAACACAATAAACAAAACAAGAATTTTTGACATTTTCAATTTGTGATCTTTGGAGGCCTTTGCGCACTACTAATAATAATAATTTAAAAATCACTAGTGACAATAAAAATGTACATCACAGGACGACGGATACGATAATATCAACGTATTAATCCGTTGGGTAACAATCGTGGAAAAGTAAATGAATTATGCTACTGCTTGTATAGGTACTAGGTACTAAAAGAGATCTCTTATAAAGAACTTTCAAGGTAATTTTCTTCATGATTTTAATTTATGTTTGTCATGTTAAATAAAATACTAATACCAAAAGCAATTAGAATACAAAAATATCACATGTAACGCACCTGACCAACAACGTGCCATAACGAAACCAAGTTACTGCATCAAATCAGCACTGTGGCCATCATTTATTCAACAGCGTTGATGTAATCGAGTTTAATGTGCTTAGAACGGGACTTTTCAATGGCTGATTTCGGCGGTGACTTACTACTACGATTCGTTTTATGTAATACTTCAAAGTAATTTATTGCATTCATTATTTCTATTTGTTATTATTTGTTTTAGAAAACATGTCAAAACCCCCAAATGAAGTATAAACAAACACATAATTTTATTTTTCATTCGACCGAGTTAGCTTCTTGTAGTCAATGCGGTTTGAACAGGCACGCGTTATTTACACTGTAGTCTGATAGCTAAGCTACCGGTCTAAGACCCAGTGATCCCGGGGTCGATTCCCAGCGGGTAGTACCTACATATTTGTGTAGTTGGTTTGTTTTAAGCTCGCTGCTCCCGCTTTGTCTTTCTTTTTGTCTTATGTTTTCTTTCAACAAAATACAAAATACATAGGGTTATTTAAACTTGACCTTGGAGAGCTCCATTGTTTTTTTTTGTTTGTCTTTTATCTTTTTTTTTCTTTTTAACATTTCTTTCTTTTGATATCTTTTAATCTTATACACAATATTGTTTCTTAATGCTATTACATTTCTTTTCTATTTTATTTACAATTCTTTCTTAGATACTATTACATTTCTTTCTTACTTACTAATACATTTTTGCTTTATCCTATTTTCTTAGTTAGAGTATAAGTTTCTTATTATTATATAATTACATTTTGCTTTAGTAAGTATACTAATTGTATCTTCCATTACTTCTTCATTTGATACTTATCTATATTAGTTACTTTTGTACATTACTTTTCTTTGTTATTGATTACAATATTGTTTACATTTATATTCCCTTTAAAATTTACAATCCAGCCCTAATGTGGTCTAGCTTAATTTCTTATTTCTATATGTTCTTATTGTTTCTTATTGTCTCTATTTCTTTTAATAACAACGTTGGCAACTTTTTTTGGCAAATTCCATGAATAGCTCTTTCTTTTTCAAGTTTTTGCTGCAAAGTGTACCTATCTTGTATAATGTATTGGGCACTCGAGAAGTATGTGGAAGATGTCATAGTGTATTAATAAGAAAAAAAAATTGAATCCAACGTCTAACGTCTTTCGACATTCATTTCAATGTCGTTTTCGGATAACGACTTGAATGTTTCTCTACTGTCGAAACACCTTGACTGTGACAAGATTAAAGCCTTGATAAACACAACGCATTCGAGATAGGATTTAGGTATTGTTTCAGAGTTAGTTATACCGAGGATTGTGGATTTTAAGTCCAAGTTTTAATTGGTTTAGAATGGAATTTGCTTTGCACCGTTTATTGGAAAACCTCTCAATAGCATCAACATTGTTAGTTATAAGTTATAACAATCCCACCATCTTGATTGTATTATAAAGTTAACTGTGTTTTGAGACTAGAAAATACTAGTTTCTTGGAATGAAATGAAATGATTTATTCACACAAAACAGAGTACATTTTGGTTGGTGGTCATTTTATAATTTAAACGTCTGTTTTGCCAAACGCAGGGCATGTGAATTTAAACTAAAAATAAAATAAGTTAAAATAAACTGATAAATTATTGTAATAATGACATTTTCATAACTTCTTGGCTATAAAAACCGGGAGACCATGAAAGGGATGTAAAACGCCTTTTAGACTACACCTAAGTCTTCGACTTCGACTAGTGCATGCCTACTAACTAGTGCAATCATAATATATTAGACGTATAAGTTTTTAGTTTTATATAGTTAGTCAAACTGTTCGCCTAAAAACGAAATATCGTAAATCACTTTTATTCTTATCACTAAAAGACCGTATCACCTTTAGAAAAATTACAGGTTATACTATAGTCATTGTTTTGTAATAGGTGCTGACTCAAATAGGACAACCCTGCAATGGCAAACAAATTTGCTGTTCCTGTTCCATACAATATTAGAATTTTATTAGGGTGAGATGGCTTAGGGTTAGTATATTATTGTTTAGTAATTTATTATCAAAATATTAAATCCTATAATGCTGGCATATTAACTGCATATTGTAGAAGGTTTAACTTGATTTAATAATTTTATTTTAATAACATGATAAAAAGTTTCCCCAATTATTCTTTTGTCATATTATTTTAATAAAAATTTCTTAACTTTTGTTATTATTATAATAAATGAAAATACTATTCGACCTAAATATAATTATGGAACACCTGTTTTGTATTTTTTTTGCAATTTTAGAATTGCTCTTATACAAAATGTTATTTGCACATAAGAGGAAACACTACGTGGAAGTGGCATGCAAAATTCATATACAAAACACAGAAAAACGACGTTTCGGTGTCCCCTGTTTCCTCCTTCAGAACTGGACCAATTTTTATTACTTTTTCAGCATCGATTAAAGAAAGAGATTTTCTATATCTGTATGTTGATTTTTTTTTAAACCAGCCATGCACTTGATGTTTCTGAAGACGCCTTAAAACAGAGTGATTTCGCATTATTTTGAAGGCTCCTGGTTATGAAATAAATGATTTAATGCAAAAAAATCAAACATACAGACATAGAAAATCTCTTTCTTTAATCGATGCTGAAAAAGTAATAAAAATTGGTCAAGTTCTGAAGGAGGAAACAGGGGACACCGAAACGTCGGTCGTTTTTCTGTGTTTTGTATGAGAATCGCATGGCACTTCGTCGTAGTCTTTTCTCTTAAAATTTTAAACGCGGCATCACTAAACACAATAGAAATTCTATTCATTGAGGAAGCACTGATCAGATCAGTGCGCGACCGCAATTGAAAGGTTATAATAGAATGGCCCGGTTGCGGCGTTATACACCTATTACTTAATACCCATTGGCCCATATGTCCCACGTTCTTATACTGCCCGGCAATTATTACCTGTACCAGTAATTAGCTTACACCGTTTCGCTCGGCAAGAATGCCTCCCGCAGAATAATGCAGCGCGCACAATCAGCTCACAAAGGACGCGCTGTGACAATAACGTCAATGACGTCCAGTTAGGGTTGCCAGTAGCGATCGCTTTGAAAATTGCGGAATTTTTTTATTATGTCATCATCATCATCAGCCTATAATCGTTCCACTGCTGGGCACAGGCCTCCCACGTGAACAATAGCACGTGGGGATATTGGGCCATAACCCACCGCGCTGGCCCAATGCGGGTTGGTGGGTTTTTAACGACTGACAACAACCGGGACCAACGGCTTAACATGCCTTCCGAAGTACGGAGGAGCTCGAGATGTTTTTAATTGGTCACCCATCAGGCGACCCGGCATTGCGAAAGTTGCTTAGCGGGCAAGATCGCAAGCCGAACGCGCTAGCCCCTGCGCCATCGAGCTCCTCTTTTATTATGTAGTTACCTTTTAAAATTAAAAAAACACGAAAAGGTTGCTTTGCGAAAAGAACACTGGAGAAACTGAATTGCGAACGATCATTGAGGAACGAGTGACCGGGAAGTTTCTCGAAATTATCCAACAACTTATACAGCGATGAGTATTTCTATGAGTATTTTAGGAAGTGGCACCTAGCAACCCTACGCCTACGGCTGTGGCACACTGAGCGCATGAGCTGAAAGAACCGGACCGGCGCAATATGTTGAAGGTGTTGATTTGCTTACTCGTCATATTCATTGCCGCAGTTTTATTGTGTTGATAACGAATAAAAAATAATTTTGTTATGTATACATAACAATTTTTTTTTTTTTTTAACTTGTCTTTGTGGTCTACTTTTTAATGTAATATGATTGTCGCAAACAACATAAGTTAAGACTTTAAATTTACGCGTTGCATTGTATTAAAATAAAAAAACCGCTTATTAGCCGCTTGAGCCGACGACACGACGACGCCGCGCCAGCTCGCTAGTGTTGTCACCACGGCCGCAGCATCGCGGCCGAAACGTCAAGCAGAGATTTAGACACTTACAAAATTAATTGTGTTCAGTCCCGTTTACATAGTTTTAACATATACGTTACAAGCGGCTATCACAAAACAAACTTTCTGTAGTCGAACAATTTAAAACAGTTTCATGAGAACATTGTAATTATAAAGAATACACACGTATTCCAAAATAGACAATGTTGGATAAATTTCCACGCGTAGTGACAGGATTGGACGGGGAGGTGGCGGAGTGGCCATCTACTTACGTAGTGAATTCCCTTACAAAATTCTTGCATCTTCTGTCTCATCTCATTGTCCTTCCGCTGAGTACCTCTTCCTCGAAATTTGTGTTAAGGGGGTAAAGACTCTCCTTGGTGTGGTATACTGCCCTCCCGCTGTGAGCTCGTGGAAAATTTTACTTATCCTATCAGTCAGGCTCCACCAATAATTTTACTACTCTACTAACTTATATTAGGTAACTGCAATGTTCCGTGAGCCCTTAACAAACTCGGTACAAACACTACCGCCCACCGTTCAACTAAGTTCGAGTAACAGCTAAAGCGAATCGGTTATAGCGTCAGTAACGGAAGATGGTATTAACAGTTTAACACCCACTGTTTGTTTGGTCACTATTTATAACGGCTCCGTTAAAATACTTTGAGTTGAGGTATACGATTCGGAAGTGTATAGACAGCATCGTAAGACGGTGTACACTTTAGTAACAATATAAAATAATTCTTAGAGTAAGCTAACCAAGCGAAATTATACAATTTTATTATCATTAAATTTGTAATAAAATTTTATTGATGCGTACAAACTGTATTTAATTATCGTAGATCTATTACACAGTAAGTCACATTATTTAGAGAGAGAAAAAAGTAAGGCCTCCTGAGCTTTTTTGCCCGCTTCTTCTCAGTCGAAGGCTCTCCCAAAATCCGAACTGGCGGTAGATTAGTTATGTAGGTAGAGTAGATTAGTTAGTTAAATTAGTTGTTAATTCTTAACTACAAGTTAGTTAACTGTTTTTACCATTGAAAATGGTTATCAGATGCAAATAGCCTGAAACGTATTTTTGGCCATAGCTTCGAGCATTTTGAGAAGATCGAGATGAGAATAGTACCAAGAGTTGAGAAATTTATCAAAACACGTGTGAGCGTTTAAATTTAGAAAATTGGCTTTTTGTGGAATTTTGAAAAATCGGGTTTTTTTTGGGGGGTGTTTATTAACTAAATTGTAGGTAAGTATTTCGAAAAAAAACAGACAATAAAAATTTAAAAAAAGCGTCCTAGTGTTATTAGTTTAGCTACAAAAATTTAAAAATCAGTAAATAATTGTGAACTGGTGCATCCCTTTAGATTTGAAATTGTAGATAAACGGGTATTTCCTCATATAAAAGTGATGTAGCTTCTATGATTATTGACCGATCGTCATGGTAATGGTGTTAAAAGATGCGGATGCAGGCGCGAAGTGCATGCGAGTTAGAATTTTGAAAAAATAATTAAAAAAAAATTTTTTCGTCTATTTTTGTATTCGTTCTCAATGCTCCGATTATTGCAGAGACTGCGAAATCTGTAAATTTTTTGATTAGTATTGACGTCAATAAGTGCCTGTAAAGGTTTTTATTGGATCAATAATTTGACTTTGATTTTGTCCTGCCCTATCACCAACTAAACCGAAAAGGTATGAACCAAGAAATATGGCATAAAGGTTTCATCTAGGTATATCTATATAAGGTGACTGCTAGAAACCGCAAGAAACTTCAAGGGCTGGTCAGGCCAAGTGTTTTAAACATGAAAAAAATGGTCTCATTGCAGACTAACGTAGGTACTTATCGCCCAGCTGACGCGAACGGGTCAACAGACGGTCGGCCGGCCGGCCGTTGCCCGCGCGTTGTAAATGATTGTTATTTTTAATTGTTTTTCATTTTATTTTTCTTATGTTATTGCTTTTAAATAAATTAGACACTCAGGCTATCCAATTAAAATTCACAAAATGATTTATTTAATTAAAAATTAAAAATAAAACACGAATTCCTTTTTTGTCCTTTTTGTTATGTTTAAAACACTAGACCTGACCAGCCCTTGAAGTTTGTTGAGGTATCTAGCAGTCACCTTATATAACTAAAAATCAATTGCTATGAATGTTTGTTCGCGATCGCGCATCACTTCAGAACGGCTACACCTATTTGGTTAATACTTTTTTTTGTTATTTTTGGAATTGTCAGGACGAGGTTTGTACGAAAGATTTTTTTGCGGGGGGTTAGTATAACATATATAAAAAAAACATCCCGAAAGGAATCAAACCCAATACTACTGTGTCAAAAATCGATATGGCCCAACAACAAGACAACCGAGTCGGTTACTTCACACTACAAACTGTCTTTGTAACACACAATTGTGCCAAAACTAGAGCATTGGAACGGAAGCGTCGACCATTTATAATTCATACCTTCCTGCTCGACCGATCGAGTTGCATTCGGCCTAATAGTCATCTCTGACAAGTCCCCAATGGGGTTGGAGTGGGCTATTCCTGGCGCTGTCAGACAGAATACAGCAGTGTCTAAGTCTGGAACAGTAAAGTTTGGATTGGCCCGTCCAACCAACAGACGGTGAGATCGACATTATTGACATGCAGTTTTTGAGAACATCGGTGTTCGATAGCTATTTCTGTACTTTCACATTTAGAGGGTCAGGGTAGTAATAAGTACAACACTGTTCGATTAAATTTAAGACTAAAATAACAAACGAATTGCAGTATTGTCACACTGATTGCGTTTGGACCCAAAGCTGCTCGATACAATTTTTCGCAACACCCAGAATCTTGATGACTATAAGCGTGCGTAGCTGTGCTACCCACATTTAGTAAAATTTTTGAAAAGTTAATGCTAGATCAAATGCAAATTCATTTTTATAAAAATAAACTTTTACATTGTAAACAATATGGTTTTACTAGGGGTCGCTCTACAACTGACGCCGGTGTTGAGCTTTTAATCCAAATATTTGATACCTGGGAGGAATCACAGGATGCCCTAGGGGTATTTTGTGATTTATCCAAGGCTTTTGATTGTGTTTTACATGAAACTTTGGTCAGGAAGCTTAACCACTATGGAATTAGGGATGCTTCTTTGAGCCTTCTAATCTCATACTTGAGTAACAGGATTCAAAAGGTCGACATTAACGGTAAAAGATCTCCGGGATCAGTGGTTAAAATGGGAGTTCCGCAGGGTTCAATACTTGGTCCATTCTTGTTTTTGGTTTATATTAATGACTTACCTTATTTTGTAAAAGACAGTCATGAGATAGTATTGTTTGCTGATGATACTTCACTTTTATTCAAAGTGAAACGACGACACCCAAATTATGACGATGTGAATAATGCGGTCTCAAAGATTGTTCACTGGTTTAGTGTTAATAACTTGCTATTAAACGAGGGAAAAACCAAATGTGTAAGATTTGTATTGCCTAATGTTAAGCAGGTAATAACTAGTGTACAAATTAAAGATAAGAATGTGAATCCTGTGGACACCACTGTGTTTCTAGGCATCACGTTGGATGCCAAGCTTCAGTGGGGCCCACATATAGCTAAATTGTCGAATAGACTTAGCTCTGCGGCTTATGCAGTAATGAAGATTCGTCAGTTAACTGACGTTGATACAGCTAGATTAGTTTATTTCAGTTACTTTCATAGTGTAATGTCGTACGCCATTTTACTGTGGGGAAATGCTGCCGACATTCAAACTATCTTTGTGCTGCAGAAGAGGGCTATTCGAGCAATATATAACCTACAGGCTGGTGACTCTCTCAGAGAGAGATTTAAGGATATAAGTATAATGACAGTTGCATCACAATATATTTATGAAAATCTTGTGTATGTTCATAAAAATATTGAAATGTTTTCAAAAAACAGTGATATTCACAAATTAAATACTAGAAGTAAGAACAAATTAGCAGTGCCTTATACTAGGCTCCATAAAATAAATAATTCTTTTAAGGGTCTGTGTGTACGATTATACAACAAAGTACCAAATGATATTCAGAAATTAGATCTTGATAAATTTAAAATCAAAATCAAAGAAAAGCTTTATAAAAAAGCTTATTATAAAGTGTCGGATTATACAGAAGACAAAACAGCTTGGGTCTGAAATGCTCCAAGTACTTACTCCAACAGCTATTTCTAATTGCCTATAATTAATTTATATAGAGCACCATATTTAATTAAACTATTTACATTCAAATTCATATTTTGTATTTTGTGACCTGGTAACGACATATAATATATATATTTTTTGTAAATGTCGTTGCTTCTGTGCGCTGTGGTTTCTTGCGCCCGTTCTTTGCCACAGTTAAAAAATTATGTCCTGAATGGGTGGTAGGTTAAAAAATATTTGGACGTTTCGAAGTACTTATTAATTGAGTTTATTGAATAAATATATTTTGACTATTGACTATTGACTATTGACATGTATTAGAGAGCATGAGCAGGATAGAGCTATCATGATCTCAAACGCAGCGCTCGGTGCATTGATGAATGCATAGACTGATCGTTTCATTTTACTGTGAATAGTCTTAGTCAATATGTGTCCATAAATTATTTTCCTGTATGTACCATCTCATTAAAGTCGGCAGTCGCTTTCTTGGCTAGCTACCACCATCTCATCAAAGTCGGCAGTCGACGAAGATTTAAAACAGCAAGTTTCTCAATGGTTGAGGATTTCGGGTGAGTCGACAAATCAAAAAAAGTGCTTGTTGAATGAAACAAATACATTTTAAAACGTCGAAAAACACTCTTCGCAGTAATCGCGCCATGCATTTATCGTGAATTTATTATAACCCGTTGACGTTGCGAACGTCAAACTTGACAGCTGACGAAGATGTAGCGCAGGCGTGGCCAAAATGTGTCACGGCGACAGAGGTGGGCTTGGAATGTCAAGGATTCATTCAATTTTATAAAAAGAAAATATGAAAAATAATTTAGCGATCCGATAATTTTGACGTTACAATAAAACAACCTAGCGGATATTTTGGAATAATTGGAAAGAGTTCATCTAGTTGTGGAATCGCCATTCAAACCCAATACAGAGAATTGACAGATTGACAGGACAAAAACACGAGACGCATTGGTGAGTGCAAAAATATCGGCACCAAACATCCGAAACCAGAACGCAAAAACATACCTTTTCGGAGCATGCGAGCTGGAGTTACTAACCCGTGCTTGTTTTCTATGCCCTATGGAGGCCTATGCCCAACAGTGGGAGGTTTAAAGGCCGATGATGGGCTAGAGTCAGAGTAGATAGAGCCCACTTCAAAGTTAGAATTGAAAAAGGCAGACTTTTTTTTACTCTTGTGCGGCCTTTGCTCAAGACATTTTCCATAATCAAAAGTATAATTACTTTTCTTGTAACAAAAGGGACAGTGCCTTGCCGAGTTTCTTGCGTTGCGGCTTCTTCTCGGTACAAGATCTTTGCGAAGCCTTAGCGTAGT
Source organism: Scoparia ambigualis (assembly GCA_963921215.1). Classification (NCBI taxonomy): domain Eukaryota; kingdom Metazoa; phylum Arthropoda; class Insecta; order Lepidoptera; family Crambidae; genus Scoparia; species Scoparia ambigualis. The sequence continues at coordinate 20,889,005 of OY992526.1, forward strand.
ATTCAACGTTATAACATAAAAGAAATTATTACTGAACAGTTCATTTATATTTTTTAAACCTACATCGTCTCATTTGGCTTCCCCCTCTTCTTTCCATGCCGTCGTTGTCGACAGTCAAAAGACTTCAATAAGATTCATTGTACTAATTTTAACATTAATGTATTTTTATTACATAACCTTTCATGCCGAGTCGTGTGTAGCGGTTCACTAAACCAACTCCTCTCTTCCTTTATGTGTCGTAAAAGGCGACTAACGGACTAACGACTGCACATACATCCAACAGCATAGAGCGACGATGGGCTCACCACCACCACCTATAACGCCAAACATATGTGCAGTTGTTATCTGGTGAACCGTGGACTATGGCAGAGGACTGCTTTTGCCGTCCTCATTGGCTAGTCTCTGACTAACCCTTCGGGGATAATAGACGTGAGTCGTATGTATGTACACACTGAAGTGAAAAGACTAAAGACTATGTCGGGATCGTAGCAATTCAACGGAAAGTGGATCTCTGCCTACCCGTCCGGAAAACAAACGTTACGTATGATTATCTATTTACTTACTTACTTAGCAACCTATGTACAGAATTGGCTACTTGACAGTTTTCCGAAAAGTAATTTAAAAATTACAAACGTTTATTTTATACCCCGTACAATTTTTTTTTCTCGAAAAAGCTTTATTTAATTGAAAAAAACATATTTTCCTGCATTCAGTTCAAATTTCGTACGAAAATGGTTGGTCACGTGAGATTTAGCCCTGTGACGTCACACCACAATAAACTAAACAAATTTATCTTGAAACCTGACAGATTTGTGAAATCAAAATGTGACGTCACACAAAGCTCAATCATGGCCGCCCGTGTTTCGGGTCTTGTAATCCACAGATAAAAAAATCGCAAATTTATTTTGTAAAAATAAAATATTTACAAATTATCATAATAAGAAAATCTATTGGATAATTATCGTATAATATGAACTACCATATCCGACTTATTTCATATTTTATTGTTACAACTGTCAAATAGCCAATTGTGCATGTCTTAGTGTCTTAGTGCTAGTGGAACTTCTAAATCAATACCCCACTTCCCATTCGGTCGGTCCACTATCAGACTGGCGTTAGGAACACTATAAATACATCGTCGGGTCAGATACCTGCGCACAAAGGTCGCACTATTCTGGTGCGGAGATTTATCTGTACAGTGGACACCGCGTCACATTTAACATACGGTTACAATAGCGCTTTGTGTCAATAAACAAAGACATTACATTTGAAAGTAGCCTATATACCTTGCCTCGGTTGCGGAGTGATCAGTCATGCACTTAGAGGGCCAATTCTGTATCTCCAATTCGATGAATATGAAAGAGACAGAGTCAATTCTCAGCGCTGCGGCAGCGCTGACTGAGATACAGAATAGCCCCCCAGCTCGATATCCGGAGGTCCAATTCAAGCAGTCGCGCAGTGTGTTTTCAGATTTTTTTCTATGCGTAGCCCGGGTTTGAGATCATCTGTACCTGCAGTCTGGAAGTCTGCATTCGTAACACCTGTGCATAAAAGCGGTGACCGTTCAAACATTAAAAATTATAGACCTAATCTAAATTAAGCATCTTTGCCAAAATACATGAGAAAATTGTTTACAGTCAGGTTTATGCTGCACTTGAGTCATCTTTTACTCCGGAACAACATAGATTTTTAAGGCAAAGGTTAACGGTATCCAATCTTTTGGAATTTAATGATTACGTCTCGTCACACGTGGACTCAGGACTGCAGGTGGATTGTATATTTACTGATTTCAGCAAAGCATTTGATCGCATTGATCATCAGCTACTACTTGAAAAACTATACAAAAAAAATTTAAAAAATCATCCCGCATTTGGCAAGCGTGGTGATTAAACCAAAACCCACCAGTTATTTATTATTATTTATTTATCAATTTAACATGCTGGTTTACAGAGCAAAGCATCCAACATACCAGAATGCTAGTCAACAAAGTGATTACATAAATTATACTTACAAAAAATGGGAATCAAATAAAAATTAAAAATATTCAAAACAAATGGAAATTGAATACAATAAATAAAAAATGTCATACTTAAAAAATACCTAAGAAGATGTCAAGCTTAATAATACCTACTATGACAGCGATTAATTTACTAATAAAAAAAATACTCAAATAAACTAAACTAAATTATGTCATTAGCTGGTAAATGAACTCGTGGGTAGTTGCCACCAAAGCCGCTAGCCCATCGGCAAACAAATCAAGAATCCTTATATTGAGCGATCAGACGAAGAGCGCGAATTGTAGGTGCTTGGGCAGCGTAGATGGTGCGAGTGGTCGGTTTCGGCAGCAGGCGCGGGTTGCGCCGCGGCGCCACTAAGCCGTTGCAGTCCCAAGATATGCGGTCGGGCACGGCGAGGCAGACACGCTCAAGTATGTACGGACAATCTATCTTATGATACAGTACGGAGAAGTAGGGCACCATAAGTAGTAATTTCCTTCTTGAGGCGAGCGTAACGAGACCCACCATGCCGTACACGAACATTGAGGGGAACAAGTAGGGATAGTATCCGTAATTCCTCTTGTAGAGCCAACGCGCGAACTTTCTTTGCAGTCTTTCAAGCATTATAGTGTATTTGGTCTCATGAGGGTCCCAGATGATCGCCCCATATTCAAGTCGGCTGCGTATGTAGGCATTAAATAATACCATAGCTACTGAGGGGCTGTTTAGCTCAGATGATATTCTGATTATAAAACCTAACAATTTACTTGTCGACTTGCATATATTAGTCACGTGTTTGTAGAAGTCAAGCTTATTATCTAATGTTAGTTCTAGGTCGCGGATGTCGTCCACTCTATCCAAAGGAGCGTCAAATAATTTATAAGAGTTCAAAGTTCAATTTCTATTCAGTTTATATTTCGTCTTATTAAAAGTCAACCGATTAGTAGCACCCTACGCAGCGACTGCGTTAATGTCACTTTGCAGTAAGTGAGCATCCTCCATACTATCTATCCCTAAACATAACTTTAAGTCATCTGCAAACAAAAGACACTTTGCAAATCTACGTCAGGTAGGTCATTTATCATAATAAGAAATAGGGTAGGGCCCAAGGTACTACCTTGGCTTACTCCAGATCTGGTATAGTAGTTGCCAGACTCATAACCATTAAGCCTAACAAATTGGCACCGATTCTTAAGATAGGTAGCAAAAAATTCAAGCAACTTTGGGGTAAAACCTATAACTGAGAGTTTGTGTAACAACCGGTCGTTATATACCAAATCGAAGGCTTTTTTGTAGTCGAAGTATGCCGCGTCTCCCGGTTTACCGGCATCCATCTCAGCCGATACGTACTAGGGATGTTAAATTCGTAGTAGTTGACCTTCCTCTTCTAAAACCGTGCTGACTATCATGCAAACGAGTACTTAGCTGTCGGCTTATGTGGCTGTTAAGAATCGATTCGAAGAGTTTGGCAAACACGGACAGTACTGCAATTGGTCTATACGACGTTATATCCGGCACCGGTTTGCCTTTCGGGAATGGTGTTACTCTAGATAGTTTCCACCTGTCTGGGTACTTCGCACTGTTTAACGATAGATTATACAAATACAATAGCGGAGCTCTGAGTATAGATATACAGTCTTTGACTAAAAACACCGAAATGCCATCTGGTCCCGTTGACGATCTAGGTCTCAGTCGTTTAACGGCTTTACCCAGTTCTGATCTATCTATATTTAAGACGGTTATCGTTCTCGCATCAGGGATAGTATAGGCCTCTCGTGCAGCCTCAACAGGATCTAATCGCGGTACTTTTTCCAGAAAAACTGAACCAAAGTACCGCGCCAACCAATTGTTGGGACACTAAACAAGGCACAAGCTGTATTTTAATATATACCTACAGTTCTACTGCTTGGTAAATGCTTCCACAACTGAATTCAAGTCATTGCTACAATTAATGGGTTTGCTGAATCACCACGTTTGCCAAATGCAGGTTCCTATGCTTATTATTGAAATTTTTGCATTTCACAATGCTCCCTTAATTTTTATTCGTCGTTAATGAAATTAAGGGTGAGTTCCACCCATGAAACTGAACAACTTTCCCCAAGAAACCTATGTGCATAAATTACACAAAAATTTTGCCCTCCCATACAAAACTGTCCGATCAGCTAGCGACAATAGTATGGGAGGTCGAATTTTTTTTTGTCATTATTGCACATAGGTTTCTTGGGGAAAATTGTTTAGTTTCATGGGTGGAACTCACACTTAATTTCATTAAAACGATTGCGATACAGAATCAGGGCCCAGCTTAGGAGGGTTTACTACGCATTTCGGTTTCCCATACAAATTTCTAAGTTGAAATTTTTAATAACCAGTACGCTAATTTTGATGAAACTTAGCATGCTGAAGTAAAATATAGAAATCTAAATAGTTGTTTGAAAATATTTCTAAAAAATGTTTATTTAACTGAGTTATTGCGATTTTAAATTTTCTATGGTGGACTTTAAATCGCAGTAACTGAGCCAAATAAACCTTTTTAAAAATATTTTCAACAAACTATTTAGATCCCTGTATTTTACTTTAGCATGCAAAGTTTCATTAAAATTGGCTTATTGGGTCTTTAAAAATTTCGACTTGGAAAATTGTATGGGAAACCAAAATGCGTAAACCTTTTAACCACCACCGACCCGCATTTGGACAGAGTGGTGGGTTATGGCCCGATCTCTGCATGTGATGTTGACCATGTGGGAAGACACCAGGGGCCCTAATATCATCTCCCAAAGAAGTATTACATTAATTGGATTATTAAATCTATGTATTATTATCGAATTTAAATCAATTATTATTGAAATTGTACTCAATCATAGTCCTGCACCATAAAAAAGGCGACATCTCCAATATAAATAAATTATAGACCAGTAGGTAAGCCTCATATCTCATATTTACATAGTATTTATTAAAGTCATACAAAATCGTATCGCCGATAAACTCGATGTCACCAAACCAACCAACGCGACGACTTCGACGGAAGTTGGTTAGAGCTGGCTAAGGAGAGAGAGAAAAAAAAATCCACACGAATACTGCTATATGTTGATAATAAGGCCCCGGGCCCAGTAGTGGCATTTATAGGCTGATGTGATGATGATGATGATGTTTAAACTTGTGACCATTTCGAAAGTTGCCAAACTTCTAAGATCGCAACTCGATCGCGCTACCCGTCGGCCAACAAACTCCAATCCCTTCCATTACAATTTGAAAATGAGTATATTAAATGAATATTTTAATAATAATAAGGTCGAGAGAAGTATCTAAAAAGTCGCAGATACATTAATAACACAATTTGTCGCTACTTCGCGGAGGTACGTCGTCGCGGCTGGCCATAAAAGTCGAGACCGCGACTCTCAGAATAGACCCCGGGGCTCGGGGAATGACTATGAATGTGTTTATTCAATTTTCGAAATGTAACGCTGTTTTTCGATAAAGTATTTCTATTTTATCGATGGTATTGCTAAAAAGGTTTTCTCCTTTCTCTTTTTTTTCTCCTTCATACAATTTCTTTTTGACTTTTCGCTGGCAAAGGAATTCCAATTATGCTACTAAGACATTTGAATAAAAAGCTTATAACGGTATATTGACCTTCGTGAGGGAATTTAATCAATTAATTTAGAGCAATTCGGAATATTACTCGGTTGAGAATGTTATTTTATGACTTAGCCTTTTCATTTATTTCAAATATTCCTAAAGGGATTCTTTAACCTATGTATTTTTTTATAAACAGATATTTTTGTTCTCTAAGATTAATTAATTAACCTCAATCTATTTCCGAGCACACCATTAGTTAAAGGCATAAATTAAAACAATGCAATCGATTTAAACATTCATAAAAAGCTTTAGTCGATTACTCTCCATAACCAGATATCGAATAAGTAATCGATACTGGCGAACATTGCGTACACCGAATTGGTTTTCAAAGACAAAGTAATAGAATACAATTGATTATGGCTCTTATTCTTACTAGATGGCTACGTCTTTAACAGATTGATCTGGTACAAGTTTCAGTTAGTTGTGTTCAAAGTATCAATAGGAATACACATTGATTTAATACTATTTATAAATGTCCTGATTAATGCAGCGATATATACGTTACACTAGATAGGCCCTTCCGAACACGCACTACGTTCCACTCATCTCGGCACCTTGCTTTAATGTGGCTTTGACATTCGCGCGTGCGGAGTGGCGAAAATAATTATTTATTTATTTTCAAAGTGTACACCTAGACGTTTACTACAATTCAGTTGTCAAGTTATTCAAGTCATTATAATGTAGTTATATCGTATTATTAAAATAGAAAAGATATTTTTTTAACTATTGTTATTGACAATTTATTTGGGACGCCATCTTGATACACACTACGTTGTCATTGACCGATCTGGCGCTGCGGCGCTGCGATGTCTGTCTGTTGGTTAGACGACATTTAAATGTTTAAGCGCTGCAGCGGCTGCAGCGAACTTTAGGTATCTCATTCCAGAATTTGAACAAATGGTTTGTATGAACGTTCTTGTCTATACTTCTAGGTCAATGGATTAATGTTGTTAGTTTTTCTCCTTAGGTACTAGTTGTAAATACTTTTAAATTTGATACCCGTTGCTTTATATCCTATTAATCTTTATGTATGCTGTCTAAATTATTTAATAGTAGACTTTTGTTGCTAATCTTATTAAATAATGGCAAACCTTTTAATTTATTTTTTAATTCTTTATATTGTTTTGCTCTTTAACATTTAGTTACCTGCATCTAGAATAGACCCCAGGACTCCTGTGTTCGATTGCCAACAAACGTTTACATAATAATATGATTGTACTCTGGTTGGTGGTAGAAAGAGGCTTGTTTTAAGTCGCCATTGAAACAATTTTAGAAACACAGGTTTTTTGGAAAATCAGAATTTTCGACAGGCAAATAAGATTGCAGCCAGTTTTTTAGATATTCAAGCAAAATTAGAAAAACACTTTTGTCCTACCTAGGAATTGAACTCTGGACCTCCAGTTATCAGGCCGAACGCTTAGCCTCCGGCCACCGAGGTACCTATTCGTTAAGTCTCAGTTAATTATGACATTCTAATTAAAACATTTTGTCGCATAGCCGCGCCCACTCGCGCGCTAATGTAGAAGGAAACAGCTGACTGAACAATGTGCGGCCACGGAAAGCGCTGGAAACAACTAAATAGGCCTACTTATTTTTCATACAATATTGTATGTATTATTTTTGTTTAATATGAAATAGGCAAACGAGCAGGCAGGGTCATATGATCGTTCGTGATCGTGATTGGTCAATGCAGCCCCGCTCCGCTCAGCTCCGCCTCAGTGGAATCCCGGCCTAAAGAAGGAATAAGCTCGTTTCACACAGATCCCTAAGTCATAACGGTCCGGAAATACCGCCGCTGTGAGCTGGTTCCCCAGCACTGTAGTTCGTGGTAATAAAGTACCTACGTGAGCAAAATTATATACCATGATTGCTGCTTTATTTTATTTAACTTTGTTTAACAATTCGCGTATTGGTACTCCCTCAGTATCAAATTTAGAAGTCATATTGAACATGGTACGTTGCACAAACATCTATAATACATCACGCCCGTTTCCCGGCAGGGTAGATAGACACCACACCTTTCCCATATGCTACCATCCTAGTTTCTGCCACACTTCTTTTGATTAATTTACTGCCATAATATTCTTCATGCGGCATACTAGAATCGAAAATTCTAAATAAATCTAAATGAGTGTATCATCAGATTCATTTTATTTATGAGCTAATTCTGAAACACATTACGAACACACTCTCTAAAACATAAATCTTATATTTATTTATTTAGAAAAACAACAACTCATAATATTACATCTAGCTACAAGTATGGCCAAAACCGATTTTCCTTCATAAGTATAATGTTATTTGCGTTTAAATATTACATACGTTTAAATATATTATCTCTATAAAGAATTTTTAATGGCCCCACTCCCATCTCTAGGATAAATCCGTAGACGCTGGGACGCAAGACGGACAGGCATCAAGTGACCAAACATTAAATAAGACAAATTGGCGCAAATGTTGTGACACCACTGTTTACACCAATCTGACTCTACAGCCAATTAGAACAGAGCTCATTATTACGTGCACCGTACGTGATATAATAAGATTAGCAGTAAAGAATTTAAGTTTTTAGTGTGCTAGCTGTTAGGTCGAATTTAGATTGTGTCGTTTGTTATGTCGCCAAACAAATGTGTGGATGTGACGTAAAGAATTTAAATTCTTAACAGAAAAGGAATTGGGTCGCGTTTCGATTGTTTCGTTATGAATGTTGCCCTTGAAAAGTTTTATAGGCGCAGGATTTGGGAAAGCTCTTGCGTTTTATTAGCGGAGATGCTGGGTTCAATGTGACGCGACGGTATAAATATTTTCCACGTGGCGCTTGAAACGGAGCGGCTGGGATAGGAAAGCTATTATTTCAGTATCGGCCGCGTCGGTCCTTAGGTTGCTATTGCTAGTGTCATCGTCATAGGCTCATATCGATACCTCTTCGCATTTTGGCCAAAACGAGCTATGAACGCTATCTTACTTTGTTTCTTTTTCTCTTTATTTCTGTCCAATCCATGTAGCAATACGGCCAATAATAACGATTTTAAACACATTGAAAATATAACGTAAAAAACGTTTTCACTGTCAAATTATAAAATTTTAGGTAGTATGTGATGATCATAAATTAATGCATAACGTAAAGAACGACAAAATCTAATTTCGTTTTAACTGCCCCACCATTTACTCTATACAGGGCGTCCCACGGGTATGCCACATGGAGGAAAAGTACCTTGAATATTGTAGATGGAACATTTTACTGAAAGATTTAGCAGTTTAAATTGTTTTTTAAATTCAAATAATGTCTATTTGAATTTAAAAAACAATTTAAACTGCATTCATAGATATTTAATTAATTACATGGTTGAATGCGGAATCGAACCCGTTACATGAGAAAAATAATCATTCAGTAGCTTTATCATACCGATCGAAAGGCTTCATCATAAGGAATATTTTTTGCTCAATAACATAGTTTCACAAATAAAAGGAAGACCATGAATTTTAACATTTGATGTGAAATTTTGTTTAGAAAATTGAAAAGCTGACATTGCCGTAAGGACATACAACTATGGCATTGAAATAAATACATACATAAATTGATTAATTTAGTATTAAAAATGTTAAAATTCATGAATGCAGTTTAAATTGTTTTTTAAATTTAAATAATGTCTTCTTTCAGTAAAATGTTTCATCTAGAATATTCAAGGTACGAGTACTTTCCCTCGATGTGGCATATCCGTGGGACGCTCTGTATAAAAATGGACGTAAAGAAGACTTTAGTGAATTTTCTTAGATGTAAGGCACATCTATTTTGTTAAATAACAAACTAGACTAAAAACTAAATATTTCATCGCTTGCATCTCAAGATTTTAGGTACATTTTGTCTACATAACTTTTCTATAACTTTAAAAACACAAGCGTAATGAACTTAAATCTAAAAAAAAACTTATTTGGCTCTCCTCTAAAGTCGAAGAAGTTTTGTGCTTTACGTCAATTGACAAGTACCGATATGTCTATAAATATGGTTACATAATATAACCACCAGGTTCTGGATTGTATTGAATGCTTTCGTATGATGAACTTTAGTAGGCAAATCTACAGATAGATTTTTGAGTAAGTATCACATTTTCCATTGACAAAAGTAAGTAATCCTACTAATATTATAAACGCGAAAGTTTGTAATGGATGGATGTTTGTTACTCTTTCACGTAAAAACTACTACATGGATTTGGATGAAATTCGGCATACAGATAGTTTATAACCTGGATTAACACATAGAATACATTTTATCCCGATATTCCTACGGGAACGGGAACCACGCGGGTGAAACCGCGAGCGGCCGCTAGTCAATTAATAATCCTAATGTCAAAGAGGTGGAGGTATTTGCTTCGCAGTGTTCCATTTCTATTTTTTACTGTACTTTTTTAATTATTTTTTTGTGTATTTTGTTATCTTTAGGTATTGTCAATAAATGCAATTTGTACAATTACAACAACCAGGTAATATTGATTGGGACGATTACAGAATCGGTCACGAAGCCTTACCGAGTCACGTGGCCGCCGGCACCATTATCGTATGACAGTCGCCAACTCACCAGTCACCATGGAGGTGGTATAATCGATAAGGGCCGGCGTGTCTCCTCCCTTTTGACAGTTTTTTTCACGCCAATATAAACTGTCTGCGTGGTTCGTTAAAGAATATAATAGTGTTGTTTATTTTAAACAGTGTCGCGAAGCGGTAAAAGAATACTACCACCGAGAGGGTGGTGGTACTCTTTTCTTGGGTGTCGTAAAAGGTGACTAACGGACTAAAGACTACATACATCCAACAGCATAGAGCGGCGATGGGCTCACCACCTGTCACACTGAGCACATGTGCAGTCGCTATTTGGTGAAAAGTTGACTTTGGTAGAGGACTGCTTTTGAGTTAGGGTATCGCAGGTCAATTTCCTTACTTGTCGATTTCACTGATTCGCCAGTTTACTCATTGGACTGTTTCTGAATTCGCCAATTTCCATGTTTGCCAGTATCACTAAGTTGTCAGTTTCTCTATTATGTTAGTTTACTGGTTCGCAAACATCTTTATTCGTCAGTTAGTTTATGTTATCAGTCTTGCTACTCCGTCATGTTCCTAACCCGTTACTTTTCTTGTTCGCAAGTTTCCTTGTTCATCAGACAGTTTAGGTTGTCAGTTTTGCTAATCCGTCATGTTCCTAACCCGTTACTTTTCTTGTTCGCAAGTTTCCTTGTTCATCAGACAGTTTACGTTGTCAGTTTTGCTAATCCGTCGCGTCATGTAAGATGTGACAGAACTTATTAACTTAAAAAACGTATACTTCACTTTAAATTTAAAATTAAACTGTTACCAGGAACATGCTTATGTGTTGTGTTAATTTAGTAAATACATTAAATAAGAAAAATATTTTTTTTTATTAATTATTATTTTATTTTGCTTAGTTACATTTTACAACCTGGATTGGATTCAGGTAAAATAGTCTGCGGTCATGATTACGCAACCTATAGCCTAGCAAAACTAGTGAACGAGTAAACTGAAGGATTATGAAAACAGCAAACTGGCAAAATTGTCTACTTAGCGTTACTAACGAATAGGTAAACCGGTCGAATAACGAAACTGACAAATAATGAAACTAGCGGATTGAAAAACTGGCAATTTTACGAAACTGACATCCTAACAAAACTAGTGAAGGAGGAAATTGTAGAATCAGGAAAATGACTAACTAGCGAAATTTTTAAACTAGCGAAACAGTCTAATGAGTAAACTGGCGAAACAGTGAAAATTGACAAGTAAGGAAATTGACCTGCGATACGATAACTCCTGCTTTTGCTGTACTCATTGGCCTAGTCTCTGACTAACCCTTCGGGGATAATAGTCGTGATTATATGTTTTATATGTATGTATGTACTAGGGCTACTGCTAATAGGACGATTACAGGATCGGTCACGAAGCCTTATCGAGTCACGTGGCCACCGGCACCATTATCATATGACAGTCACCACCACGTCACCAGTCGCCATGGAGGTGGTATAATCGATATGGGCCGTCCCTCCTCCAGTCGACAGTTTTTATCACGCACAATGAACTGTGTCTGCGGCGTTTGTTAAAGAATAGAGTCGAATGTTGTTACTATTACCAGTTATCACTTATCAGACTAAGATTGTTACAGTTTCAGAAATTCATCCTACTAATATTATAAACGCGAAAGTTTGTAAGTACGGATGAATGTTAGTTACTCTTTCACGTAAAAACTACGGAATGAATTTGGATGAAATTCGGCATACAGATAGTTTATAACCTGAATTAACACATAGGATACTTTTTATTTCGATATTCCCACGGGAACGGGAACCACGCGGGTGAAACCGCGAGCGGCCGCTAGTAATCAATATATTGGCTTTGGAGGATGGATTGGATTTCGAGTATTCTATCGACAGATTTTTAATTAGGTGACCAATGCAAAAGTTGCTTGTTTAACTTTCAGGAAAGAAACATGAAAACGCAAACCTTTTTATAACAATTTTTTATCTATTTTCTTTAAATATGATTTTAAATGAACGACTGAAAAATATTAAGCATAATTCGTCACTGATCCCGAAAACTTGTTCCTTTTTGTTCAGCCAACCCGTTAAAGAAGTGTCATTCGAGCGAAGCGGACTGGACCAGATAACAAAAAAACGTGATTTTTTTGCTTTTTTACGGATATCTGTCAAACAAAGAACCTTGAGGCCTATAACAAGCTATGCAGATCTAAAAAAACTCATACTGTTATTAAGAGGCATATTACATCTCGACTGTGATTTTTGCGTAAAATGCACATTTTCGCATTTTGTAGTAATTTTGTAGTTGTATTTATCGTTTTTATCAAAATAGGTTAATAAATTCATGCTTAATATTATAAATCTCCACTCCGCGAGAATAAGCTGAGGTCGGACGGCCGGCGCATCGCATTTTGTAGTAATTTTGCAGCTGTATTTATCGTTTTTATCGAAATAGGATAATAACTTTATTATAAAATCTTTATTTCTCTCAATCATTCCGGTATAAATTTTGCTCAATAATATTATCGTAGATAGGAAAAATTCACAGTTAACGAAAGGCGATTTTCGAAGTTGTTTGGTTTAGAATAAGATGTTTTTTTCTATATAAAATCAATGATATCTAAAAATTCCGAGGCCGCTACGAACTTTAAGATTATCTAATAAATAATAATCTAGGATTAAATCTAGGAGCTCAAAAAAGTGCCTTCGCACAAAATCTTTCTCTGCAATTTTAGGTTTAATTAAAAAGTTAAGCAAAATTTACAAAAAGCGAGACCGCTAGCCGCTACGCACTATTCCAATAGCTATTCTACACTATTCAATAAGTCAACATTGTTAATGTATTTTTGTTTCTCAGATCCATAACGCCAAAATTGGCCATTTTACGCAAAAATCACAGTCGAGATGTAATAGGCCTCTTAACGTGCTTTAAAACCTAATAGTTAACGCCTCTGGAAAACTTACATGTAGGTATGCCCGTCAGTAGTGTTAAGTAGTTAAAGAGATTAAACCTCGATTTCACGCATTTATTGGATTGATTTGTAGATTGGATTAACTAGATTATTATCAAGTTAATTGCCTAAACAAAAAGAGATGGCGGGACGAGCTGGACTATCTATCGGAAGGACTGGAACCAGCCCTAACAGCCCTTACAGCCCTAAACCGTGAAAAGTAGTACGGTAGGGAGACCTTTGCACAGCAGTGGGACAAGCCGGGCTGAATAGTAACAATAATAGTTGCCTAGACAAAAACGTGGAAAATGAACATAATGTTTCCCTTTAAGGTTAGGTAGGCCGCGCTTTGAGTTTTTTCAAACCATCTGAGACATAAATAATTGTTTAAATTCTGGAAAAAAGTATGTATTAGTTAAGGATCTCAAAGTTACCCCTATTTGTAATGTTTTTTTCAATATTATGACTAAACTGCTGATATTTTACATTTAATTTTTGTACTCAACTAAAGACAAATATTACGCAGATAAATTCGCAGAGTATCCTATAAAGTCTATACATATAGGCAAAAAACATATTAAACGCGCCAAAAGTACTTTTAAATAGTGATACTATCACACAGGTTCAGGTCAGAATGTAGTCTCCTATCAAAAAGAGAACGGATTTTTTTTAAATATTACAATTTCTGCACAAAACTAAGTTAATAATAAAGCTGAAACTATAAAGCACTACTTTACATTACTGTCCAGTGCGAGTGAAACTAAAGAGCATTCTGCATGGTTCAATCGAAATCTTCCAATTATAACATAGGTACAGTCACCAGCATTAAGATGTGACTATCGACGGCCTGCAAAAATATCTGATCATTGGTGGAAGGCAAATATATGCCTATAATATGCCTTCCACCAATGATGAGATATTTTTGCATCATCACATCTTAATGCTGGTGACTGTACATGACATTACAGACAGATCTACCAAACAGTCCCAATTCAATCAAATAACTGAGCACATATTATCAGGCCAAAGGCAAAACTTGAACGGTACATTCAAAGACAAAAGTGTTTCGGCATTAACAAACTGTCTAATGGTTAAAGTTTTTGTCGCAATCTGGCACGTTTAGGGCTTTTGTTACCTATAAACTAGCAGGACCGCACTTGGAATGCGCGGGGACGCAAATTCGTAGTTCTTTATAGCTGTAGAGGATTGGCTAAGTAAAACTATACGAGGAATTTCTGATATAAGTATTTGTTTATAGACATTTCTGTTATTCTAATATATGTGGTGGGTGTATATTGAGCATAACACAAATTATTTTAGGTTAATACAATACACTGTTACTGCCGCCGTACTCAGTGACGTCAATTAAGTTTTAATGACAATTGACATTTAATTGTCATTTCCCTCTCTGTTTAGCACCATAGATAAGAAAGTGACAGCAAGATACTTAATGGTCAATTGGTCATTATAACTTAATTGACGACTCTGATGCCCGATTGTACTTTAGTAAGTAAATAAATTTTAACTTAATTTTAAGTGATTAATTGCATCTAAACACACAATTTAGTAGCAAGTTGCAGGATAACTCACTTAAAATTAAGTTAAAATTTTGTTAGCTACTAAACTACTTAATACTAGGGCGTGCACCCGGTCCTACCCGGTTCCGAAAAGACCCGGTTTTACCCGGTTCTTTTAATCTTCAAAGAACCGGTTCTTAAAATTGTATTACCCGGTTTTTTCGGTTCTTTCGGTTCTTATAAATGTCGTCAAATAAATCAAAATTTTCGATTAAGTAGGCAGGTTTGTTTGATTGTTGATTTTGTATGAAAAAATATTAGTATATTAGTAGTTTTTAAGACTGAGTCATTTTATTATACTGTGATTTGGCGTGGAAAAAATATAAGACTGTTTTATTCCCATCGCTCTGTGATGTGCAAAGTGTTTGTGCGGATAATTAATTCTCAGCTCATTCACTACCTAGAGGATCACTCGCTGCTCCATGATCGCCAGTATGGGTTCAGACCAAAGCGATTAACGAGTGATCTTCTAGCGTACGTTACTCACGCATGGGGTGAAGCGATGGACAAGCATGGCGAATCCCTGGCAGTTAGCCTTGATATCGCCTAAGCTTTCGATAGAGTGTGGCAGCGTTCCCTTCTTTCCAAGTTACTTCTAGAAGAGCGGAGGATTCGTGTCCTTTGTGAAGGTAGTTCCTCCGCGTTCTTCAAAGTATGCCGGAGTGCCGCAGGGTTCTGTGCTCTCACCTACTCTATTTCTACTGCATATTAATGTCATGTTGTCCTTGAGCAATATTCATTGTTATGCGGATGACAGTACGGTGCATGAGCGGTACTTGGGACACCCTGCGGCAAAGCAAGCCGATATCGTGGTGAAAAGGCACTGAACCTGGCTCTCGATCGTGTCTCTAAGTGGGGATCTGAAAACCAGGTCGAGTTTAATGCCAGCAAAACCCAGATTTGTGCATTCTCGTCCAAGGTAACTCCACGGAGCAAAAACAAAGAGGAGGTGTTGCAATCAATGTAGTCCAGCAACTATCAATGTAGTCCTGACGTCACACCGTAGTTGAACTACTTACGACCAGGTGTCGCTTTCGTCAGTACAACTCTCGTTGGCTGGCGAATAGGTTGTTCGTGGCTTATTCAGTCTTTTAAAGAATTATAAAAAATTCTCGACCCGAACTTTTTGTTAGCATGAAGTGCTGTGTTGTATCGTGTAGTAGTTACACGGATAAAACGAGATTAAACGGAATAAACATATCTTTCCACTCGTAAGTAATATTTAAATTAAATTTATACTTCATCAAATAAAGTTACGACATACACGACATCTAGTGAAATATAGCAGAACTTGTATGACAACTCTGCTAATCTCGTAAATAAGGTAGGTACTTGCTTTAGCTACTGGCCACTAGATGGTTTTCTCCTATTTGGACTCCCCCCGCAACCCGCGCAGCTGAGACACTATTATTATATGAAAAAAGTTGTTACAACACCTCCTCTTTGTTTTTGCTCCGTGGGTAACTCCCTTCCTTATTCCTCCCTCACTTCAGAACTCTCTGTTACCTATTTCGGCGAACCTCGGCATTCTCGGCATGGACATCGGCCACTAACTGAATCCAAAATGCTACATCGAGAGTGTTATTTTAACTGCCTCCCGTAAGTTGGGTATTCTCAATAAGGTGAGGCGAATTTCACTCCCGAGCAGCGCTGTTTGCTGTACAAGTCTCAGGTGCGATCGAGTATGGAGTTTTGTTCACATCTATGGGACGGCTCCGCTGAATACCTCCTCGATGCACTTGATAGACTGCAAAGACGAGCGGTACGCATTTTTGGAGATGCTGAGGTTACAGCCTCTTTTGAGGACCTCCAGCTGCGTAGAGACATTGCTTCTCTGAGTGTCTTCTACCGGAATTATTACGGACAGTGAAACTCTATTAATATTATAATTGACATTATTGATTATTTGATAACTTTATTGTAATCTGTTACTAATCGATTTCTTAACTGAAATTAATAGACTTCCTAAATAAAAGCATTGGTAAAAAATTAAACATTATTTTATTTTACGGACCCAAAAGCACCGAAAAAACCGGGTACCCGGTTCTTCGGTAAAATGGAACCGAAAAACCCGGTTCCTAAATAAGGTCCGGTTCTGCATCCTCTACTTAATACGTGTACATCGGGCATGAGTGCCGTACTCATTAGTTAGTTGTTAGTTAGACATATTGGACAGCACAACCACAAGCTGCTGCATAATCTATTTTAATAAAAATCAATTCCCGAAATGTTTGTACGCACATCACTTCAGAACGGCTGCACCTATTTGGCTAATAATTTTTTTGTTGTTTTTGTAATTGTCGGGACATGGTGTCTATGAAATTTTTTTTTTTTTGGATATTTGTCACGCAGTATACGGGACAAATATCCAAATTGTTCACGCGGACGAAGTCGCGGGCGGGCCGCTAGTATACAATAAATATTTTTGGTGACACTGTCTGATATAGTAAATTAGTAATATAGAACCTGCTTATGCTCGCCGCTTTGTTCTCGTAAATATTTCGCGGCACAAATCAGCCTTATTCTTCAAAATCGGCTTAGAGGTTTAAGCGTAAAAGAAACAAACGCACATTGCTATTTATTATATTAGTAAGGATATGAGAATTTCTATCGTTTGACATTAAGAGGGTTTACTCATTTCGGTTTCCCATACAAACTTTTAAGTCGAAATTTTTTAAAACCAATATGCCAATTTTAATTAAACTTTGCATGCTAAAGCAAAATATAGGTATCTAAATAGTTTGTTGAAAACATTTTTAAAAAACGTTTAAATAACTGAGTTAATGCGATTTTAAACTTTCTATAGTGAACTTTAAATCGCAATAACTCAGCTAAATAAACCTTTTTAAAAAATGTTTTCAACAAACTATTTAGATCCCTATATTTTGCTTTAGCATGCAAAGTTTAAGTAAAATTGGCTTTTTGGTTTTTAAAAATTTCGACTTAGAAGTTTGTATGGGAAACCAAAATGCGTAAACCCTCTTAGGTCCGCTGTATACTGCTTTCATTAAACAACCATATTATTGTTTTTAAAGTTAAACACGAACACCACACACATTAACTTCGCACAAAAAGTTTAATTCAATAAAGAAGGAGTTAACTAATGTCACGTCCAGCTGCTTCCGTAAATTATTCAATTCGTGTCGAGTCGATAGAACAATAGATACCGACCGAACCGAAATGAGACACAAGACAGTAGCGCAAGGCAGGAACTCCGGCCCAATCGAGTTACAGGGAAACTCCGTGACTCGACTTTTAACATTTTACGATCCTACTTAGTGTAAATAAATATAAGTATATGGACTTGCGAGTAAAAAACTTTGCAGAATTTGGTCAATATAACTAGATTGCTAGACCCGCATTGGGCCAGCATGGTGGATTATGATTAGCTCTCCCTATGTGTTTAAAAAACAAACAAAAAACTGTTATACTGTCGCTTATTGCCTTCGATCAACAAAACAACTAGATGTCAGGTCGGTGCTAAAAATGTGTCTCGGTAAATAAGAGCGCACTTGAGAAGTGAGCTTTTATTTACTCGCAAGGCAATAACAGGAAAAAGTACTTTATTTGTTGCCCCTAAGGTTGATTTCACCACTAAATATTATTGACGTCTTTTAATTTTTAAGTGACAGGAGTAATTTATTGCTTTGAAAAAGTATTTATTCACGTGGACAGAATTTAGCTTTGATTTTGTACGTGACGCGTTATCTAGTTGGTATTGTTGATCGAAGCTTATTGCACATACCCTTATTAATGTTATGACTGCTACTTAAATAAATAAATAATAAGTAAGTATAAGTATATGAAAATTAGACAGTAGTGACAGTATAAAAGTAGGTACAGAAGCTAACCGTGTCTCGAGCTTATCTAGTGGAAACTAAAGTTACTATTGAATTTAGTGTAACTATTAGTAAACAGTGGGAGCTTGATAGAAAGCAGTCCTCTGCATTAAGCCACTTTTCACCAAATAGCGACTGCACTTGTGCTCAGCGTGACAGGTGGTGAGCCATCGCCGCTCTATGCTGTTGGATGTAATGTAGGTATGTGCAGTCTTTAGTCCGTTAGTCGCCTTTTACGACACCCAAATGAAGAGAGGGGGTGGTAGTATTATTTCACCGCTACGCGACACAGTTATTGTTGATTTTAATTTTAGTTTAGGTTTCGAAATATTGTGTGTTTGTAAAACTAGCACAATAGTCGCTTCATACTGTAAAATCAAAAAGTTGTAATGCCAGGTATGTTTTTAATTATGTATCTAGACGATCGGGCAATGCATGTTTCGTATTTTTCGATGCATAGCCCCGAACTATGATTGATCAGATCAGTAACCCACATTTAAATCACGTTATGAAGCCAAAACGGAATACGGATCAATTGAAGCGATGACTTAATTTCAAATATAGATAAGCTTATTACTAGCACTTGCTAATTTACTTAAATTAAATTATTAACCATATGCGGCAAAGGTAAACTCCGCAAACATTTCTTATGACAAGGGACCCAATTTTATGACTTTATTAAATCATTAAATCGGCAATCCCGGGTGCGGGCGTGCCCTAAATCCGACCCTTTCGCAAAAGCCGTTATGCCAAAGGGTCGCACGATATTAATACGGAGTAATTAGACGATGCAGGTTCCTTGGTGGACCTTGATTTGATGCTAAAGATTCCTTTGAGCTTCCTCTCTTTAAATTCAGGGGTGGATGTATCTACGCAAAATCGTTAATTATTAGATATTATTAACCATAATATAAATAAATACTTACCTAACAATGTTTAAAATCTAACTACAAAATGTATTATATGTTTATTTAACAAAAAATACAAGCTTTAATAAATCTTTCTATTTATTAATATTACAGTCATCCATTATAATATGAATGTATATCTACTTATATTTTATTTTATTTGTATGATAATGTGAAGTTGTGTGTGCTATTATGTGATAAATTGTATGTCATACATAATTATCTAAAATTGTCGTACAACTATTACAATATTGCCGACCGACACTTTTGATTTGATCAATGAAAAGGGTCTTGTTTACACTGTCCGACGGAGCCACGCGACCTTGCAGTCGCGCTGTGTAAACCGCCCTGTGCACTGAGGTCAGAGCCGTGTTGACTGTGAGTTAGTGATGGAGAACCGTCGATTGTTTGACTATCATAGTACTATCGACAGTTTCGAAAATTTTCAGTACTATCATAAATAGCACTTTATACGACCAAAACAAGACAGAATACAGAATGGGGACACCGTCAGTAAGCGGCGGTGTTATGAGTGGCGGTAGGTAGGATAAAAAATAAGACGGTGGATGAAGTCTCCGCCGCGCAAACGTAACAGCGATACAGCAGTCAGCCCGGGACCACAACCGATGCAACTCGGTCGAAACGTCTCGCGTATAAAAAGGTATCCATAGGATGCCTTTACTAAATGCATATATATATCACGACCATTATCCCCGAAGGGTTAGTCAGAGACTAGGCAATGAGGACCGCAGAAGCAAGCCTCTGCCATAGTCCACGGCACACCAAATAGCGCACATGTGCTCAGCGTGATAGGTGGTGAGCCCATCGCCGCTTTATGCTGTTGGATGTATGTGCAGTCTTTAGTCCGTTAGTCGCTTTTTACGACACCCAAGGGAAGAGGGTAGTAGTATTCTTTTACCGCTACGCAACACGGATTTAGTAACCGTGCCGCAGTTTTGCGTAAAGCCCCGTTCAAATATTTAAGCACCTTATAAACAACTAAACGCCCGCCCGCGACTTCATCCGTGTGAACTCCATTATCACGAGACGAAGACGAATTTCCAAAAATATCTTTCATACAAACCTTGTTTTAACAATTAGAAACACAACAAAAAAATAATCAGCCCAAATAAGCGCAGCCGTATCCGTTCTGAAGTGATGCATTTGTGGCAATTCATTTTCACGTATACAGTGACACTATTGAACCAACAACGATAGTATTATTTTCTGAGGTTTAAGCGAGCACTACACATTGAAATGAAACACTTTTTTACGGATTAACTCGTGTTTAATTTACTATTTACATAGTTTTTTATATTATCAACAAACGTCAGGATAATATAAAAAACTATGTAATCAACAAACGTCAGGATAATATGAAAAACTATGTAAAAAGTAAATTAAACGCGAGTTAATCCGTAAAAAAGTGTTTCATTTTAAACGATAGTATTGATAATGGCAATACTATCGATAACTTATTGTTATTAATCTATCGATATGCAACACTACCGCGAGTACTGTGACAGTTTGTTTTACGTGCACGCGTGCAAATTAAACTTTTGTGTGCCAAAGCGGGAGAGATTAAAACCGGGGATTTAGTTTGAAATGTTTTTGAACGCTTCTGATTGAATTAACTTTGTTTGTTTTCAGAGCTGCGTTTTGCGTGAATCGAATGTTAAATGTCCAGCCCAATGGCGAACGTTAAATGTCGATTCGTTAGCGTTTGTCAATTGAAAAATTGGTAGACAAGTTCACAGATATTTGGCGACTGCTCACTCTATTGATCACTATTTATCGAGGTCTTGTTTTTTTTATACTTACTATGTAATTATTATGTACTTATCCAACCCGAAAAACAGTATCATGTCAAGCAGAATCAGTAATTACCTGAAACAAAATAAAACATATTATTAAAAAATAGCTAAATACACCATTTGAACAGTATTAATCACCCTTGCCGGAAATAGCTTTATAATTTATGTAATCCTGACGTTTAAGTAGTTAAGAGGGTACGTGGTGGAACCTACAGAGTTGGCCTTGGCATTAATAGTAACTTGCATAAGTTGCATTTGCTACCGATTGTTGTTTTTTTTTAGTTTATATAGTAAAACTAAAGACCTCTGCTCCCGCGAATGGAACCCAAGATCTTCCGACATCCGTCCAAACTAAAGCTTTTAATTGAGCTACCGATATACCTATTGGTTTCCATGTTGAGTGCTTGATCAATACCCTATTCATCATCATTATCACCATCAGGCAATAAACGTCCCACGGCTGGGCCCAGGCCTTGCCACACGGACAACAGCACGTGGGACGGTTGGGCCATAACCTACCACCGGGTTATGGGTGTTTGGTCATGGTGTCGTTTCGTCATTAAGATCTTATATGGCGGCGTTTCGTCATTGCTATTTAAAATTAATTATTTTTAGTGTCGTTTGGTCATTTGCTTAAAGTTTTCTACAGAATATTTTTACCTGTGTACCTTTTCTGGGATTTTTATTCAAATACAAATGACGAAACGACCACCAAATATTTTTTAATTATTTCATTATTGACGAAACGACACTACATCTATGAAAGTTAAAAACAATGACGAAACGACACCATGACTAAATACCCCTAACCCCTACCACACGGGGTCGGTTGGTAGGTTTTAAACGACTGTCATCTTACGACGACTAGAACCAACGGTTTTATATGTTGTTAATTTGGCCATCCATCCAATGGCATCCATTTCGTTAGTTACTTAACTGGCAAGATCTTAAACCGTACACTTTAGCCGCTGTACCATTAAGAGGAAACACTACGTCGACGTGGCATGCAAAATTCACATACAAAACACAGAAAAACGACGTTTTGTAGTCCCCTGTTTCCTCCTTCAGAACTGGACCAATTTTTATTACTTTTCAGCATCGGTTAAAGCAAGAGATTTTCTATGTCTGTACCTATGTTTGATTTTTTTGCATTGAGTCATTTATTTAATAACCAGGAGCCTTAAAAATTTAGCGAAATCACTCCGTTTTAAAGCGTCTTTAGAAACATTAAGTAGCTGGTTTTTAAAAAAATCAAACATACAGACATAGAAAATCTCTTTCTTTAACCGATGCTGAAAAAGTAATAGAAATTGTTCCAGTTCTGAAGGAGGAAACAGGGGACTACGAAACGTCGTTTTTCTGTGTTTTGTATGAGAATTTTGCATGCCGCTTCGACGTAGTGTTTCCTCTTAAGCTCCTCAATAAAGCAATCTCGAATACGCTATTAGCAAGCGTAGTACCATCATAGTATATAGGTATTACACCTCGAACATACGAAAGAAACATTTTGACGTGACAACGTCTTAAATTAGGTTGCGGCTGGGAGTCACTTATGAAAAAGTGTAACGCTGGGTAACGTTACGATGAGTCACCGAACGAGAGAGAGGCCCGCCGAATGCCTTGCGTCTCTCTCCCACTCAACTATGATAAATTTGTGCAATTCTTATTTTCATTCAATTCCTTGTTCCTATTGTGCAATTTAATTATATTCATATCAATAAATATTCTACCGAGAAAAAGACGTTGTCACGTAAAATCTTCGCCCGTAAAACCGACTTTACAGGCAAACAATTTTTTTAATTCGATTCCATCTTAAACTAGGGATACCCGTGTTGCGTAGCGGTGAAAGAATACTGCCATCCCCTCTCTTCCTTTGGGAGTCGTAAAAGGCGACTAACGGACTAAAGACTGCATATACATCCAACAGCATTGAGCGGCGATGGGCTCACCACCTGTTACTACCAGTCGCTATTTGGTGAACAGTGAACTATGATAGAGGACTGCTTTGCTGTCCTCATTGCCTAGTCTCCGACTAACCCTTCGGGGATAATAGTCGTGATTATATGTATGTACTAGGGCTACTGCTAATAGGACTCACGATTCCGCTCACGACGCCGGACGAGGAAAACAAAGATTTATCTCCAACTGCAGCGGCATTACCAGAAAGGAGTTACAAATAAAACATCAAGCACTCCATCGTTGTTGCAGAGAAATGGCTCCTTTGTACAAGAACCTATTAAGTAAATATTTAATGTTTTTTTAACTTGAGAGAGAATATCCAGTACAGCTGTATGAGAATATACAGATATACTTATAACATTCCAGCCCCAAAGACTTCCACTTAAGTCTTGTAAGACTAGTCGCAGGCAAATTTTACCACATTGAGCAGCTTCAATTTTACATTAATTATAATAATAAAAGCGTTTATTTGTCTTTAACTGATAAGTACAAAGTATAACGTAAGTTAAGTATTAGTATTTTTATAAGTAAGTACAGCAATAAATTATCTTATGTTATCTAATTAAATTACTAATTATAACAGCAATGTAACAAAAGACAAAATTACGGAGAGTCCACAATTCCTGCTATTCTGTCTTACCCTTTCACAAATATTTTAATAGATTGTTTTTAACATCGGGTAGATTATGTTACTATATACTATTAAATATAGCCCTAAGCGGATACCACAGATGGCCTCTCGAGTACCTAGCCACCTGCGACATGCTTTACGAAACGTCGAAAGTGATCGATCGAGAATTGCACCAATGGGTGGCGGCTAATTATTATAGATAAATTGTTCTCAAAATCAAATTTTTTTTATGCTAATAATAATATTATTTTCTATAGGTACCCCAGTCAGTCTTCTTCTATCCCACGCACCCGGTAAGTAAGAGACAGAAAGAAATACGTACACAAGATAAATATTAACAAATCAAGTACTTTTTTTATCAGTATTAATATTATTTGCTTCGCTACAAATGGACAACATTTCCGTGCCGTATTATGACAGCCTTGATATGAATCGAACGATGTGATTCTGGCAAAAATTTAATTAATCTAAGTGCTCCGCTGCCGGCTCGATAAATATAAGGCGACCAATGGGGACGGCGGATGATTCAAATCAAAAATGCTATCCGAACATTGTACATTAGAATTATTAAGCGACTTAAAATAAATTACAGTATTCCGTTTATTTTTTAGACTAGCGGCTAGCCCGCGCCTTCGTCCGCGCTAAGTTAGAAAACACCATCATACTTCAGCCATTTTGTAGAAAATATCTACTATTTCTTTGTAAAAAATTATATAAAAAACCGGCCAAGTGCGAGTCGGACTCGCGCACGAAGGGTTCCGTACCATTATCTATTAAACTTATTAATTAAACTTTGATCGATGTTTTAACATTAGTGTACTTTTTAAAATTACATAATTAATTTATGAAGTATTATAAAAACTACTCACTAGATCTCGTTCAAACCAATTTTCGGTGGAAGTTTGCATGGTTAATGTACATCATATATTTTTTTAGTTTTATCATTCTTTTATTTTAGAAATTACAGGGGGGGCGGACACACATTTTACCACTTTGGAAGTGTCTCTCGCGCAAACTATTCAGTTTAGAAAAAAAAATATATTAGAAACCTCAATATCATTTTTGAAGACCTATCCATAGATACCCCACACGTATCGGTTTGATAAAAATTTTTTTTTTGAGTTTTAGGTCTAAGTATGGGAAATCCCCAAAATTTATTGTTTTATATCTATTTTTGTGTAAAAATCTTAATGCGGTTCACAGAATATACTACTTACCAAGTTTCAACAGTACAGTTCTTATAGTTACGGAAAAAAGTGGTTGTGACATACGGACGGACAGACGAATCCATAAGGGTTCCGTTTTTTGCCATTTGGCTAACGGAACCCTAAAAAGCACCTGTACAGTTGTATTTTGATAAAACGTGGACCGTGGCAGGGGACTGCTTCTTTTAACTAACACTTGGAGGTAAAAGTCGTAATATTTTGTACTAGCGGCCGCTCGAGGTTTCACCCGCGTGGTTCCCGTTCCCGTGGGAATATCGGGATAAAAGTATCCTATGTGTTAATCCAGGTTATAAAATATCGGTATGCCGAATTTCATCCAAATCCATTCAGTAGTTTTTACGTGAAAGAGTAACAATCATACTTACAAACTTTCGCGATTATAATATTAGTAGGATTAATTTAGAAAGCCTTAATCGCACCTGATTGTAAGTGAGGCGACAAGAGAAACTTAAATTAAAAGTTGCGAAAGGGCACACACCCACAACAACATATACCCCCAACGTCGATAGCCAAGAAAATAATGAAAAATAACAACAACAACAAAAAAATCTTATCGCGTCGAGTGACCGTTTCAACGACAATAAATCAACGCTGACAAGTCCGAACTCAGAAAACGTCAGGCGGATGACTGATGCGGCGATCGCCGAAATAGAAAATATAGGTGCACTGGGAGACATATCTCGCGGAAAAAAAACTGCTAAATAAATAAGAATCTATCAACGACGAACTACGAACTGGGCCCTGATTCTGTATCGCAATCTATAGATTGCACATCTAAACCTTACCGCGCACAAATGTCAAACGCATACGTTTTTGGGAAGATATCGTAACTTTTTAAGGAATTAACGTGGTTTTAAAACAAGGTATCGTTACAGAATAAGGGTTCTGCTGGAAACCAGCAACTGGCAAGATATCGCTTAAAACAGGGAGCAGTGGCGTCACCTTGTGTCGGAGGTCAAGACTCACTGAGCCAGCGGAGTAAGTAAGTATTTTTAATCGCCTACGGGTAATGGGCCTGCCACACACTCGACGAGTGGGAAGTAGCGAGGAAAGGAGGCAGAGACGTAGTGTGGCAACGTTACTCGTCATGCCGCACGTCATGCTCATCGTCATGCCCACTGCTCCCTATTTAGTCGGTTTTTTGGGCGCGAGTCAAAGGACCGGTAATATGAGCGCGAGTGTTTGGCCACATAATCGCGCAGACGATCGTTCGCATCGTTCTATTGCGATGTATAGATCTATCTCATCCACCATCTCCGTTGGCAACAGTTTCATCGTCCATTGCATAGCAGAGGCAAAAGCGGAGCGTCGCTATTAATTGGGCGAGTAGAGCAGTGTGTGGGCAGAGAGGCCAATATCGCGGCAGCGCGAGGAGCAAAGCAAGAGCAGCGCGAGGAGCAGTGTGGCGGGGCCATAAGAAGTTGGCCTTCATCTTACCTGATGTTAAGTGACGACAAGGCCGAAGGTGGAAGCGCGCTTCACCCGGAATCCTCAACCACTGAGGAACTGGCTATCTTATCTCTAAACTGTCGGAACAGAACAACGCTATTGACATTGTTGTTATGTAACCAGACTTTGACTACATTATAAAACGTCATTTTTTTGTCGTTTAAAAGAAATTAAGGGTGAGTTCCATTTATGAAACTAATTAACTTTCCCCAAGAAACCTATGTGCAAAAATCTACCTCCCATACTATTGTCATGTCATCAGCTGGTACAGTACTCTTGAACGCAAACTCAATCTCAATACAATTCCAATGCGATAAATATGTATCGATATTGGGATAAGTAAAGATAATTCCGGAACGCCATCTCGATAATAATTTGTTCAATCAATTTCCACGCAATTTAATTCCAATGTGGCGCTATTGTCGCTTACAAAAGTCTCATTTGACATTTTTAGTATTGTGATAGGAAATTGATTAATGAAATTGTGTTTCAAGAGTAAGCCTACTGATCGGACAGTTTTGTATGGGAGGTCGAAATTTTTTTGTCATTTTTGCACATAGGTTTCTTGGGGAAAGTTGTTTAGTTTTATGGGTGTAACTCACCCTTAATTTCATTAAAACGAATACAAATTGAGGGTGTATTCATCAAACCCACCAACTTCCATTGGGCATGTGTGGTGGGTTGTTAGTGTACCTACCTACGCCTGGCGTACTCACCATGGAATTCTGTTATTTCAAGAATGCCTAAAAACTGTGCCCAAATAGTACCAAATAGTGCCCAAAGGAAACAAATAGTACCTTTATAGTTAAAAAGTTATATACATAGTTTGGTGAGTACGCTAGGCGTAGGTTCTACGCCTAGCGTACTCACCTCGTTTCGCGAAAACAGAACCAGCAATGGCTCTCATTTCTATCTCAATAAATAGTACCGGAAATAGTACCCTCTAAGAGTGTAATTGTTATTTGACTTTTACACTAGAAAGTTCATTAAATTTCATAGCAAACTTCTACATACAAAAATTACGTGTGGTACAGTCGAGCACAGTGAATGGTAAAATATTATTTTTATTACCAAAGGAATTAAGATTGGAATAACTATGGAGTTCATTAATAGACGACGACCTAAAATAAAATAGGTACATATTTAATAACAGTAAACCAAGGGTGGCCAAAAAAGGGGGGTCTTGAGGTTGGTGTGTCTGTCTTTGGCACCGTAGCTCCTAAATATCCTAGATTTGGATGCGGATTTTTTTATATGAAGGCTGGTTTTTAGCGGTGATTCTTACTTCGACTATAAATCTAGTGATAACTGTTATAAATCACAAAATTTGTAGTCGAGGGTGAATGAGACCCACTCCAACTTATATCTATGTATCAAGCATTGCTTATGTAAACCAAGGGTGGCTAAAAAAGGGGGGTCCTGAGGTTGGTGTGTCTGTCTTTGGCACCGTAGCTCCTAAATATCCTAGATTTGGATGCGGATTTTTTTATATGAAGGCTGGTTTTTAGCGGTGATTCTTACTTCGACTATAAATCTAGTGATAACTGTTATAAATCACAAAATTTGTAGTCGAGGGTGAATGAGACCCACTCCAACTTATATCTATATATCAAGCATTGCTTATTGATGATTTGTTGATCGTGAATGACAGCCCGCCCGCAACTTTGTCCGCGTGAACCCCTTACCCCGTGACGAATTTCCAAAAATGTTCTTTTTACACAAACCTTGTCCCGACAATTACAAATACAACAAAAAAGAATTTGCCAAACTGGTGCAGCCGTTCTAAAGTGATGCGCGTACAAACATTTTTGCAATTGATTTTTTTTAATATAGATACATACCTACATAAATAGCGACTATTAGCGACTGCACATGTGCTCAGCGTGACAGGTGGTGAGCCCATCGCCGTTCTAAGCTGTTGGATGTATGTGCAGTCTTTAGTCCGTTAGTCGCCTATTACGACACCCAAGGGAAGAGGGGGTGGTAGTATTCTTTCACCGGTAAGTACGCGACACAGTTAAACACTTTATACAGTCCAGAAAACTAAGAATATGATTTAATTTGCTATTTTACGATTAATAAAAAACAATAACGTATTTCTGTAGGTAAGTATATATAATATATTCAAACTGAGTAGGTAACTACCTAGCTAATGAAAGATCAACTGCAAATCGACATGAACATAAAATGCTTTTACAGATGAAACATACTTATTTAAAGATCACTCAGTCACATTACAATGAAACAAAAATTCACAAGTTTTTTCATTAATTGTTTCACAAATTAACTATTCGCAAACCTTTGCGGTTGCGGTGGCAAGACAAAGTAAACGACTAAAAAAATCGGTTCCAGAAAACTATGCGTTCCCACCGCTGCGTCAAGCAAATTGTTGTGAATTGCAATATTGATCTTTAGCACTTTTATAATACAGGTCAGTTTATAAGTAACTAAAGTAAGAAGTGTGATAAGCGCCATCTATTGTAACTTGTTTATACTAAGATGCATCGCTGTCGCGCGTCGATAAGTTGCACTATGATCAACAAAAGTAACAGATTGTTCTCGCACAATATTGAGCTTTCAATTTCAGACATAAGGCAAATAGTTCCTTATATAGAAGGTGCTTTTACTTTATGAAATCCGGCAAAAATACGATAGTCAATATTTTGGAAAACATGGATCTTATTTATAAGAAAAATAATTATAATCAATTATATAACTGATATTAAACTTCCTCGTTACGTATATACACCTATTAATTTCAACAAAACTTAAAGTAATATGTAGTAGGTTCATAATACGAAATTTAATAATATTAAAATTATTATGAGTTCGCCTGTACCTCATGTCAATGTATGTAGAAGTTTGCTATCAAATTTAATGACTTTCTAGTGTAAAAGTCAAATAACAATTACACTCTTAGAGAGTACCCTCTAAGAGTGTAATTGTTATTTGACTTTTTTAGTTATTCCAATCTTAATTCCTTTGGTAATAAAAATAATATTTTACCATTCACTGTGCTCGACTGTACCACACGTAATTTTTGTATGTAGAAGTTTGCTATGAAATTTAATGAACTTTCTAGTGTAAAAGTCAAATAACAATTACACTCTTAGAGGGTACTATTTCCGGTACTATTTATTGACATAGAAATGAGAGCCATTGCTGGTTCTGTTATCGTGAAACGAGGTGAGTACGCTAGGCGTAGAACCTACGCCTAGCGTACTCACCAAACTATGTCTATAACTTTTTAAATATAAAGGTACTATTTATTTCCTTTGGGCACTATTTGGGTACAGTTTTTTGACATACTAGTTAAAGTTGTAGCTTGCTCAGATTTCCTAAACTGAGGTGAGTACGCTAGGCGTAACCTACGCCTAGCGTACTCACCAAACTATGTCTATAACTTTTGAACCATAAGGGTACTATTTATTTCCTTTGGGCACTATTTGGTACTATTTGGGCAAAGTTTTATGGCATTCTTGAAATAACAGAATTCCATGGTGAGTACGCCAGGCGTAGGTACACGGATGTTACGGCCCAATGTCCCCATAGCTGGTTGTCTAAGCGGGAAGGCCTGCGCCCAGCAGTGGGACGTTTATAGGCTGACGATAATTATTACTACTATACAAAATATACATATATATAATCACGACTATTATCCCCGAAGGGTTAGTCAGAGACTAGGCAAATGGGACCGCAAACGCAGTCCTCTGCCATAATCCACTTTTCACCAAATAGCGACTGCACATGTGCTCAGCGTGACAGGTGGTGAGCCCTTCGCCGCTATAAGCTGATGGATGTATGTGCGGTCTTTAGTCTGTTAGTCGCCTTCTACGACACCCAAGGGATGAGAGGGGTGGTATGGCAATATTCTTTCACCGCTACGCAACGCGGTTAAAAAAAATTATAATATACAAAATATATTTAAGTAATTTTTTTTTAAACACTGAAAACGGACTTCAACCTCAGGCGGGAATCGAACCACGCACCTTCCGCATTCCGGGCGGCTGCCTTAACCACTTGGTTACCGAGGTCTGGTTTTCACCTGTCACCCGTTAATTAAACGCTAAAATATATTTAAAAAAAAACATTTATACAAAATATATTAAGAAAGGTACAGAATCATACATCGCACCTGTGAACACTAAATAAATTATTAATTAGCACCAGCCAAGAGTAATGAAGCAAAATCTCACTGCTGTAAATCCAAGGAGATTGATCAAGTTCCGCCCAACTGTAGTTAGCGGTAAACATAACGATTACGTCTTCAAATTAATGATTATGGTTCAAGTTTATCGTGTTTACGGTAATTTCAAACACTGCTGTACAGCTAAATCATCGAAATAGATAACACGGGACCTCATTTACCTATAATCTCAACCTGCCATTACAAACGAAATTATTACATAAATATTAGCTTAGCTAGCTTCTATGCTTATAAATAAATATTAGCTTAGCTAGCTTCTATGCTTATAAATAAATATTAGCTTAGCTAGCTTCTATGCTTATAAATAAATATTAGCTTAGCTAGCTTCTATGCTTATAAATAAATATTAGCTTAGCTAGCTTCTATGCTTATAAATAAATATTAGCTTAGCTAGCTTCTATGCTTATAAATAAATATTAGCTTAGCTAGCTTCTATGCTTATAAATAAATATTAGCTTAGCTAGCTTCTATGCTTATAAATAAATATTAGCTTAGCTAGCTTCTATGCTTATAAATATAACCGTGTCGCGTGGCGGTGAAAGAATGTACCACCCCCTTTTTTCTTTAAATTACCCGACACCCCCCGACAGGGAATTGAACCCTGGCTGGTCACTCGACCACGGAGTAACATTATACCTACTTATGAGGCACGGCTCCTCTGAAAATCAGCATTGCACTTTCTTAAAGCTGCAACATTATGCTGGGCGGGATATTATTATTCGTCGTAGCAATGTACTGTTACAGTATGAAGTATCGAAATAAGCCAAATCGTGCTACGACAAATAAATGTCAAATGACTTGGCCCCGACATTTGAACGAAAGCTACGCAAAAATGTATTCCAACATTACAAGTCATATCAATATGAGGTAAATATAACTAACTGCATTCAAAGTCGCATCGTTTGCAGATACTTAAAAGAAAACCGTATACGTATGACTCATACTCAAATAGCGAGAAATCCCTTTCATCTGCGTTTAAAAGCAGTTTAAATTAATGCCGTGATATTACGACCTGTCGTGTGTGGTACGAATAAACACGGCTATTTATAAAACGCGTAGGTAGGTTACTCCAGCTAATATTAGCAATGCATACAACTTTAATATTTATAATTAAGATGCCGACACTGGAGTGGTTCGTATAATTTAATTTCCTTGGTAAAGGAAAAATGAATGATACTTCTATTGAGACATTAATAATTCTTAATTACTAGCTTCCGCTCGCGGCTTCTGCCGTATGAGACTCGGTCTATAGAATGAGATGTTAATTATTTATTTTTCCAATAAACCAACAACAACAACAAAAACAACAACAACAACAACCAACAGCTATAATATACATATCAGAAACTCGACCGTTTTGCATTTGATGCACTTCTCATAACAAACACTTCGCAAAATTTGCACTTTGTGAAAAGTTTCCACAACAAACTTTTCTGAAATGTGCACATTCTGCGAGATACAGTTTTTTCAGATATTGCAAAATGTAACGATTATGAGCGGCGTTTATTTTGAGAAGTGCACTAAATGCTAAATTACTATTTTTTGATTAGTGTACATTTTGCGAAGTGCACATTCTGCGTCGTACCCTCAGGCGGAAAACATGTCCGGCAAAAGCTCAGTGAAAGCATTAAAAAATATTTTGAGCAATATTAGTCGCACTTAGGCTGCAAGTCTGCTAGAATCGAATTCTCATTGCAAATAATTAAAAGCTTCACAACTAATGACTTCAACAAAACCACAATTAATATGAATCGCAACCGAGTGTCCGGAACTTAAATTACGTACAAAACTCAACCGCCCGCCCATCCGCGACTGAAACTTGGAGAAGCCATATTGTCTGGTTTCCTTAGCCTGAACTTTTAAAACTTCAACTTGCCAATAAGTTAAAAGTAGCTCTCCAACTTAATAAACTTCCAGGTAGGTCAGGACTTCAGGACGAGACGCGGGGAAAAGGTTTAAAGTAAATAAATTAGATTTTTCTACAAACAAGTTTTTGACTTCTCTATCAAAATGAGAATCGTCTTTTGCTTACACACTCTCCAACCGTGTCGCGTGAAAGAATAGCACCCCCTCTCTTCTCTTGGGTGTCGTAAAAGGCGACTAACGGACTAAAGACTGCACATACATAAAACAGCATAGAGCGGCAATTGGCTCATACCTGTCACGAAGAGCACATGTGCAGTCGCTATTTGGTGAAAAGTAGACTATCGCAGAGCTTTTGCGGTCCTCTTTGCCTAGTCTCTGACTAACCCTTTGTGGGTGGATAATAGTCTGGTTTTATGTAAGTATGTACACACTCTTCTCAGAGTTTTCGTTTAGTACGAATCCAACACGCTGAATCCTAAAAACATCTGCAAATGACGGAAAAACTTGATGAAACCCCCTTTGATAGATCACCAAAGTTATCATTAGGTACGTAACATCGCAACGGAAATTTGTAACAAGATAACAATTATGAAGTTGGATAGCGCATACTTTCGAAATTCATAAACGTTAAAAGCATCGGGTTATAATGACAAGCCATTACGGTTGAACGATGGAAAAATCACTCCGTAGGTACTTTGGAGGAGTTGAGAGTGAATCATTACATTTCATACTTATACGAAAATAATGTATTATACTCTTTATTCATTGATATTTTTATATATTTTAGCGTTTTATTAACGTTTAAATATACTTAGGTAAAATTTTAAACACTGAAAAAAGACGACAACCTCAGGCGGGAATCGAACCACGCACCTTCCGCATTCCGGGCACCCGTCGAAATTTGTCAGTCCTTGATGCTTATGTTTTTTAGTCAACATTGCTTCATCAAATCTTAGAAGTTTCCACCTCTGAGATCCGAAAGAAATATTTTTACAAATATTTGAACATTCGGTTAAGATTGTTTCTTTCTTTAACATAAGCAGCAAGCACTGACAAATTTCGACGGGTGAAAACCAGACCTCGGTAGCCAAGTGGTTAAGGCAGCCGCCCGGAATGCGGAAGGTGCGTGGTTCGATTCCCGCCTGAGGTTGTTGTCTTTTTTCAGTGTTTAAAATTTTACTCTTTATTCATTTTATTATTTAAAAAACGGCTAACGGACAGGCGATTCACCTGATGGAAAGGGTTCTTTACCCTCCATGGATATCTACAGCATCAGGGGAGCTGTTTATGGGATACCGACTTTGAGAACCCTATTTACACGCGTCTTCATGAACCTCATGTATATGTTAGAACATCTAAACCCAAACCCGTTGCTCATCCTACAAGTCCAGAACGAAACTCATATTTAATCTCTCTAATTTTTTTTATTAATATTGATACTTACAATAAGCGTCTATCTAAACAAACTGTCGAAACACAACATTGTCGTTATGGCGACGGACGTAATTTCACCATACTCTGTTAGTTAAACATTATGTCGAGTCTTTTAATGATCGAGCAATTATATTGATTTTACAGACACTCTTATCGGTATTGCAGGCGTAGTTTCATGTTGCTGTAATTGCGTTTGGTAAATTAAATTAATTTACTAGCGGTTCTCCCGCGACGTCGCCGGCGTGTTCATCCTGTATCCCGAACTTCCAAAAAAGTTCTACAAACCACAAGGCTTGTATGACATAATTTTTTTATTCTGGATATAAATGAATTCAGTGACGTCTCAACGGCTAAATACAGCGGCAAGAACAACCTAATAATTAAAAACACAACAAAAAAAGATTAACCGAATAGGTACAAAAAAACCAATGTAAAAATTGGACCAATAGCGACATAGTCGTATCGAGAAATAGGCAATGTGAGATATAGTCCAATAGCGACATAGTCGTATCGCGAAGTGGGCAATGTTAGACATAGACCAAATGCTTATTTGAAATGACGTTAAGGCATAACGCGACTTAGGCACACTGCGTTATAGGCATACAAAGAGCAAAGGATCCCTTCTAAAGTGATGCACGAACATAATATTCGTGGCAATTAATAAAGGTGTACTTTAAAGAAAATACATTTAATTTTTTTATTTGTAACTATAAAAAAGAAGAAAAGAATTGCCCTAGCTGAGTTTCTAGCTAGCTCTTCTAAATACAAGGTGTCCCGCCTTGTAGACATACAAGCTCATGGGGCGTAGTAGTGACATCCACGAACCACAAGTGCTCAATCATTGTAGCTTAAACTGAATAAATTATATTTAATCTTAAGAGGGTTTACACATTTCGGTTTCCCATACAAACTTCCAAGTAGAAATTTTTAAAAACCACTAAGCCAATTTTAATGAAACTTTGCATGCTAAAGTAAAATACAAGGATCTAAATAGTTTGTATAAAACATTATTAAAAAACGTTTATTTAAGTGAGTTATTGCGATTTTAAACTTTCTATAGTGGGTCGTGGGTTCGAATCCCACTCTAGCATCCTGAGACTGGTTGATTTTTTTTTCTAGTAAACATTTTATCATATTTCTATAGTGGACTTTAAATAAGCTAAAGAAACGTTTTTTTTTTAAATGTTTTCAACAAACTATTTAGATCCCTGTGTTTTACTTTAGCATGCAAAGTTTCATCAAAATTGGTTTAATGGTTTTCAAAAAACAAAAAAAAGTAAAATACAAGGATTCGGTTTGCATGCCTTATTTAGCATCCATCGCTCCTTTTGCATGTGCATACATTGCGGGCGGGAGGGCGGTGCTTGCATGCAGCATCCAAGCTTGATAAATTAGTGAGTTAGCGGGATTAACACTAGATATTTTTATTCCATTTTTGTATATCATGGATTTCCGCAAAGTAACGCCTGATTCTATTAATTAATGGTTTTTAAAAATTTCGACTTGGAAGTTGTATGGGAAACCGAAATGCGTAAACCCTCTTAAAAGCTGTTCTGGCAACTTGAAGACAAGCAATCTCACTTCGTCGAGTTATCTGACAAAATATGAGCGCATTAATCTATTCTGTTTGTGCCAACAGTTTTTGGACAATTTATATTCATTAGAGTTACCGTTATCGATGGTGTTACATAGCTAATTGAATTTGTTAGCGATCGATTATTAGGACAACCTCGTGAATTACATTGATGTATAAACTTTATTTATCACCTTTTGCTGTAACCTAAATAATGGGTGCATCGAAAACAAATATTACTTCAAATAATAATATTCTATTGCGGTTTACTTTGTGACAGTTTAAGTTTATTTATTATTTTATTTAGGCAAGGTGATGACAGGTGGAGTAAGGCGCTAACTGAATGGCGTCCAAGAACTGGACACAGAAACGTCGGTCGTCCTGCGGCAAGATGGGCAGACGATGTGGCGAACATCGCGGGCAAGACCTGGATGAGATTGGCACGGGACCGTAAACAGTGGCACATACAAAGAGAGGCCTATACCAAGCAGTGGGTGAAGTCAGGCTGTGGATGATGATGATGATGATGATGAAGTTTATTATTGGCTGTATCCAGCCATTGAAGCATCACCGAATTGTTATATGCGTTAATAAAGTGTGAGAGAGGTGAAGCGATAGTGCAGTTGTCTCTACTTCACGTCACAAGCTTGCAGGAGCGAATGAATTCTGTACTCCTGTGTAGAAAGAGTGGTACTGGCTACACTGTGGCTCCACTTTCTAAAGAGTGGGTCAATTACGTAAGGTTACTGTTCAGTCTATCCATGTCGACGGTTGCAACACTCAATTAGCTACTGTCCTACACTAAACGTTTTCGCAGACAAGGAACAGTCTTCGGCGTAATTTTGTTCGTCGTGTCTCTTCTATTCATCTATGTTCAAACCCAGTTCTTAAGGATTGTACCGACTACGGCCTTAAATTGAGAACCAGCATTGAAATGTTCTTTGACCTTACATCCACCTATCCACGTTCTTGTTGGTATAGCCTCATCCATTATTTTAAGTCTATTTCCTTGACTTCGTGATGAGACTCGACGATCACCTTCTCTTTAATCTGTTCTATGTAGGCTTTTGGTCTTTATCTTCCCTTCCATTTGGTCTTTATCTTCCCTTCCATTATGTTTTTTTTTCATTTTATAACCATCATTAGGTGCCATCTTCATAATGAAGTTTGGAGTCAATTGACAAAATTTCTTGCGGTCCCATAAAGTAGCTTATGAAGTGGCCAATCTCCCTTCTGTCTTCCAAAATTGAATTACGCTGCCAAAATTGCAATCTTCTTTGACCTTACAATTCAAGTTCTTGTCGGTATAGCCTCTTCCATTAATTTATGTCCAACTTCTTGACTTCGTGATGAGACACGACGATCACCTTCTCTTCAATCTGTTCTATGTCGGACGATCACCTTCTCTTTAATCAGTTCTATGTAGGTTTTGGTCTTTATCTTCCCCTTCCATTATGTTTTTTTTTTATTTTATCACCATCATTAGGTGCCATCTTCATAATTAAGTTTGGCGGTCAATTGACAAAATCTCTTGCGGTCCCATAAATAGCTTATCAAGTGGCTAATCTCCGTACTGTCTTCCAAAATTGAATGACGCTGCCAAAATAAGAGTTTGGCTATTATGTCTCTCTAATGACGGTTTATGAAGAAAGAGGCAAAGGGAATATTTAACTTGTCCGGTCTCACAGAGATGCCCCTCATGTCCTTCGCAACTATTTAATGCTTTATGTGGGGGTTCTTACACGGATATTTCCCGAGGGGCGAGCCTCATTCGAGTTACTCTTGAAGTTACGTGGATTTTACTTACAAGAAATCGGGGAATATAAAACATATTTTTGAACGAGTTTCTTTCGCGGTTTGGGAATAGTGAGTTCAATGTATTATGTAAGAGAATGTTAGATTGTGTCTCATTTCATTACTTAATTGGAATCAATTAGAAACTTTCTATTTTAATAAAAAGTGCTTTTGCTTTTAGTGTGAATTAGTGTGAACGAATTCTTTTCAAATATAAAGGACGATAAAGAAAACCGCAAAATAACAAAGATGGATTTTTAAAATAATTGCACCACAGCTTTTCTTTTTAAAGGAACGTCGTGTAAGTATAACATAAACGTTTGGTAAATTCGTAAAAGATTAAAAAAAATCGTGCCATGAAAACTACAAGAGACGTATGTCGTCGATCGGTAGCCAAAAGAAGCGCTTCATCGAAAACAAGTAAAAAGAAAAAAATCCAATAAACCCAGTCTCGAACCTGCCACCACATCGCGTGACCCGTCGCACTGTCGCGCTAATAGGCGACTTCCCACGACAAACGCACCTTCGCTTTACCCTACTTTACAAATGAGAAAATGGTTCCTTCACTCATAATTACGGGGTAACTCGATTAGACAGCAGCGTTGTAAAGGAATTGGGATTATTAAATTTTCCACGCTCGTTTGTATTGTAAACAAAGGGTGATTATTACGAAGACAAGAAATCTTAATGAATGTAGTTTACATCTTTTCTTGTGTAATAAAATAGCTTTTCGGTTGTGGTTTTCATAACCAGCAAAAATATATTTCTGCCTCCAAGCAGCATTGCTGTTTTCCACTATCAAAGATAAGATAAGATTGTAAATTTATGATTCCACTATCAAAGATAACATATGATAGTAAAGTTACGAGTTGTGACGCACACTGTAGGTAGGATCCTATCTGGTTTTGTTAGACTTTAAGTCCACCTGGTTGACCTACAACCTCATTTAAGTCCGATCAAACCCCAGTCTTCCATCAACAGGAAAACTCACAAAAAATCTACAAAACCAGTAACTATTCCAAAAGATAAGCTTAACTTTTAAGTAATTCTTCTACACTGTAAAAATCTTTTCGCTCCGTTTGAAACAAAGCTCGCTTCAAAATCTGTTTTGCAAATTTCAATACATCCAATTCAGAGTGTTCAATTCCGGGCACGTCTGCGTTTCACAGATGGGATTTAACAATCTCCAACGTAGGTGGTAGTGGCACGGTGCGGGGCCCAAAGTGCTTTGTGAGCGATTGGTGGGAAATGTTAGTAGTCACTCGAAAATAACGTTTACCGCACGGTTCACGATTGGTTCAGGAATCACGACCACTGGCGGTTTGCGACACGAAGCGTGATTTCTCCATTCCTTCTTCTTTGTCTCTACACTGTTGGCAGAGTGGTAGCCTGCTTTTCCAGTGCACACATACAAGCGGCTATAAACAGCTGCTCTAACCTGGTCCGTCCCTTCTATTTATTACCGCTGACTTAGACTGCTACGGCAGTCTGCTGCGGGTGCCTGCTTAACGTAGTTTCAGCCCTAAAGCATTCTGATCTGAGTCAGTGCAAATGGAAAGCAGTGCAAGCTAACCCCTCCGGTTATCTAGCGTGATATATGTATGTCTAGTTTATTAAAAAGATTTTTTTGAAGATAGATTACCGATAGATACGTCATCAGTAATTTATCTCAGGGTTTTAAGGTGCTCCCACCTTCAGCATCACTTATCCAGTGAGATTTAGCTACACTCGCCTCGTAATGGTAAATTACAAGCAAACATATCATCTTAATATAATGTAAGCCAAGTGCTTCTCAGTTGATTCTAAAGTAGTGTTCAAAAATAAGTAGACGATTAACAGCCACTCGTTAGACAGCCTAATCCCCCGCGATGTCTCAGTCTGAGTCTGTACTGAAACTACTCAACATCCCACTGCCGCCACCGACTAATTTGGCAGCAAATATGCCGTCTGATTCACGTGCGCGAAAATATCGTTACATTTGGAGATTTCACTTTAAATATCTGCCTAACGCGAAATCACAATTTTATGTTTAATTAAAATGGCGTGGAAACGGACAGAACTGGGGCTCACGGCTCGCATAGAAAGTAAAGCTCTGCCGTTGATGTAGCGATTAGAGATGAGTGCTAGGAATACATTTATGTATACAGAGCTTCGTTCATAAAAACTATAGATGCACGGTCTCATCAAAATCAAACTCAAATAATGCCCCCAAGTAAATACATGCATATCTATAGATCAACATTAGAAATGACACGAGATATATAGATAAACGTTTATTGTAAAGTAAACCTTAAAAGTACAAATTCTTAAAAATATTATAAGAGTTATATCACTTTGGAACTAGGCTCGCTAGATTCAAGCTAGTTGGAACGTTTTAAATTCGAAGTTTTGATAGAAAATTAAGGCACGTTTTTGATTCGTGCCTCGTTTCGTGGTGCCGTTTTTCAAGTAGCAATCGGTGTATCTACTTATAGTCTTCATGATCGAAGATACAGAGTTAACAATGTATATGGATCAGTTGGGGAAGTACGATAACATTAGAAATTGGTTTGCACTATAGAACCGTGTCGTCGAATCAAATTATTTATCATCGTCATCATTGGCCCCCTGCGTCTGTTTCTGACGATTTGTTTATGCAGTGTACTGGGACTGGGAGCATTTCTTATGGCTGTGTAGGCCGATGCGCGAACGACAGTCTTCCGCAAGTTATTTATATTTATTTATTTAAACTTTTGCAACAACACATTATATGGCGGACTTAATGCCTGAGGCATTCTCTACCAGTCAACCATAGGGTAGTGCAGAGATGACATGGTAGGTGCTGCATTTAGGTGTGATAATAAAAGTGGAAGCGTATAGTTTTAAATATTTTGAACATAATACTAAAATATATAAGAAAATCTATAAACACTATATTTTAAAAATACATTATGTTACTTGTTATAATAATACCCTTGTAAATAGCTGCGAATTGAACCGGGTTCCCATATAGATTGCTCATCCAGTATATTACAAGCAGACATCTGACTATGTACTTTTTTCTTGGTCTGCACTGAAAGCAAAGAACTCCCCCCAAGTCTTCCCATACATCTCTATCCTGAGCCACCTCATGCCGTTATAATAACTATAATAAAAAAAATCTTCATTCTACTACCTATAACACCAGCTCTCCTTTGAGACTTTTTGATAATGTAGATGAAGTGCGTAATATCAAACCCATCTTAATGCCAGGCGTCACCAAACACGCTTAGCTTTAACACATCTAAACCGGCACATTAAGGGAATGTAGAACTGCTAACAAACCAACTGTCTTGCCAAAGCAAGCACCATTCTGCCACAGTTAAATGTCATGTAATGTTTGATGATCTACGCCTAATGCATATTAATAGACATCGTACCGTACATAAACGCGGCCGACATTTCATATGATATTTGTCATTCAGCGCTCACCAGTTGCAATGTTTACTTTGGAGAAGGTGGCAGCCGGTAGAAGTATCTTAACACCTATAAGTACCATGTCGTACCGTACTGTGTTCATACATAATGGATAACCATTATATATGAACATATAAATGTATTGACACAGTACGTGGTACAGCCGTGTGGTATAGCGGTTCACTATAAGCATACTATTAACTACTCCTAAGGATTGCAATCCCGCAAAACTAGATCACGCATTCCCGCGGGATCCCGCTGCTTTTATTAAGCTGCTGGATCCCGCAAATAAAAAATTTGGCGTTTTTTGAGTCCGATGGTATCAGAGGAGAGTACCTGACGCTCGCCTATATGAATATACTCGTAATAATATCCTAACAGTTCAGCCTACTAGCGTAGAAGCCGAGAGAGCGTATATATTTGCAGTTCTCTCAGAAGCAGGCTCAGAGATGATACAATAAATGTCATTTTCTTCATAAGTGCGTATTTTCAAAAGTTATCACCAGAGGTTGATATCATTGTAATAGCATCTAAAAGAAAGTTGTGATTTGATTATTAGTCATCATATGAATAAGAATGAATTAAAAAATATAAAAATGTTGTTAGGAGTAAGGGTAAAATTAAACAAAACTATTAAGCTATGCCAAACATTTATAGATCAATCTAAGAAAACAGATTACTAATTACTTATACTTACTTATTTAATAGAAAAGAAAAATTTATATTGCTTAATGTAATAAAAGTTGATTTTTACACAAAAATCTGTAGTTTCAATTTGATTTTATAGATGTTATATTATTTTTTTATAATTTCAAAGATGCGGGATCCCTCATTGGCTAAAATTATCAGTTATTAAACCTTTGTTTAAGAAAGGTGACAAAATTCAGAAGATAACTATAGACCAATTGCACTTATACCCGTTATAGCTAAGGTTTTTGACAAATATTTTTACGAAATATTTTTAAGAATTCTTACTTAGAAAAACACAATATTTTGTGTACAGAACAAAAAGGCTTTCGTAGACAAAAGACAATTAATATGGCAGTATTTGATTTTCTAAAAACAGTTATGTTCAAATGTGGACAAAAGGACTCCTGTCTCGGCTGTCTATTGTGATATGACCCAAGTCTTCGACTATGTTGATCATAATATTCTATTAAATAAACTGGAAAATTATGGTATAGGAGGTAATTTACAATCTTTGTTTCTGTCTAACAATGTACTTCTATCACACGAATTAATTTAACCACCAAAGCAGAAGAAATTTTCAACTCGCGTAAACGAGTAATAGAATACGGAGTTCCCCAGGGTAGTGTACTTGGCCCTTTACTGTTTATTATATATATAAATGACCTACCTATTAATATCAATCATCCTATTTCTTTATTTGCTGATGATAACACAGTGACAATTCCTTGTGCCAATATAAATAATTATGAAATTGAAATACATACATGTTTAATATCAATAATGTAATGGTTAAGAAATAATAATCTTAAAATTAATTTAAATAAAACTCATGTCATGCAGTTTAGTCAAGGGCCATCTAGCATATAATTTGATAGTCTTAATAATATCATAGGCGAAACTGATACAACAAGGTTTCTTGGTCTTTTAATTGATAATAGACTTAACTGGAAAGCTCATGTTGACAACGTCTGTAAAAAGCTTAGTAGTGCTGCCTATGGATTATTCAAGCTCGCCCCAGTATTAAACACGGATGCCTCGTTAACTGCATACCACGGTATGGTAGCATCCGTGCTGAGGTTTGGTGTGATATTTTGGGGCAACTCCACCAACAGAGAAT
Source organism: Scoparia ambigualis (assembly GCA_963921215.1). Lineage (NCBI taxonomy): Eukaryota > Metazoa > Arthropoda > Insecta > Lepidoptera > Crambidae > Scoparia > Scoparia ambigualis. The sequence goes on from OY992526.1 coordinate 20,931,646, forward strand.
CAGCATTTAAGATGCAAAAACGATGTTTAAGATCAATGTTTGGGCTATATGCTATCAACACTTCCGTCTTTATTATAGGAATTTCTTTTTCAATTCGAAGTGGTTGTGTTTGTAAAGTCGAATCTACATCTATTCCCACATCTGTCAGATAATGTTATTCGCAAAAGGCGTGACAATCATAGACTTCAGTCACTAAATGTTAAAACTAGTCTTTTAGGAAAAAGTATCTTTTGCATGGGCCCCAAACTTTATAATAAAATCCAAAACACCATAAAATAATGCAATATAATCACGATTAAGAATAGATTAAAATCCTTGTTAATTGGCAAGTGTTATTATAACGTCAATGATTTTATTTGTGACAATAGTTTGTGATTTTTATAATATTTTTTTTTAAATTTAATTTATTTTATGACATTAAATTATTTTTTTATCTTTTTGAATTTTAAATTTTATTGTATTGTATTATTGTTAATGTTGAAAATTATATGTAATTTAATAGTAACTATGTAATAATTAAATAGAATAATGTAGTAATGAATTTTATAGATATGAAAATTATTTAAATGTCTTCTGTACTGTGTATCACAAATATAATTATTTTATTTTTATATTGTACGCCTGGCAAGGCAAGACATGTTGAAACTTTTACAATGTTTTTTTACTGAAGTTCCATGTAACGAATGACACATGTTCTTACAAATAAATTATCTTTATCTCTCATTACCCGCGTGATCCCGCGCGGGATTGAGTAATCCCGCATATCAATCCCGCGGGATTGCAATCCCTTCTCCTCTCTCTTTCCTTGGGTATCGTAAAATGCGACTAACGGACTAAAGACTGGACATACATCCAAGAGCATAGAGCGGCGATGGGCTCACCATCTATCACGCTGACCACATGTGCAATTGTATTTGGTGAAAAGTAGACTAAGGTAGTGGACTGCTTCTGCAGTCCTCATTGCCTAGCCTCTGACAAGCCCTTTAGGTATTATAGTAGTAAATCTATGGTATGTACAGTCACGAGCAAAAATATGTAAACAATTGTAACTCTTAATACAATGGAATAAGAGTCAAAGTGTATACATATTGGTGCTCGTGACTGTACGTACATGGTACTAAAGTGGCTTCTGAGACCGACTGTACAACTAGGGATAGCTATTGGTGAGCAGAATTCACTGACACAAATCTTGAGAACGAATGAATTTTCAACGCATCTTCATTCAATGTTCATTTAAGAGATAGAGCTTCAGTTTCCGGTCCAGTTATGCTGAGAAGGACATCGATAGACAATTTATTACACTAAAGGAGCTAGATCAAGCAGCATCTACGTCTTTTTCAATTCAATTTATTACACTAAAGGAGCTAGATCAAGCAGCATCTACGTCAACCAAAGAAAACTAAAAACAATCACTTTATAAGAACCAGCAAAAAAATATATAACCATCGAAGAGTTCGTAAAGAAACGAATATGTATCATGAAAAGGTAAATATGACTAGCTCAACTTCTAATACGTTAATTATAATTATTGATGATTGTAAAATATCTATATTTACCATTTTGTAATAAATAATATCTATGATGTTGGTGTGTCCTACATAAATTAAAATAAATATTAAATAGCGCTTTGTCTTTAAGGCCGTATGCTGAAGGAAAACAAAAATGTAATATAAAAATAGCAAAATTACATATACCCGTGTAACGAATTTAAGGGGGTGCCGCATGATCGCAAAAACTGACATAAGTCTCTTAATGAACTTCAAAGCACAGTAAATCATATTGATATTTAAAATTAGAACAATTCTGCTTTGAAGTTTCAGACCCAGTAATTTGATCAGAGCAATGTTTTTATTATGCATAATGTACAAAACCATCACGCGTTTGGTTTAAAAATTAAATTTTAGTTTTTTAAGATGGGGGCGACCTGCGGAATATCATATCAATTTGTTTCAAATTTCAACAAGGCCACGACCTTGTGCAATGATCAGGCTAACTTACGTAAGTTCTTTTAATGTATTTAACTAATTCAGCGCATAGTACAAGTAACTTAAAAATACGTAAATTTTCACAATTTCGTGCAGGATCCCTTAAGTTAAGTACCTATAAAACAATTCAGTACGGATTATTGATTTACTACCAGTTTAAGAGGTTGTTGGAGCCAAGAACGTGAGTTTCTTGCAAAGATAGCAAAAGCTAAGTACTTTATCATATTGAACGTTATCACATTAATCCATCAAGCACAATAATATCCAAAATAATAAATATCTAATAACTTCTCCTCTCTGAGAATCGGTTACTAACAACTGAATTTCTATTGCAAATTGGTTCGAATGGCAACTCTAATAACAAACCGTTTGTTTGAAACTGCAAGTGTTATTTGTCAAGAATAAGATGCAATTCACAATTACACTTTGTCACGTTTAAATATAATGAGTACTGTCATACGTGGACTACTTACTATTGGCTAGACCCGCGTGTTTCATTTCATGCCTCATGTTTGAAATAAAACAGCGTGCACCGGAACGCGCCAACTTGTATTTGTAATGTCTATGACAGCTCGGACTGTCTGTGTGTATGACATCAGTGACGCAGCACTCACTTGCAATTTTTGGTTGAAGATCGCCAGCGGATCGGCTTGTAATAATTAAGTAATACTTTGTTCAGCCGGGCCGCTGACCTTTAATGCCAGACTCGACGTTTTTGAGTTTCTGTGAGAGGCACAGTGCTATGAATCAAACAGTGGTCTGATGAGTCTAGTGGTGCATCAACAGAAACTTGATAGTCTGGGTGCGAGGTTAGCAGAAGGTCCAATAAGGAAGGTGCATGGCCCTCCAAATTTTTTTGGAGGGCCATGCACCTTCAGATTAGGACGGACGGGATTCCAAAGCGAAGTCATGAACGGCTCTACCGGCGTGGTCAGTTGTGCGTGAACCAAGCCATTCGACGTGGTGGACATTGAAGTCTCCTAATACTACACAATCTCGGTCGAGGAGATCCGTTGGAGATAAGTCTGTCGCCGTTTGAACGGTCATGGTTTGGACGAATTTATATTATTTAATCACCACAAACACCCATGATAAAAATCCATTGTACATAGACCCTTTTAAATTTAAAACATTCAACTCGGATGACCTCTAACCAATTCCATTTGAGAAAGTGATTCCACAGCTGTACAACAATTGGCAATTTTTTTTATTATAAACCTTTTGTGTAATATTTTATTTTGCTCAGTGATCCATATCATAATTATATCAAACGTTAGTTACATCTGGGTTAAAAATAATTTGAGTATCGAAAAGTACCGAAATTTACCGAGTTTTCCCGGTACCAAAGTTAGCGCAGTACCGGGAATCCCGTTTTCTCCACAGTACCGGGACTGCAACCACTAATGTATGTAGAATCGTTAAAACAAATCTATTTCATTAACTACAGCCAGCAGCCCGCCCGCTTCGCTATACGGCATAGGGACATAGGCTATGCCCTACCAGGGTCAATGTTTGATACTAAGACTAACTGTACTCTTACTCTACAACATAGTTTTGGCAATAAATGTTTTGACTTTGACTTCGTCCGCGTGGACACCTAGTAACCTGATAAGAATTTCTATTTTTTTTTCCATACAAACATTGTCCTGACCATTATACACACAACAAAAAAAAATTATCGAAATAGCTGCAGTACGGTCGGACTTACTACACTCGGTTCTTCAATTCGTGTCAGTCTGTGCATCGTTCTTAGTTAATGTTTATTGTTAACTATTACAACAAAATGCTGATTAAGAATAATAAATAACAATGGCTCTAAAATACCTCCATATATAATACATAACGATACAAATCACCAAACGTTATAGGTTAATGTAATGACAAAATATAATATCATTAACGATGAGGTTAAAAGTAAAAAAATAAGTACTAAAACGTTTATGGAAATAGTACTATCCAACGAATCGCCAGAACATTTGCAGCAAGATTATTCTCAACTAAAACTAAACGTTTAACGTGGAGCTGCATCGCTTGTAATAATTTCAAAACGCAATAAATGTCCGTCTCGACTTTAATATTGGCGTTGGCATCTTTTACCAATTACATGGACAGCTTGTTTACTGTCGTTCGTTCCACGAGAAAATGTTTTATTTCAACTGTTTAAGACGGGGCGCGGCGTACTTGCATAATAATTCAGCTGCAACATTCTTTTGTTTCTTGTAACTTCATTGTTACTTCTACGAGTAGTTCGTCATCAGCCATAAACTACTGGAGTAGTTATTAAAAACAACCCAATTTCTCTCTATCTTACTCAGCTGGTAACACCCATTGCTGAGAAAAGGTCTCTTCTTCTATTACGCCACTCTTTGCGATCTTGTACTAGCCGGATCTACTGTTCTCCTACCACCCTGACAATTTCATTAGGCCAGCGGGCATGTGGTCTGCATCGAGGCCGTCACATATCTCGAAAAACAAATAGTACATTGAAAAATAACAGCAGGAAATGTTGTGGCAATAGTGACATGCATTGGGAGATGCCTATGTCACTGCTGGACATACTTATGATTGTTGATAAGCCAAACCATGTCCGTTATGTTACGATACTGTTAAAATATGATGTCCTGTCCTTACGTACTAATAGTAAGCTTTTTTAACATAAAACGTACAAAACCATGACTAGCAATATCTACAAAAAGCATTTGGCAACATCAACGAACGTAACAAAAAATATAACTTCAAAAGCACAAGACAACTTGGCATTATTTCCATCCAAAAACAAAGTGATGGCAACATGAATTCTCTCTCAGTACGAAAAACTACAAACTTTGTCAGATTCCACTTCTTAATCTCTCCAGCTTTAAAATTGCAGTTTGCATCCCGACTGGAGATAAAAAATGCAAAGCTTGCATAACCGAGCCCCATTAGACATGGAGTAGGAGACAGTTGGTATAAATCAACAGAACTTGGAGCGAAATTTCTTACGGAAGGAAGATGGAACGATCCTTATAAGCCTGTATTAATTTTTCTGTAGATGTCCGAAATGGCAAATAAGGTGAGAATAAAAACTAAAGACAATGAAAATCATTTTAAGTGATGTAAGAAATATTTTATGATTAAGAGTAGATGTCGTGATTCCTTCTAGACACTTACGCTTGTGTTTATGAAAGTCGTCAACTAATGATACTGACACTATGATTTGAGCAAGAGTTACTCTTAGCGATTAATTACACATCAAATTCAGGTTCTAAAATATTCGCATTAAATGTAAATCATTTACAGCAATAATGGCGATAGCTATTTAAAGAACCCCGTCTCTTTCGTTTAGGACAAAAATATTTGTTTTATCTCTTGATGATCGAAGGTCAACTATTTATGACTCTTTGTCCATTTTAAGAAGATATGCAATGTTGCCATATGCCTAGACCCTACCTCTTCCGGGAATCCGGGATACAGTCTTTAATGTGTAACATACCGCCTTCTGGAAGCGTGTACAGGCTACTGTAACCAAATCGCATCGGACGCGCAGGACAACTTTGTTACCATTTTCATTTTGTAAAATGAAAAAATTGCAATTCACATCACAGCTAAGTAATTGATTCCATTGAGTACAACAATAACGCTGACGTTGTCATCTGACAAATTAAACATGACACAAACCACACATAAAGTCGTCGCAAACTGCACCGATGTTTGACGATTTGCCAATAAATCCGGCGATCTACATTGTAGCGGTGCGTTTAACGTCCACTTTAACGATTGCTGCATCGCTAAATCAACGTCAGAGTTCACATTTTACATTTATAATTCAATCGAAATGCAGTTGTTATTTTGTGTCTTATGTAACAATGGGAGAGCTTTAAACTTTCAATCATCTATCAAAGTAAGTAAGGCGGAGACTCTCGATTTCTAATTATCGGAACAGAACAATGAAAATAACATTTTTGTTATGGCGACATATTTAGAATGGTGTAATGGAGGTAGCCAAACTGAACAAATAACTTTATACCTAAAGTCTGAATTTATTATTAAAATGGTGACATTTACGACGACCTCCTTGGTCGAGTGGGTAGCACGCCGGGTCTGGCGTCGCGCTATCTCTGAGGTCCCGGGTTCAATTCCCGGTCGGGGATCAATTTCGACAATTAACTGTTTTTCTAAATTGATTTCGGGTCTGGGTGTTTTCTATGTTTATGTATAGGTACTTATCCGTTATCTTACCATATTAACGAGTTTCAAAAGAAGCTTGGTTTAGATAACTGGTGTGAGCGTAAAAAAAATATTTATTCATTTAATTATTATTTATTTAATTTTAGCAATCATCTAATTGAAAAACGTTAACGCTGATTTGAAATGCACTGTACATTGTTGTGTATTATCAAATAGCAAATCATTTACTTGCTAATCATGTAACTAATGAAATCACTAATATTAAACTGCTTTGAAGTTGTTACATCATTTTAGGTGTACAATAAAAACTCGATACAACAGAATTTAATTTTATCTGGTTTCCTCAATATTCTGTGTGTGATACAACATTATTTAACGCATATCTTATTACGGTTGTCGAATGCTTTAACAGATTTTTCAGTGCTCATGTTCAAATATTACAAATTCACAAATTACATCACAGAGACTAGAAATCGATTAACGAAGTGTTCGGAAGCATCTGCGCGGATGGCTATCAGTTGGTCGCTTGCGAGACTGTATCTTAAAGCTTCTTCACTATAATTTCTTATCAGATATTTTCTCTTGTAGGGTACAGGTGCATTGTGGGTCAAGGGCTTGCTTATGGTAGCAATAGTTTAATGACAACGATTGTGTTTTTAAATTTAGAATTGTCGTAATTTCAAGCTGTTATTTTCTCTTATGTCAAGCAAATTGATTCGAGTCGATTGGACAATATTTTTGAAATTTATTTGTAGCCGTTTTAACTGATTTGTAAATAAATGTTTATGATAGTTCTGTTTGTTATGGGAATTGTTAACTTATTCAAATTAGGACAACGTTTTCTGTGCTAATATGGATTATAATGTTGCTTTAAAATGGTATATACGTGCTAAATTATTATTTGAAGGTAAAATTGTTTCTCTCTTAAGTTTTCATGTTTTCTAGAGTCGAAAAGAGTAATCTTGTACACAAGAAATACAAATTATTGTTCCGGCTCCCGAAAAGTGGTAAAGATGAAATAGAAATCATTTATCAGCATTCACATACAAGATTTCACAACACAAACGGTACAAAAAACAAAACTATTATAAAAAACACAACTGCCATGAAAAAAAAACAGATGATAGATATTTACCAAGTAAAAAACCGCCGATTAGATATAGTTTGTGTAAATCTAGTAGCAGTATTCAGTTATTAATAGCATGGTTGCCCTACTCAATCAAATATGCTTGTTAGAAAACGCTTGTGAAAAGGTCACGATATCCTGACAATTCATTCAGTATTATATTATTGAAAGTATCAACATTTTCATTCAGATGGGAAGATAGACTTTTGTAACATTTTATCGAGCGTTATTTGGTTTCGAGGAAACTCGGCGGACATACTTACTCGTAGATCAGATCGGTGATGTACTCGTTAAAGGTCAGGTCAAGAGTACCCTAAACCGACGAGCATGTATGAAGAACGTTATGAGAGTGAGTGAAGCAAAGGATGTTTGTCACGATCATTGAGGTACAATAAACTAGAGAAGACACCGCGAAGCAAGGTGCAGCCGCAAGGTCCACCATCGCTTGAATCACGCACAATCACTGAGGCAATCGGAGTCACCAATTTACAGTCTCTAATATTCCATCACGCACAAAGAAATTTGGTGACTCAATTTTTTGTCGCACCTCCAAAAGATGGAATAGTCTACCAGCTTACGTATTCCCTCCTACCTATGACATAGGGTCCTTCAAACGAGGCGTGAAGAGGCACTTTGTGGGCCGGCAGAGTGAGGGTGACTGATGCTACGTCTCTTACGCTGCACCAGTTGTCCTCGCGCCTGGACTTCATTTCCACTTAACTTCAAGTGGAGTGGGGTCATTTGCTGGGCTTTGTATGTAAAAAAGGCATTTGCAACCCATGGGCTGCACCTTAGTGCGCACAAACTTGCTTCGCGGTGTCTTCTCTAGTTTATTGTACCTCAATGGCCAGGATCGCAGCAAATGGATGGAAATGTGTGGTCTCTGCCTACCATTCCGGGAAGCGGGCGTGATGTGGGGTATGGATGTATCCCTGCCGAGGCTGCTACAAGGTCTGAATGGACAGGGATAAGAGATCTTAGGGAGAGCATTACATAACTATTCGTGTCTCGCGGACGCGGTGTTTCTCGTAAATGAGTTTCCTAGTATAAAAAAGGGATCCAACTTTCAAACATGACCCTTTCAATTTAGTTATATTAACAGTGTGATTGGATTATCCAATTTTTTGTAAGTATGGTATGGTATTTTTTTTTTAATATAAGAAGGAGGCAAACGAGCAGGTGGGTCACCTGGTGGAGAGCAACCACCGCCGCCCATGGACACCCGCACGACAAGAGGCGTCGCAGATGCTTTGCCGCCCTTTAAGAAAGGAATAGGAATTGCGAGGGGGTGGGGGGAAGGGGCCTTCGGAACTCTTACTGGCCGGACGAAACACAACAGCTCCAAGTGCCATTATTTCACGCCGGATATTCGTGAGAGGGTGGTATTACCACGGGCGAGCCGGCCCAATGCGTGCCACAACGCAGCGTGGCTCTACCACTCAAAACTATTGGCCACAATATTAAAATACATTTATGATTTTTTTAAATCACCTGTGTCTACTATAAAAACTGGAATGACAAATCAAAACGATTCGTTCTTGCAAAATAACAAATAGATGTAATTTATTTCCATTACGCGTACAGTAAATCACATTTGATACCATAGCGAATCAAATGACAAGTGTACATACAATCTTATTTGAGGAGCGGCATATCCGAACTGGTTTTGCATAATCTAATATGCGATGGCGTGCCGTATTTACATAAACAATGTCAAACTGTCCGTCTGTTGGGATTCGGCGATGTCTAGTAGATTTATCTGGATGAACCTGCCTTTTTATTTCACGCCGCCGGCCGCCGCCGTCGTCATCGGAGATACAAGGTGTTAGGGCTTGTAAACTCCGCTTGTCTAACTACCACTGTCTTTAGAGTCTGGCGCCGTAACAACAATGTTAACAGCATTGTTGTGTTCCGACAGTTTAGAGATAAGATATCCAGTTCCTCAGTGGTTGAGGATTCCGGGTGAAGCGAGTTTCCACCTTCGGCCTTATTGTCGCTTACCACCATCAGTCCTCTGCCATTGTCCACGTTTCACCACATTATAACTGCACATGTGCTCAGCGTGACCGGTGGTAATCCCATCGCCGCTCTTTGCTGTTGAATGTATGTCCAGTGCAGTCTTTAGTACGTTAGTCGCCTTTAACGACACCCAAATGAAGAGACGATACTTATTTTATTACTGATTAAATCAGACTTAAGATTTCTTCTGTTATTAGATTAAATTAAGAGGCCTATTACATCTCGAATGTGCTTTTTGCGTTAAATGCCTATTTTCGCATTTTGTAGTAATTTTGCAGTTGTATTTATCGTTTTTATCGAAATAGGATAATAAATTTGTGCATAATATTACAAATATCCATTTTGTGAGCATAAGTTGAATTCGGACGGCCGGCGCATCGCATTTTGTAGTAATTTTGCAGTTGTATTTTTCGTATTTATCGAAATAGAATAACAAATTCATTATAAAATTTTTATTCCTCATGAAGTAACAGTTACTCTGGTATAAATTTTGCTCAATAATATTATCGCAGATAGGAGATATTCACAGTTAATTTATAGCAATTTTCGAAGTTTTTTGGTTTAGAATAAGATTTTTTTCCTATATAAAATCAATGATATCTAAAAATTCCGAAGCCGCTACGAATTATTCTACTATATAAGAGATTACATTATAATTTTTTTATTTCACTTGTTTAGAACAGTTCAATCGATGAGCTCAAAAAAGTGCCTTCGCGCACTTTATGAAAATCTTTCTCTGCAATTTTGGGTTTAATTAAAAAGTTAAGCAAAATTTACAAAAAGCGATGCCGCTAAGCACTATTCCAATAGCTATTCTATACTATTCAATAAGTCATAATTGTTAATGTATTTTCGTTTCTGAGATCCATAACGCCAAAGTTGGCCATTTTACGCAAAAATCACAGTCAAGATGTAAGGCCTCTTAAGCAAAATATAGTGTGTCAGGATCAAATGGAAAGCTGTTACTGTTATCTCTGCCAACCACTCCGGAAAAAAACGTTATCAAAACGTAATAACTACCAACGCAACATCAGCTGAAGGCTGATCAAATATTTAAGAGGGTTTACGCATTTCGGTTTTCCATACAAACTTCCAAGTCGAAATTTTTAAAAACCAATAAGACAATTTTGATGAAACTTTGCATGCTGAAGTAAAACACAGGGATCTAAATAGTTTGTTAAAAACATTTTTAAAAAACGTTTTACTAGCTGAGTTATTGCTATTTAAAGTCCAATAAAGAAAGTTCAAAATCGCAATAACTCAGTTATTAAACATTTTTTAAAAATGTTTTCAACAAACAATTTAGATCCCTGTGTTTTACTTCAGCATGCAAAGTTCCATCAAAATTGGCTGATTGGTCTTTAAAAATTTCGACTTGGAAGTTTGTATGGGAAACGGAATGGCGTAAACCATCTTAAGTAGTAAATAAAAATAAAGTATAGTAACGAATGACAGTGACAACCCTAACTCGCCGTTCATTCATATACCGCACTAACATTCCTCGTCGCTGAACTAACCAGTCATTTGTCGAAAAACAGTCACAAACGGATTCGATCATTGCCGTTGCTGTGCTCAGACAAAAGACCGTTGTTAACCAATAAAGGGGGCTAGCGTACGGGCGAACAATGGTGACGGGACTAGTATCGATTGGTAGGGTTGCTACACGCAACTGGGTGGTATTGGAGAACAAGTAGCATTTAAAAGTCTCCAAGAAGTATATCAAACTGTGCTGTTACTAAAAATTTACTACTCTATCCGGCTTATTCGTCTAAGGACAGATTCTGGTTTGGACAGATACGTTTTACGGCAGATTCTTGTTATAGCAGAATTAGTAACCGTCGCGCATAAAAAAATATTTGTATAATAAATGTATTAATGATATAATACAAAAAACTGAGTAACGAAATCAGTGTACTAGAATGACTTCAACGTTTGGCAACCCTAAAAAAATAAGTGGCTAAGACTTTCCTTGGCCCCTTGGTCTGTCACGGAGACTCCTAGAAGTGTCTAACACTACAGCTGAGCTCAAAAGGAAGCTAGTAATCAAGATAATTAAGTATATGAATTGAAATAAATAACCGGTTCCGGTAAAAAACCGGTAGTTAGCCCCCCCCCCCCCCCTCCTCATAATTCCTATTCCTTCCCTTTAACCCTATTCCTTTCTTAAAGGTCGGCAACGCATCTGCGACTCCTCTGGTTTTTCGTGTGTCCATGGGCGGCGGTGATTGCTTTCCATCAGGTGACCCGCCTGCTCGTTTGCCTCCTTCTTATATAAAAAAAAAAACCCTAAGCCGGGTTTTTAATTATTACATATGAAGAATAATGTCATATCTGCGATACAACTATCCCGCAGATATGACGATATTCTTCGGGACCTTCGACAGACATATAATCACGACTATTATCCCCTAAGGGTAAGTCAGAGACTGTGCAATGAGGACCGCGAAAGCAGTCCTCTGCCATAGTCCACTATTCACCAAATAGCGACTGCACATGTGCTCAGCGTGACAGGTGGTTAGCCCATCGCCGCTCTAAGCTGTTGGATGTGCAGTCTTTAGTCTGTCAGACGCCTTTTACGACACCCAAGGGAAGAGAGGGGGTGGTAGTATTCATTCACCGCTGCGCGACACGGTAACCACATACAATAACTTTTATTTGATACAAACTTTCCACAGCTAAGCACAAAGCATCGCAAGACTAAACCTCTTTAAGTGGGTAAACCCACTAAGACCAATAAGCCATTTTTTATGAAACTGCATGCTAGAGTAAAATACAGGGATCTAAATAGTTTGTTGAAAACATTTTTAAAAAACGTTTATTTGGCTGAATTATTACGATTTAAAGTCCGCTATAGAAAGTTTAAAGTCGCAATGACTCAGACTTCAGCATGCAGCTAAGTGGTAGAGCCACGCTGCGTTGCAGCACGCATTGGGCCGGCTCGCCCGGCGTAATACCACCCTCTCACTAATATTCGGCGTGAAATAATGGCACTTGGTGCTGTTGTGTTTCGTCCGACCAGTGAGGGTTCCGTAGGTCCCTTCCCCCCCCCCCCCCCCTTCTCCCAATTCCTATTCCTTCCTTAAACCTATTCCTCCCTGAAAGGCCGGCAACGCGTCTGCGATTCCTCTGGTTTTGCGGGTGTCCATGGGCGGCTGTGATTACTCTCCATCAGGTGACCCGCCTGCTCGTATGCCTCCTTCTTTTATATAAAAAAAAAATGCAGAGTTTCATCAAAATTTACTGGATTACTGGTTTTTAAAAATTTCAACTTTGAAATTTGTATGGGAAACCGAAATGCGTAAACCCATTTAAGAATATTCAAATAATTACCAGCACCTACGGTTAAACGTTACAATTCTATTTCGGCCATTCGCCGTGGTATCTTCGAGCCATCATCTCTGGCTTGGATCAAGCGAATTCCATTCGATTATGAAGGCATGACGCAACTACACGCTAGCATCTCGTGCCCTGATGTAATTTCAACATCGCAGATATTCCAAATTGCTGTTATCTAAATGGATAACTTTGAATTAGTGCAGCCTCAGATTTGTGAGGCATTGCATGTGGCTGATGAGGAATTGAGGACGATGGCGTAGTGGCTTGTGTGTGTAGATCTTACAAAAACTGCGTTAATATTTTATAGTGTCCTATAGGTAGATACGTTAATAAGCCAATTGATATTATACTTTTTATTATTATTACACACGTAATTCATCTTAAATATTATTAGCATAATTAACATATTTCATTTTTTTAATTTGGTTAGCTTAGTCTATTCTTAGTGCTAATAAATAAGAAGATAAAATCAAAAAAGGTATTTATATTAAGACAATATAAAAAAGGTTAACGTGATTGATTTTAATTCCACTTTAAAAAATTACAAATAGCGTAAAATTTGCTGAATAAATCTTTTATAAACATAATTTTAACTGATAAACTAGAAAGTTTAATAAAACCCTTTCATTACTAAAAGTATCAAGTATGGGATAATCCGGTCCCGGGTTCGAATCCCGGTAGGGGCAAAATGTTTGTGTGATGACCACGACCGTTTGTAACCGAGTTATGGATGTTTATTAGTATTTATGTATGTTTATCCGTTATTCAGTCACCATAATTCAGGCTATGTCTTGTTCGCGGCTGAATAATTGGTGTAATAGTTGTGAAAATTATTTATTAATTTTATTACGTGTACAATATCGGAAAGAAATAGTCAGTAATTAATTATACAAAAACCCCGCAATACGTTTTGTTTCTCACCAGCCTGTCTAGAGACAGTTTAGTTGGCAAGCATACAAAAAGATGTATGAGTAATAATTGCCTGCAACAACATACAATACATCAAAAGTGAGATTTTTCATTTCACGGCACATTTAGTCTTATTGTGATTTGTGATATGCCGGTAAACTAATATTGTTGAGTTATGTGTCGACTCTTCAATTAGGTTAATATGTGCCTACATTACTATTATATAAAAGTTTTAATGTGTGTTTCCGATTTGGAAGTGTTAAAACCAGACACTGGGCGTGGGAATTCGTTTTCAATAAGCCTTAATAGATGGCTTTGACAAAGTACTATACTGTTATATAAATATTGTTTAAAAAAAATATTGCGAACAAATTACCAATATTTAAGAATATGTATTATATTTTAGTATCATCCATCACCATTGGGTGCCATCTTAAAATGAAATTTGGAGGTCAGTTGACCAAATTTCTTGCGGACCGCATGAAGTACCTAGCTTTTAACTGATGACGATACGATATTTGAGTACGTAACATTTTTTTCTACTGTTTGACTAAAGGTCAACCATAACGGTTTGTTATTCTATATTAAAAACTCAAGCATTTTTGAGTCATACCCGAAATCGCAGCACACAATCTCATCAACTGCCGGCGCCTAAATACATTATTACTCAGAACCGTTGCAATGACGACGTTTCGCGTTCATCTCATGGGCGTTCCTTGCCAATTCGCCACGGTGTTCGCCGTCCAATCGCATTCCCCTGTGCGCTGGCGCAGTGGACAGACCAACGCCTCCTTGGCAGCTGGCAGGGGAACGGATGATTCAGTTTCACACCAAATGTCAGGTAGCCGGTAGCCGGTAGCTCTGACGCGGAATACTACTGAATCGTTAGCGGTAGCGGAAACAACATGATTATCGTCGTCATCTGAATATAAACGGCTTATTCCCATGCGCTCCAAATCTATTGTTCTCCAAAATTCAACTTCTGTACATTCCAGGGTTGGAAAAAAATATAATGTTTAAAAAAAAATCGATTTTTTTGATTTATTTAAAAAAAACATGATTTTTTTGATTTTTCTTGATTTTAATTAAATTTATTATGATTTTTTGTGACAAACCCAAATACACTATTATTAGTACTTACTGACAATTGAATAAGCTGTATGACACAAATACTTTTAAAATTATTAAAATAAAATTAATATTTTTAAAATTTCTTGATTATTATAAATTACTTTAAAAATTAATATAGATAAATCATGACCAATTATTGTTAGTATCCAACTTTACAAGACTGACTTCTGATTTGTTTTGCTACAGTTGAAGACAAATTTCAAGTAGGTATGCCTGCAAGTCTTTTTTTTAAATTTATTTTTGAGACTGCTAATTCTGTGTAAGCTCTTTGACAGTATTTTATTGTTAGTAACTACCAAGTATACTTATTTATTGTTATTTTCATTAAAGATAATATAACATTTTAAATCAATGATTTTTATTTTAAAAAATCACCTGATTTAAATCAGTTTGATTTAAATCAGCCAACCCTGAACATTTATTCCCAAGAGCTCTAATGATTTTCATATTAAAATAATAAATAAAACCACATTTACCAATTTCATTCCCTACAGCTCCAAAACATTTAAAAAAAACCAAAACAATCATTCTCTCCTGGGAATCAATGTATTTGAGGTTTTGAAGAAATATATTTGCATACGCTTTTGGAGCCCTTGAGAACGTTTTCACAAAATAATTTTAATACATAATTTTATTCTTGGGATTTTACTCTTTAAAATGTTGAAGCGGGCAGGAATAAGCCAAATAAACGTCCCAATGCTGGGCATAAGCATTCCCACAGATTGGGCTATAACCTTCGATCACATATAAAAACTAGATCAACGCTCTCAAAACGTGCGCACAAAAAGAGTACATAACATAGCGAGATGTCTAGGCTTAGTCCCAAACGCTCCAAATCTATTGGTCTCCAAAATTCAACTTCTATACATTGGACGCACATCGTTTGATAGTTGTGTTAGGTAAGCGTCATCATGACGATGTGATATAGTATGCGTAGCGGTGAAAGAAATACTACCACACCCTCTCTTCCCTTGGGTGTCGTAGAAGGCGACTAACGGACTAAAGACTGCACATACATCCAACAGCTTAGAGCGGCAATAGGCTCACCACCTGTCATGCTGAGCACATTAGTAGAGCTATTTGGTGAAAAGTGGACTATGGTAGAGGACTGCTTTAGCTGTACACATTGCCTAGTCTCTCACTAACCCTTCAGGGATAATAGTCGTGATTATATGTATGTATACAGCGTGTTTCTTGTAAGGTGTCAAGCCGATGTATGGTGACAGGGTACTACCATACCTATCCATTGGACCCCCATGTATGTTCTACGATTTTTTGGAGTTTTCCAGTTATAATTTTTTTTTCGTTATTTTTTAATTCAACGACGAGACGGCTCTAAAAAAATTATATTTTTTTTGGGTCGACTTTTTTTTTGATGTTTTTTTTTAAAACAATGCCTATTGATTGCACCTTTATGAGTAAAAAAAACTCCTTCCTAACTTTAACCTATAGTACTAATATTTTGATCCTAACTTTAAAAATTGAGTTAATCAGAACAGAATGGAATTTTCAACTTAGATAAAAAAAATTAAAAAACATTTTCCATAGCTTCCGACTAGTCTTAAAAACTGCCCAACCAAATATGCTTTTATACTAATACAAAAAAAGATGTACTAAATGGGACTTTTTTTGCTAAAATCGGTCATTGAACGTGGTAGATCGGAAATTGTGTAATTTTCATCTATACTAATATTATAAAGAGGAATGATTTGATTGTTTGTTTGTATTGAATAGGCTCCGAAACTAATAGACAGATTTAAAAAATTCTTTCACCGTTGGGAAGCTACACTATCTCCGGGTGACATGGGCTACAATATATTTTCAAAAAATTAGGGATCCTTACTAAAACTCTAATAAATTCCTTACATCGCGTGCGCTACGAAAACTATTAATGATAGAACAAATGCAATGTAGGCGTCGTGCGGTGCCGCCTTTTGAGAATAAATATAAATCTATTATATATATATTTTGGCTCTCTCATTATTTTGAGGATAGTAGTAGGTATGAACAGTATGCTATTAGTATCAACTGAGTTCTTTTTAAACGTAAAGGGATAATTAATCTCCTGATAGATAAGAATATGTAAAGATACTAAGAAATTATAAAAAACTAGCAGACCGCCGACGACTTCGTTCGCGTGGACCCCGTGACGAATTTTCAGAATACCCTAGTAACGACGCCTACATCGCATTTGTTCTATCATTCATAGTTTTCGTAGCGCACACGATGTAAGGAATTTATTAGTTTTAGTAATGATCCCTAATTTTGTTGTAAATATATTGTAGCCTATGTCACCCGGAGATAGTGTAGCTTCCCAACGGTGAAAGAATTTTTTAAATCAGTCTATTAGTTTCGGAGCCTATTCAATACAAACAAACAATCAATTCTTTCCTCTTTATAATATTAGTATAGATGAAAATTACAAAATTTCCGATCTACCACGTTCAACGACCGATTTCAGCAAAAAAAAGTCCCATTTAGTACATCTTTTTTTGTATTATTATAATAGCATATTTGCTTGGACAGCTTTTAAGATTAGTCAGAAGCTTTGGAAAATGTTTTTTAATTTTTTTATCGAAGTTGAAAATTCCATTCTGTTCTGATTAACCCAATTTTTAAAGTTAGGATCAAAATTTTAGTACTATAGTTTAAAGTTAGGAAGGAGTTTTTTTACTCATAAAAATGCAATCAATAGGCATTGTTATAAAAAAAAAACATCATTGAAAAGTCGACCCAAAAAAAAAAGACAATTTTTTTAGAGCCGTCTCGTCGTTGAATCATAAAATAAGAAAAAAAAATTATAACTGGAAAACTACAAAAAATCGTAGAACACATGGGGGTCTAATGGATAGGTATAGGTATAGTAGTTCCCTATCACCATACATCGACTTGACACTTCACAAGAAACACGCTGTATGTCGCAGTCAGTCAGTTCAACCGCCTCTGTGGTCTAGTGGCTAAGCCACCGATCTCAGACCCAGAGGTCCCGGGTTCGATTCCCAGCGGGGGGTACATCTTTGTGTCTCGGTTTGGTTGGTGGTAGGGCTGTTAAGTCTGCCTGGCTAGCTACCACCATCTTATCTACGTCTGTCGCCATAACAACGATGTTTATAGCATTGTTGTGTTCCGTCCGACAATAGAGATAAGATAGCTCAGTGGTTGAGGATTCCGGGTGATGCGCGCTTGCACCTTCGGCCTTATCGTAACTTACCATCAGGTGAGATGAAGGCCAAGCGCTTACCTGTTGAAATCCCTAGATTTGTTTAGGGAAATGATAAAATCGTGTTGTTACTTTAACATCCTCGTGATTTGATCAAATCACTTGGGGAATTGACCAAATCCCTGTTTTTATCATATCCCTGCGACGTATATATCATAAGTCAAAGCTGTCACTATTCAGCTACGATTTAGTATGAGATTGCGTATCCAGTTTTGATATGTGGTTGAAGGCTATTTATAACCCACCACGAAGACGGCCCAGTGCGTTTTGGTGGGTTTTTTTAACGACTGCTATCTTTAGATATAATCCGGGAAGGCGTCGTACCCCGTCTTAAGGCTCTTCCCGAGCACTGAGAACAGCTTTTTTTTAATGGCGTATAAAATTAGAAGTAATCTCTCTTAAAATATATTGTAACATTTCCTTAAAATTAATTTGTACCTCTATTTTATTATTAGCACATGTAACATAAACTGTACCGAATAAACAAGCCCACGCCTTTTAATTGTCTAAAATTTTAGAGTTAACGACGCCGTTAAACCCTTAATTAATTAATATTTTATACAATATACTACAGAAATATGAACTTAAGTCGAATAATTAACGCAAACTAAAACCATGTTTGTCGGTTTCATATTTAATTAAGTAAACAAAATTACATGGAAATCTGTGTTTAAATATACCTGACGCTTGGAATGGAACCCGAGATCTTAAAGTCAAAGACCACTGGACACAGGCGATTCAAAACATAATGTCGATCGTAACATAGCATATTAACACACAATACCAAACAAAACTTACGATTCAAAATTTGCCAAAAACAATACGTTAGTCTGCTCAAAATAACATTTAACCTCCAAAACAAGTTTCGCAACTGACAGAATCAGATTAATTTATGGGCAGGCAATTAGCGGTTTGCAATACGAATCCAATTTATGTGTAATCTCCCGAAACCCGATGCGAGCACAGGCGCAGCATCTGTTCCACTAACTAATTCAATCGTACTTTCTTGGGTAAACGTTCAAATGAATTCGAGACGAGAGCCGAGGACTTTGGATGTACGTGCACGCGGAATCTTACAATGAAACTTTTTTTTATACATAACAGAATAGAAATGTCTGTAATGAATAACTTCTGTGAGCTGTGAGGCGGCGGCTTATCAATAGAATACTACTTTAATAGAATAAACCCATCATGTCAACATGTTAAGTCATATATCGAATTGGGACCGACATAAAATAGTACACTTTAACCTCTACAAAACACAAAATTGCGCATTTACCGCGAAAAAAGATCCCTTCGTCTCGTACGTCTGAACTTTGAGGGAGTTCTCCTTGATACCAACCAGACTATTGGAATCCTTGGCGTCGATATTTCGAGTAACGTTCTGTTTCGAGGTCATTTGGAAGGTAAAGCTAAATTAGCTTCAAAAAAGCTGGGTGTGCTTAATAGAACGGGTCAGTATTTCACGCCGGCCCACTGCTTACAACTGTACAAAGCACAGATCAGGCCGTCAGGCCGCATAAGGAAAACTACTCCCATCTTTGGGCTGGAGCACCCCAGTACCAACTCCTTCCATTTGACCGTATTCAACGCAGAGCTGCTCGAATTGTCGACGACGACGTGGTTATTTCAGGTCGGCTCGATCCATTGGCTCTTTGGAGAGACGTTGCGTCTCTCTGTATATTGTACCGCATTATACATAAAAAGTTCTTTTACAAAAAAAAATCTCTTCCCTTGGGTGTCGTAAAAGGCGACTAACGGACTAAAGACAATTCAACAGCATAGAGCGCGATGGACTCACCGCCTATCAGCCCGTGCATTTGTTATTGGTGAAATGTGGATTGTAGCAATGGACTACTTTTGCGGTCCTCATTGTCTTGTCTCTGCTTACCCTTCGGGGATAATAGTCGGGAGTACAACTATGTATATATGTATGAAGAACTTCTCTAGTATTGACTAAGTTTCTTACCACAGTGTACCATAATGTTTGTTACTCTATTTTTATCAGTGAGGGAGAGGACTTGTAATTGACTTTCTGACGTTATCTTTAAGTTTCTAAGTTGTAACAGCTGTTGGTCTTCCCATGAATAATTAAATAAAAAATTTGCATGGCGGTAGAAGTTTATCCGAAGTACCTACAGTTTTTTACAGCATGTACGAAGAACGTTGTATGAGAGTTAATGAAGAAAAGGATGTGTTTCAGGATTGTAGCGAATGGAAATTAAATTAAATTGGTTTACGCTCACACCAATTAGACCAAGATGAGTATTCTTTGGAAACTCGTTAACCCCTCAAGCCCCAAGCGCTGGCCGCGCTCTCCACTTGACTTTGTACCGTGTTTTGATACACATAGAAACTACTGTAGTATAAACAAGGTCGATTATTTTGGTTCTGTGGTACATTTTATGCATCGTGAAGGCAAAATTTTACATAAACTGCGTTCAATTTTTTTTATTTTTTTTTCAATAAATA
Organism: Scoparia ambigualis; assembly: GCA_963921215.1. Lineage (NCBI taxonomy): Eukaryota > Metazoa > Arthropoda > Insecta > Lepidoptera > Crambidae > Scoparia > Scoparia ambigualis. Next base: position 20,952,011 of record OY992526.1, read on the forward strand.
AGAATTGCTTCACGTCATCACTAGATTAAAACAATAAAAAATGTATTTTACAGTTTATTATTTTATTCAGTTTTAGCTTATCAATGTTTATAACTTCTTTTTTTAAATTCTTTAAGTTTTATTTTTTTATAATTTACTTATATTTTTTTGTATTCTATTAAGGTAGATAGATAAACACTTTATTGCACATATACAAGAAACAGCTACACATGACAGAATCTTAACTAAACAAAACAAAAAACAAAACTAGTAAGAGCAAAGGCGGTCTCATCGCTAAGAGCGATCTCTTCCAGACAACCTTTGGTTAATCTATGTTATCTGTAATTAATTGTGATAATGTAAATGTTGTACACGCCTATCATTGGTGTACGCATCTGATAAATTTTTGTACTTTATCTCTGTAATTTAACATAATAAATAAATAAATAAATATACCATGACTACTCTTACTCAACCCAAGCATTTATCAGATCGGCTGGATCCGTTTGGCCAGTGAAATTACAGGGCAGAAACAGATAAGAACATCTAATCGCATCTAAAAACTTCGTTACCGCGTAATTTGTTTTACAATGCGCGGTCACTGCTGTTTTTCACAAGCGATCGGCACAGCATCAGGCATCTTGCACTCCGTCATACCTACCGCGAAAAGCACCTACAGCGCGCGACAACTCGGAGTTGTAAATAAGTCAGGGACTCAGGGCCCCAGCGCGCTTTCGAGTACACGCACAGCCCACAGGCATAGTTTGAAGGGGTCTCGGATCGCAATAATAAAAATAACTACCTACCTGTCCGATATCAATAAATCTACAAGTTCCGTAATAATGGTGTAATGCAGCAATAATAATTGTTGTGTGGAAGGCTGTCGAAATAAACAGAAAGATTCGAAGTTTTCTTTTTTTACGTTACCGTAAGATTCTGGAAGGTACCTATAATAATATTTTATTTATTTTAAAATTAAGTTTGTTTACATAACAAATATTTAATACAAAAGTAAAGGTAGGTAGGTCATTACCTAATTATGTACATTACTTCGCCGTGCGATCGTGAGTCTGTGACTGTTATGACGTAGAAGGTACCTAACCTACCCGCGTAACTTATATTTATAGTGAGTTAGTAAGAATTAAAATAGCCAGTACTTATCATGATGTAGGTAATAGAATACATATAACGTAATAAAATGTGGTTTCCGTTTTGTTTTCGTTATATCTTCAACTCGTCATATCGTGCAGTGTTTGCTTGTTTCTAAGACTGAGTGCTTTGTTAAATAGGTAGGTAAATAGGTAAGTAAGTAACTTACAGAACTACATTTTACTTAGGTGTGCAATCACAGAATAAATTACCTACTAAGGTTGCGTAGGTATGTTTATTTAGTCTATTTGTTGCTTAGAGCATTCAAAGATTTGCTGTCATCCCTAACACACGAGTCGACGGCGTCGGTAAGTTCGGTACAAAACGCACCACAAAGTATTAACTACTCTCCGCGTAGATCGATAAGGTGCTATTTTGAATGCACATCGGTGCCTATCTAATATTGTAGGTTATTAAAACGGCGGCTTTATTCAACATTAAAGGAGTGCAACTTCTGTACGTAGTACTATTCTGTGACAGCACACACATACACAGCAGTGTACGACGAATCATGGGCCAACAAAGTTTCGGATGCACTTAAATACATAATTATTTAATCACGATTATTATCCCCGAAGGGTTAGTCAAGAGACTAGGCAATGAGGACCGCAAAATCAATCCTCTGCCATAGTCTACTTTTCACCAAATAAAGACTGCGCTCAGCGTGACAGGTGGTGAGCCCATCGCCGCTCTATGCTGTTGGATGTATGTGCAGTCTTTAGTCCGTTATTCGCCTTTTACGACACCCAAGGGAAGAGAGGGGATTCTTTCACCGCTATTAGACACGGGCACACTTAAATACTATGGTCAAATTGGATAAAGAATGTTTGTTAACAAATAATTCCTCAACAGTTTGTGAAAATATCTAGTGTCACTTGGATTTTTACTAATTATTGAGAGAGAATCACGAGAAAACAGCCAACAATGGCGTCTTTCTTTCGAAAAGCAAAAATCCGAGTGACACTAGTGTCTAGATATTTATGTCGCAGGGACATGATAAAAACAGAGATTTGGTCAATTTCCCAAGTGATTTGATCAAATCACGAGGATGTTAAAATAACAACACGATTTTATCATTTCCCTAAACAAATTTAGGGATTAGAACAAATACCTGAACTGGTTCCGTGAAATGACCAAAAACATGTGACCTACAGGAGTAGGGCAGCTAGTATTTCTGTTGTCTAATAAAAAAAAATAACCTTGAAATTATCACGTGACCTACAGGAGTAGGGCAATTTATGTTCTAGTGGTGATTTTTGAGATCAATGTACAGAACTACACTTACTAATTATTGTAATTATGCATGTAATTACAAATAAACGACGTTTAAAATACCATAGAAAAGCTTTTTTGTCATTTTACTAAACCAGTTCTGGTATTTGTTCAAATCCTTAGATTTGTTTAGGGAAATTATAAAATCGTTTTGTTACCAATAGCGACATAGTCATATCGAGAAATAGGCAATGTGAGACATAGTCCAAACGCTTATTTAAAATGACGTTTAGGCATAACGCGACATATGCCCCCTCTTCACGTCGGCAGACGCATCCGCAGACGTCATCTGCGGATGCGTCGGTCGACGTGTAGGCCGACGCATTTACGCATTTACTACGCGACGACGCACACTGGGGCAAGACACCCTTTTTGTTGGCATTAAATAAGTTTTTTAGTTAAACTGCTTTTATGAATGTTAAATACAACTAAGATAGTTATTAGAATATATTTAAATGTTTATATAAATATACATGTATGTATCTATAGAGTTTTACATTAAACGTAGTATAGGTAACAATAATAAAAAAACACGTAAAGAATCTAGCAAATTTATATATATATATTGTTAAATATGGACCTTCTAAATATTTTAAACATATGCTAACGCATCGTCATCTTCTTCATCATCATTCTCATCACCGATTTCTGTATCATGGTCACAATTTATGTTAGAAGATGGATCTTTTAATAAATATAATGCTTCTTTTGAAAGACTCCGAGGATTTTTCTTTTTGATTTTTGCTTGCTTGAAATTAAGGGATCAGATAAATAAAATAAAAAAAAAATTAAAAATGTCTCTATTGGATTTTTCTCGGCTCCATTTTTGAACCCGTTTTGAACGTTCAGATGACAACTCAAATGAAAATTTCCGATCGGCCGCGATTCTTCTTCAAGTTTTCTTTATTGAAGATAGGAAACGAAATTGATGTCTCAAGCCAATCCTTATTACTTTTTCTAAATTTTTCATCTATTCTACAAGCTTTTGACCATCGTGACCTATATTCATACTTAAATTTTGATAATTTCCGATTTAAATGAATAACGTCTTTTTCATCACATTTTCGCAACTCACAAATCAAAAAATTAAATTGTTTTTCAAAACTTTTTTCTTCCGAGCATCGCATTAAGTTAACGAGTTTATTTCTTGAAATAAATACGGTATTTGAACTCGTTGCTAAAATAAAATAAGTAATTTTGCATAATGGAAATCAAACAGGTAAACTACAAAAAATCGCTACAATGTGTAAAGTAGCAGAAAGTAGCAAATTTTTTTTTTAGTTTCTAGTTGCTGATATTGCATGGGTTGTTTACCAAAAAAAACTAAAGTGGAATTCACGGGAGAACACAACTAAAACCTTAGCTGTTTTTTAATTTTGTGAAAATCGTTGTATAATAAATATATTTCTTGGTTTAATATATTTACTGTACCCTAATACCAAATTAAAAGTTGTTAAAATACCGTAACATACCTGAAGTTGAAGGTTCCATAGTTCAATTATAATAATTTTGTAAAATAACACCATTTATGCACAGCTAAATTAAATGTAATTTAATTTATAATTAGTCGCACTATCACAACTACCGACAAACGTCAATTATAGTAGGAATGCGTGTAGGTTATCGGTCGATTTGATAGTGTTAAGACACTAAGCATTGGTATATGGTTTATTAAAATCTGTTGTAGGTAGTTGAAAATTTTTATTTTTTTACATTTTCTGCCACATATGAGGGTATCTTGCCCCAGTGTGCGACGTAGGGGGCTTTAGGCACACTGCGTTATAGGCATACAGATAGCAAAGGATTTTAACATCTTCCGTGATTTATCAAATCCCTTAGAAAATTGATCAAATCTCAGTTTTTAACATATCACTGCGTAACATATCACATTTACACATACAAAGATTTAACGACTATTATTCCCGATGATGATGTACGTGCAGTCTTTAGTCCGTTAGTCGCCTTTTACGACACCCAAGGGACGAGAGGGGTCGGTAGTAATATTTTATGAGCCGCTATACACGCTGGATGCTTGCACAGAGAATGTCAATAATTTGTTTAAAAACATTTTTCATCGATATCTTTATTATTGAAATTTTATATTCACAATGCTATATAGATATAGGATAATATGATTACTAGAAAAAAAAAAAAGCAATTACGTCTTTATCGATTGTTAAATACATGCAATATTTAGTATTTCTTTCGACTGTGAGAGTAGGTAAACATTCACAGTGACGTAATACCGCTAGCTTGCAGCGTACATCATAAAAAAAGAAACAAGAATTCAACGAGTCTTCTGGGGTCTCGGTAGCTTAGCGGTTAGAGCAGTGGACCGGCAATCCAAAGGTCATGGGTTGGAATCCCATTCGAGCTAGTCCTGAGACTGGTTGATTTTTTTTCTAGTAATCATTTTATCCTATTCTTCATCGAATTTGGCTGTAGTGTAGAGTGAGCAGCCTGGAGCTTCAAGGACGACAACGCGCGCCTCATCATCGGCCTATAAACGTCCCACTGCTGGGCACAGGCCTCCCACGTGGACAATAGCACGTGGGAATATTGGGCCATATAACCCACCACTAGGGCTATTAATCCTGCATGCCTACCGAGATCTCGGTATAGGCGGGATTGAAAATTTTCAGCGATGCGAGATCTCGGTAAAACGGGATGTCGCAGTAAAATAAAAAGTGGATGAAAACAAAAAGAAAAACTTAGCATAGATATTTATTAAATAAAGAAGAAAAAAATCATATCGTTACAAATTTGACTTAACATTTTAAAAGTGTTTTCACAGGAAACACAATATTCTTAGCTAATGTATCGTCGGCCAAACTAGTCAAACTACTCCTGCAGCGCTCGCGAGAGGACGTTTCCACGCTAATTTTCAATCCCGCAAGTTCCGCGGGATCCCACACTAGTATTTCGGGATCCCGTTCTAGTCATAATGGTGCGGGATCTCGGTATTTCGGGCTCTCAGTATACCGGGATTGGAAGCCTTACCCATCACGCTGGCCCAATGCGGGTTGGTGAGTTTTAACGACTATAACGACTGTCATCTTACGACTACAACCGGGACCAACGGTTTAACGTGCCTTCCGAAGCACGGAGGAGCTCGAGATGCTTTTAATTTGGTCCCCCATCCAGCGACCCGGCATTGCAAAAGTTGCTTAGCGGGCAAGATCGCAAGCCGAACGCGCTAGCCGCTGCGCCATCGAGCTCCTCCCGCGCGCGCGCCTGATACCATGATACTCCGTGGTGGCGCAAGCCGTGTGGTCGGTTTCCATTTCGCGGTTTGTATGCTTATTTGCCATGCTTATTACCATTATTATTCTGCTAAGGTAATAGCCCGCAGTGGAGTATGAAGTTAGTGTATCAGAGCTCAGCTGTCGTAATACCAGACAAAATAGAAATTATTGTTAGCAACCTCTAAGAATCTTTGTGACAGATAAATATGTACCTTCACTCTCAACTAATTGTCAAGAATACTAAAATACACACTATACAACAATACATATTAAAAGAAATTAAAAGCAATGAAAAGAGATCAGATACATGATCAATGATCATTCCAACTTTTTATTACAGAATTTTATCTTCTATTGCTATATCAATTAAAAATCTTATTAGATACCTAGGTACTTAACAGCCAGTAACAGTATCAGTAAAAAAAGGTTATAAATTGGATAGTTAATCAATTCATACAGAAACTATTAAAATAATGATCAAAGTGCAATTAGACAAGGTTTATTATTTAGTCCATTTGATTGGTAACAAATTTAATTCTATATCTTCAAAGAGCAATTGAACTCTTTGATGTTAACAGTGTGTAAATCATTTGTCACCTGCTATTTGTTGAATGCTTACATTATTGTTTAATTTTCTGTTGTTAGCCACCAACAAACCTATAGGTAAGTATATTATAACAATTATTAATAATTATGCTAAAGACTAGAGTGAAAAGAAATACAGCAGTAAAATGGACAGTAATTATCACATAAAACTGTTATTCTATGTAAAGATTGTAAAGTATTAAAATTTTAATGATGAATTTAATGACTGTTTGGAAAACTTATAATATGAATAGATATTACCATTTCTAACTTTTTATTGCGTCATATTTAAAGCAATTTTAATGACCTCTTGTAATATAAATGATTTATAACACAAATACACTAAATTGCATTTTTCTTTTTATACAGTTAGGTAAAACGAATTACTTTAGTGATTACATAGTGATACAATAGGTTAAAAATAAAATATAAGACATAATAATGAGAAAACTAAGAAAAAAGTATTCAACTGATTGAATTTTATATTGAGAGACAGTCTTTGTCTCTCCACATCAGATGTTTAGAAGCAAAATTAGTCACCATCTCATTTGTACAGCTTTGAAGAATATTTATTACGACAGATGTACATCACATTATAGAATTAAAACAAAACAGTCATTTGTATTTTTAGCGGAGACTACAAAACTATGTTTAGTAAAATTAATGGTGGCAAGCTTTTAAGACAATAAATTGAACTCATAATGGTTATCTTTTGTTCACTAAATCTCACTCGACAAGTTTTTTTTTGTGATTTTAATTCTATATATCTCTTAAAATAAAAACATTACTGTATATCAAAATCAATTATTGATGTGATGCATAAAGTCCATGTGCAAAATAAATCTGGCCTCTTATACTAGAATTATATGAGCTGAGTAATACATTACATTTGCAGATGGAGTAATTTTAAAATGTTTGGTTGAATGGATTTTTTCTAATTGGGTCTTCTTGGTATTTTACAAAAAGAAATAGCACACAAAGAGATTTTCAGTTTATTTTTAACATTGGAGTCACGATTTTACGTGCATTCATTAAAACTTTAAAAAAATCAAAACCACTTTGCTTTTCTTTTTATTTCGAAATAATTTTGATCAAGCTGAGAGGTAGGCCTGCTTATGATTTAGTCTGTTTCGTCACTAACTTTCATTAACTTTAAACCTGAAACGTAGCTCTGAACATCGTGAGTCTAATAGGAACAAACCAAAGATTTCTGGAAAGTATTGTATCTATGTACTTATTATGTTTAAAATAATTTCAACCTACTCTAGCCTGAATCACAGGTTTACCTAGCTCATTTGAGGTATTTTTTTTGATAAGATTAATAATTTTGATAACCAAAGACGTAAACGTATTATTTTTCAACAACATTATTATTAAATCTATCTCTACTAGCTCAACATCATTGTCTTCCCAAGCAAGAGTAACATCATACTACGGGGTCATCCTATAAAGAAAACCGTGCATTTAGGTATTTCGTTTCGTTTCCCGCCGAAGTAAAAACCTAATGAGCGAGCGATGTCAATCACAATAATTGACAGACAGTGTAGACATCACGCTATTTTCGTATTTCGGACAAGAAAAACTCGACGGCTATGAACGAAATAAAGTATTGTAAAGTGTACCAGTCGGAAGGGAATTTTGGTGTGGGAAAACTGTGTGTCAACAAATTGTAACCTCAAAATTGGCATCAACAACATAACGTGGCCTCCGGAATTATTTATCGCAATCTTCTACCGGCAATCAAATGTGAACAACCGATTAAATCGGCGGCAACGCCAACATTCTCAACGAACGATGCAAAACATGAAATGAGAATCGTTAAAAACACGGCCATTTTTGAAGGATCGACGTAGGTCGGTGCCTATACCATTGTTATCAAAAATACGCCACTTACCCTTTCCACGTCGAGATCCGTTCCTGTACACAGTCTTTTGCCACTACTGCCGTTGTAAGCCATGGTGCACCACAAAACAAAACACAAATCACTCCGAAACGCGCTTAGCGGAGAACAGAAAAGTCACCCTCCTCTTACGACGACCGCGAGCTGACTGATTGAACGAATGAACAATGAAATGAAAACGAAGCGAATTGTGAACGAATGGCGAATGAAGATGCGCGTGGAATTATGTTACCAGGTGAAAAAAACTGAAGCTTCAATAAAATGGAATTAATGACAGTACTGTGTGACAGTATTATTTTGTATGGATGTAAAAAGTTATTTAAGATAATAAGCCCCCTGCCCCGATTTATATGAATTACGGCGCTCATGGGGAGCAATTTTTGGCATTTTTTTTTTTTTGTCAAAGATAACGAAACGTTGAAAATAAATGTCTACCTCAGGCTGGAATCGAACCCGCGTCCTCCGCAATCCGGGCGGCTGCGTTGACCACTCCGCCATCGCCACCGAGATATTGGTAAAATTTTCAACGCCTAAGACTATATGCCTTTTCAACGTTTCGTTATCTTTGAGTTTATTTGAGCGTTTTTTAAAGGCAAATAATCCAATAATACGAATTTATAAAGTTCATTAACTAATTTTACGTTTATATCTTACATTTTCTTATTTATTTATTAATTGCTTGCAGTAATTTGCACCACCGTAAGATGAAATGATATATGCATAAACGCAATGGGGGTCAAATAAACACCCTTGATTTTTAAATAGTAGCTGTTGGGCGATTTTCCGAGATCAAAAAAAAAAAAGAAATTGGTTCGTAAATGACTTCATAGATGGCGCTTAGCATAGATTAGTATGGCGCTTAGTAAAAGGCGGGTTCATGAAGAGCACGTGTATGGCTGTGTAATATTTATTCTATTTCAAAATAGAAATAGGTTCTGGATGTCCTGAATATAAATAGGTAAGTAAATACTATTTTTTTATTCTTTTGGTAGACAAGTAAAAGTGTAGAATTTATTACAGCCCATAAGTAACTCAGCTTTCATAAAACGACATCTATCGAGTGTTTTTGAACTAATTTTTACTTTTTAATTTGGGCTGTCAGAAAATCGCCCAATTTTATGGGTAGTTTGTGCTCATCATTCCACACAACTTTTACTAATTAATGACACAAGTCTAAAAGAAGTAGGTAGTGATTGTAGGTACCTACTTATTAGAAAATAAGGGTGTTACTATAATACCTACGCTATCAAAGACCTTCCCCAAATTTCTCCACGCATTGCTATCACACTTATTAATTTTATTTTGATTTTATTGATTGTCAAGTAAGCGGCAAAATTCTTGTATTAATAATAAGATATTTGACTACTAGCGAGCCTGCAACGCGAATAGTTTAAACTAAATTATGAAGTTTACTGAAAGACCTGGATGATGTTATAAATCAGTGTTATCTTTTTTTATCAATTACATTTCGGAAGAAGTATTGAAACAATACTAAACCTATAATATAATAGCAAAGAACGTGTGTCAAGATCTTAGCAAATGGAAAGCTGTTGTCTCTGCCTACCTCTGCCGGAAACGGTGATGTGATGATGGATTACAAATAGTTTATTATTTAAAATTATACAAATATTCGTGGAAATTGATTTTTATTTTCACAGATAAAAGTAGCACTTTTGCTTCTTAACATGCACCCGTGCAGAAGCTATGACGATATTCTGACTGGCAACATTTAGAATTAATTGTCTGTCAATGTCATTATACCTAATGTCAATTTCGTTCGTGTTTGTTTTCATCAGAAATCTAATTAAAATTATAAAAACACCTACAAATTATTTGTTGTGCGATTATTCATTAATCCGATGGAAACACAAACAGAAGAAGTAGAAATTAAAATTGAATACGTAGAAAGTGGCGACAACGATCCTTTATCAGATAAATGCTTGTTATTAGAAGATTACACCGGCGACGACACAGCGACTTATGAATATAAATGTAATACTATAAATCGAGACTGTTTGTCGCCTAAGGATATATTAGATGAGGTAACATAGCAATTAGCAAGTATAGGTCAGAGTGTCGTACACAACTGATGCGTTTATGCTGCGATTGTAACTTAAGAAGAAACGAAAGTACTTCATCGTTGTCATTAGCCTATAAACCTCCACTGCTGGGCACAGGTCTCCCACGTACACAACAGCATGTGGGGAGATTGGGCCATAACCTACCACATTGGCCCAATGCAGTTTGCTCTGTTGTAGACTTGTGGCTCAAGTTAAAGTACATACACAAACAAAAATTAAAAACAAAGACTTGTTTGAAAATGTTTGTCTAACAATATTATGTGATAACGAATAAACCAAGGCTTGTTTATAAAATATTATTCAACATACTTAAAAAATAATGATGATTAGATTACTGACATGTTATGAAATCATGGCGGCAACAACACAGTTAAAGTAATTTTCTGTTTCAGGCTGATAAATACATTGACACTTGGTTCAAATGCAAAGATGATAGGGGGCGGTATCTTTGCAGATTCTGTGAGCTCACATACTCCACAGTTCAATCATTGCGATACCACACATGCTTAAAACACAGTATAGAAGCTGTAAAATTAAAGGCTGCTGTAAGAAATAACAAGAGAAGGCAAAAATTTAAATGCCACATATGTGAAGAAATGTTTAAATTAGTTATAGATTTGAAAAAACATTATGTTGTGACCCATAAAACAGCAAACAGTTTCTGCCACATATGCCGAGCGGTGTTGAATAATGAAATTACATTGTCAGACCATTTATTGATCCAACATAATATTATATTATCCCAACTATATACTTGTGATACTTGCGGTTACAGGACTGGAAAGGGGTCGCATTTTAAGCAGCACACGAATACACATTTAAAACGGGAGACCGTAAAATGTAGTCAGTGTAGTTATACTACACATTATTTGCCAAACCTAAGAACTCACCAACGTACTCATAACGAAAACAAATTTTTCGTTTGTCAATTTAAAAGTTGTATTTATAAGGGTTCTACACCGGCTGCTCTTAAAAGCCATCAGTTGGTACATTACAGGGAGGAAAACTTCTTATACTGTGATAGATGTACTTATAAAACAATATACATGCAATCACTTAAAAAGCATGTGAGCAGTCATGATAGAAATAGTATAAAAAAGAATTATATTTAAACATCAATTGAAAACTAAGCTTAATGTTTTTTGCCAAGGTGTGGCAAGATGGCAGCTTGTTTAAAATGTAATAAGGTTATTAAGAATTGATCAAAAATTAATATTTTGCAATATGTTTATTACATAATCTGTACATCTTATGTTACATTATATGAAACAAAATCTATACATTTTATTTACAAACTACATAAATTAAAACTTATTTGTAAACATTTTTAATGTCTGCTATTTCTAACATTAAGCTTGTCAAAATGAGGAGGAATCACAGTGATTGTTTTTTCTATTATGTAGTAGACAATCATAATTTATTATATTGCTAACAGAAGAAACAAATCCATTATTTCTCTAGTAAATCATTTAGAAAATACTAATGTTTAAAGTGTCCATGTCTACAGCTTCCTCATTCGACATAGAGAAATTCTAAGCATACCATATTTTTGTGCAAATTATGTGCAATCAAACGTGTCAGCCCTAATTTTTGTGCCACCACAACTTCGTTACTATGAGTTGTTTTATGTGTGTAAGCTGGAGACACGTGTCACTAGCTCGCAGACGCCCGTTAAGACAAACCAGTGAGGATAGGGTTTTAGACTATAGCCAGAAATTTTGTGCATAATTTGTGAACTAGGAACAAAAAAAACTAACCATCATACTCAAATACTGTTGAAACTACGATCATAAAACTGTGTGCGAGCTGGAGACACGGGTCTCTGGTTTGCACAGCTGTATCTTCGTAATTGTTTAAGCTACGGTTATGAATTATACCTCAAAATTTTGTGCCTAATTTGTGCATAAAGCACAAAAATTTTCAAACTTTAACTCAAAAGGTTTTTGAGCTACGAACCGATAAGTATGTGTAAGTTGGTGACACGTAACACGGGCTAACACATGGTGAATTACTGTAACTGTATAAGATAGCGTTTCGTTTTAAAGATCAACAAATACGTTATAATTTGTGCAAACACAAGGCAAAATTTCAAATGTCTGGGCCTCTTACTTTAAAAATTATAAGCCAAAAACTGTTTTCCCGCCAAAAAATTCAAAAATAATGGCTCGGAAGTGTCTAAGCGCGCCGTTGCCGTTCCGTGCGCTACACGATTGCAATCAAGTTTGAACTTAAGAGCTAGCAATATTTAGAGTCATTTTAATTGGCGCTCTCGTTTGTTTTAATTTATGTACCGAGAATTTTAGACTAGGAGCCGTTTGTTAGAGCGATGCGCGACGCGACTAATTTAGTTTCACTATAGGTACCTATATAACCTACCCTACTTTTTATTTTAAGGCCCCAATACTAGTGTTGTTGCAATACTGATAGTTTCACTATCGATAGTTGATCTTGAAAAATAGTCGATAGCGCGAATAGTCCTATCGAAAATATCGAAATGCTGCGATACTATCGATATTATCGATGGTGAAAATTGGGTAATAATACTATTGAACTTGGTCGATACTATGGATTCTCTCGATACTATCGACATACGATGCTATCAATAGTATCGATACTATCTATAAACATTAGACGCGGTTCGATAGTATCGATAGTTTTACTTTAGAAACTATCGACGAATTTTCGATACTATCGAGTGAGTATTGTAAATCTAATCATATGATGTGATCGACGACCTACGTAATTACCAGCTATATTACCTTTTATGAGCAAGCAATAGTATCGAAAAAGGTTCGACTATCGATGTTGAACAACTGTTACTATCTATCGATTGGTTTTTTGCTGATACTATAGATAGTATCGAAACTATTGATCTTTAGCAATAGTATTACTTATTTTTATCAATCGATACTATCGATAGTATTGTCAAGGGTCGATGTTTCGATAGGACTGTCGATAGTATGACTGATTTTCGAAGTCACGATAGTATCGCGATCCTACGCAACAACACTACCCAGTACACATTGGCGTATGTTGGCCCACTGCCGGCCATAGCCATTGTGTAGACGGGGTAATGTTGTACAGTCGCGGGCAATTTATCTATAGTGGCGCGCAATTTACCCCCTCTACACAATGGCGATTGCCGACAATGGGCCAACATACGCCAAGTCGCCAATGTGTACTGGGTAGTGTTGTTGCGATAGCGATACTTCACTTTTATTCAAAGTGAAACGACGACACCCAAATTATGACGATGTGAATAATGCGGTCTCAAAGATTGTTCACTGGTTTAGTAACTTGCTATTAAACGAGGGAAAAACCAAATGTGTAAGATTTGTATTGCCTAATGTTAAGCAGGTAATAACTAGTGTACAAATTAAAGATAAGAATGTGAATCCTGTGGACACCACTGTGTTTCTAGGCATCACGTTGGATGCCAAGCTTCAGTGGGGCCCACATATAGCTAAATTGTCGAATAGACTTAGCTCTGCGGCTTATGCAGTAATGACGATCCGTCAGTTAACTGACGTTGATACAGCTAGATTAGTTTATTTCAGTTACTTTCATAGTGTAATGTCGTACGCCATTTTACTGTGGGGAAATGCTGCCGACATTCAAACTATCTTTGTGCTGCAGAAGAGGGCTATTCGAGCAATATATAACCTACAGGCTGGTGACTCTCTCAGAGAGAGATTTAAGGATTTAAGTATAATTTAATATGTTTTTATTAATTAACTATCGTGTAATTCTGTTTAATTGTACTTGCGCACTTCCTCTTTCTCTTTCTTGGGTCCTAAAACCAAAGGTTGTCTGGAAGAGATCGCTTTCAGCGATAAGACCGCTTTTGCTCATACTAGATTTAAGTTTTATATTGTAAAATTGTTCTACATGTATGTGCAATAAAGAAAGTCAAAGTCAAAGTCAAAGTCAAATTATTTATTCAATGTAAACCTTTACAGGCACTTATTGACGTCAATACTAATAATAATAAAAAAACAGTTAACTAACTTATAGTTAAGACTTAATAACTAATCTAACGAGCTATTATAGTCTGTGCCAGACAAATGCGCATTGCTACCCCCAGTACCACTGCACGCCGAAACAGAATCGCGTCGAACCGAAATATAAGCCGTGGTCATAGAATTGTGTAATATGATTTCCAATTATCGTATTGATACTGTGGTAAGTAATATAAATTGGAGTTATTGAAGTAAAATAAAGTAGCGGCTGAAATGAGTTTTGGAAAACATTAGTACCTAACCAATAAGGTTGACATTTTTAATCATTCAAATATCTTTTTTTATAAAAACTTAAGCATAAAAAAACGTCAAAAATTAATAAGCATAAACTTGTGTGTTTTAAAATTGTTTCGTTATTCGTCTTGGTACAAGCACAGAATAACTAATACTACTACCGTACAGAAGGTTCACCCTCCAACGACTCCCACGCGAAACTGAAACCTATCTCGTGACCCGAGCGTTCATATTCCGATAAGCACAGCCGACTCGATATCGATTTGACGTCCGTCAGGAGCGCAGGGTTTACGCGCGCGCGTAAAGAATTTATCTATCTATCTATCTATAATGATAATGACAGTTGCATCACAATATATTTATGAAAATCTTGTGTATGTTCATAAAAATATTGAAATGTTTTCAAAAAACAGTGATATTCACAAATTAAATACTAGAAGTAAGAACAAATTAGCAGTGCCTTATACTAGGCTCCATAAAATAAATAATTCTTTTAAGGGTCTGCGTGTACGATTATACAACAAAGTACCAAATGATATTCAGAAATAAGATCTTGATAAATTAAAAATCAAAATCAAAGAAAAGCTTTATAAAAAAGCTTATTATAAAGTGTCTGATTATACAGAAGACAAAACAGCTTGGGTCTGAAATGCTCCAAGTACCTACTCCAACAGCTATTTCTAATTGCCTATAATTAATTTATATAGAGCACCATATTTAATTAAACTATTTACATTCAAATTCATATTTTGTATTTTGTGACCTGGTAACGACATATATTATATATATTTTTTGTAAATGTCGTTGCTTCTGTGCGCTGTGGTTTCTTGCGCCCGTTCTTTGCCACAGTTAAAAAATGATGTCCTGAATGGGTGGTAGGTTAAAAAATATTTGGACGTTTCAAAGTACTTATTAATTGAGTTTATTGAATAAATATATTTTGACTATTGACTATTGACAGTCAATCGATAGTATCGTGATACTATCGAGACCTCGAAAATCAGTCGTACTATCGATAGTCCTATCGAAGGTCCTACATAGGTCATCTATCACATCATATCATTAGATTTACAATGCTCACTTGATAGTATCGAAAATTCGTCGATAGTTACTTAAGCAAAACTATCGATACTATCGAAACGCGTTAATAGTTTAGTTTAGTCGATAGTATCGACCAAGTTTAATAGTATTACCTAATTTTCACTATCGATACTATCGATAGTATCGCAGCATTTCGATATTTTCGATAGGACTATTCGCGCTATCGACTATTTTTCAAGGTCAACTATCGATAGTGAAACTATCACTATTGCAACAACACTAGTACTAGGGCCTTAAAATAAAAAGTAGGTTAGGTTAGTTAGGTACCTATAGTGAAACTAAATTAGTCGCGTCGCGCATCGCTCTAACAAACGGCTCCTAGGCTGCGTTCCGTGGCTTCACTCGAGTGCACTCGAGCGCACTCCGGCGCGCGCTCTACCCGTTCCGTGGCTTGGTGAAATTTTACTCTGACGGCTGTCAGAGCGTAGTTTCATCCGTTCTGTGGCTCAGAGCGCAGCAACCAAACAACCATCAAATCAGATGGTTGTTTTTCACTCTGACAGCTATTTGACGTTTATATCATTGTTAAAGTGTCAAATTTTGTAATTTATGTCAAAACGTCTCGAAAAATTCGGCCTGTTTGTTTCGTATTGTTTTACTTTTTAATAATTAGGTTTAAATATTGTATAAAAGTGGAAAAAATGTAGACAAAAGAAGAGTTTTCTCTCGTTTTGGACAGGAATACTTCAGAAGAGGTTATAAAAACAACTCGATCGTTCCGTGGCTCAGTTACAACTCAAACGAGTTAAACTTTAACCAAACAACTACACCCAGAACGACGGAACGCACTCCTAGTCTAAAATTCTCGGTACATAAATTAAAACAAACGAGAGCGCCAATTAAAATGACTCTAAATATTGCTAGCTCTTAAGTTCAAACTTGATTGCAATCGTGTAGCGCACGGAACGGCAACGGCGCGCTTAGACACTTCCGAGCCATTATTTTTGAATTTTTTGGCGGGAAAACAGTTTTTGGCTTATAATTTTTAAACTAAGAGGCCCAGAGATTTGAAATTTTGCCTCGTGTTTGCACAAATTATAACGTATTAGTTGATCTTTAAAACGAAACGCTATCTTATACAGTTACAGTAATTCACCATGTGTTAGCCCGTGTTACGTGTCACCAGCTTACACATACTTATCGGTTCGTAGCTCAAAAACCTTTTGAGTTAAAGTTTTGAAAATTTTTGTGCCTTATGCACAAAATTTTGAGGTATAATTCATAACCGTAGCTTAAACAATTACGAAGATACAGCTGTGCAAGCCAGTGACCCGTGTCTCCAGCTCGCACACAGTTTTATGATCGTAGTTTCAACAGTATTTGAGTATGATGGTTAGTTTTTTTTGTTCCTAGTGCACAAATTATGCACAAAATTTCTGGCTATAGTCTAAAACCCTATCCTCACTGGTTTGTCTTAACGGGCGTGTGCGAGCTGGTGACACGTGTCTCCAGCTTACACACATAAAACAACTCATAGTAACGAAGTTGTGGTGGCACAAAAATTAGGACTGACACGTTTGATTGCACATAATATGCACAAAAATATGTAATGCTTAGAATTTCTCTATGTCAAATGAGGAAGCTGTAGACATGGACACATGTTTAAATGATCTTTCTTCCTCATTCAAGAAAAAGTACTCATTCAAAATTTTACACAAATGAGAGTTACCTCAAAATTTATTCACAAACATAAAGCTCATTTATGCAGTTTTTTTTAAATTATTTTATAAGCTTATGTCTTGATTTGATCATTTTAATTCGAGTCCAGCTACTTATTCCTAATTAAGATTGCTTGGGGCTTAATGTGGTGTAGGTTTGTGTCCGTCAACATAGAAATTCCTGGTTGCCTTGGGTAATCTTAATTCCATACCGTCTAAATCTTTGGTAAGTATAATTTGACAACCTGAAAATAAAAAGAAATAAATTACTTACTTATATTATTTATATTCTTTTATTTAAAAAAATATATTTTAGATATATATTTTTAGTTTAAACTTTAATTCGTGTTGTGCATTGCTGTGTTGTGTTTGCTCCTGTCTCTGCTTATTTTAAGCCCACCTGGCACTAACTGCCACCTATCTTCTCAAAGCCTGTGCAAGCTACCAACACCTTACGTAAGTGTAGCCATAACCAGAACTTTGTGATTTGAAGAGATAAGCTAATTTCTTAATAACTTATAGCCTTTTGAGAGAAATACGTTTACTTTTGCGTTGGCGTAAGATGGCAGTCGTTTATACCTACCAACCCATGAGCATGTCTGGTGGGTAATGGCCCAGGCTTGCCAGGTGTTCGGTTTTTTACCGAACTGATTGGTATTTCAACTGCGTGTTCGGTATGACAAAAATACCGAAGTATGAATGGTTCGGTATTTTTGAAGCCTTGCATATTATTCGGTTTCCTGCAGCAATGCCTACGTGGAAAGACTTTTCAGCCACATGAATCATTTATGGTCTGACTCTCAAAACCATGAACTTAAAATAGGTTCATGCTCGAAAGTCGAAACAGACTGAGTGTCAATATGGTGAAAGCATCTTAGTTATGCATTCGTTGTAATTTGAAGTTTGCAACATGCAATAACTTTTATTCGCCAGGCCATTTTCGGTAATTTTTTAAATTAGGTCTCGCAAGCCTGGTAATGGCCCAACCTCCCGATGTGAGAAGGCTTATGCCCAGCAGTGCGACGTTTAAAGGTTATAGGTTGATGATGAAATTACATACCTAATCTGGAGTTTTCCTTTAGAAACGGTGCCATATCTAACAAGTCGTCCTCTTTCTCCTCTGAAGCTGGGATTTTGTCAAAATATGTATCGTGTACGTATACATGGCAAGTGGTACATGCTAACGATGCTTCGCACGCACCTGCAATAATAATTAAGAAATACATGAACAGATATACCGATGCTAAAGGATTTAAGACAAATGATATCTGCTGGAAGGCAGATGTCTATAGTAAAGCGAATTTGCTTCTTTGCAGCAATTGAAGATATTAAGCTATGTTTTTCATTTTTGGGTGTGAATTATGCAGAAAATGGCAACAAAGGTTTTATTTCATTTATACACTATTTTTTACACGGTTTTATTTCATTTATATTTATAAGTGTAACCGTAATCATGTTGCGTAGCGGCAGCGGTGAAAGAATACTACCACTCCCTCTTCACTTGGGTGTCGTAAAAGGCAACTAATGGACTAAAAACTGCACATACATCCAACAGCATAGAGCAACAATGGGTTCACCACCCGTCACGCTGAGCACATGTGCAGTCGTTATTTAATTTTGGTGAAAAGTGGACTATGGCAGAGGACTGCTTTCGCTGTCCTCAATTGCCTAGTCTCTGACTAACCCTTCGGGGATAATAGTCATGACTATAATATGTATGTATGTAATATTATAAGTGGCCAAAAGAACAAAGTTAAGCTAGTCATAATGGTAACGTTATATCTTAAATTACAATAATTATAATTTAAGAGCTTGAACAGTGTTTGCTTATGAATTAATTAAAGGCAGTTATTCTCCAGATACATTTTGATATTTCAGAGATAAAATGATAAATATCTAAGATGAATTACACACTATTTGATCATACCAACCTTCCATTTCAATTCCATGCCTGTGCGCTAAATACATTGCATTATCTCCAACCTTCCCCCGGACTTTGGTTTTTTTTCCATCTTTATCAATATAAGTTACATTTACACTGAAATTATAATACAGTCATTTTATTACGTTGGGTTGGGTCTTTCCGTGGTGAGTTTTCATTTACCAAAGACTGATGCAATGTTAATTATAGCAATAGTTGGAACCATAAGTATTTTAATACTAGCTGCCAGCCTACCTAAATATCTACCCGTATATCTAATCTGTGCTTAGCAGATGTTTTAAATGCTTTTCAAGTTAGGCATTGAGTAAGTAGTGTATTGTGAGTAGGTTTCATAGTTTGTTGAGATATTTCATGCCTAGTCAGTCAGCGTGTAAGTAGTATTACAGTATTTAATCAACTTTTGGTCAGAGGGGAACCATAAGGAGCATTATTAACACTATACTGCTAGACATAGACGTACATTAATTACCTACAATATAAATTTTGCAAATAATTCATTATTTTTTGACATTTCAAAGGTTACAATAAAAAACAATTTTCTCACACTTCGTCTTCCGATTTCGGATCTTGAAATTCAAATTCTCCATGTCTTAAACCTACAAACAAAGGTTTTTTATTACAAATTACCATACGAAAGTCAACAAAACAGCGGCTTAGCTTTCTAACCTGAAGTAAGTTGTATTTGCCTTATCTGCACTGGAATTAAAGATCTGACGAGATTGAACTTCTTGAAATTAGCACAACGACTTAAAATTGTAAGAAACATCATGTATTTTTACAAATATACTTAAACATTTACTTTTATGTTATCGTACGGTTTGTTTGTTTGTGTGTAACTAACTATTTTTTTAATAGTTTTTTTTTATTTTTTCATAAGAAACGCACAAGGATTTAGACCATACTGCCAAGTTTGATGTGATCATATTTATAAAAAAGGAAAGTACAAATACTGTCCACTGTTTGTTCCGAGCGTTCATATTCAGTTAAGCAACGCTGACTCGATACCGATTTGACGTCAGGAGCGTGCGCTAGCGTAGAGTTTTGGATATATTTATGTAAGATTACGACGCGCGACGCGGAGCGTGCGAGCCAAGCGGCAACCTCAAAGCGCAGGCCACACCGCCAGCGGGCGGGCGAGCGAGCTAGGCGGGCGGGCGAAGCGAGAGAAGGAAACTATACAAAGTACGCGGAATATTGGCGAGCTAAACTATGGGGTTAACACCGAAAACTACGGACAGACGAGCGAACGAGCGTCGACTAGTCCGAATTCTCGAAACGGGGAGGACGGGCGAACGTACCGGGCCAGCGGGCTGGCGGGCGGGCGAGCTAAGCTAGCGAAGCGTGCGGGCGAAGCTAGCGAAGCGGGCGCGCCTAACGCCTAAAAGGAGAACGAGTAGCTTCGCTGGAATCGTTGGATATTTCATTAGCTTCGCTCGCATCGCTGAGTCGGTAGCTCGCGGTGTGAACCGAAGATGTAAAGAGGTGAAACTGCTGAGGTGTTCGTCTGCCTAGCTCGCTCACCCGCCCGCGGGCGGTGTGGCCTGCGCTTTAGTCACATGAGTACAGAAACGGAACAGAGACAAAGCTTCAAACAACCGCGCCGTCGCGAGTCAACTACTACAAGCATACGGCGCATTTGTGCGTGTCCACTAGCCGCTGCGTCGCGTATGCGCCGCCACTGGATAAAACCGGTTTACCACAGCATTTACGCTCGCTCGGCCAGTGGACAAACGGAGAGCTATATATAAGTTACTCTATCATCGGAGAGACACGCGACGGCGCGTTGAATGAAGCTTTGTCTTGTTCCGTTTCTTTACTCATGCATGTGCTTTAGTGCAACACGCGTGCCTGGGAGGCGCGCCGGCCGAACGTACCTTACTAAACTGCGGAGTGACACCCCCCTGGTAAAAAGAGCCACTTAACGAGCAAGTGTGTTGAAAAAAATGTTTGTGCTAAAAAAGGTCGTATGTACTAGTTATTGTATTATATACCTAATGTGTATTATTTCGAATACTAGTTTTTAATAAAATTAGTAGCCCTAAAACATTTGCTAAAAATTAGGTTAGTGACGGAAACGAATCGCTGTAAATCAGACTCCACGCAGTGTTGTCTGCCCTACCCCTAGAGTGTAATTTAGAATCGCGTATAGGCGCGTAGGGTCGGTCGAGGCGGCCCGCGCAGGCTGAGGAGCAGCAGTGCGATTCTCTAAGTTACACCTTGGTAGCAGCGGCTGCCGCAGCGCTTAGAATTGACTCTGTCTCCTTCATATTCATAGAATTGGAAAGACACAACAGATCACAGCCATGCGTGCAGCTTCTGTGTGTCGCTTACGGAATCGCATAGCAGGAGCACATGTGTTAAGAAACGGAACAGAGACAAAGCTTCATACAACGCGCCGTCGCGAGTCTCTCTGTTTGTCCACTGACCGAGCGAGCGTGAATACTGTAGTAAACCGGTTTTATCCAGTGGCGGCGTGTACGCGACGCAGCGGCTAGTGGACACGCACACATGCGCCGTATGCTTGTAGTAGTTGACTTTGACTCGCGACGGCGCGGTTGTATGAAGCTTGGTCTCTGTTCCGTTTCTTTACTCATATGGCAGGAGGCGTCTATATGTAATATCTATACAGGAGGCTGTGAGCGAGCCTGTGGCTGAGGCTGCAGCAAGCCGAAGCTGCGGCGGTGAACGAAAGCCGTCTGCGACGATTAGCACGCGGCGGACCGCCGGAGCCGTGACATAAGCCATAGCTTTGTAATACAAATTTCTTTTAAAAACATTATGAGGATAAATAAACATTATACTTACTTGAAATTAGGACTTGTATCTTTTGTATGTTATTGATTGTAATATTTATGACAAACAAAAGGGCATACTGTATCTATGGATTTCAATGGCATGTGATATTATCTAACATTAAATTCGAGCAAGTTATTATTCGGGTAAAATCTCATTAGTTATTGTTCTGAGGGTAAAATGGTGATTAGTACTAAAAAAGTTATGACACTAGATTATGGATAAAAAATTAAGGGACAAAATAGAAAACCTTATTATAATCATCGGACGTTGGTAGTAACTTTCTATTATACGGAATTTTATCCATTTAATAATAATAAAATATTAAATGAAAGTCGGCAACTTCAAATAAAGTATTTATTTAAACAATTATTCATGTAGTTAATGAAAATTATAACAAATTCTCAACAAAATTTGATAACAAAAACGGGTAGGTATGATAATAAAAATAAACAATAAAATATACCTTATTACTGACGCTTAAATTCAGTAAGTATAATTATGATAAAAAACGTAAAAACAATATAAAACGTGACAATTTAAAATGCTTTATAAAGATTATTAAACTTTCTAACGGTGTTTAACCTTAATAAAGGTAACCTTCGGCCCTTACCTGGTATAAAAAGGTATGCCTAGATAGATCTAAGCGAAGGAGTTCGCATAAAACTACGCTAAATTGCTTTATATTAATTAATTAATCACTTTGGTACAATGCTTTGATTGACGCAGGCACAATTTGTAGAAATATGGCGATATGAACCCAGACTCCAGCGCTTTAATTTAAGTTTTATATTATTTCCCATTACCTACTTATTTTTAAGAAAAAACATACTACCTATCTAATTTTATTTTGTATTATTTGTTGATGATTTTCAGAACATCACATACAAAAATTTGATTTGTCTATCTAAATTTAAAAAGTACTTACAATAAAATTTATTTCAATACCTACATAATATTATTGTATTCCGATTCAAATCGTTACAGAATGGGTTATTTTAAAAAGGTATCAGAATTTTTGAAAACAAAATAATATAAATGTTACTAATTATACAGTACTGCGTATCGAATGTTGAAGTTTAACAAACCAAGAGTCGTTTCATCAAATAGTTCATAATATGCCGTCATGTTAGCATTCCTGTCTTGAATTTTTTTCTGATAAATTGTTTCTTGACCATGGATACTAGTCCTTCAGTCGAAATAATAGAGTTTATTTATTATGCTTATAAGATGGATAATGAGTGATGATAATAAGCTTAATTATATCCCCCCCCCAAATCCCTTGAGTTCCAGTAAAGACGTGGGACTTTACTGAATCTCACACGGACTTCTTGAGAGAATTTGAAAAGTGATGTTGCACTGTTTTGTTTTATTTGCCAACACTCATGCACGTTCACGAACACGTAACAGTAAATAATCCACCATTATTTCACATTATTATTCGACAAAACACAAATTTTAGAAAATAAGACAAAACTACAGACATGACACTTCACTTTCCCGCCAAGAAATCCATTTCCTGTCTTGTTCCTGCCAGTATTGCCAACTTAGAGGATTTTCCACTAAAACTGGTGGTTTCGACCCCACTTTTAGTGGCTTGTGGTTTTTCCAGTGGATTTATAGAATTTCATTTTCAGTAGGCTGAATCACTAAATAACTTGATGGCATGAGAAAAAAAATTACTTAAATTTTACTAAATAAATTAGTTTTAGTGGAAAATCTACAAGTTGGCAACACTGCAGGAACAACACAGGAATGCCAACATGACGGCATAGAAACTATTTGATGACACGGTGAAGGTCGTGATCGGCCTTGGTAGATATTCTTGGGGGAGGCAGCAGTCCAACAGTGGACATTCTTCGGCTGATGATGGCGGTGGTCCATCATAGGTCGGTGTGTTTGGGGCACGTCTTCCCTTCGCACTCGTCCCCGTAGTCGAGGCAAGGCCTGTCGGCCACTTTCAAAGGCTCCGCCTTCGGGCAGTAGTGAATCACGCTGGGGACAACAACATTGCAAATTAAAACGAAAATTTACATACATATAATCAATCACGACTATTATCCCCGAAGGGTTAGTCAGAGACTAGGCAATGAGGACCGCAAAGCAGTCCTCTACCATAGTCCACTTTTCACCAAATAGCGACTGCACATGTGCTCAGCGTGACAGGTGGTGAGCCCATCTGTTGGAAGTATGTGCAGTCTTTAATCCGTTAGTCGCTTTTTACGACACCCAAGGGAAGAGAGGGGGTGGTAGTATTTTTGCTAGCATGCAGCATCCAAGCTTGAAAAACTACTGAATTGGCGGAATATTTTTATTGTTTCTGTGAAAGTCATGGATTTCCGCACTAAAAGTTAACGTATTCCTTCAGTAGACTTAATTCACCCATTTGCAGGTGAATTAAGTATACTATTTGGTAGACTTAATGCACCCAGGTGAATAAAGTCTACTAAACCGATTCCATTAATTGCCAAAATATATGATTATACAACAGTTATAATATTATGTAAACACACTAATATCAATAACACAACAGCAAAGAAAACACGCAAGAGAGATTATTGCTGCAGGACACTTCTTGTAGAATGTCGAGCGTAGTTTAGATCTCTATCCGTGTTTGTGCCAAACATCTGTGCCTGACGCTGTGAGTGAGCCGCTGGCTTTGTTATTTTACATCTACCGTACATTGACTACATTTCTCCAAAAAAAAAACAAATTATGTAATTTAAATTTTATTGTTCTCATGGTAAGCGAACTGTAATTTTGTTCTTAATGAGAATAAACATCTTAAACCTAAACCAATTAATGGAATCCATCCTTGTGGGAGGAACTCGATGGCGCAGCGGTTAAGACGTTTGCTTTACGATCGTCGTCGCTAAGCAACTTTCGTAATGCCGGATGGATGACGAAATTAAAAACATCTCGAGCTCCTCCGTGCTTCGGCAGGCACGTTAAGCCGTTGGTCCCGGTTGCTGTCGTAATATGGCAGTCGTTGAAACCCACCAACCCGCATTGGGCCAGCGTGGTGGGTTATGGCCCAATATCCCCACGTGGTTGTTCGCGTGGGAAGCCTGTTCCCAGCAGTGGGACGTTTATAGGCTGATGATGATTATGGTTAACAAATTGGCTACTTGACCGTTCTCGGAAAAGTGTATTAAAAATAAATTACAAACGCTTATTTTATATTCCTCTTACAATATTTTTTTTCTCGAAAAAGCTTTAAGTATTTAATAGAAAAAAAAACATATTTTTCTTCATTGATTTCAAATTTGTCGCGAAAACGGTTGGTCACGTGCCATTTTGCCCTGTGACGTCACACTTCAATAAACAAACTAGTTTTAACTTGTCGAACCTGACAGATAGTTTTTGTTTATTTTGTAAAATGTGACGTCACACGAAGCTCAACCATGGCCGCCCGTGTTTCGGATCTTGTAATCTACAGATATAAAATCGCAAATTTATTTTGTTTGTTACAAATTATCTTAATAAAAAAAACTATTGAATAATTAAGTATTGTTAAATTATTAACTACCATAACAGACAAAGGACATCAGGCACATTTGACCCAAAAATGTATAAACTTATCTCTATTATCTATTTGCACTATGTGTCATTATATACCTAAATCAGTATCTACTTTATTTTTAATCTCCTTTATTTGGCTGAAATTAATTAATTAGAAAACAAAACTACGACTATAAAACGGTCATTTTGTAGCCACCATCACTATTTTTTTGCGTAAGAACAAGGCGCATTGCATCAGTTATGCATCAGATGATAATGACATTGACAGAAATTGGCTGGATTGGATTTCTCGGAGAAATAGTTTTAAAGTTGAGAAATCTAACTTTTAGATTTTTATTGTTAATAAAGCATAGGCAAATACTTAAAAATGGGTATCGCTTTGATTTGAATGCCATGCCATTTTTGATCTGTCAGCCAGCCAGCTGTCAGTGACAGCCATCGGCTGTCACTGACATTGTCAATCACTGTTATCTGAAGCGTTTGGTTACAACCACATGATTAAATGAACAGAATAGAATTCCACATGCTCCATACGGATGGATGATACGGATTATGTTTGATATTTATGATCTTGGTGTATAACAAGAAAGCATAATAAATAATTTTAATTTGAATCGGTACGCCCACTTTTAGTAAATTTTTTCGAGAACACTATGTTCATTTAGCACATAACGAAACGTTTCGTGTGAGTTATTAAGTGTTGCTATAGTGTCAGTGTTACCAAAGAAAAACATTTCAAACGTGAATATCTCTTCTAATAAAAATCTTTATTAAACTCTGAATAGTTTCCACGATCCACTATTTATATACCTACATTGTGGTACAAACAGAAATGCTATACATTTTTGGGTCTATCGTCAAAGGAATTTGCCTGATGTCCTTTCATATTTTATTGTTACAACTGACAAATAGCCAATTCCAGCATATCCGTAGATGCTTTCTGCATCCACTGCTCGTGCAGTTTGCTGATCTGTCCTTAGGCAGCTCACAGATCTGTTAAGATACGATAACCAATCGCGTCCATACCCGTAGTCACCTAATATTCCGCCCTGTGCCCCTGGATCTGCCACTGGGGGCACAAAACGGAAAAAATCATCCGTCTTGTGCCACTGTGCCTGGGATGTAGCCACTGGGGTCACAATACGGAAGATTTTTTCCGTTTTGTGCTCCTGTACTAGGAAACAGATAGTTAAGCAATTTCAAAATAAAGTGTACTCCACTTTAAAAAATTATTTAATAATAAACTAAGTTGTTTTTTTTACAAAAAAAAATATTATTATTATTTTTATATTCAACGACAATGCAACGATAGTCTATTACTTATTTTTTATTTAAAATGTATCTGCATCCACAGCTCGTCAGATAAGCGAGTGGTTAGCACACCGGTTTTGGTGTCGCCATCTCCGGGGTCCTGAGTTCGATTCCCGGCTGGGTCAATTCAGCAAAAGCTGTTTTTCTAAATTGATTATAATAAAAAAATACCCATAGTCGCCTTTCCGCATCCACTGTTCGTCCAGTTTGGTGACCTGCTCCCACTTGCCCTTGGGCAGGCCGCAGATCAGATCGGCCTTCACCGTACGCACTGCCAGGATCGGCGCCGGGATGAAACCTGCACAAGTATTTTAAATACTTAGTGCCTTACAAATAAACAAAGAATAAGCCGCGGATAGTTATTCCGTGTTTTGTTCCTGTCATGTAAACGTAATTTTAAATTAGAGTCAGGATGGATTCGACCAAACTGGAATAAGGTCTTATACCTAGATTAAACGCCGAATTTGTATAGACTAATCTCGGAGTAAGTCTTATTCCAGTTTGGTCGAATCCACCCTAAAAGAGACAAAACACGGAATAACTATTCCGACCTTATTCTCTTGTTTATTTGTGAGGCACTTAGTATATATTATAACAACAACAGCTGTCCAGCGCTGTATGTGAATCATCATCAAAAAACTCAAATCGAGTTTTCTGACGATAATTTTTGTATAATTTTTAATAAACGTTGAATAAAATTACACTTAAGATTAAATTTAAATTGACGCTGTCTCTATGTCTTATATAACAAAAACGAAACAACGCCACTTTGAACCGAGGTGTAACATTAAGGGTAGATTCGACCAAACTGGAATAAGGTCTTATACCTAGATTAAACGCCGAATTTGTATGGACTATTCTTGGAGTAAGTAAGTAAGTAGTCTATACAAATTCGGCGTTTAATCTAGGTATAAGAGCTTATTCCAGTTTGGTCGAATCCACCCTAAGCCATTTTTATTAATAAGACGGTTACCCTGTTATTAATAAACTTAAATTTAAGTTACACTCAGGATTAAATTGATGCTGTTTCTATCTGTCTTCTCGAGACAGCGTAACTTTAAACCGAGGTATAACATTCACATTGTTTTATTAAAAAGACGGTTAGTGTATACAACAGCTGTTCAGCGCAGTGTGTAAATCCTCATTAGAAAACTCGATTCATAATGATAATGTTTATACAATTTAAATGCAAATTTTGTTCGAACGATTTACTAATTGAAAGAGACAGTGTCTAAATAATTCCCATTCAATGTCATCAAACTATAGGATAAAATGTTTACTAGAAAAAAATTCCAGCGGATAGGCAGTCCAAAGGTCATGGGTTCGAATCCCATTCGTGCTTCCTGAGACTGGTTGATTTTTTTTTCTAGAATACATCTTATCCTTTAATGTAAATAGCATTGTAAATGCAAATTTTCAATAATAAAGATGTCATCAAACCACGCGTTATCAACATCCGATTTTAATATTTTCACAAACATTAAAGATTAGGAAATAGGCAAGCTATTTTATAATAATAATGTTTATATAACTTTTACTATTATTGAAAAATGGGCGCCTATGGCTTGCAAAGTAATATGAAGATGGTGTTGAATTATTTCGGCGGGCTGGATAAGTCCCACGGTAGTTCAACTGGAAAGACCACCTGGCCCGGATTGCCAGAAGGGTGCGGGTTCGAATCCTGCCCGTAGAAATTTTCCCGTCACTGTCTATTTCAATTAGTAAAACTAGAAGCGGCAATTGAACGCACAAAAACCGCGTTTTCCTAAGATGGTGTTCCACCGAGTAACCGTGTCGAGTGGCGGTGCAAGAATACTAGGACCCCCTCTTTTCCCTTGGGTGTCGTAAAAGGCGACTAACGGACTAAAGACTGCATATACATCTAACAGCATACAGCAGCATTTTGGGGGTAAAAGTTACTCGCTTCCGTAGGTTTTCCCTTGAGACCCTACACGTGACCCCTGGGTGGTGCTAAATGAGTACTGACTGAGTGGTAGCGCCACACGCATTGGGGCGGCTCGCCCGGCGTAATACCACCCGACCACGAATATCCGGCGTGAAATATTGGCACTTGGTGCTGTTGCGTTTCGTCTGGCCAGTGAAAGTTCCGGAGGCCCCTTACCCCGCCACTCACAATTCCTATTCCTTCTTTAACCCAATTACTTTCTTAAAGGCCGGCAACGCGCCTGCGACTCCTCTGGTGTTGCTTTGGTCCATGGGCGGCGGTGATTGCTCTCCATCAGGTGACCCGCCTGCTCGTTTGCCTCCTTCGCATATAAAAAAGCGGCGATGGGCACACCAGTCACCACTGTCACGCTGAGCACGTGTGCAGTTGTAATTTGGTGTGCGGGGATTATGGCAGAGGACAGCTTCTGCGGTTCTCATTGCCTAGTCTCCGACTAACTCATTGAGGTTAATAGTAGTGAATATTTGTATATATGTAAACAGACAAACTCACCTATATTATTGAAATTTTGCATTCACAATGCTATACAATGTGATAGGTGTGGTACTTCTAACCTGTCAAGGCTAAGTACTACATCTAAATTCATTGACAAAAAAATAATATGAACTTAAAAAAAAGTGATTTTTAATTAAAAAATAATTAAGTAATGATTTTTTTCTCACCAAAATAATCTCAAACATACGAAACAAAGTAACTTATTAGTTAGCCAGTGTCATTAGCTACCGTTTGCAATTTTTTTCATGTTTCTCCGACGTATGAAACCTTTGATATCGCATAATGTAATAAATGGTCATAAATTATAGGGGGAGGGGGTAGGACCCCCCATATTATTTTTTTGTAAATGAATTTAGATGTAGTACTTAGCCTTAACGGGTTAGACGTACCACCCCTATCACATTGTATAGATTTAGGATAAAATGTTTACTAGAAAAAAAATCAACCAGTCTCATGAAGCTCGAATGGGATTATATATTCTGGGATAATATTTTTTTCGACTGTGAGGGTAGGTAAACCTTTACAGAGACGTAATACCACTGGTTTGCAGCGTAAATCATTAACTACTAGAAAAAAATCAACGAATCTTCTGGGGTCTCGGTAGCTTAGCGGTTAGAGCAGTGGACCGGCAATCCAAAGGTCATGAGTTCGAACCCCATGCGATCTTCCTGAGACTGGTTGATTTTTTTCTAGTAAACATTTTATCAAGACGAACTCACTTTAGGATAATGATGATATAAGTTAGGATAGAACTAATAGTCCTTGGAAAAATGTTAAAGTTATCTTATAGTGCGTGTTCGAAGCCCGTTTAGTATCGTAGCATTTATAATATTAATTAGAATAGAACTGGTCATTTTACAAAAAAATGTAAATGTCACCTTGTAGTGCGGGTTCGAATCCCAGCACCGGGTTGCAGTTCCTCTCGCCCAGCAGCTTGCGATAGTTCAGGTCACCCTTGAACATAATGGCGGCCGCGTACTGCAGCTTGCGGTACAGGTTGTAATCGTATTTCTTCATGTCCTTGTACGTATGGGGGGAGGTCCAGAATTCATCGCACTGTGAATAGATAAAAATAATAAATTCAAATAAAATATTAACCGCGTCGCGTAGCGGTGAAAGAATACTACCACCCCCCTCCCTTCCCTTAAGTGTCGTAAAAGGCGACTAACGGACTAGACATCCAAGAGCATTGTGTCCCGCTGTGCACATGTGCAGTCGCTATTAGATGAAAAGTAGACTATGGTAAAGGATTGCTTTTGCTGTCCTCATTGCCTATTCTCTGCCTAACCCTTCGGGGATAATAGTCCAATAAGGATGTGGCGAGTAATCCACTCGGATGTTTCGTTCCCCATCATACCATCTTCTTGCGTTTTCATTAAAACTCATATTGTACATTCATACTCCTTGCACTTCACTCATGTCATCTTTGTTTCCTTTTCTATTAATGTATTTTGATAGTTATATTTTGTCAATTCATTGTCTGGTTGGAAAATAATTCTGGTTGAAATTACGGCTTACGCTATTAAGTTTTATTATTGTATGTTTACTATAATTGTTTCTTACTACATAATACAATTTACATTCAACAATCTGCGTGTGTTGTGCTTTCTATCACTCGTCTACTGAGCTGTGTTGTGCCGTAAGCACAACCATTCGTTCGGGTTCGATTCCCGATATCTTATGTGGGATTGCTACGATTTGCGTCCCACAAGGACAACAAAAGCAGTCCTCTACCATAGTATGTAATAAGGACGATTGGAGGCGTGGTATTGAAACTATCCTTTTCTTAGTATAAGACTTCATATTTATTTACAAGGATTGCAATATAAGTCCACCCATGTTGGCACTTCAGATCGATCTCTACCAGAAGGAGTCATAAACGCTTAGAAAATAAATCCGTGTAAGAACAGACTGGATAAATTCAAACCACTAGAGTAGATACACACGCATCAGCTTTTACGTCAAATAATAATAATAGAAAAATTATGATGATGATTTGCATGTATACAACACCAATACATCTCGATTTGGTTTTTAAACACTGCATTATTGTTCTTAAATGCACACAATTAAAGATGGTTATTAAGAGGCCTATTACATCTCGACAGTGATTTTTGCGTAAAATGGCCAGTTTTGGCGTTATGGATCTCAGAAACAAAAATACATTAACAATTATGACTTATTGAATAGTGTAGAATAGCTATTGGAATAGTGCGTAGCGGCCTCGCTTTCTGTAAATTTTGCTTAACTTTTTAATTAAACCCAAAATTGGGGAGAAAGATTTTCATAAAGTGCGCGAAGGCACTTTTTTGAGCTCATCGATTGAACTACTGTTCCAAACAAGTGAAATAAAAAAATTATAATGTTATCTCTTATATAATCGAATAGTGCGTAGCGGCCTCGGAATTTTTAGATATCATCGATTTTATATAGGAAATAAATATTATTTATTTATTCTAAACCAAAAAAAATTTATTTATTTATTCTAAACCAAAAAACTTCGAAAATCGCACAAGTTAACTGTGAATATCTCCTATCTATAATAATATTATTGAGCAAAATTTATACCAGAGTAATTGTCACTTCATTATTACGTCAGAGATTACTAAAGATTTTACAATGAATTTATTATCCTATTTCGATAAAACCGATAAATACAACTGCAAAATTACTACAAAATGTGATGGGCCGGCCGTCCGAATGCAACTTATGCTTACAGAATGGAGATTTGTAATATTATGCACAAATTTATTATCCTATTTCGATAAAAACGATAAATACAACTGCAAAATTACTACAAAATGCGAAAATGGGCATTTTACGAAAAAATCACATTCGAGATGTAATATCTGGAATGCAAATACAATTGTGTGTGAATACATATTGCGCCAACCAGCATGTGCGTGGGCGCAGACGGTGCTGTGGCTGTTTCCAATTACTGTTTGTAACAAAGGTGACATACATGTCACTTGTTTTGAATTTTGTAATTTAAAACAGTTGTAAATAAATATATAGTAGGTTAAATCTGAGCATGATTGGTAATTTAGATTGTTGTTTTATCCTACTTCCATCATTTTGATTAGGTATTATTTAGGCTGTGGATAGAGTGCCACAAGCGGCATTGTATCTCAATCGGTTCGGGAACCGTAACATATTTTTTATTTGCCATATAATGTTCAGAAGACATTATATTCAAAAGATATTTTTGTATAGAGTTAGATTTCTGTTGTCTAATAAAAAAATAACCTCGAAATTCAAGACAATCGCTACGCTGAGCTTCGCGATTGTCTTAAATTTCTAACCAATCACGTGACCTACAGAAGTACAGCAGCTAGTATTTCTGTTGTCTAATAAAAAACTTCACGGTAGCTTCGGCGGCGTCACTATTATACCGCATAACTTACGGTTCCCGAACCGATTGAGATACAGTGCCGCTTGTGGCACTGTATACACTTCCTATTATTTATTAAAATTCTTGTTCTATTTAAAAAAAATGTATGGTACTCACCATGACAATGAAGGTGCCATCAGCCTCGTACTGCGCCCACTGGTCGCCGAGGCGCCGCAGATTGTCGGCGCCCACCAATCGCGGCTCCGGCGGCGGCGCGCCCTCCTGCGCATCTGCGATTCACGTCAACACCTCCTCCATACATCACGAGCAGTGTCGTGCAGCGGCTTATTGAAAGAATACTACCACCGCCTTTCTTCCCTTTCTTCCCTTGGGAGTCGTAAAAGGCGACTAACGGTCTAAAGCAGGGTTTTTTCAAAGTGGGGGCCGAGGGGTTCGCCATTCGAAGGTAGAGGGTTCGTGACAATATTTACGTAATGGTGGCTAGACGACTTGCAGAGGCGTGCGTTACACAATGTTAGCGCGAAACCTATTTATGGTCACGACCTAGAGAATACATTCTAGTTTATTAATATCTAGCAACAGGATAACAGGAGTCATTACTAGAAATGTCCGTAGATGAAACTCTTCAAACTGATGAAAGAGGATGTCTTTGATTGATTTTTGGGCAGCTAGAAAGGAAGAATATCCCTTGCGGTAAACATATTTACGTGGGAGTGGGCTTTCCCACCTGGTCATGATAAAATGAGAAACCCTGGTCTAAAGACTGCACATACATGCAACAGCATAGAGCGGCAATGGGCTCACTACCTGTTACGCTGTGCACATGTGCAGTCGCTATTTGGTGAATAGTGGACTATGGCAGAAGACTGCTTTTAAAATTCAAATTTATTCGGGCTTTTTATCTGACGAACGTTTTATTTACATAGATAATAAATTACAATGATTGATATTATTCACTTTACATTCAGAGGGTTAACGCATTTTGGTTTCGAATACAAACTTCCATGTCAACATTTTATAAACCAATGAGCCAATTTTACTGAAACTTTGCATGCTAAAGCAAAATACAGAAATTTAAATAGTTTGTACTTAGAAATAATAATCGCGTTTGTTGTATGAGAACCCCCCTTAATATATTTATTTTATTTTAATTTTATTATTTACTGAGTATTTTGTGAATATTTCAAGTGCCTACCTGTTGCCATTATTGCTATCGAGCAAAAAAGATCGCGTTTGTTGTATGGGAGCCCCCCCCCCCAAATAATAATTTTATTTTGTTTTTAGTATTTGTTGTTGTAGCGGCATCAGAAATACCTAGTTTGTGAAAATTTCAACGGTCTTGCTACTGCGGTTCTTGAGATACAGCCTCGTGACAGACAGACTAGACGGACAGACAGCGAAGTCCTATCCTAGTACGAGTAATAGGGTCCCATTTTTACCCTTTGGGTAAGGAACTAAGGAACCCTAAAAAAAAAGATTATTTAGCCCCCAGTTCCCTTCCCAGCCCCACTACAACGATTTCCTATAAACAAACATCCTAATATCGTCAATAACTCAGCTACAGCTAACAAAATTACTATCATATTATTATCATCGCATCGACATCTTCACTACATGATTTTTAAATTAAAGGGGGGGACGGCGCGTACGCAGTCCCCACTACCAAAAATAACGCGTCCGAGTTATCCACATTAGGGATAATCGCAGGGGTCAACCCCACCGCAGTGCAATGGAGGAGCCTCGCCCTGGGGGAACCGCCTTCGTGATCACGGTGTCCCCTACGCCAGGTAAGTATGATTTCACAAACGAACGCCGGGGTAGTCTATCAACGAGAAAAAATCTCTATACCGCGATGCAGAAAATGTACTAAACAGTACAGCGCCATCTGTGCTCAGTTTCACGCACTATTTTTAAAGGTGGAGTTTGCAACTAAACGCCATCTAGCGGATTTTATAGGAACTACGCAATAAAATCTGTACGAGTAGCATGCTAACAAAAACAAAATTGCAATTTAGTTCAAAAATATTCATCTGAGTACTTAACATTACCTGACTTTGGTTCTTGAGCTACGGATTTGGTAAAATTAGCTGATCTACACTGGTCTATTACATATCTGAAAGAAAAATAAATATACACTTTCAGTAAACTTCATCATACAAATATTATTTTATAAGTACTTTCCATACAGCCTAAATTATTAAATAGATATTGTAAGCGATCTTATCTAGAGATTGTATAATAAAATAACGGAAAAGTAAAGATTTAATTTTGTGATGTCCTTGCAGGGCTCCTTTTTAATGACTTTGGTAACAAACAGTCATTTCAGAAAAAATATAACAGTTATTAAGTTATAAAGACCTAGTAGGTACAGCACTGGATCTAATTCTAGACAAATTCACTTTCGTATTTATTATATTAGTCAGGATTGACTAATTTAGTACATACTTGAAATCTTGAGGAGTGACATCAGAGACGAACCAAGGAATCTTTTTCACGTGGAATCTGACCTGCAAATGTTACAAGTGAAAATGAATAATTTCTCATTTCAAGTGGTGCATAAAAGCGTATAATAGTTTATTCAATATACTTCTTCACAGGCACTTATTGACGTCAAAAACTAATAAAATAACGATGAACTAACATTTCATTAAAAAGTACTGAATCTATCACCAGTTCAGATTTTAGGAGAGCCTTCGACTGAGAAGCTTGCCAGAAGCTAAGAGGCCTACTTTTTTTTCACATCATATTAACATAAGTTACAATTTTGATTAACATACCTTCTGTACAATTTTCTGTGACACCACGAAATGCGCTAAGCACAGATCAGCGAATAGTTCGTAGCCAGAGTTGTCGCACACGATATCTGTAAAAGAATACACATAAAAAATCTTTAATCCTACTAATATTATAAACGCGAAAGTTTGTAAGTATGGATGGATGTTTGTTACTCTTTCACATAAAAACTACTGAATGGATTTGGATGAAATTTGGCATACAGACAGTTTATAACCTGGATTAACACATAGAAAACTTTTTATCCCGATATTCCTACGGGAACGGGAAACACGCGGGTGAAACCGCGAGCGGCCGCTAGTAAAATTATAAATACATAAACCTATCTATACTCATGACAGTTATCCCCGAAGGAGTAACTTAGTTAGAGACTAGGCAATGAGTCACCACCGCAGAAGCAGTCCTCTGCTACAGTCCTCGTTTCACCAAATAACAACTGCACATGTGCTCAACGTGATAGGTGGCGAGTCCAGTGCCGCTATATGCTGTTGGATGTAACTATGTGCAGTATATAACCGGATAAATGGGCTAAACGAGTGAGTTGGTAGTAACACAGCTCTTCTGTGTTACTACCAACTACAAAAACTATAAATACAACTACAACTACCTACTGTCGAAACAAAAAAAAACACCCACTTACCAAACATAACCGCCTGGGGTATAGTCATCTTAGCAGGGCAGGGTATCTTGGGCGCTTCAGCCTCGGGCTCGCCCTCCGCGGCCGGGGGGGCCGGCGCGGGGGGCGCGGGGGGCGCGGGGGGTGCGGGGGGCGCGGGGGGCGGTGGGCCTTTGCCCCCCGGCGGCGCGGGCGCAGGCGCGGGCACCTATATCACATAACAACTATCATCTTTAAGTCTGGCGCCATAACAAGGATAGAATAGAAAGTGTAAGTCTAGACATATTAGACCACCTACCGCTATGGAATGAAAGAGGATGAAGAAGAAGAAAGATTTGGACGATTCAAAGTAGTTAGTAATAGAGTTTATTGAATAAATATATTTTGACTTTAGACTTTTTTGACTTTTGAAGGAATGTGTAGTATGCTGTATGAAAGTCTGAGAAAAAACGCGAGCACTGATAATTATTTATAAAACAGTATTTTGGATACTTTATTTTTGTTCAACAGTAAAAAGTATAATGTAGTGAAAAACAGTATAATACTATTTTTAACAGCATAGTTGGCAACCCTAACTGCAACGTATTTTATAAATTTATTAAATATTTTTACGTAATGAGAAATGCACTATAGAAGTAGAAGTAAGCCTTGTGCTGCAAAGAGTTCGCAAGAAACTCGGCAAAGGCATTTTTTTACATTTTAAGGATAGTTTCTGCACAACTTTTACTCTGAAATCATAAAAAATAATTTAATAGCCGATATTTTTTTGCATGAGTGCGTTATTGGTCCCATAGTAAAAGTAGTGCATAAATGAGCACAATCTACCATAAAGTGACTGTAATAATTAAAAAACAAAGATTGTATAAATATCGCAGCCATCTGGTTTAATAAGTCCGATGATTAACCTTTCTACTGCGGCAGCGCACTGATCAGTGCTCAATTAAATAAAAAAAATTAGGCTAGTGGCGCCGCGTTCAGAAGTTTTAAACGGGTAGCCTTTTCAATAAATACCGACATTCAGATATGCAATGCCTAGGCCGATCGTTGCCAGGACCCAAATAAACTTTAGTGTAGAATGCTATTATGAAGACGGCAGAACCTAAACCTACGCAGGATGTTCACTACTTCTTTTACGATCGATTTTACACTATCGACTACAAAACACCGTTACGTTAAATATATTTTCAAAATAAAGTAAAGCAATCTAACTTTTAACTACTACTAATTCTGACTCAACGTTTTCGATATGGCAATGTCAAACCTTTACAACGTGGCACGCCAGCCCGCAATGTCAAAGCAAAGTAACTTTACTAAAAATTTACATTTTATCTATAAAAACTACCAAATCTACCACAACATTTTTAAATATGGCAATGCCAAACCTCTCCACAAAGCGGCATGCCAGCCAGTGTTGCCAGTCTGTGACAACTGCACTGGTACTTGAATGTAGTGTTCTGTGAATATTATTCTAATTTAAGTATTTAATAAAACTTTGCAAATTTGAAAACATAATTGCCTCTTTATTATAGGGTTGCTACACAGTGTTCAAAGGACATAATTTTTATACTTACTTCCTTTTCTAAGAAAGTAAATGCTATCATTCTGTATATTTTTTAGATTTTTAATTACCTCCGTTAAAGAATACTGTACTTTGATAAGTTTTGTACGTTTCTGAACGAAAGTTCCGGTTTTTTTAATGTTAATGAACGCAGGGTTTTAAGTAAGTAAATCTATGAGGTCTATGGTAATGTAGGAACGATATCGTTATCACAGTTATCTTTTTCGCACTTAAAGTATTTATCAACGATACACACAATTAACACAACGAAAGCGCGGCCGGGAATCGTCTGGCGGCTGACAGTCCGACATCTGTCTACGATGCGTATTGACATATAAAACGTCAGACAAGCGTCACTTTTTCATTTTAAAAAACATAAAGTGTCAAAATCCTACTATAATGTTGCCATTTTCGAGTAGAAATCAATGTTGGTTTTTAATTTATATAACAAAAACGGAGGTCTTTAAATTAATAATACGGTTATAAATATGTTGACAATAATGTATTCTTCAAGTATTTATACATTGGCGTCAAGTTAAAAGACTTTGGAATTTAGTACCAAGCCCCATAGTAATAAAATTATGTCCTTTATCGTGCTTCATGACGAAAGTTGTTAAATTGATTTAGTAACTTTGAATTCGAAGTCGAAAGACTTCTCTGTATAGTAAAGTATGAACTACATTATATATAATCGCATTGCTGGGCAAAAGCCTACATCATTGAAATTAATTAGTATTCGCGTCCATTAGTGGGTATACAGGGTAAATTTTGGACCCCCCGCTAAAAGCAAATATGGAGTAAATGGGGTAAAAAAAGGAATCAAAAAATATTTGACGATTTTTTTAATGCTTAATAAGACAGCTCTTGACCTCGATCTCGCCTGATGGTGAGCGTAGATGAGTTCTACGATGGAGCGAGCTGCCCCAAAAGATGCCATATTAACGTAAAAATAATGAATGATTTCTTTTTTTAAATACAATTTTTTGCCTGCTTTTTATATCCTATATTTGTAGGTGCGTGCGCGCACCCTTGTGGGCAAAGCGACGGCGCGCTGTGATTGGTGCACGGGGTCAATAATAGCGGCCACGCGCATGCGATTTGATAACGAGGCGGCCGGCGCGGCGGACGCGCGGTAGGTGACAATAATTTGAATTTTCTTAATGAAAAGTTGAGACAAAAAGTTAAAAAAAAAATTGTTTATTTTTCTTCATTATCTGGTTGTACTGCTGCTATAGTATCACGTGAAAAAATTTGTTCCAAAATCTTTCACACTTTGTTCGACCTGGGAATTGAACCCTAAACCTCCGGTTATCAGGCCAAGCACTTAACCACTCAGCAATGTTTTGATTATGTTACAAATTCTAAAAATATTAAGCATAATCGCTCTTTTTATTAATTTTATATTTATTTATTACATACCCCTTCGATTGCTTTGGCAATGTTTTCAGCTTTGGCGACGATTTGATCAGCTGCTTTAGCCGAGTCATCTACTAGAATCTGAAATAAGGGTTTATTTGAAGTAATTAATCACTATTTACATTACACTACACTTTATTAATTAAAGTCTGCCCATAGATAGTCCATGACTTAGGGATAAACTTGGTTGTTTTCATTAGACCAGTATTTAAAAGATGAAACTAAATCTAGTCACTATCTTACGTTTGTAATGAAAGGCGGTGAGAGATCTGTGAAGGAGGTAGAATTTAAAATAGGATAGCTCGATTATTGCTGTAATTTATTATTAGAAGAAAAACGTTTCATAAAAAAAATAGTCAATGTAAAGATTTAAACTTAACCAAATACATTTAAGTGCTATGTGAAAGATTATCTTATTTGTCTAAGGTAAAAGTATCTTAAAATCATTTATTATTCTGAGCTTAAAATGGAAAAAAAAAGAAAAAAGTATTGTAGTATTATTGTAGTATTATTTTTGATCAATGACTCGCCAATCTCTAAATATAGTTTTGACCATTTTCTCACGTCAATTCTATTATCTTTATTTAAAACTTTTTGCATGCATGTTTGTACAGAGGCGGACTTAATGAATTAGGCATTGACTACAAACATTCTAGGAGTAAGCAAACTACACATACCTTATCTTTTAAATCAATGATCATCTGGAAGGGGTCTATTATGGTGTTGGCGGGATCGCCTCCCGTCAGCGTCACCTCTTCGCCCACAGACAACGATAGGTCACATTTGTTCGCCCATAAACATATCTGAAATATTGGAATTCATACATACATACATACATACATACACTAACAAAGGTTAATCAGAGACTACGCGAAGAAGACCGCAAAATCAGTCATCTGCCATAGTCCACCTTTCAACGTTACAACCGTTACAACTGCACAGTTGGATGTATGTGCAGTCTTTAGTCCGTTAGTCGCCTTTTACGACACCCAAGAGAAGAGAGGGGAGATGCTTTCACCGCTATGCGACACGGTCACTCTTTATATTATTACCCTTAACCGCCTCTGTGGTCTAGTGGCTAAGCCACCGGTTTCAGACCTAGAGCTCCCGGGTTCGATTCCCAGCGGGGGGCCCATCTTTATGTGCTTGGTTTGGTTGGTGGTAGGGCTGTTAAGTCCGCCAGGCTAGCTACCAACCATCTTATCTAAGTTTGTCGCCATAACAACGATGTTTATAGCATTGTTGTGTTCCGTACAGTATGAGATAAGATAGTCAGTTCCTCAGTGGTTGGGGATTCCGGGTTCGCGCGCTTCCACCTTCGGCCTTATCGTCACTTACCATCAGGTGAGATGAAGGCCAAGCGCTTACCCGTTGTAGAATAAAAAAAAAATTTTAGCGCAAGTCTGTGCACTAACTCATCACATCACCGACCTTAATTAGGGTGATGAAGTCCGCTTTCCGCTTGTCCTTATCGCTCTCGGGTAGCATGGTAATCAGCTTATCCGCCACAACACACATCGGCTCGACACTGTTGGTGAACGACTTGGCCTTTTGGTCTTCGAACGGGTCGAAGGTCTTCAGTGATTTGCTGGAAACAAAACAAAAGTCAGACAGTGAATGACCCTCTCTAATACTCAAAAGTATAAACAATGTTAATATTAAAGTGCTATTGTCTGTAATGTTAGTTTAAAATTGTTTTTGTTGTACTTTTATTTATTTTATTTTTCTGTTGTGCTTAGCGCCAGTGCACATTTTTTATAATTATTTAAATATATAGGCATCAGCAGAAAACCAGTTCTAATCTTAGTTAAGGCGAGGTTTTCGGAGCGCTTCTCTCTCGCTCTCTCGACGGGACGGGTGTTTTAGCGAAGCGGCGCGAATAAGCGCGTTTTATAGGTTTTTTGCCTAAGTATAGGAAAAAATAAGTAAAATAAAAAATATGTGCTTTTTGCATTCAATAGACAATGAAAAGTTTCTTCTATTGGTACAAAAATTAAGTCATTTCTTAATGTATTATCGGACTTACAGCTCTTTTAAAATGTTGACGGTGCTATCTATGATTTTTTTTTCTATTGAGTGAAGTATTATCATGTTGCTGTATTAATTGATATTAAAATAAATTAAAATTACGAGGTTAGCTTGCTACAGCAAAAACATTGTAAAATCAAGTAAAATTAACTGAGAATTAAGTTCATTAAACAATCGTTAGATGGCGCTCTACAAATAAAAATTGTTTTGTTTCCCCCTAAGGGGGTGCCGCGCGATATTAAAAACTGACATAAGTCTCATAATGAACTTCAAAGCAAAATTTACTTTTAAAATAAATTTAAGGTGGGGGTGACCTGCGGGAATATCAATACAAATATTTTCATGTAAGAGTTATTGTTTCATGCGTAACATTAAAAAAGTTGTTGAAAAAAATGTTTTTAGGAGTCATTAGATTTATGTAGGTATTGTTTGTTATTGTTTTAAGAATTTGTTTCAAATTTCAACAAGGCCACGACCTTGTGCAATGATCAGGCTAACTTAAGTATGTTCTTTTAATGTATTTAACTAATTCAGCGCATAGTACAAGTAGGCAAAGAGATTTTAGATTTTAGAAGAGAACTTAAAAATACGTAAATTTTCACAATTTCGTACAGGATCCCCTTAAAAATAAGACTTAAACTTAACAGGGGTTAAAAATACAAAACTCACTGTATTTCACAGCCTTCTCGCAGCCTCCTATAAACGTAGCATTCAGAAAACACCCATGTATTCGTAAAGTAGTATTGGTCGGGTGAGGCCTGTATCCACTCGTTCCATTTGACAGCGTCAGGCGTCTCCTCTTTAAGCAGTTCATACTTTTTGTTCGTAATCAAATCCTGTTTCAGTTTGCTAACGAAATGAATGTAATCGCGCAGATCTTGGTCGTTCTGAAACAAATGTTGGTGACAGAGCCATCTAGTAGATAGCGGTGGAAACTTTTGCTACTTTACGTAGGTATGTTAGCAAATATTTAAATAAAATATTTTTTGTACAAATAACGGAAGTCGTGATAAATTTTTAATATCCAACAAAGCATTGCATTGTTAACCAAAGTATCCTCAAACAAAATACAAATTGATAAAAAAGTTATAATATATTTTTTTTATAAAAATATTACTACCTACTTACATTAAAAATGAAATTATAAATTAACCTACAATTTTTATTTCATTCAAACTTTTAAAAAAACAACAGATAATAAACTCACTGCACCGCAGACCGCTTTTATTTTCCCGCCTTCTCTTGAACAGTAATCAATTACTTTCGTCAAAATCACTGGCATTCTTTCCTTTAATGAATAATAAGCGAAACTCCTGTAAAAAAACAAGAAAAACGAATAATAAAACAATACCAAAAAGATAACCGCCCGAACAGGGACTTGAACCCTGGACCCTTGGATTAAAAGTCCAATGCTCTACCGACTGAGCTATCCGGGCTTCGAGAAAACATGCCAAATTATCGTTCAGTTAGCGCGGCAACGGTTGTGATGACGTCATACAACTTTGAAGACCAATAAAATTGTGCCAATCAAAATTAGTTACTACTGCTTACGGAATAAGGTAGCATTTACACAACATAGCCCAGCATTGCCAGCTGGTTAATGTGACGTGTTTTTTTGTACAATTGGTTTACTATGGGTACTAAGTATTTTATTGCACAAACAAAAGATCCCAATGGGTCGACATGCTGATGCGAGAGGGCGATCTCTGCAGGCCCCACTAGATAAGATAAGAATATTTTCTGTTTATATCTTTACTGTTTTTTAACTCATAAAAAATATTTATTATAATATTAAGTTTAAAAGAACAAATACATTTAAAATGCTTTAAATGTTCTAGTTGACACAAATTATTTTATTTTAAATGGAAATAAAAAAGACAAAAATTAATTTAAAAAAAAATCTCAATAAGTAGGTACTTACCTACACTATTTTTCATAAAATTTGTAAAAGTAAGCACTGAGAACCTGTTAATTTATGATTGTTATTATTTTATAATGTCCCCCCTAACAGGACATCAAAAGAGTAATAGTACAAATATTGATGAAGCTAAACGGGATCTTTAATTTCTATCTATCATCCAAAGTGGTGCATAAATGTCGGATTTACGAACATACATACTAGTGGATGCAGTACCGGTTCCCTCTCAAAAACCGGGACTGGATTTTCAGTACTGTACTTAGAACCGGGATTTACCGGGAAATTCGGCAATTTCAGTATGTTTCTTGCAATTAATTTATTGTGTAAAGGGCATGAGTGCATGCAGTGAGCATAAAATTAAGTAAACTGTAGAAAATGTGCTCAT
Source organism: Scoparia ambigualis (assembly GCA_963921215.1). NCBI lineage: Eukaryota > Metazoa > Arthropoda > Insecta > Lepidoptera > Crambidae > Scoparia > Scoparia ambigualis. The sequence continues at coordinate 20,995,329 of OY992526.1, forward strand.
TACAAATATAGGTTGGTGTCGTTAATAAAACTATATTTTATTTTTCTACTCTGTGTCTATTATTGATATTAATCATTAGAACACAATCAGTATAGTAAAACATATTTTTTTTGAGATCAAAATATTAACAAATTATCAAATATAACTAAATTCCAGGTTTTGAATTAGAAAAGTCTTTGTTCTTTCCACTATACTTAGGTACACCACTAAACAAATTCAGCAAAGCAAAACTGAAATACTTCTTTGAGATCAAAATAACTGAAAATATTAAAAATCAACAAAACTAGAATCACATTCTAAGTTACAAATCTATACTAATATTATAAAGCTGAAGAGTTTGTTTGCTTGAACGCGTTAATCTCAGGAACTACTGGTCCGATTTGAAAAATTCTTTCAGTGTTAGATAGCCCATTTATCGAGGAAGGCTATAGGCTATAATTTGTTTAGGTACGGGTACGTGTAGTAACCCGTGCGAAGCCGGGGCGGGTCGCTATAATATTCTTTTTAAAATAAAAGTAATTAAAGTAATCAAAATTTTTAACTCAACTTTTGGTATAACGATAAATAGCCTCCTCATTTACATTTCATAACAGCTTTTCTCTCTCGGTAATAAAAAATGACATACACATATGAAGTACCGAAAGTATAGAAAGAACCGGGATTCGTTGGCTGAAGACCCGGTACTGGGTTGTTTAAAAAGTCCCGGGATTTCCCGGTATTTTCGTGATCGGGATTTCCCGGGAGCATGCCCTAATACATACCTACATTAAATCAAAATTATAAGTACATAGGTACTAAAGAAAAGAATCTCCTTCTTCAAATCTGTTACAAAACCTCAGAATTAACCATGGTGACAGTAACAGTACAATAATCGATACAAAGTATATTTATATCTCTCTAAATGCTCCAAAAGAGGAATGCTAAATTGTGATGTTGTTTTTGTTGTAACATATTTTCATAATGAATTATCTATTTAAAACACCGAACATCACTTTCAAAAGTGAGTAAAAGTCATAGTACATAAGCATTGCAATTTTTATTGCATTTTGTGGCAATTTTTTGATTGATTATAATATTATGTATAATCAATTGGCCGTTTCGCCTAGCGGCTTTAAAAGAATACTACCACGTCCTCTCTTCCCTTGGATGTCGTAAAAAGCGACTAACAGACTAAAGACTGCACATACATCCAACTGCATAGAGCGGCGTTGGGCTCACCACCTGTCATGCTGAGCACATGTGCAGTTGCTATTAATTTGGTGATCTGGATTATGCAGTCTATGCAAAGGACAATTTTTGAAGACCTCATTGCCTAGTCTCTGACTAACCATTCAGGGATAACAGTTGTAATTGTATGTATGTAAGTATAATATCAAACTGCTAGCCGTTCCTACTTCCACACACACTGTCCACGTGAACTTAGTCAAGTTAGACAACAGCATAATAATAATCAGATGGGGCAAGTTAACATCATGTAAATTGCTCTGTACATTACATAGAGTATATGTTACTGATTATTAAATCCTAGATTCAACTGTAATAAATCCAAATTTTATATAAGTAATTAAAAATTCCACGACACACACTGAAGAAGAAAACTGGGCATAATAAATTCAGCTAAGTCAACATAAACTGTCTCTGTGCTAAGTAAATATTTAATTTGGTTTAATTCCCCTGATTCTGTCTGTTCCTATCAGAATCTTATTAGTTTACTATAGAAATTCAGTAGAAGGCAGATTTATACATACTTCTTGAATGTGCCTTGCAGCTGGAGATTAATGGGTGTAGCTGTGTCTAGTAAGGGGCTAGGTGTCTCAATATGTATAAAGGGTCCTCCGTAAATAAACTCTGGGCTTGTGCTATCATCGAATTCGTCTTCAACACTCCCTTTACTCGGAGAATTGTCTAATTGTCGAGACGCGCTTTTCATGGAAGCTGGAGCTTGCTGGAGAGATTTCGCACTTTGACTACTCATGTTTAATTTGTTTTTAACTATTTCATTTGTATTAAAGGTTTACGGAAATTTTGAAAATATTGGGGCTCCGGTCCGGAGATTCGTATTTTTTTGACTTTGTCAAAATTGACAATGACAATGTTGACATTGAAATATCATTGACATTTGCGCAACATTTACAAAGACAGTTTAATTTCATCAGAGTTAATATTTCATCTATATTTCTATTTCACTTTTTATTTTAAGTAAATAGCTTATTACGTACACCTTTTTACGAATATCAATAGATAAATGTTATTTTATTAGTTAGGTTTTCAATGTAAATATAATTTGGTTGACGGGAAAAGTAAATGTAGCTATTGCTAGATAAAGTACTTCAAGTCTCCTGAAGCAGCAGAACATCTTTCTATCCATTTATTTCTGATAAGCTTTTAATGTTACAAGTTGTAGTAATATGTAAATAAGATGGATACCTACATAAAGTATTAGTTAACAACAATAAATTAAACATTTTCTACTTACATGCCATAAATTCCACACATTATGGTGTTTCTCGGGGTAACAATACGCATTACCGGCAAATTTTCAGTATCAACAGGCCAGTCGTATGCCGCCATGTTTAAATAACTTATTTGAACTACGAACAATAACTAGTAAATTGTGACCGATACACGTAAATGCTTTTCACGAACTGAAACTGCGTCCGTAATGTTGACCATGAGTAGTTCTATTATTAGGAGTCTGCTCTTTCAATACCGGTAGCTTCAATTTAAAGATTAATGAAACAAAAGAAAGAATAATTATGCCAAGAACTATCGAGCTGCAATTATTATTATATTATTATGTACTTAGGTGTGATCATGAACCTATGGGTTTTAAAGGTTCATGGGTTTGATAATAACCCGAGCTTGTGTTTGGTGAGCCGGAATTATTTGCATGAGACGCAAAAACACAATTAGAAGAAACTCGTTTACTTAAAAATCAACTTAAAGACTAACTAGTTACCTACAGAGTAAAGATCGACGTTATGACTATCCGAGTAAAACATCATTAGAAAATTAGAGTGCTATCTAATAAATAACCAAAGGAACAAACAAGACAATAACATATCAGTAAGGACAATCATGTAGGTAGAGGTAGGTACCGTACGTGACAAAGGTCCGGTGCGTTACATCGGTTCTAATTATTCTTAGCTAGCTTTAGCCCGTGGCTACACACACAGTGACGTAAATAGGGCGGTGCCACCGGTGCCCAGGCACAGGGCGGGCGTAGGCGTAGACTCCGGGGGGCGCAAAAATGACCCGATCAGTAGGACTATTATTTTTTTTGTTTTCTCCTGATAAGTTCTTGCTGCGCCCTTAGTGCTCGATTCCAACACATAAAGTACCTACATACATGCCAGTATCATAAAAAACGAAACATCATGTTTATTTTTTGGCAGCGCACTTGCGTATTTGTGTTTAGTGTTTATCGGAGTCAAGCGGTCAGAAACTAAAGGCTGGTCTCCTGCGAGCGACACTGTTTTGTGTTTTCTAACACCTAAAATCAAACATCTAAGGGCCGTTACAGAGCTCGACCGACCGTGTCGGTGCGTACGTCTCGGTCGCGTTTGTCATATGTAAGAAAATTCATAAATCGTTACAGTGCTCGACTGACCGTACGCACGCGTATTTGCACCCTACAGAGTCCAAGCTCTCTAACAACGCGCAAAATTTACACCTATTCTGATAGGGCTGACACCTGTTGACGTTTAAAAAATTAGGGAGGAAAACTAAAATAAGGTAAGTAGGTACATAATAAAACGTGTATTTCAAAAGGTATAAAATAAGGATTAGTGTAATTTGACACATACTAAATTCAAATTAGTTCTAAGATAACGAAACGTTGAAAAAATTGTCTTCTGTGTTGAATCGAACCCGCGTCCTCCGCAAATAATCAAATATTACGAATCTATAAAGCAGTCTTATCTTAACTAAATGTTTAAAATATTAAAAAAAGGAAATATCCTTATTTTTTCCAGAATTATTCATATACGGTGCAAGAATTGGGAATTGTGTAACTAACCCGACTTTGTTTTTTATATTTAGATTAAACACGAATGTCCCTTAATCGATATTATATCAATAATTTACCGTGTCGCGTAGCGATGAAAGAATATACTACCACCCCCTCTCTTCCCTTGGGTGTCGTTAAAGGCGACTAACGGACTAAAGACTGCACATACATCCTACAGCTTATAGCGGCGATGGGCTCACCACCTGTCACGTTGAGCACATAGCAGGTAGAGGACTGCTTTTGCTGTCCTCATTGCCTAGTCTCTGACTAATTATTATTTGAGTTAATTATTATGTGATTTCTTTTTGTAGTTCTCTGTAGTACTGATTCAATTAACTAATGTTCATATAATTTTCCCGAAATTACTTCCGATTATTTTTCATTATTGTCATGTTGTGTTTGCCTATAATCTTGTTGCATTGTAACTATTATTAATCACATTACCGTTTTAGATATAAGCTGTAATGTAACAATGTTGGCAGACCTAATAATAAAAAAAAGTAAAAAACCTTTTTAATAAAGGAGCTTTTATTTAAATGCGCTAAAAAGAAAAAAATAAACTTTTACTTTAAAACTTTTACTAACAACCTAAAACGTCATTACACAATTTATAATGATACAAAAGGTTGTCGCGAGATTTATGTACTCGTATTTTCTTAGATTGAAAATGTTAATAATAATAAAATAGCTCTGCGGCTTATGCAGTAATGAAGATCCGTCAGTTAACTGACGTTGATACAGCTAGATTAGTTTATTTCAGTTACTTTCATAGTGTAATGTCGTACGGCATTTTACTGTGGGGAAATGCTGCCGACATTCAAACTATCTTTGTGCTGCAGAAGAGGGCTATTCGAGCAATATATAACCTACAGGCTGGTGACTCTCTCAGAGAGAGATTGAAGGATATAAGTATAATGACAGTTGCATCACAATACATTTATGAAAATCTGATGTATGTTCATAAAAATATTGAAATGTTTTCAAAAAACAGTGATATTCACAAATTAAACACTAGAAGTAAGAACAAATTAGCAGTACCTTATACTAGGCTCCATAAAATAAATAATTCTCATAAGGGTCTGTGTGTGCGATTATACAACAAAGTACCAAATGATATTCAGAAATTAGATCTTGATAAATTTAAAATGAAAATCAAAGAAAAGCTTTATAAAAAAGCTTATTATAAAGTGTCAGACTTAGATTAATGATTGGTCTCACTGCGCTCGACTAGATACCTCCGTCGTACTTGTCAAATGCGGCAACAAATACTACGCCGAAATCGGCGTACCCGAGCCAGTACGTCCCGAATGTTTTATTCAATTTTGGGCTTAATTCAAACTATAATGCCAGTTTGCGTAGTAAAACTGTGTAAAAATAATACTTCTAAAAATTAAAAGGACACTGGGATCACATACCATCAGTAAGTATTGTATAATTTCGAAATTTCATCATAAAATAATATGAACAATAAACGCCATTCAGTGTTACCGCTTGTACAAGAATAAAGTCCCCGTGGTTGAGATTTTTATTATGTGAATTTATTGTTATTGTCTTTTATTTTAAAGGTAACCTATTTCATTTGTCTTACAAAGTTACTATATACTTAACCTAGTTCTATGTTATTTCATGTTTACCTACTTATATTTGTGATCTATAATAAGGTGTAAAAATGTTAGCTGACACTACATCAAGGGGATTCTACCGATGAAACTGAAAAACTTTCCATAAGAAACATGGATCGAAAATTTATTATTTTTCTCGATACAAAATGCGCAATCAGCTGATTGACTCAAGTATGAAAAAGCTATTTTTTTCATTTTGACCTATGTTCCTGAAATGTAAACTTTCCGTGTCTGTACTTACATTGAAAATATTTGCGAAAAACATAATCTAGGGGATGAAGGATACGTAAACATTAGAATCATTTTTAGAATTTTTGTCTGTCTGTTTGTTTGACGCGCATCACACAAAAGCCGCTGGACAGATTTTAATGAAACTGAAAAAAGGTGTATAGCTTATGATTCGGGTAATATTATAGGTTAAAGGTTGCTTCACACATATCAGTGAAGCCACAGTTCCGACACAGTACCGGCAACAGTGTTTTTCATACATTCTCTATGAACGCATCCCCACTTGTCAGTGATAATGCTCTCAGTGTCAGTGCCGCCACAGGAAAATCACGGACGTATTCGTTTTGAAAAAAATCATAGACAGTGTTTGAAATAATATTTTCACTCCTCTTGCTCAAAAAGACCGTCATTGTAGCGTTGTTAGCGAGGCTAAAATAGCTTTTCTTGCCCTAGGGGAAATAGTATTTTTTTTTGTCTTTTACATGACAATGAGCCTACAAAAATGAAAAAGTATTTAGTCATATGTAGAATAATCATGAATAAAGACTCTACTTATTACTGTTTACTTAGATCAACAACTTTTTTGAGATAGTTATTATTAAAGTTTATGGTAAAATTAGTAATCATTTGAATCTATGGACAACACAGACCACGCTTCAGCAAGAAATAACTGCACAGTCTGCACATGTGCTTAGGTGGTGAGCCTTTAGCCCGTTAGTCGCTTTTACGACACCAAAGGGAAGCAAGGGGTTGGTAGTATTATTTTGATGAGCCCATCGCCGCTCTATGCTGTTGGATGTATGTGCAGTCTTTAGTCCATTAGTCGCCTTTTACGACACTGAAGAGAAGAGAGGGGTTGGTAGTATTATTTTAATGAGACCATCGTCGCTCTATGCTGTTGGATATATGTGCAATCTTTAGTCCGTTAGTCCCCTTTTACAACATCAAAGAAAAGTGAGGAATTGGTAGTATTATTTTAATGAGCCCATAGTTGCTCGATGCTGTTGGAGGTATGTGCAGTCTTTAGTCTGTTAGTCGCCTCTTACAACACCGAAGGGAAGGGAGGGGTTGGTAGTATTATTTTGATGAGCCCATCGCAGCTCTATGCTGTTGGATGTATGTGCAGTCTTTAGTCCGTTAGTCGCCTTTTACGATACCCAAGGGAAGAAAGGGGTTGGTAGTAATAAAAAAAAAACTACAAAAAAAATGAGGTCTAATCATTGCTATACATACCTACCATTTTTCTACAGAAGAAACCTACGTCTAACCTACATAATAATATATACAATTATATTGATAAATATACGCTTTTAATTGTTAATTTTTAAATATTTTCTGAGCTACATTTATAACCAGCAACTTAAGAGTCCTATTACATCTCGACTGTGATTTTTGCGTAAATTGACCAATTTTGGCGTTATGGATCTCAGAAACAAAAATACATTAACAATTATGACTTATTGAATAGTGTAGAATAGCTATTGGAATAGTGCGTAGCGGCCTCGCTTTTTGTAAATTTTGCTTAAATTATTAATTAAACCCAAAATTGCAGAGAAAGATTTGTATAAAGTGCGCTGAGGCACTATTTTGAGCTCATCGATTGAACCACTGTTCTAAACAAGTGAAATTAAAAAATTATAATTTTATCTCTTATATAGTCGAATAGTGCATAGTGGCCTCGGAATTATTAGATATCATTGATTTTATATAGGAAAAAAATCTTATTCTAAACCAAAAAACTTCGAAAACCGCTATAAGTTTACTGTGAATTTCTCTTATCTACGATAATATTATTGAGCAAAATTTATACCAGAGTAATGGTTACTTCATAAGGAATAAAGATTTTATAATGAATTTTTTATCCTATTTCGATAAAAACGACAAAAACAACTGCAAAATTACTACAAAATGCGATGCGCCGGCCGTCCGAATTCAACTTATGCTAACAGATTGGAGATTTGTAATATTATGCGCAAATTTATTATCCTATTTCGATAAAAACGATAAATACAACAGCAAAATTACTACAAAATGAAAAAAGGGCATTTTACGTAAAAATCACATTCGAGATGTAATAGGCCTCTTAACTAATACATCACAGCAAAAATATGTTTCCCATTAACTCGGGTAACAGTTGAGCAGCTGGCAAGAAATTTTTCACGCACACTAGCATCCTTGCATATTGTCATAAAGTTAGTTGAATGCTCTAAGTCATAAACACACTACAATAATGAGTTGCCGCATTTACGGAGCTGTGGTTTATACACACATCAAAAGTGTCTAGGGATCAAGCATTTTTATGCGGATTTCTTGAGATTGAGATGTGGCTTTGTAATAAATTTATGATTTTATAAATTTATATGGATCCTTTTTGGTGCATTTCATAATTTGAAACAGGAACTTTCAATCAATTTCTAGTAAAAGATGAAAATCAGCTGTCAATATTTTCCCTATAAAAACATACAACGCATTGAAGACATTATTAGTGCTACTGTTTCCCTACTACTGATTAAAACCAACGTTATTATGGAGCGGCGACGTCATTTAAGCAGGGAAGAAATGCTCAGAGCCGTGGGAATGATAGAAGCTGGTTCCCGGCAACGTACTCTGGCTTTAGCTCTGAATACAAGTCAGAGTGTTATCAGTCGACTTTGGACACGTTACCGAAGCACTGGTACCGTGGCTGAGCGCCATGGAGGACGGTATCGCTGCACCACACGGAGACAAGACCGATACATTCAAATCACAACTCGAAGAGCTCCAACAATAACCGCCATGATGTTAGCCGTGAGGCTTCATCACTCTTCAGGGAACTTAATTAGCGACCAAACAGTCAGAAACCGCTTGCATGAGGTGAACCTTCATTCCCGAAGACCGCTAAGGGTACCACCTATAGCAATGCACAATCGTAGGATTCAATATCAATGGGCTCTTGAACACAGAAATTGGGCAGAAGAACAATGGCGTTTCGTGTGCTTTTCTGATGAGTCTCGTTTTGGTATGAGACCGGATACAAGACGTATACGACACTGGAGAACCCCTGGACGCCAACAGCGATTAAAATCCTGCCAGGAAGTCCATCCTTATAGTGGTGGAACCATCATGGTATGGGCGGGTATTTGGATCGGCGGAAGAACTGAGTTGATTTGGATTAGAGGCAACCTCAACGCTCAAATTTATGCTGAGACGATTGTATCAGACGTCATCGTTCCTCTACAAGTGCAAATCGGTCCCTTATTTCAGTTAATGCATGATAATGCACGACCGCACACCGCAAGAGTTGTAAGACAGACTCTCGCCGCAGCTAACATCAATGTCATGCCCTGGCCTGCTCAGTCGCCAGACTTGAACCCGATTGAGCATGCATGGGATATGCTACAGAGAAGAGCTCTGCCGAATATGGAGGGTATCCAGTCGCAAGAAGACCTTTTTTTGTTGTTGCAACGAACATGGGCGGCCATTCCACAGCGTGATTTGGATGAACTCATTTTGAGTATGCCAAACCGATGTTCTTGTGTTGTTAGTGTTCGCGGTAGAAACACGGATTATTAATTGTTTAAGTTACCCAATAAAATTTTAAAGAAAACTGTTATTTCAGTCTTTTTTTCAAACTTTAATGTTAGTGGTTCAAATGTCAAAAATCCCTTTATTAGGAAAATGGCAAATTTCTTTATTAATGCAAAGGTGACTTGGTTTATCGTTACTGTAGACAAACGAAAACACTTTATTTGATGAATCCTTAAAGAAAATTTTAATTAATATCAATCAGGAGAAAAGTTATTGCAAAAATATATGTTGATCCCTAGACACTTTTGATGTGTGTAGGTAGCGCGGTATCGACGGTATCGGTATCGATAGACGAGCGCAGCGAGACCAATCCAATCATTTATCTATGGTGTCAGATTATACAGAAGACAAAACAGCTTGGGTCTGAAATGCTCCAAGTACTCCAACAGCTATTTCTAATTGTCTGTAATTAATTTATATAGAGCACCATATTTAATTAAACTATTTACATTCGAATTCATATTTTGTATTTTGTGACCTGGTAACGACATAATAGGTATATATTTTTTTTGTAAATGTCGTTGCTTCTGTGCGCTGTGGTTTCTTGGGCCCGTTCTTTGCCACAGTTAAAAAATGATGTCCTTAATGGGTGGTAGATTAAAAAATATTTGGACGTTTCAAAGTACTTATTAATTGAGTTTATTGAATAAATATATTTTGACTATTGACTATTAATAGTTAAAAACAATCGCATCAAGTTATTTAATTTACTTGTTTATATAAGGTGACTGCTAGAAACCGCAAGAAACTTCAAGGACTGGTCAGGTAAAGTGTTTTAAACATGAAAAAATTACAAAAAGGAATTCGTGTTTTTTTTTTATTCTTTATTTTTTAAAGGGGCTTTTGTATACAAAATTACATGTCAGCCCCATCGTAACTATATAATATGTAGGGACAAATATACATGTTACAATAATTAATTATTTTCTAGCCTAAGCCGAATACTTTGTACCGCGAACCTGAAAGTCAACAACGCTGCTTCGGACGTAGGGTCCGAAAGGATACTGTGGAATACACCGACATCTAGCTGGTTAACCTTCAGCTTAGCAACCAAGTCCTCTCGCAAATCCCGATTCCTAGCACACTCCACCAACACATGTTGGACATCTTCAATTTTTTCACACAGCGCGCAATGAGGCGAACTAACTTTTTTCATTAGGTAGCCAAATGCCCAAATATTTAATGTTATCTGTACATTCTAGCCATCTCCCATTAACTGTCAACTTGACTGTTTGTTTTTTAAGGCTCCTACTAAATACACAGATATTCGATTTTTCTGCAGATAGCTCTAATCCAATATCGCTCAGAAGTAATAAAAGACCGTCTAGGGCTATTTGGAGTTTCAATTCACTGTTACTTAATTTGTCCGTTAAATATAGAACAAAATCATCCGCGTACTGTAAAATAAAAATATTTTGGATATTTTGGCAGACTTGTAGAGTTACAATATTAAATAATAAAGAAGAGATCGGGTCTCCTTGTGCTAATCCTCTATTTGTCCATCTACAGAGATCTGAATTATCACCTGACTCTAATTTAATTTTCAAATGTCTTTCTTTAAGAAATGAATAAATGTAGTTACAAAATCTGGCCCCTACACCGATTTCGTTTTTTTTTTTTTTTTTTTTTATGATAAGCCCGGCAAATGACCCCACTCCACCTGATGTTAAGTGGAAATGAAGTCCAGGCGCGAGAACAACTGGTGCAGCGTAAGAGACGTAGCATCAGTCACCCTCACTCTGCCGGCCCACAAAGTGCTTCTTCACGCCTCGTTTGAAGGACCCTATGTCATAGGTAGGAGGGAATACGTGTGCTGGTAGACTATTCCATCTTTTGGAAGTGCGACAAAGAAACGAGTCACCAAATTTCTTTGTGCGTGATGGAATGTTAGAGACTGTAAATTGGTGACTCCGGAGAGCAGCACGCGTACTCCTATGGAGGAAGGGAGAAGGAGGGATGAGGTTAAAAAGTTCTTCAGAGCACTTGCCATGGTATAAACGGTAAAAGACGCTGAGTGACGCAATATCTCTACGCAATTGCAAAGGCTCGAGAGTTTTAGTGACCTCCGCATTGCCGATAATGCGCACAGCGCGGCGCTGCAAACTGTCCAAGGCATCGAGAAGGTACTTTGCGGAGCCGTCCCAAAGGTGAGAGCAATACACCACGCAAGACCGCACCTGTGTCTTGTATAATAGACACAACTGATCAGGCGTGAAGAATCGCCGCACCTTGTTCAGGACACCGAGTTTACGTGAGGCATTTTTAATCACGCTTTCGATGTAGTTTTTTTTTTCCTTTTGGTTCAGATCGCAGCGGATATTCATACGGAGCATGTTAATACTGCTCTGCAGGCCTAGAGATGTACCCTGAAGAGAGGGAAGGGGAAGGGATGGCGACTTTTTCGCTGTGAACGCGCACACCTGTGTTTTCTTGGCATTGAACTCCACCAGATTATCGGAGCCCCATTTAGAAATAAGGTCCAACACCCGATCGAGCTCAATGACAAGATTTGCTCGCTTCATTTCGGTGTCTACCCGCCCAGCCGTTGGGTGACCGTTATATTCCCCATGCACTGTGCTATCATCTGCATAGCAATGAATGTTTCCAAGTGGGAGCTTGGAGAGGAGAGCTTTGTGCCAGACCAGATCAAAAGCCTTGGCTATGTCAAGGCTAACTGCCAGTGACTCGCCTCGCTTGTCAATAGCCTCACCCCAGAGATGTGTGACGTACGCTAGAAGATCACCCGTTGACCGTTTTGGCCGAAACCCATATTGAAGATCGTGAATTAGAGAGTGATCTTCTAGGTATCGAATAAGCTGTTTGTTCAATATTCGTTCTAGGATCTTACACAACACTGAAGTTACGGCTATAGGGCGGTAATTAGTCGGATCTGACCGATCTCCTTTTTTAGGGATTGGTTGCACATTAGCTTCTCTCCAAGATTCCGGCACACAACCCGAAGAGAGCGAGAGTCGGTACAGACGCGTTAACACAGGGGACAACTCCGCTGCACACATTTTCAGGACTATTGCTGGGATGCCATCAGGACCGTTAGCCTTCCGGACATCGATTGACTGCAGCTCCGCACGGACATCACACTGCCTGATTTTAATATCAAACATTGTGTGGCCACAGTGAGGAATTGAGGGTGGCTGTGCATTACAGTCATCGATCCGGGAGTTAGCCGCAAAGAGTTTGGCCAGGAGATCGACCTTTTCCTGCGGCTTGTGAGTTAAAGTTCCGTCAGGACATCTCAGTAGTGGCAGCGAGGGTTAGCAGAAGTTGGATTGCACGGCTTTGGCCAGACGCCAGTAGCTACGGCTGCCCGTAGGATGCGTCAGGAGTTCTTGGCCTACTCGTGCAACGCGCTGGGCTTCCGCTCTAATGTAGGCCCTCTTACACGACTTGGTGGCATTATTATAGGCTGCTTTTAGCGAGCGAATTTCGGGATCCCCATGAGCTTTACCTCTGATCCAAGCGCGGTATGCCGTCTGTTTGCTCTCAACAGCGCTGGCACACTCGCGATTGAACCAGCGGTTGCGTCTGCCTTTGCTGATGACATAGGAGTGTGGAATAAAGTATTCCATTCCTAATACTATCTCATCAGCAACGGCAGTGGTGCTAGCGGTCGAGTCCTTCCCACTAAAGCAGCGCTGCCTCCAAGGGACGGATGCAAAATACTCCCGCATACCGTCCCAGTCTGCCGACGCGTAGTGCCAAATCTGGCGTTTCGAAACCGCTGTTGGCGGGCGCGATGCCAAGGGCACTGTGCTGGATATCAAGCAGTGATCCGAGGAACCTAAAGGAGCTCGAATCTCCACCCGGTATCCAGCTGGGCGACTCGTCAGCAGAAGGTCGAATAAGGAGGGCGCATGACCAACTATGTCTGGGATCCTGGTGGGCTGGTTCACCAGTTGCGTCAGGTCATGCGTGAGAGCGAATGCGTGGGCAGTTCTACCAGCATGGTCTGTTTTGGAGGAACCTAACCACAACTCATGGTGGGCGTTGAAGTCCCCCAAAAACACCAGTTCCGCCGATGGAAACCGCTCCTGCGCATCATCTGCTACCCGACTAAGATGTTCAATTAGTCGAGTTGTCTCCATGTCGCCGTTATGGGATCGGTAGACGCAAACGTAGACACGGCAATGAGAGCCTAAGTCGACGTGTACCACTAGGAGGGAGAAGGAAGGGTTCTCCAGACAGCGCAGACGGCGACAGCAAACATCCGCCCGAACAAATAAGCAATCTCCGGCTTTGGCTTTGAAGGATTCTTCAAGCACAAAGCCGGGATAGTTCAGGTAGGTGGTGTCAGCAGGGCAGATTATTTGCGTCTCCGTCAGGAACAACATTGCTGGCCGTGCCGTCTCAAGATGGTGGTGGACGGCATTGAGGTTTGCATGGAGTCCGCGGATGTTAGCGAACTCCACCTCAAACGGTAAGGTTGTGGTGGGGGTGTGCACCGCTGTATTACCAGTTTTGTTGTTAGGCGCTGTCATTTTAGGAGTGGAAAGAGAGAGGCGTGAATCGAGAAAATGATGCCGCGATGCGAATGGTCAAAGTGTGGTGGCCTGTTTCCCCAGGAATTTGCCCACAGACGAGTATTATTAACCTGCCGAACGGAAGGGCCCCCGAACCCCCCCGGGAATGGCCGCTGGGACCCCACCTACCGGTCACCAACCGGCACGACGGACCACCCCGAGATTATGCGTGGCATGGTGAGGCAGCCTCACGAGCTGGTTAGACTCGCTTGGGCCCCTGTACTGTGCCACGGGCGGCCAGCGGGACAACCGTTTCTACGGGTCTCCCTGGTCGGCAGGTTAACGAAGTCCTCCTGGCACTGGTTTGACGGAAGCCTCCACAGACCAAATCCATCGCAGCATCATCCTCTCGAGCTCTGGTTATACGCTGGCTGATCCCGAAAACCAAATCCCGACAAGCAGTCACTTGACGGGTTTTACACCACGCGTACGGTGGTCACCAACCAGACGGGTCAAGCCCTACCACCAGTGGAGCAGATCATCGCTCGAAAGAGTCCGTTAGTCGCTTCTTACGACACCCAGCGGACGGAGAGAGGGGCGGCGTTTGGTATTCTTTCTCCGTCACCGCACGAATAAAAATACTTGCAACTTTTTCAACCAAGACATTATTGTAAGCGTTTTTAATATCCAAGAAGCAAGCTGTTGTTGGTAGACTATTTGAGAATCCCACTTGAATCTGAGTAACAAGTCGTACCAGAGAGTCCAGGCACGACTGCCCGCGTCTGAATCCTAAGGTATTTCTGGAGATAATTTTATTACTTTCAATATACCATTCCAAACGTTTTGTAAGCATTCAGTGAAAAATTTTACAAACACAAGAAATTAGGGATATGGGTCTTCTGTTCGGAATCATAAGCAATATTAGTTTTTGGTATTGGTAATATAATAATATTGCGCCATTGAACGGGTATATTACTTGTTATGTATATTTCATTGAATAATTCAAGAAGGTAGTGTTTAAAATTATCACGCAAATTAGATATCATCGAATATGAGATATTGTCTTCGCCTGGACTAGTATCAGACTTTTTTACACAATTTTTTAGTTCTTGCATAGAGAAAGCCGCTTCAAGTTGGGGATTTACCGAACGAAATGTAAGCGTTTCCATTGGTACAAAATCAGGCGTTAAGTTACATAGCAGATCTCTTTTCTTTATCACGTCTACACCACAGTTGCCCCCTTTATTGCCCCTAAACCAACGCATTCGCCTCCACATTTCGGAACTAGATGTCGCGCTATCTATTGTGTCACAGAAATTTCTCCAGAGGAGGTAAATGGTTTTTGAAAGTAACTCAGACGCATAACAATAACTAAATGATCACTTCCAAAGCTCTCATTTGCAATTGTCCATTGCCATTTCATAGAGACGTCTGATGTAATAAAGGAAATATCCGGGCTCGACTTTTGTAGGTTTCCGTCTACAAGTTTAATTCTGGTTGGGCTACCGTCATAAAGCGTAAAGTCCTTTCAACGTAGGTACTGACGCGTACGGGTCAACCCGTTGCCCGCGCGTTGTAAATAATCGTTATTTTTAATTGTTTTCATTTTATTTTTCTTATGATATTGCTATTGAATATGATATGATATTGAAAAAAAAACACAAATTCTTTTTTTGTCATGTTTAAAACACTTGACCTGACCAGCCCTTGAAGTTTCTTGCGGTTTTTAGCAGTCACCTTATACAGTAAATTTCGGAACAAACTTAGTTATCATATAAATTGTGTAATGGCGATATAAGTTGTTATTATAGTAAAAGTTTATTTTTTTCTTTTTAGCGCATTTAAATAAAAGCTTCTTTTTAAAAAGGTATTTTACTTTTAGTTTATTTTTTACTTTTTAGTTATCTTTGGAAACGTGTCCAGAGATAACTAATTTTCATCTGTTCATTTCACTGAACGTGTAGGTATACTACAGAATTTATTCACGTCTTCCAAACCACCACCACTCACTACCCATCAAAAGCGTTCTATCCATTAAGACGAATCAAACTCGACGCGATTGTGTGCTTAATTACTGAGTTTCTATGGCTACCTTCCAGCTTCATCATCAAACCCTGGTTACCATCTAGTACCAAAGAACTCGTCAAAACAAATCAAACGAGCCCATACTCGATATTAGTGCGAGAGGCACTAACATGCGACGAGGTTAAAGGCTGAAGGCAGGAAGGCTGAAGGCAGGAAGGCTGAAGGCAGGAAGGACTTACTGGGAGCAGCTGTACGGGAACGCAGGAACCGGGAGATGAGCTGGTCACGGGCGATTACTTCAAGTCACTCAATCACGGGCATGTAGGCGTTCACTTTGTTTGTTTTGTTCACAATAATAGATTTCACGGTCAGGCTGTTGCGTGCGCGCGCGGTAGGTGGCGACGAACTCCCCTCACGGGGCGAGCGACAGCGAGTCGCGCAGCGGTGGCGCCGCGGCAGGCCGGCGGACGCGGTCGTCACCAACCGTTGAGTCAACCGCCATACAGATGGCGGTATCATTTGAATGGGCGTCCCGGCCTTGGCGGGAACATCCTCCGGGGCCCAGGGTGGGCTCATCTAATGGGAGCCTGGCGATCCGGAATACAGGCCTCCGAAGATGTCCATTCGCGGTGTCCAGGTCTACCACCCGCACGACGCCATCCTTCCCAGGCAGGGTGCGAGTAATTCTCAGTCAGTAAGTCAGTCTCCATTGGAGGGCAGGCAGGTTGTCCTCCTTGATGAGGACGAGCTCGCCAACTCGGGGAGGGGAGGATGTGGACAACCATTTGGAGCGGGTTTGGAGGGTGTGAAGGTAGGATTGAGTCCACAATGTCCAGAAGCGCTGAGAAAGGGCCTGTACCATTTGGAATCGCCTACGTGTGGAGATCGGCCTATCTTCCACAGATAACTCAGGTAGGGCCGTTAGTGGGCGGCCTATAATGAAATGTCCGGCAGTAAGCGGCTCAAAGTCTGAAGGATCAGACGAAAGTGGGCAGAGAGGTCTAGAGTTAAGGACAGCTTCGATTCGTGGTAAAAGTGTAGAGAATTCCTCGAATGTGAGGTGCTGTTCGCCAATTACGCGATATAAAAGTTGCTTAGTTGATTTTATGTTGATCTCATGTAACGCGCCGAACCATGGTCCCTTAGGGACATTTAATAACCAAGTAATGTGCTGACCAGCGAGCTTGTGCGCAATCGTGTCATTATTCGAGGCAAGAAAGTTTTGTACTTCAATGAGCTGATTTCTAGCGCCTACATAATTTGTACCGCAGTCCGAGCGGATGAGAACCGGGGCACCACGGCGTGCTATAAAACGCTGTAATGCCGCGAGGAACGCTTACGTGCTGAGGTCCGAGACCGGTTCCAAATGAACCGCCTTAGTGGAGAGGCACACGAATATACAAAAGTACGCCTTTAAGAGTTTAACAGTACGTAGGGTACTAGATTTAACCAGGAATGGGCCGGCAAAATCGGTCGTGACTTGACTAAATACGGGCTGAGGCGTAACTCTATCGGCTGGCAGGTCGGCCATGAAGGGCGCTTGCGGCTGGGCCCGGCATCGAAAGCATCTAATGCATTTAAAGACTCGGTGTCTAATAATACGGCGCGACAATATCCAAAATTGTTGGCGTAGGATAGCGTGTAAAGTGTCAGCGCCAGGGTGGCAGTGTATTTTGTGGTAGTGGTCAATGATGAGGTCTACAAGTGGGCTAGAGCTGGGAAGTATGAGCGGATGCTGCGCGTCATATCGGATAGACGCATGAGACAGTCGTCCGCCAACTCTAAGGAGCTCATCTTTAATGAGAGGTGACAGTCGCTGGAGTCTGACGGAGCAGATTTTGCCAGTTTGAAGGCGGTGAATGTCCTCTGCAAACTCATTGTGCTGAACACTGCGCACCAAGTAAAGTAGGGCCTCTCTTCGTTCACTGACGTACAAGGGGCCTGAGCGTCGCGAATCTGGGTGGTGTCTGCAGTTGTGCAGAAAGCGTTTTAGACAAGGTGTCACTCCGACAAGCTTGTCTAGTGAGCTGAACCGAGTGAGCAGGTCAAAGTCAAGACCGGGTACTGTGACCAGTGACGGGATGTGTTTGGGCTTAAGGCCTGGTAGGGCGTGATGGCCCAGAGCTGAGGGCATCGCAGGCCAAGACTCACAAGGCTGTCTAAGCCACGTGGGAGACCACCATAGGTCATGAGCTGACAGGGATTGGGCAGACATCCCTCTGCTTGCGCAATCTGCTGGGTTGAGCTCGGAAGGTACGTGTCGCCAGGTACATTCTCGTGAGCTTGAGCAGATTTTAACTACCCTGTTGGCTTCAAAGGGTTGAAGACGGTGAGGCGGTGTATTGAGCCAGGCCAGGACTATCGTACTGTCTGACCAACATATGTGTTGTTGTATACTGATATGGGCGGATAGCTGAACTGACACACGGATCATGAGCTGGGAGAGTAGGGTGGCGGCTGACAACTCTAACTTGGGGATTGTGAGGCGATTCTTTATTGGTGCGACTCGCGACTTGACGACAATCAAGTGTACTACAGTATCTCAGGAGGCATCGAGCTCATGGAGATAAACGACGGTGGCAAACCCGGCTTCAGAGGCGTCAGCGAACCCGTGGAGCGAGTATGCAGCTGAGCCTTTGTTTGCACAAATGTGCCGAGGGAAGCGAATGCTAGACAACAGCGGCAGATCCTCTGAGATGTGGTGCCACTCTGTTTGTACTTCAGAGGGAGTAGGCTCATCCCACTCTAGCTTCAGTAGCCACAATTGCTGAAGGAGCAGCTTTGTGCGAAAGGTAACGGGAGAAACCCAGCCGTTAAATCAAATCAAATCAAATCAATATCTCTTTATTCAGTAAACTTAGAATAAGCATTTTGAATCGTCAAAAGTTAAAGGATGGACGGGCACCCGCCCACCCACCCCGCCCATTCAGGAAGTCTTTTAACTGTGGAGAAGAAGGGCGCAAGAAACTCCACAGGTTTATAATAATATAGAAGTAACGACATTTAAAAAACAATATGTCGTTACCAAATCATACAACATACAATTAAACAAATTATGAGCGTCAATACAAGTTGGAACATGCCCTCCCTGTCATAGAAGGACATTTTCCATTACAACAAAAAAAAAATATTTGATACGATTACAAGACAAAAGAATATTCAATAAAAAACAGGTATTGCTCGATTTTAAATAAAACGAACAACGTCTTACAGTATCTTTGGAATAAAAAGAAAAACTATTAAATACTACCAATAAAAAAAAAATAAGATTGCAAGAGCAGACCAGCCTCCACAGGCGGCACCCGTTCACGAGTATGACATGTGAATCAGCCATCGCTTCGCTCAACCATGTTTTAGGGAACGTAACGACCCGACGCACATGCCACCACCGCAGAGACACTTTAAGAGAGCATGACACACTCGAGCAACTCCAACGAAAGCAAGAGAACAACAAGACGACTTTAAACGCAACATAAATTTTGAGTGGGTACCTTTGTCTGTAAGACACTGCTGTTAAAGGCTATCATACCAGCGTAAAATTAATTATTAAAAAAAAAAAAAAATTGCTAAGAAAATAAAATATGAAAATATTATTATAACCAGGCTGTTTTGTCTTCTAAATATTCTTTGACTGTATAATAACCTTTCTTATGTAAACAAGATTTTACATGATTCTTAAACTTATCTAAAGGTAAATCTTGTACAGTACTTGGTATTTTATTATAGTAGTGTATACCTTGCCCCAAGAAAGAGCCGAGAACCTTTTGTAACCTAAACAGTGGCATTACTAGTTTTGACTTACTTCTAGTATTGAAATTGTGTACATCACCGTGTTTAGAAAAAGAGTGCTTAAAATGGACCGCTTTATGACATGTGTAATGGGGGGCAAAGAGATGCGGTAGGTGAATTCGTCTGACTGAGGGCTCCACTGTATCCCCAAGACCTTAATAGACGTGGAGTCTGGGTTCATGTCGAAGTCCTTGGGCATGTCGCATTGGTTGTCGGGGAATCTCGCGAGCAGCTTAGGCGAGTTAGATGTCCATTTACTGAGCTGAAAGCCGCCTAAGTCTAGTAGACTTATCAGCTCGTCCTGGAGTGCTTGGGCGGATTCAACTGTGTCATGACCACACAAGATGTCATCAACGAAGATAGACTTGCGAAGAACCTGAGCGGCTCCAGGGTAGCGATGACCTTCATCATCAGCCAGCTGAAGCAGAGTGCGCATTGCATGGCATGGGCTTGATCTTAAGCTGTAGGTGACTGTATTGAGGGCGTAGGTGAGCAGAGGATGATCTGGTGAGGACCGCCACAGTATGAGCTGATACCGTCTCTGGTCTGGGGCAACCAGCACATTTCTGAACATCCTCTGGATGTCAGTGCTGAAAACGACTGGGTGCGTTCTGAAGGACATGATGATGTCAACAATGTCCTGTTGAAGGGCGGGGCCTGTGCGTAGGCGTTCATTTATGCTGACACAGGCATTGGAGCTTTTGCAGCTACCATCAAAAACAATGCGCAGCTTGTCCGACCCTGACTTAAATAGGCCATGGTGGGGAATGTAGAAGTGAGGTTTATGGGCGAATGTATTTGGGTGACAGGGAGCCATGTGCCCTAAGTCGATGTATTTGGCCATAAAGTCGACGTATTTAGAACGCAGAGACGGGTTCGCCATTAGCTTCTTCTCAATATTCAGGAATCTGCGTAATGCGATAGGGTGAGTTTTACCCAGTTGAGGAGCGTCCTTTAGAAAGGGCAGAGCGACCGTATATCTGCCTGAGGGATTGCGTGTAGTGGTAGAGCGGAAGATTTCCTCGCATTGTTCCTCCAGGGGATCATTATGAGTGTGAGGTTGAGGCAGGGGCTCCTCAGACTCCCAGAACCTTTCCGGACTCTGACGTATGTCCTGGGCTGATTCAGCTGAGTCTGGTTGTGAGCTGACGACGTGAGCTGAGTTAACCTGCTGCGCCGGCTGCGCATACAAGTCCTCAATGGGGCCTATCAACGCGAAGTCGAAAATCGTGCGGAAAGCTATGGGCTTGCCCGGGCCCAACAAGACCTTAGTCCCGTCCAACACCTGGCCAAGAACGTCTGACCATAATAAGAGGTCGATCGGGGCTGGTGTGTGGTAGAGCTGATCAGCCAATGGCACGGGTGGCTGGCCTAGTATGTGGGAAATGTTTGGTACCTTCTCTAAGGGAAGGTAGCCAGTGACGTTTTTTAAAATATGAGCTGTGGCAGTGATTGTAGGAGTATCATTGTGAGTGGGTCGGCATACTATCGTTATTGCCGCTTTTGACTCATGTTTGTGCTGATTCCCAACTCCTGTAATTTTTAAAGAAGTGGGTTTTGATGGCAAGTTCAAAAATCGTGCCATGCGTGACGTTATTAATGTCAGCATACTGCCACAGTCCAATAAAGCTCTGGCTGTGTGAAGATGGCCATGTACGTCCGCGACTCTTAGTGAGACGGTTGGTAACAAAATGGGTGTGCCAGTGGGCACAGAAGGTGAGTGAGCTGATTCAGTAGCAGCCGAGACTGTATGAGCTGAGTATGTATCAGCTGTGTGGGCATGGGTTGACTGGGCATGGGCTAAAGGGACATGGGCTAAATGGGCATGGTCTGAATGGGCATGGGCTGAATCTACCTCTTCGCTAGGGTGCTCCGTGATAGTTGGGAGTCATAATTGCTGGCGGCGTTCGCGGGGCCTACCTGGCGAACCGGACCTGGGCGGGCTGGCTCTGTGAGCAGAGCTGGGTTGCACCTGTTTAGCATGTGCGGGTTCGTGCCGCCTGCTGTTTCTGGGACGCTCCCTCGAGTGCTCCCTCAGCTGTGGTGGGGGTATATGTGTTGACGACGAATGAGCTGATTGCGTTGAGTCGTCTGGTCGATGAAGGGACGTGTGGTGGTTGGAGCTTCCACAGTCCTTGCATGCCCCCCTTGACCTGCACTCGCTGTCGTAGTGACGGCCGAGACAACGCTGGCAGCGCTCGCGTGCCTGTACAAAGTCCCAACGGCCCTGTGTTGGCTGGGCCTTGTACCATTTGCACGTCATGAGCCTATGTCCCCTAGTGGCACAATAGGGACAGTAGGGCGTCGAGCGTGAGGAAGAGGACGAGGATGATGATGAGGAGCAGCTTGCTTGGAAGGACGAGTAGACGGGGAAGGGCTGACTGCGAGCCGGGGAGGAGGATGGGCGGTAACGCATTTGCTGCGTTGGGCGGAACGGTTGGTGAGTGGGCTGATCATAG
Source organism: Scoparia ambigualis (assembly GCA_963921215.1). Classification (NCBI taxonomy): domain Eukaryota; kingdom Metazoa; phylum Arthropoda; class Insecta; order Lepidoptera; family Crambidae; genus Scoparia; species Scoparia ambigualis. The sequence goes on from OY992526.1 coordinate 21,017,506, forward strand.
GCGCGGCGAGGCGATGGAGCTGAGGAGCGGCCACGGTAATGGTCGGGTTGTTGCTGAGCCATCTGAGCATAAGTGCGATGGGGCAACTGAGGAGGCGCGCGGCTACGAGAAGGGCCGGGCTGGGGCTGAATGGGTTGCGGCTGGGCAATGTTGGAGAACTCTATCTCCACACAGCGCGCGTGCTCCTCGAGGTAGGAGATGAGGTCCCTTAACGTGGGCAGGGTGTTACTAGACCCGTGCCTGCGTTCAAATAGCGTGCGGAGCTCGCCCTTGAGCTTCCGCACCAGTATTGACATAAACACGTAGTCGTCTCCTATGGGCAGATCTAAATTGTTGAGGGCACACTGAGCTGCTATGAGTGGCGTGAGGAACAGTGTGCGGATGTTAGAGCGCGTGTGGATGCTTAGCAGCCCCAGGATTATGTCGACGAAACTATCGATGAGAACCCGGCAGTTCTCGTACCGCTTGGTGAGGATGTCCATGGCCACGGCAAAATTCTCATTGGTGACCTTTAAGTGGGACACCATACTTAATGCCTCACCGATGAGACTCGAGAAGAGATAGTGGAGCTTGACTGCGTCCGACAGGGTCGCCATGTCGTCAGTCAGACTTCTAAACAGCGCAATGAAGGAAAGCCAGTCCTCCACTTTTGAGCTGAACCTGGGCAGCGCTATCTTGGGGAGGACGGCTGTGGGCGTATTAACGCCGAAACTGGGCTGAGCGCTATGGTTTGGGGACGACGTAGAAGAGGATGAGATTTCTTCCCTAGTCATAAGTATTCCCAGGTACGCCCCGGAGGCTTTGTGTGGTTCTCAGTGTATGTCCTCTCGGTCTTCTCGTCCAGGTCCTCCTCGTCAAGAATATTATAATACACTGCGTCCATCCTGTCTTTCACGCCTTGTATCTGTGCGAAACGCACGTTAAATTCCATTATGGAATGTGTGGTGCCGCCAGCAATAATTTGTGACCCTATCTCAAGGAGCTGGAGTATGTCCTTAACTGCCTCCCTACAAATAGCGGCTTGTGACTTGGTCGGCATCGCGATGATTAAAAGGAGACAAAAAAAAAATAAAACAAAAATAAAAAAATTCAAAGGCAGCAAAAAGAACAACACTCTGTATATATTCTATAGTTGGGCTGGACGTATTTGCTTACCAAGGTAAGGGCAAATGGGCTAAAATTAATGCAACAATAAACAAAAAATAAAAACTTAGTTGGGACGCCTTGTATATTGCCCTAGGGTGGACCAACGCATGTGTATGTGTATGCCTGTGTTTATTGGACGCGCCTACGTAAGATTAGCCGACCGCAAAAAAAAACCGAAAAAAAATCACGTCATCCGTAGCCCACTAGTGGGCAAGCGCACACAGTTGGGCAGACCTGTAGCGGTAAACGTGTGTAGAAGCGAAGGCAACGCACGCAAATAGCAGTAAGCAATTTAAAAAAAAAAACTGATACAACACACTAAGCTCGTGTGTTGAGCACGCACAAAGAATGAGCCGATCGCAAAGGTAAAAATTAAAACCAAAAAATTATAAAAATTAACACGAGAAAAAAATTAAAGCACGCTACTGGGCACGCGTGGTGAGCATGCACTAGAAATGCGCCGATCGCAAAGGCAACAATCAAAAAACAATAAAATTAAAAACTAACACGAAGAGAAAAAGAAAAAAAAATTAAATCTCGTTGTATTATTATTATGTAAGAAAAAGATGAGAGAAAAGAAGAAGAAAAGATTATGTTAAAAATTAGAAATTAAAATAAAAGTACTTGATGACTACGAGATATGAGGAAATATTATTTTAAGCGGACTGTAGCTTTATGAGCAGATTGTACAGGTCACCAAATTATGGTGTAAAGAAATACGGGTTAGGTCGCCGATTTATTATTAACGGTTCGAATGGACCATATATGTTGGTGCGAGAGGCACTAACATGCGACGAGGTTAAAGGCTGAAGGCAGGAAGGCTGAAGGCAGGAAGGACTTACCGGGAGCAGCTGTACGGGAACGCAGGAACCGGGAGATGAGCTGGTCACGGGCGATTACTTCAAGTCACTCAATCACGGGCATTTAGGCGTTCACTTCGTTTGTTTTGTTCACAATAATAGATTTCACGGTCAGGCTGTTGCGTGCGCGCGCGGTAGGTGGCGACGAACTCCCGCGATCCCCTCACGGGGCGAGCGACAGCGAGTCGCGCAGCGGTGGCGCCGCGGCTGGCCGGCGGACGCGGTCGTCACCAACCGTTGAGTCAACCGCAATACAGATGGCGGTATCATTTGAATGGGCGTCCCGGCCTTGGCAGGAACACTCGATGGGGTTATGTCGTTTAATTACTGAGTTCCTATGGCCACCTTCCAGCTCCATCATCAGACCCTGGTTACCATCTAGCACCAAAGTACTCGTCAAGACAAATCAACCAAGCCCATACTCGATGGGGTTATGTTGTTTAATTACGGAGTTCCTATGGCCATCTTCCTGCTCCATCATCAGACCCTGGTTACCATCTAGCACCAAAGAAATCGTCAAAAAGAATCAAACGAGCCGAAACTCGATAGGGTTGCGTCGTTTCATTACAGAGTTCCTATGACCACCTTCCAGCTCCATCATCAGACCCTGGTTACCATTGAAAAACAAACTACTCGTCAAGGCGATTCAAATGAGCCCAAGCTCGATGAGGCTGTGTCGTTTTATTGCAAAGTTCCTATGGCCACCTTCCAGCTCCATCATCAGGTCAGCACCATGTTATCATAATATTGCATTGTCACGCGATTTACACATGTATGCAAAATTTCAGCTCAATCGGTTGAAGATATCTGCTTCAAAATTAAGTTGCAAAATTCCACCCGAACAAAAGATAAGTACATACATTACATACATTGCAAGTTAAATAAAAGCTTGTAATAACCGTTGAGTGCTACAAAACCAGACACAATAGAAATTTCATTGTTTGTGGGACAGATCCGTCCCAAAGATCACTCGAGCGGTTATTTTTTTTATTTTTTTTTTTTAAATTTATTTAGGAACGAACAGTTACATATTTTGAAATAAATCTACGAACAAATTATTAACTATAAACCTAAAGTTCCCTAAATTATACATTTATATTTTATGAGGCAAACTTACTTGCAATAAAAAAATAACAGGCAATACTTATATAATCTTAACTGATAAAATAAAAATCAACAATACTAAATTAATAATGGACTACGCGCGCAGCAAGCCCAGGCCAGTAACGGCGCACTGCGCTCAGGGACAGACGTGGTCGCTGCGACAGTACAAAACATTGGTAAAAAACAGTTCTTTACATTATAAATTACACTACATGATTATTACAGAACAACATAAAAAGGTCTCAGTGAGAGACCTACATTCTGCGAGGTATGTAAGGTAAGCTTAGATATGCAGGTAGGTACTCATATTTTGCAGCAAAGTTTAAATGTAAGCAAAAATTAAATGTTTCCTTAAAAGTTGTTTTCCAGTTAAACAATCAAAAAAATGTTGGCAACACAAATCGTCCTGGTGCATGTACAGTGCCGGCATGACTATATTTGCTTTGAAGTAATTACTTACTTATTCTAACGCGGATAAAGGATGCCGCCAATAGAAAACAAAAATAAACCACTACATGCCCATAGGCCAGAAACTTTGGGTAAGTTATAAACAGAATCATGTAACCCATCTATCGTTTACATTGCAATATATTTTATTCTGGTATTTATTTAAATATTTTTTTAATATTTCAGGTCTGATATTTTAACGTGGACACGACAGCAGTATCAAGAAAAATCATACAATTTGATAAAACAAGTTTATGAGAAAAACATAATTTCATCAAATGAACAAAAAACAGGCCACAGGTCCCAACCTAATACAAATACAAACAGTGAGTTAAAAACAAAACAAAAATTCTAAAAGTGGGGGAAAGAAAAAAAAAAAACTAATGTTAAGTCTTTATCAATCAGTAATATGCACTATGTTTATGTGTCAAGGTCATGGTCATGGATGAGTTCAGTGATGCGATGCTTAAATCTAACTAATGAGGGCTCGAAAACATCGACATTATTATATATGTCATTATCATTATACAATGCACAGGATCGCTTTATAAAGCTGTTGCTTCCATAGCAGGTTTTACTCGCTTTTACAGAAAATAATTCTTTCTTGCGAGTGGTTCTCTCTTGCCTTCTAGGCACGCGGAAATATATATTCTCTAAAAGAAAAGGAGCGTCGACCATATCATGTAATATTTTAAATAAATATGTTATATCTATAAGATCCCGTCGACGCTTCAGAGATACAGTGTTATGGAAAGCAAGAGATGACTCGTAGTCTATATGTGGATTGCAAGTTCTATAATCTAGTGCCTTAATAAACTTTCGTTGTACCTTCTCGATTTTATCCTGGTGTACTTGATGGTAAGGATTAGGATAAGGTATATAACCCTTCGGGGATAAAAGTCCTGATTATGTGTGTATGTAATGGTAAAATCCCAAATTCGTCAACAAAATCACTCGAATAACTGAATCTCATCTAATGCGCGCGAACGTGCGGCCTTGTCCGTCATACCACAACTGGATCGGTGCAAACCAGTTTTTACCACGGCGGCGCGTCGGTGAACCTGTCGGTGAGAGGTCACGCACACATCGCCGCGCTTATGTATGAGTACACCTACAGCGGGCCGCTTATAGGCAGCTTGCATTCTGTAGGGTATTTATTCATGTGGTACGAGGACGCGCTATGGAAACAAATGAACGCGTTCAGTGCTGACCGATCGGTGGACCGACCATACGGATAATTTATATGACAAACGCGACTGACGTACGCACCGACGGTCGGTCGAGCACAGTAACAGGGGCCCAAGTCTGCTAATTTACGAATGGCATAATTGAATCGCAATTGGATCGTATTCTTAAATGAGTAAGAGAATGCCAAATGTGTCAAACAATTACAATGCGATACAATTGCGATTCAATTATGCCATTCGTAAATTAGCAGACTTGGGCCCCAGGCCTGACGGTCGGTTGATGCGTATCGTCAGCAGCAGGAGCGACCGTACGCACCGACGCCGACGACGGTCGGTCGAGTAAGTACTGTAACCGGCCTTACAGAGTTCGACCGACCGTCGGTGCGTACGTTTGTCATATGTATGAAAATTAAGTTTTTTTTTTGTTTACAACAGGTAAGCGCTTGGCCTTCATCTCACCTGATGGTAAGTGACGATAAGGCCGAAGGTGGAAGCGCGCTTCACCCGAAATCCTCAACCACTGAGGAACTGGCTATCTTATCTCAAACTGTCGGAATACAACAATGCATACAACAACAATATAATATATAAATAATGTAACTCGGCCCTATACCTATAATACCTATCCATTAAAAAAGGCACAAATAACGTACCTACTAGTAAGTACCTACTTACATAAATAAAAAACATTTAATAGTCTTACCTTTCGGAGTTTCCAGGTAATCTAAAAAATGTTATATCTGGGTGCGTTATAAAGGGATTCATGCAACCAAAAATAGCACAATATATTCTAGAATTATTCCTTGCCATATTAAGTAAGTACTTGAACTTATTTGGATCGAAAAAATCGCACGCTTACTGTTTAAAAACAGCACCGCGTCCGTTTGTCACTGCACAAAATATCCAAATTAAATATTACTTTTTTTCAAGTTTGTGGCAGTGCGACTGTTGCATGCCGAGCGCGAGCGCATGCCGAGATCGGAGCGCGTAGGTATGGGTCGCGTTTCGTCCGTTAAGGGGCTACCACACTGTTGTAAACCGACGTTTTCAACAGCCGTTTACAACAGTGTGGTAGGTTGTTGTTTTCAACGACATTTCGGTCAACCCTTCCACGACCTTTGTTTGCGGGCGCGCGTTGAAAACCGCTGTGTTGCCACTGCCTTAAACACCATTACACATAAACCGCTATCTTCAACCTACATACAACGTGGTTACTGGAAAAAGCCAAGTTCGTATATATTAATGTACGTACAGCGCGGTATTTTTTACATCTTGTAAAAGCAAATATTTAGCTAATAATTATATAAATTTAATCGCGTTTTTCTCCAGTAAAATAATCATTTTTTTTAAATTGCCTCACTACTTAGGTATATCAAGGAAGGGATGCCAATAGCGCTATTTAAATTCGCAAATAAAATAAAATATGTCAAATATGCTAAATTTTACGATAATGCTTAACATCCTGCTGTAGCCTAAATTTTACTCTTAAATATACTAATAAAGCAGGATCCTGCTAAAAATGGCAACACTGTGGACTGTGGCAAACCAAGTGGAAGCTCGTTCACAACAAGTTGTAAACGAGCCTCCCGCCAAGGTGACCTGGTAGGAAGGGCTTGTTTACAACAGTGTGGTAGCCCCTTAACTATGAAGTTACAATACTGACGCGTCGGTCGCGTTTGTCATATGTATAAAAATTCATAAATCGTTACAGTGCTCGACTGACTGTGCGCACGCGTATATTGCTACGCACTGCGTACGAGGACCGTCGGTCGAGCGCGTGCACATGCGTACCGTCGGTCGACCGATGCGCTATGGAAACAAATGAACGCGTTCAGTGCTGCACCCATAGAGAAAAATAATATGCTGCACCGAACGGTGGACCGACCGTACGAATGTACGGAAAAAGTGATTTTGTACTGAACATGAACAAATATATCGACACCGAACGCTTAACCCGCCGTCGGTCGCGATAATTTTTGTATCATCGTCGGTCGCATGGGGTCTTTGAAAGCCCTATATAAGATAGCATTTTTTTCAAATCTTTACTATGTACGTAATTATATTTTGTTTATAGATTTTAAAGGTGTTAGGACATAGTATTAATAAAAGTCGTAGTTTTTTAATAATCAGTTTTATTTGGAAAACATTTTAGACTTCAAAAATATATTTGGTATTTGGCTTAGTTTTGGCAACTTTTACAAAAAATTACAAAAATTAAAAAAACTTAATAATTTTCTTCTAAATTATCTTAATTATTAAAAATTATAAACGTATTTTGTCATCGCAATGGATAGAAAAGAGAAAATAACGAAAGAATAAAAAGAAATCACTCTTCATTTTGGTCATAATTTGGCCCGAGCGCAAAACAAACGTCTATTCCACTCAAGCGCTGCGCGCTAACTGACGCCCGCTGGCTGTGTTGCGTACTTCAGTATATTTTAGGAAGCTACTAAAAGGTTCAAATTGGTACCTTTACGAATAAAAAAGTTACAGCAATTTTTCTATACCTCAGGCTTTTAAAGACCCCATGCGACCGATCGCGGGTTAATCACCGAAGTTCGTCTTCGTAAACCACTCTGGAACTTAGGCCACGGGTTACATAAAGACCGTGACGCCAAGTTAAGGCCTGGCAAGAAGAATTTTGATGTTTTAAATTGTCTTGTAATTTCACTGATAATTCATCAAAACTTTTGATCGACATTCTGAAGTATCTAATTAAAGAATTGTTTTTATCTTTGCGCAAATAATGCAATATTATAGTAGTGAAATTCCCCTTGAAATGCTCTTTGGGCGACGATCGGGTGTACGTGATATCTACGTCTTCTGTTTCTAAAACGTCTACGAAGATAATAAGCAGCAATTAAAAAATTCGTAAAAGCGTCCATTTGGTGTACGACTGTAGTACAGTCGTACACCAAATGGACGCTGTACCAGTCCGGTCAGTTTGTTGGTCAAGAGAGCACTGAATGGTACAAACCGACGGTCGGTTGATGCGTATCGTCAGGACCGACCGACCGTACGCACCGACGGTCGGTCGGTCGTCGAGTACTGTAACCGGCCTCCAGGACCGTATGCACCGATGGTCGGTCGAGTACTGTAACTGGCCTTAGGGCCGTTTCAGAGCTCGACCGACCGTCGGTGTGTACGTCGATCGCGTTTGTCCTAGGTATGAAAATTCATAAATCGTTAGGGCCGTTTCAAAGCTCGACCGACCGTCGTCGGTGCGTACATCAGTCGCGTTTGTCGTATAAAGCTGGCCACTGACGATCAGTTTTGCGCGTCAGTCCAGGCGTAAAACTGTGGCGTCACTCCAAATGGTTTTACGGTAAACAGATTTCCCCACTCACTGGCTCGTCAGTCTCGACCGGCCGGTACAATCAATTTTGAACTTTAGTGTTTGGCTCTAAGGATCAATATTCATTGGAGAAGTTCGAACTGACGCAAAACAATCAATTTTGAACTTTATTGTATGGTGCTAAGGATCAATTTTGTATTGTATGGTGTTAAGGATAAAATTTGGGGTCAGCCGTCTCAAGGTAAACCAGTTCATCCAAGCTGGTCTAATTTGGACTCATGCCGAACTCGCAATCAATTTAAATAGCAGTTCCACAAACAATATATTCATTGGAGAAATTCGAACTGACTCGATTAGAGTGACGATCACACACTCACGGTCAGTTTGGCGCGACGCGCCGCACACTGGCTCGTCTTCATACAAACGGTTGGACAGCGCTATGTCCTAACATATACATATATTTTCATATCTTTTGAACCTGATTATATAGAAGCCTGAAATTTTCAGACAGCATTATTAAGTAAAGGAACTATACTTTGTCAGCATTTTTGAAAGAAATAAAGATATAAGTCATTTTAAAATAATGTGTTAAATATACACTTAGTTTTCGTAATTATTTTTATTTAGATCGTTTGAAAGGAGGTCACTAAAATCTGGCCAGTTAATGTACCGAGGTACACTTTATGGAAAAAATTACTCTATGAAACGCTGAGTAATACAGCAGGCCTACATTGTTTGTTAGTTAATTGAAAAAGACAAAAAAATAATAATTTCGGTTTGAAAAAATACGCCATTTTAGACCCTGTCTATGTAAAATAATCTGTGATACGATTATGAATATAATCTGTTTTCGGGATCAGAGTGTCAACAGGAATCAAATCACGAGGAAAAACGGAATACCACAGGGAATAGCCAAGTTAATAAATAAAAATACGAATCACGAACGAAACGAAAACAATGAAGCACCCCGAATCGCCGAAACGAAACGAACGGAATGACATTTAAAACATTTAGACATTTTGTAGCGTTTTGTTACTAGCAGAGAGACATTTAATAAATGATTTTAATATTATATTTTCTATTTTTTATTGTTTTACGTCCATTAAATTATCTGTTGATAAAAATGGACGACAAGTATATGCATTAGCAATAATTAACAGCAAATAAAATATTTTATTAACACTACAGGTTTTGGAGAAGTCTGATACTAAACGCAATTGAACATCAAATGTTACCACGTGATAAAAATGTGTTACAAGTAAATCACAACTTTATTATTTTATTATTTAGTTTTATCTAAATATAAAAGCAAAATGATAATTTTTTCGGAATCCTCGAAATTTTCTCTACATTTTGATATCTATGTACCTCAAGGTACAAACATGGCCAAAGTTGTATGGACTATTAGTGACCTCCTTTATATTAAAATAAAATGTGTACTTACTGAAAAATATGGAAAAACTTGATTCCATGAAACTTATTTGATGTGAAAAATTTCTTAAAAATACTTTTGTATCTACTGAAAAACTTAATAAAATTATTTTTTTTACTTATTTCATAAAAAATAGTAGTAGTAATTCAAATAAATAATACAAAATATTTAATTATCAGCCACAGTTTAGTTAATATAAAAAAAAATATGCACAATTATCCTTCTTCTTCAGGTTCATAAGTAATGGATGAGTCATTATCTTCAATTAGCTCTCTAGCATTGGATAAAAATATTTGTTGTGTTTTACGCACTATTCGGCTAGATAACACAGGATCTGACAGTAACAATAAACAATGTATAAGGTCGGTATTACACAATTGTCTGGATATTTTGCGCGTGTGGTGTAGTCTTACATATCTGAAGATTTTATGAATGCTCTCTTGTGCATCTTCAGTTTTTTTTTATTCCACAACAGGTAAGCGCTTGGCCTCCATCTCACCTGATGGTAAGTGACGATAAGGCCGAAGGTGGAAGCGCGCTTCACCCGGAATCCTCAACCACTGAAGAGATGGCTATCTTATCTCAAACTGTCGGAACACAACAATGCTATAAACATCGTTGTTATGGCGACAGACTTAGATAAGATGGTGGTAGCTATCCAGGCGGACTTCACAGCCCTACCACCAACCAAACCGAGCAGACAAAGATGTACCCCCCGCTGGGAATCGAACCCGGGGTCTCTGGGTCTAAAACCGGTGGCTTAGCCACTAGACCACAGAGGCGGTAATTAAAAGAGGCGGTAAAGATAATTGACCAATAGATACAATCCCGTTATGTTCAATGATGTCTCCTCCGTGAACCATTGCTATTATATTTCTGTAGGGGTAAAACTATTTTTGTTATTTTCTCTAAAATGCGGTCACATGAGATCAATATTGCTTCATAAAGTTGTTACTCAACATATTACCTTAATATTTAAACAGTAGCACTTTGGGGTTTTCTGGAGATTTATTAAAAGTCAACGTTTAGGTAAAACTGACCTGTACTTGAAAAAGTAATCATAATATAGAAACCAATGCTATGTTTGGTTCAAATGCTATGTTTTTTAAATAAATGCATTATACTTTGCCACATTATGTAAAAGAAATACATTAATAAAGCTTATATTTTATTATATATTAAGACTTGAAACCACATAAATTTTTGCACAGATTCATTTGTGTTACATTGAAGTCTATACTTTTCCATGAAATATATTTTTATAAATTAAAAAATGAGTAGTTTACAATAGTATAGTAAGTAACCTTTTATTATTAACTAAGTGTAGACATAGATTTCAACCTAAGTTATAAAAGGCAACGTCCAACCGTTTGTATGGCGACGAGCCAGTGTGCGCCGGCTTTACGTGTCGCGCCGTCAGTTAAAACTCTGGAGTGACGATTCGACATTCACGATCAAATTTTGGACTGACGTCAGTTCAACTGATGGGAAAAACTGATCGTCAGTGGCCACCTTAAGGACCGTTTCAGAGCTCGACCGACCGTCGCGGTGCGTACGTCGGTCGCGTTTGTCATATGTACGAAAATTCATAAATCGTTACAGTCCTAGACTGACCGTACGCACGCGTATTTGCTACGCACGGCGTACGAGGACCCGGGACCGTCGTCGTCGCCGTCTTTCGAGCGCGTGCCGTCGGTCGACCGAAGCGCTATGGACACAAATGAACGCGTTCAGTGCTGCACCGATCGGTGGCCCGACCGTACGGATAACTTATATAATAATAAATGATAAACGCGACTAATGTACGCACCGACGGTCGGTCGAGCACTGTAACCGACCGGGCGCGGCCTCCGTGCGTACGGAGCGCGTCAGGGGTACGATCAGTCGATCAGGGGCCCAAGTCTGCTAATTTACGAATGGCATAATTGAATCGCAATTGTATCGCATTGTAATTGTTTGACACATTTGGTATTCTCTTACTCATATAAGAATACCAAATGTGTCAAACAATTACAATGCGATACAATTGCAATACAATTGCGGTTCAATTATGCCATTCGTAAATTAGCAGACTTGGGCCCCTGACCGGTTGGTTGATGCGTATCGTCATCGTCAGGTAGGCAGGACCGACCTTACGCACCGACGGTCATAATTATCCTCCATCATAATTTTTTTTAGTGTTTCATCCTTTGGAAATCTAATATAAATAGACAATAAACGTTAATTTACACGTGTATTCTCGTGAGGCCCCTAAAAACTCAAAACTAAATTTAGTATTTTCTACCACGCTCAGTTTGACGCTCAAATAGATAGGAAAGGTAAAAAGTACAGGTGGATATAATTCAATTAGATAATTTATTTTATGCTATTCGTTCCATATTAATACCAAAGTATTTTTGGGGTAAACTTTGCGAAGTACCTGACAATACTGCTTATTGGTTAAGTTGAAATATTTTTATGAAATTTCCGTACCTAAAAAAAGCACACATATTTAAGACTAGAATTAGAGATTTGCAAAAATTTTTAAGCATTTTGAATAGAAACAAATATTGCATGGTAAATTGCTAATAATCATCACGAAACCAGATTAACAAAACTTACGTAAGAAACGATATTCCAGGTACTTGTCACTCACTTCTGTTACCTACTCTACTACAATGTTTGACTGAACACCTCATTGTTCAATTAAACCTAGGTACCGGAATAATATGTACTTATCAACTAAGTGGCTAACTAAAAAAACAAATAATTATTTGGCAGGTCAAATAATGACAGCGATTTGTTTATGGCCAAGTGTCGCATGTCCGTGACCCCAGCGGGATAACCCCTTCAGATCGGCTTCAAATTACGCACCGATTTAGTTGATAATATGTTTAAATTTGTTAGCAAATACCAAAATTTGTTGATCAATAAGTAGTAACCGTAATACCGACCGTCCAATTTTGCCAGCTTTTTTAATATTTTGTTGATTTTCTCAAATATATTATATGATTTGAATTACTTTTTATAATTTAATTATGACTTAGCTGATTATAGAATTGCGTTAAAGTTGTATATTTTGACTTATTTACATACGATGAAAAGTTTTGTAATATTTAGATGGCGGGCAAACTTACCTCCATTTTCGTCCATGTTTGCCCGCACCCATTAATAGCTAAACTATAGCTCTTACGGCGTTCTTATCTAAGAACCATTAAATGTTTAACCTGTCTAACGTGGTGCCGATTGCTAATTTACAACCACAACAGATATTTTCAAGTGGGCTAATTTATCCGCCAATATTCAGTTTTTTTCATACAAGCAACTTTCATGTGTTAGGGTTGTCAAAAAGCTGGATGTTAGGTAATGAATAATGAAAGATAATTTTTTCAAGAAGAAATCTTTTATTTTAAGTAACAAAACGTTTTTAAATAAAATAAATCTCAAATATATAATATTATGGCACTTTTTTAACAATATGATGAAATTATGCTTATTTTTATATGAATATCAAACGTGGTAGCGTTTGACAGTTAGTAGCATAAATTTATATTTATTACTCTAAACAAGATCAATGAAAAAACCAATGAATCAGCTATCAAAAATTTTTTTTTTCGTTTTACCTTTTCTGGTAAAAACTTAGCACAAGCAATTGTGCCAGTCTTCTCCTCGATTTACGTTCCCGAATTCAAGGTTTAAAACTTTAAAATGTGGTTGATTCTAAAAAACAAATGATTAAAAAAATTTGCAGTGAGAAGATAGCTCTGCAAGCTTATCATGGTTACGTCTGCTCATTGCTTAGGTATGCAATAGTTCTATGGGGAAACTCTTGTCACATTAATAAGGCATTAATAGCATAAAAGTCATGTTTAGGAGCAATTTGCAATGTAGACATAATGACATCATGTAGGCCCTTGTTTAAAAAACTTAAACTTTTAACGGTCCCTTGCATATATATCTATGAAATATGTGTTTTTGTTCGTTCCAATCCGAACTTATTTAAAAAGAACAAAGACCAAAACGACAGCTATAGTAGACGATACCCTAATAAATTAATATTACCTGCTATTACAACCACATCGTATAGCAGGAATAGTCACACAATGGCAATTAAGATATTTAATAGACTAGGTGAAGATATAAAATGGTTACCTTTACGAATTTTCAAAAATAAACTGAAGAATTGGCTAGTTGAAAATTGTTTTTACTCGATCGATGAATACTTTGAACATTTTAAGGCGCAGTAATGTTATTGTAACTCAAATAAATATAGTCTCGTAGTCACTTATAATTTGATGTTTAGTACTTAGACTCTTAGTTTGTTTAAATTTTGCATGCCAGTTTCTGGTAAAATATGTGAACCTACCTTCTGTAGTTACCGAGTAATCCAATACCTACTTTTCGTCAAAATTCCTCCGAAAAGTAAGTTCTAGATGAGGTATAAGAAAAAAAGTGTACCTACGCCTGGCGTACTCACCATGGAATTCTGTTATTTCAAGAATGCCAAAAAACTGTACCCAAATAGTACCAAATAGTGTGCCCAAAGGAAATAAATAGTACCCTTATAGTTAAAAAGTTATAGACATAGTTTGGTGAGCACGCTAGGCGTAGGTTACGCCTAGCGTACTCACCTCAGTTTGGGAAATCTGAGTAAGCTACAACCTTTAATTATATACATGTCTAGATAGAGCCTGGCCGTAAAAAAACGTAGAAAAAATTATAGGCAAAAATAGGACTATCGCGCAATCCTGGCGGTCAGTGTCATTGTGCCGTCAAGCAGTGTTTACCTCTCGCGTTTCGGTGAAATTGTTCGCAAAATGACCGTTTGCTCAGTGAAATTCTGTCGAAACTACAAAAGAATTTTTTTTTCGAAAAGGAAAGTTACGTTTCATCCGTAAGTATTGATAAATTTTAATGAAAATTTAAAGTTTAACAATAATAACGGCCGTGTTTGCGTAGTGTTGCTGGTATCAAAATGAAAAATTCCCATTATTGGTGGCAGAATATAAAAGGAGGTTTAAATATATTAAGTATGATAAAAAATACTCAGTCTTGTAAGTTAGTATTTATACATGGGCTTTTTGTAAATGAAGTAAATACATTGAATATAATTATTATTGGAACGCTTTCAAATTTTTTTTTTAAACTGATGTCTAATTTTTAAGAGCGTGAATAAATGTCACGGTTCCTATTCGATGCCGAATTTATGTAAACATATTACTTTCATTTGTGCAAATGTCTAGTTTCAGTAGGATTTTTACTGTTTTTTGAAAGAAAGACACAATAGTTAACTGTTTTCTTCTGAATGTCTCTCAAGAAAAAGTAAAATCCTACTGCAACTAGGTATAACAGTAATCTGTTTACAAACATTCGTCATCGAATTTGACTGGATTATAAGTTCCGTTCTAAAACAAGAAAAAATATAATACCTACTGTAATATTTTATAATACTATTTATTACTGTAATATTTTATAATACTATTATAAATTGTTATTGTGGTATGGTATCGTATCGATATTCGAAACGAATAAAAAAATTATTATGTTTGAAATGGAATGTACGTAAGTATTTATGTAAGAAGTGTGTGTTTAAGTATATGTATGTAGGGGATGGTAGTATGTATGCTTCAGAGCTCGATGGCGCATCGGCTAGCACGTTCGGCTTGCGATCTTGCCCGCTAAGCAACTTTCGCAAAGCCGGGTCACTGGATGAGTGACCAAATTTAAAACATCTTGAGCTCCTCCGTGCTTCGAAAGGCACGTTAAGCCGTTGGTCCCGTTTGTTGTCGTAAGATGACAGTTGTTAAAACCCACTAACACGCATTGGGCCAGCGTGGTGGGTTATGGCCCAATATTCCCAAGTGCTATCTCCACGTGGGAAGCCTGCGCCCAGCAGTGGGACGTTTATAGGCTGATGATGATGATGATGACGATGTTTGAGAAAGTCTCATGTAGGTTATCTCGTCTCACGGATATTGATGAGCAGTCATCACAATATGTAACCTTTACAACTGTTCGACCACATAGCAAACATTTCAATTTTCAGATTTCCAACTGATCCGGTAGAAAGAAGTCGTTGTCGAAATATTTAACTAGTTACAAGGTTTCAACATAATAAGAAATTAGAGAACATGAAAAATGATGTAACATCCAAACGAAAATTATTTAAGAAACAAATACAAAGAGAACGCCATTAATTGTTATGATTTTAATTTATAATATTTAAATTTCTAATTAAAAAATCAATTTTGATTAAGTATTAAATGTAAATCATCCTGCCTGTTGCTTCTATTTCGTCCCTATTACAAACATATCACACGCACGCAGGCTTCTATTAACGCATTATTTTATTGTACTCGCCCTCGCCTTCAATCATCCATTTTTTCTAAACACACCAGCTTCTTTTATGCGTTATACCTACATATACGATAGACATACTGTTAGCAAACTTAAATTATTTAATCAAGCTGTTGTATTTTTGTAACTTTAGTTCATATTTTGTAAGCTGGCATCACTGCCACCATCTTGGTTTTGTCTGTCACGTAGACAGTTCTTTGCCTACGGTTTGTCAGATCGTTTTTACAAAACCAAGATGGCCATCGGGCAGCGGCCCCTGTCGTCCGCAAGACGTTGAGCTGACAAGATTTGTCGGAAGGAAGTTGCTGTGCGAAGGTGTATTGCTGTAAAAGTTGTTCAAATTAATAAAATGGCGATTTAATCAAGAAAAGGTTTTAATTTCTGCACCAACCGTTATAATACGTAATTTAAAAAGTAATGTTATGTTATGAATCATTTTAAAATTATATTGTGCGTACATAGTTTTTCCCTACTTTATCGGAAATTAGGCATTCGCTGGCAACCATTCGCGCTAGTGTCAGATACGCGGCTGTCACGCACACTTCAAATTCAATAAAAAAACCGGGCGGATTTTGACAAGCGTTTGTAGCGCGATGCTCCGTCTAGATATGTATGAAAGCTGATAAAATTGCTGTAAAAAGTTTTTTATTTTAAATCTCTAACTTATAAAGTTTAGAAAAAAATGAAATTTTAAGTCAAAGGCTACAACTATAATTAGTATGTCAAAAAACTGTACCCAAATAGTACCAAATAGTGCCCAAAGGAAATAAATAGTACCTTTATAGTTAAAAAGTTATAGACATAGTTTGGTGAGTACGCTAGGCGTAGGTTCTAAGCCTAGCGTACTCACCTCGTTGCGCGAAAACAGAACCAGCAATGGCTCTCATTTCTATCTCAATAAATAGTACCGGAAATAGTACCCTCTAAGAGTGTAATTGTTATTTGACCTTTACACTAGAAAGTCATTAAATTTGATGTGTGGCTCAGCTTGGCATGGCCACCATCACCAACTCTAAATCTGACTTAATAGAAAGTATGTCGATAGTTTGTCGAAGTATGTCGCCAAATATCAGAGTTTGTCGGTCTACCGTTCAAAAGTTATAAGGGGTCATTGGTGGCCATGCCAGGATGTGCGCTCATCCTGGCATGGCCACCTTGTATCTCAAAAACTACAAGTCGTAGCGAAGATCTGATTACTCCATAAGTATGTCGAGAGTATGTCGAAGTATGTCGCCAAATATCAGAGTTTGTCGGTCTACCGTTCAAAAGATATAAGGGGTCATTGGTGGCCATGCCAGGATGAGCGCTCATCCTGGCATGGCCACCTGTATCTCAAGAACTACTGGTCGTAGCGAAGATCTAATTCCACCAATAGTATGTCGAGAGTAAGTCGAAGTATGTCGCAAAATATCAGAGTTTGTCGGTTTACCGTTCAGAAGTTATAAGGGGTCATTGGTGGCCATGCCAGGATGAGGTTCATCCTGGCATGGCCACCTTATATCCCAAAAACTACAAGTCGTAGCGAAGATCTGATTACACCAATAGTATGTCGAGAGTATGTCGAAGTATGTCGCCAAATATCAGAGTTTGTCGGTCTACCGTTCAAAAATTATAAGGGATCATTGGTGGCCATGCCAGGATGAGCGCTCATCCTGGCATGGCCACCTGTATCTCAAAAACTACTGGTCGTAGCGAAGATCTGATTTCACCAATAGTATGTCGAAGTATGTCGAAAAACTCCAGAGTTTGTCGATGCTTCTATAAAGAGAAAAATCAATTTTTAATTTTCCCGTAGTAGATGTACAATCGCGTGCATAAAGTTTATTGAAAAAGTTAATAAATATTTTTAATCTGAAAGGTTCCTTGATATAAAAAGCGCAACTTTATTAATTATGTGAGTGATAGGTAGGTACTTAATCCGATGCTTGGATAATAGACAAATAGTTCATTCAATATAAACCATCACAGGTTTATATTGAATGAAATAAGTGCCTACTTATTGACGTCGAAAACTAATAAAATAACAGTTAACTATCATTTAGTTACATCTTAACAATAGGTAGATTCAGTAGAATCTAGCACTAGTTCCAATGTAATCAATCACGCATGAAATTTCGCAAAATGTACAATAGTGTCTACAATCAATCATAATAATACTGAACCTTGAGAAACCAACTTATGTACATAAGTTGATATTACATACAGATGGAAGTGCCCTTCACCCAGAATCCTCAATTACTGAGGAACTGGCTGTTTCTTGTATCTTATCTACAACTGGCGGAATATAACAATGCTACACGAACGTTGATGTTATGGCGACATATTTACATAAGATGGTGGTAGCTTATCTATCTGCTGTGAGTTGAAGCACCCTTTTTGTCGCTGTTACAACGGGTAGGATTCCGAAGCCAGCAAGTCATCATCCCCAAACTTTAAAATTTATTAGATTTGATATTTTGTAAAGGGTTAATCGACCTGCGGTCGTCTATACCTTAGTTAGTAGTTACCTATCTGATTGATATTTTCAAATGAAGCATATTGCACATTTTTTTTTAGTATCCCCTTTTTTAAATAACCTATTGTTATGTTCGTAACTCTCCACTCAACTATCACAAACAATGGTTTGTTTTTAATCTATAAAACAGATAACAAAATGTACAGTTCTAAATTGCGCCTATTCGCTAATAGCCCATATAAAGAAATACAATGATAAAATATAAGTCTAAATTATGACACCAAAATCAAGGCTATATCAGGTACCGCTTTATTTCCGGTGAACTAATGTTTTGCATGATTATTAGCATCTGATAAACATACATACCTACACATCGAAGTTCCGTTCTTCGTTCAACACTTTATGCATCAATAAATAGCCGAATAAAAATTATTTAATGCTCGTGTACGCGATTGTACTATTTGCTGTTGTATGGAAAAAAGAAGTTGATATAACTTTCCTAAAAGCACCGACAAACTCTGGAGTTTTTTCGACAAACTACGACATACTCTCGACATACTATTGGTAAAATCAGATCTTCGCTACGACCAGTAGTTTTTGAGATACAGGTGGCCATGCCAGGATGAGCGCTCATCCTGGCATGGCCACCAATGAGCCCTTATAACTTTTGAACAGTAAACCGACAAACTCTGATATTTGGCGACATACTTCGACTTACTCTCGACATACTATTGGTGCAATAAGATCTTCGCTACGACCAGTAGTTTTTGAGATACAGGTGGCCATGCCAGGATGAGCGCTCATCCTGGCATGGCCACCAATGACCCCTTATAACTTTTGAATGGTACACCGACAAACTCTGATACTTGGCGACATACTTCGACATACTATCGACATACTTTCTATAAAGTCAAATTTAGAGTTGGTGATGGTGGCCATGCCAAGATGAGCCACACAAATTTGATAGCAAACTTCTACATACAAAAATTACGCGTGGTACAGTCAAGCACAGTGAATGGTAAAATATTATTTTTATTACCAAAGGAATTGAGATTGGAATTACTATGGAATTCACTAATAGATTTTATTCGTATTTTAAACACCAGAAAAATGGTAGTTGTTTCGTTTATAACTATACGAGTATAAAACACATTCTACCTTATAGCCTGTTTATTAACAATAAATTTTCACTTTAATTTATTGTGCTAACTAACGTTACTCTCGAGAAAAAAAAACTG
This sequence comes from Scoparia ambigualis, assembly GCA_963921215.1. Lineage (NCBI taxonomy): Eukaryota > Metazoa > Arthropoda > Insecta > Lepidoptera > Crambidae > Scoparia > Scoparia ambigualis. The sequence goes on from OY992526.1 coordinate 21,037,006, forward strand.
CTAATACCTATCTTCCGAATACAACTGCAAACCGTCTGAAGTTACCCAACGCACCTTACGCGCAACAGTAAAACACTTTATACAGTCCAGAAAACTAAGAATATGATTTAATTTGTTATTCTACGATTAATAAAAAACAATAACGTATTTCTGTAGGTCTGAGTAGGTACCTACCTACCTAGCTAATGAAAGATCAATAACGTATTTCTGTAGGTAGGTATACATAATATATTCAAACTGAGTAGGTACCTACCTACCTAGCTAATGAAAGATCAACTGCAAATCGACATGAACATAAAATGCTATTACAGGTGAAATATACATAGGTACTTACTCATTTAAAGATCACTTTCACATCACAATGAAACAAAATTCACAAGTTTTCTCCATTAATTGTTTCACAAATTAACTATTCGCAAACCTTTGCGGTGGCAAGGCAAAGTAATCAACTAAAAAAATCGGTTCCCGAAAACTATGCGTTCCCACCGCGGCGTCAAGCAAATTGTTGTGTATTGCAATATTGATCTTTAGCACTTTCATAATACAGGTCAATTTGTAAGTAATTAAAGTAAGAAGTGTGATAAGCGCCATCTATTTTAACTTGTTCATACTAAGATGCATCGCTGTCGCTCGTCGATAAGTTGCACTATGATCAACAAAATTAACAGATTGTTGTCGCACAATATTGAACTTTCAATTTCAGACATAAGATAAATAGTTCCTCATATAGAAGGTGCTCTTATGAAATACGGCAAAAAATACGATAGTCAATATTTTGGAAAACATGGATCTTGTTTATAAGAAAAATAATTATAATCAATTACATAACTGATATAAAACTTCCTCGTTACGCATAAACACCTATTAATTTCAACAAAATTAAAAGTAATATTATGTAGTAGGTACATAATAAGTAATAATATTAAAAATTATTATGAGTTCGCCTGTACCTCATGTCAATGTATGTAGAAGTTTGCTATCAAATTTAATGACTTTCTAGTGTAAAAGTCAAATAACAATTACACTCCAAGAGGGTACTATTTTCGGTACTATTTATTGAGATAGAAATGAGAGCCATTGCTGTTTCCGTTTTCGCGTAACGAGGTGAGTACGCTAGGCGTAGAACCTACGCCTAGCGTACTCACCAAACTATGTCTATAAGTTTTGAACCATAAGGGTACTATTTATTTCCTTTGGGCACTATTTGGTACTATTTGGGCACAGTTTTTTGGCATTCTTGAAATAAGAGAATTCCATGGTGAGTACGCCAGGCGTAGGTACACAGAAAAAAGGCTACATTCATGAAATTTGGTGTACCTACGCCTGGCGTACTCACCATGGAATTCTCTTATTTCAAGAATGCCAAAAAACTGTGCCCAAATAGTACCAAATAGTGCCCAAAGGAAATAAATAGTACCCTTATGGTTCAAAAGTTATAGACATAGTTTGGTGAGTACGCTATGCGTAGGTTACGCCTAGCGTACTCACCTCAGTTTGGGAAATCTGAGCAAGCTACAACTTTAATTAGTATGTCAAAAAACTGTACCCAAATAGTGCCCAAAGGAAATAAATAGTACCTTTATAGTTAAAAAGTATAGACATAGTTTGGTGAGTACGCTAGGCGTAGGTTCTACGCCTAGCGTACTCACCTCGTTGCGCGAAAACAGAACCAGCAATGGCTCTCATTTCTATCTCAATAAATAGTACCGGAAATAGTACCCTCTAAGAGTGTAATTGTTATTTGACTTTTACACTAGAAAGTCATCAAATTTGATAGCAAACTTCTTCATACAAAAATTACGTGTGGTACAGTCGAGCACAGTGAATGGTAAAATATTATTTTTATTACCAAAGGAATTGAGATTGGAATAACTATGGAGTTCATTAATAGACGACAACCTAAAATAAAATAGGTTGGTACATATTTAATAACAGTAAACCAAGGGTGGCCAAAAAAGGGGCGTCCTGAGGTTGATGTGTCTGTCTTTGGCACCGTAGCTCCTAAATATCCTAGAATTGGATGCGGATTTTTTTATATGAATGCTGGTTTTTAGCGGTGATTCTTACTTCGACTATAAATCTAGTGATAACTGTTATAAATCACAAACATTGAAGTCGAGGGTGAATGAGACCCACTCCAACTTATATCTATGTATCAAGCATTGCTTATTTATGATTTGTTGATCGTGAATGACAGCCCGCCCGCAACTTTGTCCGCGTGAACCTCTTACCCCGTGACGAATTTAAAAAAATGTTCATTTTTATACAAACCTCGTCCCGAAAATTACAAATACAACAAAAAAGAATTAGCCAAATTGGTGCAGCCGTTCTGAAGTGATGCGCGTACAAACATTTTGGCAATTGATTTTTATTAATATAGATACATACCTACATAAATATCGAATGCACATGTGCTCAGCGTGACAGGTGGTGAGCCCATCGCCGTTCTAAGCTGTTGGATGTATGTGCAGTCTTTAGTCCGTTAGTCGCCTATTACGACACCGAAGGGAAGAGGGGGTGGTAGTATTCTTTCACTGGTAAGTATGCGACACAGTTAAACACGTTATACAGTCCAGAAAATTAAGAATATGATTTAATTTGTTATTCTATTAATAAAAAACAATAACGTATTTCTGTAGGTAAGCATATATAATATATTCAAACTGAGTAGGTACCTACCTAGCTAATGAAAGATCAACTTCAAATCGACATGAACATAAAATGCTATTACAGATGAAATATACATAGATACTTACTCATTTAAGGATCACACTCATCACAATGAAACAAAATTCACAAGGTTTTTCATTAATTGTTTCACAAATTAACTATTCGCAAACCTTTGCGGTTGCGGTGGCAAGGCAAAGTAAACGACTAAAAAAATCGGTTCCAGAAAACTTTGCGTTCCCACCGCGGCGTCAAGCAAATTGTTGTGAATTGCAATATTGAATTTTAGCACTTTCATAATACAGGTCAGTTTGTAAGTAACTAAAGTAAGAAGTGTGATAAGCGTCATCTATTGCAACTTGTTCATACTAAGATGCATCGCTGTCGCGCGTCGATAAGTTGCACTATGATCAACAAAAGTTAAAGATTCTTCTTGCACAATATTGAGCTTTCAATATCAGACATAAGGCAAATAGTTCCATATATAGAATGTGCTTTTACTTTATGAAATCCGGCAAAAATACGATAGTCAATATTTTGGAAAACATGGATCTTATTTTTATGAAAAATAATTATAATCAATTATATAACTGATATTGAACTTCCTCGTTACGTATACACCTATTAATTTCAACAAAACTAAAAGTAATATGTAGTAGGTTCATAATACAAAATTTAATAATATTAAAATTATTATGAGTTGGCCTGTACCTCATGTCAATGTATGTAGAAGTTTGCTATCAAATTTAATAACTTTCTACTGTAAAAGTCAAATAACAATTACACTCTTAGAGGGTACTATTTCCGGTACTATTTATTGAGATAGAAATGAAAGCCATTGCTGGTTCTGTTTTCGCGCAACGAGGTGAGTACGCTAGGCGTAGAAGCTACGCCTAGCGTACTCACCAAACTATGTCTATAACTTTATAACTATAAAGGTACTATTTATTTCCTTTGGGCACTACTTGGTACTATTTGGGTACAGTTTTTTGACATACTAGTTAAAGTTGTAGCTTGCTCAGATTTCCCAAACTGAGGTGAGTACGCTAGGCGTAACCTTCGCCTAGCGTACTCACCAAACTATGTCTATAACTTTTGAACCATAAGGGTACTATTTATTTCCTTTGGGCACTATTTGGTACTATTTGGGCACAGTTTTTTGGCATTCTTGAAATAACAGAATTCCATGGTGAGTACGCCAGGCGTAGGTACACGAAATTTGGGGAAGATTTTGTTGACTCTGAGAGAAAATTTGTTACGACAAAAACAGCGATATATACGTTGGTCAATGGACAAAGCGAGAACTCTAGCTACAGTAGGTACCTACTATCCTGAGATATAACGCTAATTATGGTTATCCAGCGCTGGAGTCACGGTGTTGATACCTAAACATGGTGTTTTTCCACAGGAATGGAGCAAGTAGGTATCGAGTTTATGACTATAGCCAAGATTTTGTTGATGTATACACCCCGTGTGGTGCCGGGTCAGAATTGCACCACCCCCTCCCCTGTATATTAGCGGGTGTCGTAAGAGGCGACTAAAGGGATTTTGCTGGTGGGAGAGCTTTGCTCGTCCGGCGCTACCACCATGCGGACTCGTAAAACCCGCCAAGTGTTCGGTGCTCGACACAGGACGCGTTCCGGGTTCAGAGCCGTAATACCGGAGCTTGGGGAGGTGCGGTGGCGGCAGGGTCAAGGTCCGGTGGAAGTCTTTGTGGACGCATTGTTCGGTTGACTTGGGTCGATTCGCCGGCCAGGGAGACCCGTAGAAACGGTGGTGCCGCTGGCCGCCCGCGGCATGGTACAGGAGCCCAACTAGGGCTAACCACCCTAGGAGGCTGCTCCACCAGGTCGCGCATAATCCCGAAGTGGCTCGTCGTGCCGGTTGGTGACCGGATTGGTGGGACCCGGCGACTACTCTCGGGGGGGGGGGGGGGGGTACAGGGGACCTTCCGTCCGGCGGGTCGATTAACGTCTTACCGAACAACTACATGCACCAGTTCATGTTAGTCTCCCACACTTTGGTCTTTTCCCCCTTGCCGCCACAGCATCTCCTTTTACTCACACCCCCATCCAACCACCATGTCAGTGTCTAAAAAAATGCAGGTCAGACAGCGGCACCCCACTTCCCACCACCAAGTCACTTTTTGAGGTGGAGTTCACTAACATCCGTGGACTCCATTCAAACCTCAACGCCGTCCACCAACACTTTGAGACGGCCCGGCCTGCATTGCTCTTTCTGACGGAGACACAGATCCGCCGTCCTGCCGACATTGCATAGCTGCACTACCCCGGCTACGTGCTCGAGGAATGCTTCCTCGCGAAAGCCGGAGTATGCCTTTTCGTCAGGACGGACGTTTGCTGTCGACGTTTGCGCTGCTTGGAGGACCCCTCCTTCTCCATCCTATGGGTACACGTGGATCTTGGTTCCGAGAGCCATGTCTACGCTTGCCTGTACCGTTCCCACTCCGGAGACCACGAGACAACTCGGTTATTCGACTACCTGAGCCAAGCAGTTGACGACGTACAGGAGCGGTTTCCGTCTGCCGATGTGGTACTTTTGGGAGATTTTAATGCCCACCATGAGACCTGGTTGGGCTCTTCCAAAACAGATCACGCAGGCCGAACTGCCCACGCATTCGCTCTCACGCATGATCTGACTCAACTGGTTCTCCAGCCCACCAGGATTCCAGATATATCGGGTCAAGCGCCTTCCCTGCTAGACTTACTGGTGACGAGTCGACCAGCCGGGTACAGAGTGTCGATAAGTGCTCCGTTGGGCACTTCTGACCATTGCCTGGTTGGTGCCTGGTGGAGTCTAAACGGCGTTTATGGCACTACTCGTCGGCAGATTGGGATGGTATGCTAAATAAAACCACTGTTCACAATAACTGCCATTTATTGACTGCCTTATAACAGATAAAATACAACTACCTACATACAAACTCAATAATATATAACACCTCCACCTTTAATTTACAATAGGTGGGACTTAATTTACATGTTTAATTAATCATAACCGTTCATTTTATTATGAAGTTGATTCCGTCCAAATTTTGATTTTTATTACAATCCTTAAGTAGGTACCTAACACCAAACCTTTTTTTTTCAAATATATTTATTCAAGTAATTGTTACGTATACTGATTACACCTTAACTATTACAATTAATAGAAAAGTCTCGACATCGTACATATAGCTAAGTAGAGGTACTAATAATCTATTCCAAATCGTTTGGTCGGTTTACGATTTCTAATTGTTGTAAAAAAAGGTGTCCTGGGAGACTGTACTCTATCCGCTGGGACATTGGGTTTATTCTGAAACGAGGGCAATGGTGACTTAGGCGGGGTAATCACTTCCTTTTCTGGACATCCATTGGTGTCATTTCCAATGTTAACTGCCGATTCACTTCGTTGGGGTGTCGTGGCCTCTGGTTTACTCTCTTGCTCCTCCGGAAAAACTAACGATGGCCTTGATTTTAAGTACACTCTCTGTCTTAACTGGTCAGCGTGTCTATGTACACCGGTTCCATTAGTATTAACGCAATAATCTGTACTACCTAATTTAGTAACTACTGTACCTGGTAACCATTTGTTTCCTATTCCATAATTCCTAACCCATACGTCTCCGCCTGGCTCAAACTGTCTAACCACCCCCCCTGATGCGGCCTCCGCTGCTGCCTGGTTTTTCCCTACGCGAGCGGTCCGGTCAGGCTTAAGGCAATCTAATCTCATACGAAGCTTCCTACCTAACATTATTTTTGCCGGTGTTTCACAGGTAGTATAATGTTCCGTATTTCTATAAGCTAATAAAAATTTACATAATGCCGTATGCACATCTGTCTTACTGTGCAGAGCTTTTTTTATCGTCTTTTTACATATTTTTACGGCATTTTCCGCGGCTCCATTAGATGCCGGGTGGTATGGTGCTGAAAAAACATGTTCAACACCTTGACTCTTTAAAAATATACTAAATTCCTCACTAGCAAATTGTGGGCCATTGTCACTAACGAGCTGCTTAGGTATCCCGAACCTAGACCACATGTCCTGCAATATTTTTATAACAAATTGAGAAGATGTTCTTTTCATCTTTATAGCCTCTATCCATTTCGATCCTGCGTCTACGACAATAAGGTAAGTCATTCCCGCAATCGGCCCTAAGAAATCTACGTGGATCCTGGTCCAAGGACGCTCAGGATAGGGCCACGAGCGTGGCTGATGGTGTGGCGGAGCGTCTGCTACTGCGGCACACACCTCACATGATTTACATGTTGCTTCTATAGCTTCGTCTAAGCCTGGCCACCAAACATAACTTCTTGCTAATGATTTCGTTTTTACTATTCCCAAATGTGAATCATGAAGCTCATTCAAAACTTTTTTTTGACATGACTTCGGAATAACCACTCTGTTTCCCCATATTACGCAACCCAACTCACTATACAGCTCCGTTTTTCTATTAAAGAAGGGTTTGAGTTCTTTAATTTCCACCTCTACCGGCCATCCGTCATTAATATAACTAAGGACTCTGCCCAACAAAGTATCTGCCCTAGTCTGTTTTTTAAGCACTTTATAATCTAACAATAGCGAATCCATAGCGAAATGTAAATAAGTTTGTTCAGGTAATTTATGTTCATCCGCTATGAATTCCTCCTTATGTGCTTTAATTAATCTTGATAAAACATCAGCCGTATTTTTACATGTGTGAATATATTCGATATCAAAATCATATGCTGATAATTTTATTGCCCATCGCTGTAAACGACTAGCAGCAGTGACTGGAATACCCGAATTCGGTCCGAAAATAGTAACAAGTGGTTTATGGTCTGTGCGAAGCCTAAATTTCCTACCATATAAATATTAATGGAATTTATCAACGGCAAAAATTATAGCTAACGCTTCTTTATGAATCTGACTATAATGCCTTTCGGCTTTATTAAGCGCACGAGACGCGTAGGCTACAACCCGTTCGCTGCCATCGGGAGCCCGCTGCGCCAAGACGGCGCCTAACCCGTGCGCACTCGCGTCACACGTGACCACGGACTCTAAAGACATATCAAAATGCGTTAAAACCTCTGTACTACATAGCATTTTTTTAACTTCATTAAATACTATCTCGTGTCGTCTGTCCCATTTCCAATATCTACCTTTTTTCCATAAATCATACAAGAAAGTTAACCGAGTACTTAAGTTCTTTATTTTACCATAAAAAATTACCATCCCTAAAAACGATTTTAACTCCGAAACATTATTCGGTCTCGACATGTTCAAGATAGCCGAGATTTTTCCTGGATCTACTCGTACCCCTTCTTTATCTACTATAAACCCTAAATACTTAACTTGTTTCACCAGAAATTCACATTTACTTTTCTTTATCTTTAAACCATTATTTTTTAATATTTCCATAACTTCATTTACTGTTTTTAAATGACTATCCAAACATTTATTTTTAATCAAAATATCATCATAGAAAATTATTACTTCTGGTATGTTTTTAAAAAGAGAAATCATGAATTTTTGAAATATACCTGGACTAGAAGACAAACCATACACTAAGCGATTATATTTAAATAATCCCCTATGTGTATTAATTACTGTGTACATTTTTGATTCCTCATCTAATAATAATTGATTATACGCTTGGGAGAGATCTAACTTCGTAAAGTAAGTATTACCGCATATATTGCTAAATAAGTCATCTACCTTTGGAACCGGGTACCGATCGACCATTAAGACACGATTGAGTGTTACCTTATAGTCCGCGCATAAACGGATTCCCCCGTCTGCCTTTCTAGCGATCACTAAAGGCGTGGCCCAGTCGGAGCGGTCCACCGGCTCGACGACGATACCTATTTTTGGAATATCTATATTCAATTCAGACAACCATTGTCGTCCCAACAAATTAGTGGACCCATTGCTTATTTTATTATATATAACTCAAATTTTTTTTTTACATTTTTATATTTGACTATCGGTTTTATATATCCTAAAGGTCGTATTATAGACCCATCATAAAACCTTAACTTTAACTTACATGGGTATAACATTAATTCGTTAAACATTTTCTTATATGTTATTTCGTTAATACAAGAGAGAGCAGAACCGGTGTCTATTTCCATGTCTAATAATTTATTCTGAACACTAAGTGACATACGTACCGGTCGGTACCTATTTAACGACATTTGATACACTGGTTCTTCTTCGTTGTCGGTCACCTCGTCGTCATTGTCTTCGGAACACGTGTCCGTGTTCGGCTCCTGCAGCCAGTGCGCCGCGCCGCCATTGCGAGCGCGTGACGTACGCGCACCCCCGGCCGATCTCCCGCTGCGAGTGTGCGAGGCGCGGTGGCGGCTCGCGCTCCCGCCGCCGCCGACCCCGTCGCCGCTACGACCTGTCTCGATCACGCGCTCCGCGCCTGATCGCCAACCGTGTTGCCTTTGCGAGCCTACCCACTCAGGCCGATAATTTGACAAAACAGTTTTGTTCATGTGGCAAACCCGCCTTAAATGGCCTACTTTGTGACACTTACTACACTCAAAAAGTTTATAACGACACTCTGAAAATTTATGACCGTTTTTGCCGCACACCGAACAGGCACCTATGCTTATTTTATGCACGTTCCCCGTCATATCCGTGTCGTGGCTGCCGCCGCCCCGGCTGTCTACGTTGACTGCCCCCGCATTTCGCTCCGCAGCTTCCAACGTATTTGCTAACCCGATGGCTTGCTTAAAATCCAACTTATCTTCGGCAAATAACCTCTGTCTTATTATTTCGCTCCTCAAGCCACAAACAATTTGGTCTCTTAAATTTTCTTCTAAGTTATCTCCGAATTCGCAATATCTCGACAATTTCTTTAAATCTGCTACGTAGTTAGCAATCGATTCCCCTGCAAGCTGCCTCCTCTGTCGGAATTTGTATCGTTCCGCCAACATTGAGGGTTTAGGTTGCAGATGGTTCCTTAGTAGTTCAACTGCCCTTTCGTACGTTAATGTTGAAGGTTTCACTGGACTTGCTAATGTGGACAGCAATTCATAAGCCTCTTCGCCGATAACAGCTATTAATGTTGGCAGTTTGACCTCCTGCGAAATTTTATTTGCCAGGAAATACATTTCAAGCCGCTCCGTATACGCAGACCAGTTCCCACTTTTCACATCGAATTCACCAACTTTCCCGATTGACATTTTATTATGTGTAAATGTTAATGCCACCAAATTTTATTTTCCTCGTCGCCAATGCTAAATAAAACCACTGTTCACAATAACTGCCATTTATTGACTGCCTTATAACAGATAAAATACAACTACCTACATACAAACTCAATAATATATAACAGGTATGCGCGACTATTTTGCGTCCATCCCGTGGGGCCAGCGCTGCTTTGTGGGTAGGGACCCATCGGAGAGTGCCTCTTGTAACGGTACAGAATGAATGGTATCCGTCCGTTAGTAAGGAATGTGTGGGAGTAGCACTAAAATAAATATTAATGCGTAGCACCATTAATATAATAAGCATGAAAAAGGGAATAATAAACTAGTTCAGAATAATGGTCAGTGGTCTAGCGCTTTATCTTTAGTTTGAACTTCGCGGGGACTGCTCTGTGTGCTCCTTGCGACATAGGCGCCGTCTAGTGTGGGTTATTTACTTGAGCTTCGCATAAGGTTGCTAGTTTGACTTCTTTATTTTGAATCTCGCGGGGACTGCTCTGCGCGTCCCTTGCGACATAGGCGCCGTCTAGCGGGAGTCATTTACTTGGGCTTCGCGTAAGGTTGCTAGGTTGACTAGGACTTTATTGTCGTGACAACGTCTTATAAATTGGTTTGCCGGGTGACACTTCAAGAAACTGCGTTACGCTCCGCTCACGTTATGCGCTCACAATGAGAGCGAGTGAGAGGCACGCGTCCCTTCCACTCGGGCATGGTTAGCCCGCCTAAGATTTTGTTAATATGAAATTCAGTGCGAGATTCTTTGTATAAATTAATGTTTTAAATATAATTCTTTGTATAAATAAATGTTTTAAATTGTTACTATTATTTCATCCTTCTTCCTACTATACGAATGAATATTCACATTAAAATTATTTTACCACTCAAAGTCGTTGTCACGTAAAACTTTCGCCCGTATACCGACTTTACAGGCAACCAATTTTTTTTTAATTGAATTTCGCGGGGCTTTGCGATTCGGCAAAGTGGTTCACCTACGGGCGGACGCCATCTATGGTCGGAATACGGAACTTTTTTATAATTTCCCAAAATATAGGATTATTGGCTTAATTGGAGGATTATTGAGAGGGAATTGTTAATAGAAGGCTACATTTAGATATTCAAAGATGTAATATTGGCTGTCGGACGAGATTTGGTTAGATTATGGAAAAATTTTAGAATTGCGCGGCGAAGGCGGCAATGAGCGAGCGAGAGGTTGAGAAAAAGATAGAAAGAGAGGTCGGATGATATCTCCACGTGGCGCAACGCGAAGTTCGCGTATAACAAATATTAAGCGACGCGAAGGCGAGGCGCATCGAAAAACAGCTAGGGATTGGTTGAAGGGAGGAAAAGCGGACTCGCGCGGGCGAATGCTGGGGGCGGATGGCGCGAAAGTTAAGATGCTTGGGAAAAGGGCGGAAAATTAGCGGGCATTCAATTTTGGGACGTCGGAGGCGCGGTCCAATTTAAGAGTGCGGTAACTACTCATACGGGAAAAATAGTGTCCGAGCTTTGATAGTGCGCTAAGTGATATTCGAGCTGCGATATTAATTAAGATTTGTGAAATTGAAAGTGACTAATAAAGTAAAACTATTGCGATCGCAACTCGAATCCGTTAACGAAATGAAGTATTTCGGGGTATATCGGTGGAAACGCATAACGGTGGCAACAAAAACCTATATACCTTTCAACAGACTTCGGTCTGGATGACCTTTGATTGTATTTAATAAGGTCGGCGTTTTATATCATTACGCTAAACAATACACTATTTTCGACGGAGTAATGGGGGAGAGACAGTTGTCTCCCTAGTGAAAGTTGAAGATAGGTCAGACACCATTTAGCTGGAGGTAGACCCGTATGACCCAGTCCAATTTCGAGTCTACCTCCCTACACACAGTGTAGTGATAGGAAAATAACACACTGAGTATACTGGCTCGACTGATAGAACATTTCGGAGTTAGTTGCTTTCAGGGGCAATGCGACTCTCACAACTCACCACGAAGTTAAGTTAAATGTGGCTTGGGCCTAGATTGCAAAGTACACAAGTAGGGACTGTTAGTTCGACAAAATATAGGCATTTTCAAGTGAGGAAAGCTGTAGGAATCTATAGGTAGGCGGATATATATATTGTTAGTTAAGGGAGGGCAAGGTGTTTGCACGCTGTGCGTACATGGGATGGGTGCTTGAGCCGCGAGGCCAGGCTGGATTGATTCAGACTGATAAGGTAGGGGTAATTAAGTTACGGTGCTGAATAAAATTATGATGAGGTGATGTGGGTCCTATCTAGGCAAGTAATCTGTTACCGCAGGCCGATGAAATTCTAATTGTTTTCCTAAAGTTGTTGCCAATTAATTATTCATTTTAAATAATTAACAGAAGTGTGATAGTATCGTGCCATCATTACTTTGGAATACCTAAAAGGTCTGGACTGGTTACCTATTACAAGAAAAATACTAAAAGTTATAGCAAATAAGCATAGCTGTGCTGTGATGTTTGATTTCTAATACTGAAATGACCAAACAGGCATTTTTTAGCTTTCCCTGGGATGCGATACGATCTCATATTGCTACACTCTTCAAGGTATTAAAAGTATACATCCGATACCTATTAGTAAAATATAAGGTGATACAAACTGAACAACTAAAACCAGTTTAGAACCTAGGTTAGAAATATTACAAGCTATGAGCTTCTAATATGAGACAATCTGAGACATAGAAATAATTGATTGATAACAACCTGCTAATTAGCCTGATAATAAATAGTCTACTAATACCATTTGAATTCACCTCAATGGTCTAAGACCTCTTAAGATATGTAAGTACTTACTTCTAATAATGTGAAACATAGAAATATTTGATGGGAACAATCTAAATCAATCAGACTAATACCTAGTACAGTCTAATTTATACCTATTAAAGTGAGTAAAAGATAACTTCTAAATGTAATTGATTCAACGATTAACAGGGATAATTAACTACCTAATTTAATACCTACTAAAAGTATACTAACTATGATTTGGTAGGCTATCAAATTAACCACTCAGTCTGAGAGACAGGGGTGGAAGTTAATGGAAAAATAATTAACTTAAGTTCACTTCCTAAAAGTCAAGGATATTGAATAAATTAAACATCCTTCAATAAACTTGAGATGTACTAATACTTTATAATATCTGTATAACGAACACTAAGAGTAAACCAAAGTAATTTACTTCAAATGATAGTATTCTATTTAAGTTCACTTCCTAAAAGTCAAGGATATTGAATAAATTAAACATCTTTCAATAAACTTGAGATGTACTTATACTTTATAAGATCTGTATAATGAACACTAAGAGTAAACCAAAGTAATTTACTTCAAATGATAGTATTCTATTTAAGTTCACTTCCTAAAAGTCAAGGATATTGAATAAATTAAACATCTTTCAATAAACTTGAGATGTACTTATACTTTATAAGATCTGTATAATGAACACTAAGAGTAAACCAAAGTAATTTACTTCAAATGATAGTATTCTATTTAAGTTCACTTCCTAAATGAGTAGGATATTGAATGAACCAAACATCCTTTAATAAACTTAAGATGTGATAATCTGCCAATGCAGCCAATCCAATGTAGTTATATTGGAACTTTATAAGACCTGTATAATAAATACTAAGAGTAAATAAAAGTAATTTTACCTGTATTAATAGCATTCTATTTTAGCCACCACCTGAAGTGGCGTTTGATTAAATTATCCACCCTTTATAGAACTGAATATTAATTTTCTAATAAGACAAAAGGGACAGTTAGTTAATACTGTTACATTGTGATCTATTTATAACGGACACAATAATCAGAGAAATAAGTGTGTCCGGTAGAATGCTGGCCTTCCACCTCTGTTCAATAAGTGAAATCATAAGACATAAGTTATTGCATTGAATAATTAAGTTCTTAATGTGAAAAGGATATTTGGATGATAGCAAGCCTTGAGATAAACTCTATTGATTTATGTGGAATAATAAGAATTTAAATTGCTAACACATAGTTCATAATGTAAAATGAAATTAAATTTTGAGGAGAGATGTAAATTCTCAGTTTTAAAGAATTAAAGGCACAAGCTAATAATTAAAGTTAAAGCCAATGTGACGGAACTATAATTAAACCATGAGATGTATAGTACGCTATGGAGCGGCGGTGGGGCTCATAAATTGCACCAGGCTTCTTATGTATCATGCTACTGATAATAAATAATAATACCTGCAAGCTAAGCTATCATCTGATTACCTTTGAGTGGTTACAAATCTTCCCCGCAGCTGCAGTGAAGGATTTAAGTCACAGTTCAGACGGAGTCATTGCTAGGCTACACATATCTATGATATGATTTATAGACGGGTAGGTAATTAGGTCAGGAGAAAATAATTTAACACAGGGATAAGCCAATTACTAAACTTTTACGAAAGAACTTGAGTTACTTAAATGCGGTTAACAACGGAGGGTTCACTAGACGATCTGGCCAAAATAGTAGTTATTATAATATTACATTGCTTGACTGAAATTCACTGCAAATAGAATTAAGCTATGCTAAGGTTTCATCATCATACAAACAATACGCACTACACAAAACTACAAACACAACCATTAGATTGTAGATAAATTAGGTTAAATAGTTTTAAGAAATAGATAATAAGTTAAGTTAAGGTAAAAGCGGCGATGATGTGTGTATGTATTATAAGCAGTGGTCGGAGTAGGTATATTGAATTAAGGTCACTGACATCAAACGTATATGTTAATATGGATACTCCTCCGAGTTTCCGGATTATTATGATAAAAATACCGAAACATCGAAATTATTACATGAAACTAGTTAAAAATGTATCAATACTCTCAACGCTATGCTGCTAGTGGCGCTGGTCTCCATCTCTAATGTTGGCCGTATCCATTGTCTCAATCTCGCAAAAGAAAAGAAATCACGTCTTAAATTATTATTAGTGATTTTTTTTTGTTAATCTTTAAATATCTTGGAAACGGTGCGTCCTACGCTAAAATGGACGAAATTTTGTCCCCCCTTTATAAAACCCCCGTCTAACGCTAACCAACCATCACGATGGTACAATTATTAATAATTGTCGCTTTTTAATAATTATTTAGGGTAAGTAACGATTAACTAGTTTAGGAAATGTAGTTTATAGATTTGTTGGGCTTATTTCCCCTTTGGAACTCATTGACTCACTTGGCCGCACATTTGGTCGTTGATTGTAGAGGTTAAGTCACTCTCACACAGGCCGGTCAACGGATAGGTGACCAAAGCTTTATTGTTTCGACCTGTTGGCTAATGTTGAGCCGGCTCTTTGGCCTAAATAAAAGTGTAAGGCCTAAGTAAAAAATCAAAATGTAGAACTTGTAACCGATGAGGATTAAAAATAATTATTTTTAATAAAACTGTAATAATGATTATTTGTATTAACAATAAACAATTTTGTTTGCTTACATATGGTTTTTTATTTTATTACTCTATTTACCAAATTTTTGGAAACTCCGGTACATTCCGGAAGAAATGCATGTCCATGTTATGATATCATGACGCAAGTATCTAAAATCAATATACCTACTCCGACCACTGATTATAAGGTAGACTAGGCATTAGGTTTAGGTGGGCGGAGAAGTTACACTCTGCTGTCGCTGGCGAGATCATGTTGGGGATGGAATATTACATTCCCTACACTGAATCGCGAATGCGCCAAAGCTGTTGAACTTAAACAGGCGGCGTATCGCGCTTGGACCAAGGCTCGCACGCTCAACGATCGTAACATCTCTTCAATTAAGGTAGTCTTCAACAAGGCTACCAAAGTCTGCAAGAGAGCTCTCTCGAGAGCGAATGCCCAGCGCGTTGCTCGCGTTGGCCAAGAGCTGTTGTCGCACCCAACGGGTAGCCGAAGTTATTGGCGACTGGCCAAAGCGGTGCAAGCCAACTTTTGCGCGCCTTCTCTGCCCCCACTGCGGTACCCTGATGGCTCGTTGGCCCATCGGCCGCTAGACAAGGCTAACCTCTTAGCGAAGCTCTTTGCGGCGAATTCGCGTATCGATGACTGCGGCGCGGAACCACCTACCATCCCTCACTGTGGTTCCACAATGCCTGACGTCCAAATCAGACAACGTGTCCGTGCCGTGCTGCAGTCACTTGATGTGCGGAAGGCTAGCGGTCCTGACGGTATACCGGCAGTCGTCCTTAAAAAATGTGCTCCCGAGTTGTCTCCAGTACTGACACGCCTATACCACCTCTCGTACTCTACTGGAATTGTGCCGGAGGCTTGGAGAAAGGCGAACGTCCAGCCGGTCCCCAAAAAAGGGGATAGGTCTGACCCAGCCAACTATCGACCTATTGCTGTCACCTCTGTCCTTTGCAAGGTTTTTGAGCGAATCATAAACAGACAACTCATTCGCTACCTAGAAGATCACTCCCTGATTCATGATCGACAATACGGGTTCAGACCGAAACGATCAACGGGTGATCTCCTGGCGTTCATAACACACCTGTGGGGTGAAGCAATGGATAAGCATGGAGAAGCACTGGCTGTTAGCCTGGATATCTCCAAGGCTTTCGATCGAGTTTGGCATCGTTCGCTTCTCTCCAAGCTTTCGTCATACGGCTTGCCACCTCGCCTATGCGATTGGGTCGCCGGGTTCCTGCATGAGCGCAGCATTCGCGTACTCTGCGAAAGCAGTGCCTCACAGTCTCTGCAGGTGAACGCCGGAGTGCCGCAGGGTTCTATAATATCGCCCACGCTGTTCCTTCTGCATATCAATGATATGTTATCCTTGGGTAACATTCATTGCTATGCAGACGACAGTACAGTACATCGGCGTTATTTGGGTCACCCTGCGGCAAAGCAGGTTGATGTAGTGGAGTCGAGACGGAAGATTGTCATTGAGCTGGACGAGGAGTTAGACCGCATTTATAAATGGGGCTCTGATAACCTGGTCCAGTTCAATGCCAAAAAAACACAGGTCTGCGCTGTCACGGCTAAAAAGTCCGCATTTCTCCCCTAACCCTCCTTCCAGAGCAACCTATTACCCATCCAGACTGGTCTCAGTCTCTTAGGTATGGACATACACAGCGACCTCAACCCGAAGAGCTATATTGAGAGCATTATAACCACAGCCTCACGTAAACTCGGAATCCTGAACAAGGTGAAGCGGTTCTTCGCGCCGGAGCAACGTTGTCTTTTGTATAAGACTCAGGTGCGCTCCTGCGTGGAGTATTGCTCTCATCTTTGGGACGGATCCGCCAAGTACTTGCTCGAAGCTCTTGACAGTTTGCAAAGACGTGCTGTCCGTATTATCGGTAACGATGACGTTACGACCAGTCTGGAGCCGTTACAGCTACGTAGGGACATTGCTTCCCTTAGTGCTTTTTACCGCCTTTACCACGGTGAATGCTCTGAGGAGCTCTTTGACCTCATCCCTCCCTCTCTTTTCCTTTCCAGATCGACGCGTGCAGGTGTTAGAAGCCACCCTCATACCGTGCTGACCATCAAAACACGTACCAAAAAGTTTGGACAATCGTTCTTTTGCCGAACTGCCCGTATGTGGAATGCGCTTCCCGCACACGTGTTTCCTTCCTCTTTCTCTCCCGGGTTATTTAAGCGGGGCGTGAAAAAGCATTTATGCAGGCCGCCATAGTGAGAGCGTTCGGCATAGCGTGGTAGCGCTGTGACGAACGCTTTCACTTCTTGGGCTTCACTGGCTGCTTTTCATCAGGCAGAGTGAAGCCGCTATGGCGTGCCACAAAAAAAAAAAAAATGTAAAAATGTAACATGTTCCTAATTTTCAGTTTCCTAGGTACAGTATTTTTAACCGCCTATGTGGTATAGTGGCTAAGCCACCGGTTTCAGACCCAGAGGTCCCGGGTTCGATTCCCAGCGGGGGGTACATCATTGTGTGCTCGGTTTGGTTAATGGTAGGGCCGTTAAGTCCGCCTGGCTAGCTACCACCATCTTATCTAAGTCTGTCGCCATAACAACGATGTTTATAGCATTGTTGTGTTCAGACAGTTTGAGTTAAGATAGCCAGTTCCTCAGTGGTGTAGGATTCCGAAGTGCGCTTCCACATTCAGCCTTATCGTGACTTACCATCAGGTGAGATGAAGGCCAAGCGCTTACCCGTTGTTGAATAAAAAAGTATTGTGTGGCTCATCTTGGCATGGCCACCATCACCAACTCTAAATCTGACTTTATAGAAAGTAAGTCGATAGTTTGTCGAAGTATGTCGCCAAATATCAGAGTTTGTCGGTCTACCGTTCAAAAGTTATAAGGGGTCATTAGTGGCCACTTGTATCTCAAAAACTACAAGTCGTAGCGAAGATCTGATTACTCCAATAGTATGTCGAGAGTATGTCGAAGTATATCAGAGTTTGTCGGTCTACCGTTCAAAAGTTATAAGGGGTCATTGGTGGCCATGCCAGGATGAGCGCTCATCCTGGCATGGCCACCTGTATCTCAAGAACTACTGGTCGTAGCGAAGATCTGATTGCACTGTAACGGTACAGAATGAATGGTATCCGTCCGTTAGTAAGGAATGTATGGGAGTAGCACTAAAATAAATATTAATGCGTAGCACCATTAATATAATAAGCATGAAAAAGGGAATAATAAACTAGTTCAGAATAATGGTCAGTGGCTTTATCTTTAGTTTGAATTTCGCGGGGACTGCTCTGTGTGCCCCTTGCGACATAGGCGCCGTCTAGCGTGAGTTATTTACTTGAGCTTCGCGTAAGGTTGCTAGTTTGACTATGGTCCAGGGCTTTATCTTTAGTTTGAATTTCGCGGGGACTGCTCCGTGTGGCCTTGCGAGGTTGGCAAGCCGGTGCACATACGGGCGGGCGCCACCTATGGTCGGAATACGGAACTTTTTAGAATTTCACAAAATACAGGATTATTGGCTTAAGTGGATGATTATTGAGAGGGAATTGTTAATAGAAGGCTACATTTAGATATTCAAACATGTAATATTGGCTATCTGACGAGATTTGGTTGAATTATGGAAAAACTTTAGAATTGCGCGGCGAACGGCGGCAATGAGCGAGCGAGAGGTTGGGAAAAAGATAGAAAGAGAGGTAGGATGTTATCTCCACGTGGCGCAACGCGAAGTTCGCGTATAACAAATAATAAGCGACGCGAAGGCGAGGCGCATCGGGAAACAGCTAGCGATTGGTTGAAGGGAAGAAAAGCGGAGAGTTGGGGAGGGATGTTAGGCGCGCGTGGCGCGAAAGTTAAGATGCTTGGAAAAAGGGAGGAAAATTAGCGGGGCATTCAATTTTTAGACGTCGGAGGCGCTGTCCGATTTAAGAGTGCGGTAAAAACTCATACGGGAAAACGAGCGTCCGAGCCTTTTTAGCGCGCTAAGTGATATTTGAGTTGCGATTTTAACTAACATTGGTTGTGAAATAGAAGTGAATATTAAAGTAAAATTCTTGCTATCGCGACTCGAATAACTATAACAGAATGAAGTATTCTGGATCACATTAGTGGACACGAGTAACGGTGCCAACAAAAACTAATGTGGTTTCAACAGACTTCGGTCTGGAGGCATTTGGCTGTATTCAATAATGCCGGCGTTATCTGATAAAACGCTAAATAATACACTATCTTCGAGAGAATAACGGGGGAGAGACAGTTGTCTCCCTAGTGAAAATTGAAGATAGGTCAGACACCAATTAGCTGGAGGTGGGCACGTACAACCCCGTCCAAAACCGTCCCGCCTCCTTACATACAGTGTAGTGTCAGGTTTTACACTCTGAGTATACTGGCTCGATTGATAGTCCATTTAGAAGTCTGTTGCTTGCAGGGGCGACTCGGCTTACACAACTCACCACGAAATTAAGTTAAATGTGGCTTGGGCGTTTCGAGGCGAGTTCGACAAAATATAGATATTTCAAGTGAGGAAAGCTGTAGGAGTCTATAGGTAGGCGTTTCTATATAATTGTTATGAGGAAGTGAGGGGAGAGTACGGTGTGAGCACGCTGTGCGTACATAAACTAGGTACGTGGGCCGCGGGGCCAGGCTAGATTAATTCAGACTAATAAGGTAGGGATAATTAAGTTACGGTGCTAAATAAAATTTACGATGAAATGATGTGGGTCCTATCTAGGCATGTAATCTGTTACCGTAGGCCGATAAAATTCTAATTGTTTTCCTAAAGTTGTTACCAATTAATTATCCATATTAAATAATTAACAGAAGTATGGTAATTTCGTACCGTCATTACTTTGGTATACCTAAAAGTCTAGACTGGTTTCCTATTACAAGAAAAATACTAAAAGTTATAGCAAATAAGCATAGCTGTACTGTGATGTTTGATTTCTAATACTGAAATGACCAAACAGGCATTTTTAGCTTTCCCTGGGGTACAATACGGCCTTATATTGCTACACTCTCCAAAGTATTAAAAAATATACATCCGATACCTATTAGTAAAATATAAGCTGATACTTACTAAACAACTAAAACCAGTTCAGAACTTGGTTGGGTCGTTGAAGCTGCGAATCCACCTTAAGACTTTAAAAGCTATGAGCTCCTACTATTATGAAACATAGAAATAGTTAATTGATAACAACCTACTAATTAGCCTGATAATACAGTCTACTTATACCATTTGAGTTCGCCTTAATGGTCTAAAGCCCTTATAAGTCATGTACTTACTTCCAATTAATTATTTAAATTAAATTATATGACAAAAGAGGAAAACTCTTGCGAAATGTTTGTTAATAAAATGAAATTAAATGAATGTAAAAATAGCTTTAGCAAAAGCCCATGTCAAATATTAAATTTAAAAAATGTACAATCTTTAAACATTGTCCACCAGAACATCCAAGGAATGATGGGCAAAGATTTAGAGATTGAATTGTTCATGAACTGTAATAAAATTGATATTCTTTGCATAACAGAACACTGGCTTAAAGACCATCAGTTCATGTTCAATTTTAAGAATCATTTGGTAGGAAGTTCGTTCAGTCGAGGAAATGCAATACATGGTGGCTCCTTAATTATTGTTAGTAAGAAGTTTAAATTAAAGGAACGCAAAGACATAGTGAGCCTCTCGGTTGAGCGAACAATAGAAATAGCTTGTGTGGAGTTGGAGCAGTTTGTTGTATTAAGTGTGTACAGACCTCCTTCAGCATCATATGATTATTTCGAAAAAGTTATGGATGAGGCATTACATAAAGTCCGTAATGTAGGTAAAACAATAATTGTTTGCGGGGATTTTAATATTAATTTGTTAGAAAATTCCACGATGTCAACTAAAATTAAAAACCTGTTTCTATCATACAACTTGAATAATTTATTTTTGGAGCCGACAAGAATAACTGCCACTTCGGCCACCTGTATTGATAACATATATACAAATGTAAAACCACTGGCTAAGCAAATTATTAATAACCTGGACTCTGATCATTGTGGCCAAATGGTCAGCTTTCCACACCAGCGTAAACAAGTGACGAAAAAGAATATCACTGTTGTACCAAAAACTGCAGGTCGGCTGGAACGCTTTAAAAGCAATCTAGATACAAAATTAAATTATTTAGAATACAATGACAACCCTAATGTCTTTTATAATAATTTTTTTAACATTTATTGTTCAGAATTTAATAAAACTTTTATTCCAAAAAGATGTCAGTTAGTGGTACTGTAACTTTTAATGAATGGGCTACAATTGGTATTCACAGAAGTAGGAAACGCCTTTATGAACTTTATGGTGAACGCAACTATAACACCAGCGATGACTTCAAATTATATGTTAAAAATTATTCAAAGTTATTCAAAAGAGTATGTCGATTAGCCAAGGCAAACTATCTGAGTTCTAAGATTAAGAATAGGAATGACAAAATAAAAATGACATGGAATATTATAAATAGTGAAACAGGAAAGGTCAAAAGTCGTAATAATGAGTACAATTTAAATTGTGATAATAAAACCTTGACTTCTGATGCTGATGTTGCTGCAGCATTTGAGAGGTTTTTTACTGACATTCCAGTTTCAACTACAAAAGCCTTGATTTCCTCCCCCACTGTAGCTGAATCTGTTTTGAAGGAGAATGTTAAAGATTGTGAAAATAATTTCAGTTTTCAAAAAATTTGTGTTATAGATATAATAAAAACATTTAACACTCTCAATAAAAAGAAAACTGCCGATCTGTGGGGTAATTCCGTGGACGTCGCTAAATCTGTAATTATGACAATAGCTCCAGTTTTAGCTTTAATGAATGCATTGACTGTGGTGTTTTTCCTGACCTCATGAAATATAGTAAAATAATTCCATTATTTAAATCAGGTAGCACTTCTGACCCCTCTAACTTTAGACCTATTTCTGTGCTACCCACATTTAGTAAAATTTTTGAAAAGTTAATGCTAGATCAAATGCAAATTCATTTTTATAAAAATAAACTTTTACATTGTAAACAATATGGTTTTACTAGGGGTCGCTCTACAACTGACGCCGGTGTTGAGCTTTTAATCCAAATATTTGATACCTGGGAGGAATCACAGGATGCCCTAGGGGTATTTTGTGATTTATCCAAGGCTTTTGATTGTGTTTTACATGAAACTTTGGTCAGGAAGCTTAACCACTATGGAATTAGGGATGCTTCTTTGAGCCTTATGATCTCATACTTGAGGAACAGGATTCAAAAGGTCGACATTAACGGTAAAAGATCTCCGGGATCAGTGGTTAAAATGGGAGTTCCGCAGGGTTCAATACTTGGTCCATTCTTGTTTTTGGTTTATATTAATGACTTACCTTATTTTGTAAAAGACAGTCATGAGATAGTATTGTTTGCTGATGATACTTCACTTTTATTCAAAGTGAAACGACGACACCCAAATTATGACGATGTGAATAATGCGGTCTCAAAGATTGTTCACTGGTTTAGTGTTAATAACTTGCTATTAAACGAGGGAAAAACCAAATGTGTAAGATTTGTATTGCCTAATGTTAAGCAGGTAATAACTAGTGTACAAATTAAAGATAAGAATGTGAATCCTGTGGACACCACTGTGTTTCTAGGCATCACGTTGGATGCCAAGCTTCAGTGGGGCCCACATATAGCTAAATTGTCGAATAGACTTAGCTCTGCGGCTTATGCAGTAATGAAGATCCGTCAGTTAACTGACGTTGATACAGCTAGATTAGTTTATTTCAGTTACTTTCATAGTGTAATGTCGTACGCCATTTTACTGTGGGGAAATGCTGCCGACATTCAAACTATCTTTGTGCTGCAGAAGAGGGCTATTCGAGCAATATATAACCTACAGGCTGGTGACTCTCTCAGAGAGAGATTTAAGGATATAAGTATAATGACAGTTGCATCACAATATATTTATGAAAATCTTGTGTATGTTCATAAAAATATTGAAATGTTTTCAAAAAACAATGATATTCACAAATTAAATACTAGAAGTAAGAACAAATTAGCAGTGCCTTATACTAGGCTCCATAAAATAAATAATTCTTTTAAGGGTCTGTGTGTACGATTATACAACAAAGTACCAAATGATATTCAGAAATTAGATCTTGATAAATTTAAAATCAAAATCAAAGAAAAGCTTTATAAAAAAGCTTATTATAAAGTGTCGGATTATACAGAAGACAAAACAGCTTGGGTCTGAAATGCTCCAAGTACCTACTCCAACAGCTAATTCTACAATTCTCAACAGCTCTAATTGCCTATAATTAATTTATATAGAGCACCATATTTAATTAAACTATTTACATTCAAATTCATATTTTGTATTTTGTGACCTGGTAACGACATATAATATATATATATTTTGTAAATGTCGTTGCTTCTGTGCGCTGTGGTTTCTTGCGCCCGTTCTTTGCCACAGTTAAAAAATGATGTCCTGAATGGGTGGTAGGTTAAAAAATATTTGGACGTTTCAAAGTACTTATTAATTGAGTTTATTGAATAAATATATTTTGACTATTGACTATAATAATATGAAACATAGAAATAATTGATTGATAACAACCTACTAATTAGCCTGATAATACAGTCTACTTATACCATTTGAATTCACCTTAGGTAATGGTCAAAGACCTCCTAAGTTATGTAAGTACTTACCTCTAATAATATGAAACATTGAAATATTTGATGGGAACAATCTAAATCAATCAGACTAATATCTAGTACAGTCTGCTTTATACCTATTAAGGTGAGTAAGGGATAACTTCTAAATATAATTGATTCAATGATTAACAGGGCTAATTACCTGATTTACTACCTACTAAAAAAATATACTAACTATGATTTAGTAGTCTATCAAATTAACCACTCAGTCTGAGAGACAGGGGTGGAAGTTAATGGAAAAATAATTAACTTAAGTTCACTTCCTAAAAGTCAAGAATATTGAATAAATTAAACATCTTTTAATAAACTTGAGATGTACTTATACCTTATAAGATCTGTATAATGATCACAAAGAGTAAACCAAAGTAATTTACTTCAAATGATAGTATTCTATTTAAGTTCACTTCCTAAAAGTTAAGGATATTGAATAAATTAAACATCTTTTAATAAACTTAAGATGTGATAATCTGCCAATGCAGCCCATACAATGTAGTTATATTGATACTTTATAAGATCTGTATAATACACACTAAGAGTGAACCAAAGTAATTTTACTTCAAATGATAGTATTCTATTTAAGTTCACTTCCTAAAGGAGTAGGATATTGAATAAATCAAACATCCTTTAATAAACTTAAGATGTGATAATCTGCCAATGCAGCCAATCCAATGTAGTTATATTGGAACTTTATAAGACCTGTATAATAAATACTAAGAGTAAATAAAAGTAATTTTACCTGTATTAATAGCATTCTATTTTAGCCACCGCCTGAAGTGGCGTTTGAATAAATTATCCACCCTTTATAGAACTGAATATTAATTTTCTAATAAGACAAAAGGACAGTCAGTTAATATTGTTACATTGTGATCTCTTTATAATAGACACAATAATCAGAGAAATAAGTGTGACCTATTGGATGCTGGCATCCCACCTCTGTTCGATAAGTGATATCATAAGACATAAGTTATTGCATTGAATAATTAAGTTCTTAATGTAAAAAGGATATTTGGATGATAGCAAGCTCTAAGATAAACTCTTGATTCATAAAGAAATAATTGAATATAGAAACTAGTAAATAATAACTTTCATATGTAAGATGAAATTAAATTTTGATGAAAGATGTAAATTCTCAGTTTAAAGAATTAAAGCCACAGGCTAATTAAAGTTAAAGTCAATCTGGTCAGAGCTGATATTAAACAATGAGCCGTTCAGCATGCTAATAGCGGGGCGGGGCTATTAAATTACCAGTATCTTCAAATATGTCATATATTTCCACAAGACTTTCACGTAAATTGCACAAGACTTCTTATGTATCATGCTATTGTTAATAAATAATAATACCTGCAAGCTAAGCTATCATCTGATTATCTTTGAGTGGTTACAAATCTTCCCCGCAGCTGCAGTGAAGGATTTAGGTCACAGTTCAGAGGGAGTCATTGCTAGGCTACACATATCTATGATATGATTTATAGACGGGTAGGTAATTAGGTCAGGAGAAAATAATTTAACACAGGGATAAGCCAATTACTAAACTTTCACGAAAGAACTTGAGTTACTTAAATGCGGTTAACAACGGAGGGTTCACTAGACGATCTGGCCAAAATAGTATTTATTATAATATTACATTGCTTGACTGAAATTCACTGCAAATAGAATTAAGCTATGCTAAGGTTTCATCATCATACAAACACTACGCACTCCACAAAAACTCCAAACACAACCATTAGATTGTAGATAAATTAGGTTAAATAGTTTTAAGAATTAGATAATAAGTTAAGTTAAGGTAAAAGCGGCGATGATGTGTGTGTGTATTATAAGGTAGAATAAGGTAGAGACTTAGGGTTAGGGCGAGAAGTTACAGCACCAATAGTATGTCGAGAGTAAGTCGAAGTATGTCGCCAAATATCAGAGTTTGTCGGTTTACCGTTCAGAAGTTATAAGGGGTCATTGGTGGCCATGCCAGGATGAGGCTCATCCTGGCATGGCCACCTTATATCTCAAAAACTACAAGTCGTAGCGAAGATCTGATTACACCAATAGTATGTCGCCAAATATCAGAGTTTGTCGGTCTACCGTTCAAAAGTTATAAGGGGTCATTGGTGGCCATGCCAGGATGAGCGCTCATCCTGGCTTGGCCACCTGTATCTCAAAAACTACTGGTCGTAGCGAAGATCTGATTTCACCAATAGTATGTCGAGAGTATGTCGAAAAACTCCAGTTTGTCGGTGCTTCTATGAAGAGAAAAATCAATTTTTAATTTTCCTATAGGCGATGTACAATCGCGTGCATAAAGTTTCCGATGCTTGGATAATAGACAAATAGTTCATTCAATATAAACCATCACAGGTTTATATTGAATGAAATAAATGCCTACTTATTGACGTCGAAAACTAATAAAATAACAGTTAACTATCATTTAGTTAAATCTAAACAATAGTTAGATTCAGTAGAATCTAGCATCAGTTCCAATTTAATCAATCACGCATGAAATTTCGCAAAATGTACAATAGTGTCTATAATCAATCATAATAATACTGAACCTTGAGAAACCAACTTATGTACATAAGTTGATAATACATACAGATGGAAGTGCCATTCACCCAGAATCCTCAACTACTGAGGAACTGGCTGTTTCTTGCATCTTATCTACAATTGCCGGAATATAACAATGCTACACGAACATTGATGTTATGGCGACATATTTACATAAGATGGTGGTAGCTTATCTATCTGCTGTTGAAGCACCCTTTTTGTCGCTGTTACAACGGGTAGGATTCCGAAGCCAGCAAGTCAACATCCCCAAACTTTTAAATTTATTGGATTTGATATTTTGTAAAGGGTTAATTGACCTGCGGTCGTCTATACCTTAGTTAGTAGTTACCTATCTCATTGATATTTTCAAATAAAGCATATTACACTTACATATTTTTTTATTAGTATCCCCTTTTTTAAATAACCTATTGTAATGTTTGTAACTCTCTACTCAACTAACACAAACAATGGTTTGTTTTTAATCTATAAAACAGATAACAAAATGTACAGTTCTAAATTGCGCCTATTCGCTATTAGCCCATATAAAGAAATGCAATGATAAAATATAAGTCTAAATTATGACACCAAAATCAAGGTAACCATATATCAGGTAACGCTTTATTTTCGGTGAACTAATGTTTTGCATGATTATAAGCATCTGAAACATACATACACATCGAAGTTCCGTTCTTCGTTCAACAGTTTGTGTTCATTAAATAGCCGAATAAAAATTATTTAATGCTCGTGTACGCGATTGTACTATTTGCTGTTGTATGGAAAAAAGAAGTTGATATAACTTTTCCTAGAAGCACCGACAAACTCTGGAGTTTTTTCGACAAACTTCGACATACTCTCGACATACTATTGGTAAAATCAGATCTTCGCTACGACCAGTAGTTTTTGAGATACAGGTGGCCATGCCAGGATGAGCGCTCATCCTGGCATGGCCACCAATGACCCCTTATAACTTTTGAACGGTAAACCGACAAACTCTGATATTTGGCGACATCTTTCGACTTACTCTCGACATACTATTGGTGAAATCAGATCTTTGCTATGACCAGTCGTTTTTGAGATACAGGTGGCCATGCCAGGATGAGCGCTCATCCTGGCATGGCCACCAATGACCCCTTATAACTTTTGAACGGTAGACCGACAAACTCTGATATTTGGCGACATACTTCGACATACTATTGGTGAAATCAGATCTTTGCTATGACCAGTAGTTTTTGAGATACAGGTGGCCATGACATGATGAGCGCTCATCCTGGCATGGCCACCAATGACCCCTTATAACTTTTGAATGGTAGACCGACAAACTTTGATAGGTACTTGGCGACATACTATCGACATACTTTCTATAAAGTCAAATTTAGAGTTGGTGATGGTGGCCATGCCAAGATGAGCCACACAAAAGTATTTTAAAGAAATTAAAGTTTATAACTTTTTCATACTAAAAGTATGCGTTTTAGCCGACCGAATTAAGTTGATTCCTTAACATGGGATATATAACTAGGTATTGATCAACAAATTTTGGTATTTGCTAACAAATTAAACATAATGTTTAATTTGTAACTAAATCGGTGCGTTATTTGAAGCCGATCTGAAGGAATTATCCCGCTGGGGTCACGGACACAAGTGTCGCTGGCGCCATGTACAACGGATATTAGCTCTGGTGTCGTAACATAGGGAGTACGAAACTTCAAAATACCAATCTTCGATCGATCGGAATCGGTTTCAAGAGTAAGGGGACTCGCTGCCGCTGCTGGGGTCACGGACATGCTCCCTTTATACAAATTATGAAAAATGAAAGACATGTGTTCAAAGTATAGTATTATTTATAGGTAAGTAGGTACTTAATATTTCAAAACATCTATAAGTACCTATGTTAAAACATCTAAAATAAATAAAAAAATGTACATCAGTACAGAATAGCATCAGAAAGGTACTTATGGTAATCTTCATAACAAAACAATGCAAAACAAAAAACATTTCTTTTAAAGTTATTAATAAAAACTTACATAAATCAAACTTATCTAATCTTAATCTAAGTTGAAATACTTGCAAACCACGTGAGTGTCAAGTTGGCAGACACACCACGGAATTAGACGGTTTTGACTGTGTCAAAAAATTGTGTATAAATAGTGATAAATAGTGACGTATAGCATATAAATAGTGATACTATGGTTCAAAAGATATTTGAGTATCTTGGTGTGCCTGCTAACTTGACGTCAAGATAGCAGGCACCATAAGAAATACAGTTCGTATCAATGTGATTTATATGTCAAAAAACTGTGCATAAATAGTGAATCGTATACGCAAAATTTCAACAATTGTACTTCATCATTACAAACCGAGATATTACGGTCTCTAAGTGGGCTGCCAACTTGACGATTCTTGCGATGGCGATTCCAGAGAAACGGGTTGAAGGTTTAAACAAATAAATACATAAAAAAAATGTGTGTGAAATTGTGAATCTTTCAATATCAATAAAAAAAGAATTCTTCTTTGCTATTTTCCAAAAATCTAATGTAAACTTTTACCATACATTCGACTTCAAGTACAATCGTGCATAATTTAATTTATTGACTTAAGATACTGACATAAAGTTTAATTATTTTTAATTCAAGTCATAAAATTACACTTAAATCTACCGTTGTAATGTCAGTTTCACGTTATTTCTATGAAACTTATGTCAAGCAATTTGTAATTTTAGTGACTCGAATTAAAAGTCTCGGATAGTGGTGGACGAGCAAGTGTCGCTAACGACCAAGAGATGGCGTGATATTGTTTACGTGCGGTGAGCCGGTGATACGAGAATCGTGCGCGAAAAGTTTTTTTGTTTGTGTTGAAATTGGTAAGCAGTGAGTACATTTGCATCAGAAGTGAAAGTGTTTAAATCGTTTAATAACAACCTACATTTTTATAGGTACGCAGCTTATTTTCTATTATGGTACATATTTACAAAAAAGATATACCTAGGTACGGTCGGGGTCGCCGTCGCTTTACCACTTTGCAGCGATTTTCGTGTGAAGCGCACCGACCGCCCGGGTACCTACGTGCCCGTACCAAATAGACGACGCGGTGTGCAAGGGATTTTGACCTTTAGACTGGTAACGCGACGGAGTCCGCCATTGTATCTAATGTGAGGTAGATATTTTCTCAGTAATTCAAACTTTTCATATTTATCGACCAACATAATTAATCGCATTAAAGCTAGACGTTTATTATAATTGTTCAATGATTAACAATCTAAATATATTGCACTTCAATTGGTTTGCACATGCTGAGTGGTCAGATTTTAAAATGGAATATCGTAGAAGATACGTTTAGTTTGTAAATTATTGAACAACTGTGATAAACGTCTAGCTGACATGCACCTAATTGTGTTGGTCGAGTAATACGTATAACTTCATAAGTAGGTACTTACCTAGCTAATCTTTCGTAAAGTTAACTAAGGTTAAGTATATTCCTAGTGCATTAAATATTAATCTTACCTGCCTAGTCCTTTATGACTAATAAACAAAGAATGAGCTACGAATAGTTATTCCGTGTTTTGTCTCTTTTACTCTAATAAAAAATTACGTTTAAATGACAGGAACGGAACATTACAACGGTAGATTTAAGTGTAATTTTATGACTTGAATTAAAAATAATTAGACTTTATGTCAGCATCTTAAGTCAATAAATAAAATTGTGCACGATTGTACTTAAAATCGAATGTATGGTAGAAGTTTACATTAGATTTTTGGAAAATAGCAAAGAAGAATTCTTTTTTTATTGATATTGAAAGATTCACAATTTCACACACAATTTTTTCATGTATTTATTTGTTTAAACCTTCAACCCGTTTCTCTGGAATCGCCACCGCAAGAATCGTCAAGTTGGCAGCCCACTTAGAGACCGTAATATCTCGGTTTGTATTGAAGTACAATTGTTGAAATTCTGCGTATACGATTTACTATTTATGCACAGTTTTTTGACATATAAATCACATTGATACGAACTGTATTTCTTATGGTGCCTGCTATCTTGACGTCAAGTTAGCAGGCACACCAAGATACTCAAATATCTTTTGAACCATAGTATCACTATTTATATGCTATACGTCACTATTTATACACAATTTTTTGACATAGTCAAAACCGTCTAATTCCGTGGTGTGCCTGCCAACTTGACGCTCACCAAACCACAGGCAAGAAATGAACCTATTTCAATCAATTCATATTATACAATTAAAATCATTTATTAACATCTGCAATTTCATTAAGTATTACTTTTTTACATAACTTCTCGCTGGTGCTCGTTGGTAGCAAAAGTTTTATTAAATGGATTTTTTTACGGAGTTTTCGAATGAATGTAATATACATATTGATTGTTCGTAGGTAGGTAATTAGTAATTACAGGTAGATAAGGTAGGTACCTACCTACCTACTTTATACATTTGAATGAATGTAGGTTTTGTATTAATATTTATTATTCAAAACATAGTTTCACTTTTAAATAAGACTAACAACATCAACATGTAGAGATTTGTCAACTTTAATTTAAAGTTTAAAAGTCTCAACATGTTACAAGTCTCAATCAAAATCTCAATAATTTAAATGTATAAAGTACCTACCTACCTACACTGCTGTTCATGTTCTGAAAAATTGTTTGCATAAGCACCCAAGAATGCGTATTTAGTGTCCATAAATTAATTTTCATACATATTCTGTACTGAAAATTAATTTATGGTACCTACCTACAAACAATCAATACATATTACTTCCCTTCGAAAACTTATAAAGATGGTTTACACATTTCGGTACCTACCCATATTACAAAGTTCAAATTTTACAAACCATAAAGCTAATTTTCATAAAACGCATGCTAAAGGAAATTACAAAGATCGAAATAGTTCAAGCAAAAGTGCACAATTTATTACAGCCTTTGT
Organism: Scoparia ambigualis; assembly: GCA_963921215.1. Classification (NCBI taxonomy): domain Eukaryota; kingdom Metazoa; phylum Arthropoda; class Insecta; order Lepidoptera; family Crambidae; genus Scoparia; species Scoparia ambigualis. Next base: position 21,068,434 of record OY992526.1, read on the forward strand.
GTACGGCTCGGCTTTCATAAAACGCCATCTATCAAGTGTTTATAAACTAATTTTTATTTTCTTATTTGGTCTGTCAGAAAATCGCCCATTAGCTTATTATTCATGTTATTAAATTAATGATAATGAATGAATTACTCACCTAAGTATAAAAAAAACTTAATTATTTGTATCTTGCTGAGCAAATTTCCCACAAAATAAAAATAGGATAAAGCTTTGGAACTTTTAAATTATCCCATTATAATAACAACATATATAGAAAACAAGAAATAGCCTAACAAAAAATTAAAAGCAATAGCAAACCATAACCAGTTTACGAGATAATTTCACAATGGACTGATTTCAGTTATTATTTATTATTATTAATGAATTCAAAATTACTCATTAATTAGTACAAGTCTTATCAAATAAAATATTTTGTCAATGGCATAAAAAAGGTGTATGTAGTTGACTTTGTACTATAAAAGTAATTTCTTTATGCTTAGTCAAATTGTAAAAAAACATGATTGAAATGTAAAACAGTCATAAAAGTAATGAAAAAATAAAACAAGATTTAAATTTTTTTTTGCCTCGCAGTCAATTTGTCAAATTATAGTTACAGAAGAAGATAAACACGATTTCGATTGGAATAAGTAGTTAGTCAAAATTATAAAAAAAGTTGTTACAAAATATTTTACTTATTGAAATAGTTTAGTCTCTGTATGCATACTGCAATAAGTATAGTAATATTACTTATTATATTAATAATAGTAAGTAACATTATTATACTAATAATAATATAAGTCTCATAAAATGAAATTCCATTCCAAGGTTTAACTAACTCCTTTGTGGAACAAGCATAGGTACTTTTTTAAAGTCAGTTAATACTGGTATGAAGTTGTAGACAATGTAACTACAACTCCATACAATATATTGGATGCTTAAGTTCTGAAGCCAGTCCTCAAAAAGGTATTATGCCCTTAATTAATTAAAGTAGGTATACCCTTTAAACATAGACTAATAAATAATGTTAAACTACATCATCTACATAAACACAATTTTTTTTTGTTACTATCTAAAATTATTGTTTTTGTGATTAGACTTAAGTACTTGAGAAAGCATAATGAATTAGACTTGCATTTATTCGAGTAAAACTACCAAAGTACAGTCACGAGCAAAAATATGCAAACAATTGTAACCCTTACTACACACGCTCGTGGCGTACATGCCTAAGTCACTATAGGCGTTTTCTTTGGCAATAATTTAGAGATCATAATATTAGTAACTGCATTAATTGCATTAAGTATTACATACTATTGTAAACAAAAACATTTTGACCACTTTACCTTAAAAAAATAACTTTTACTTACTTATCAATAAAAATTAAGTCTTAGTGCCTAATTAATTTTGGTCTTGAGATCTTATGATATCAGTTCAAATGTGCAATCAAATGCACATAATTATAAAAAAACATGAAACACACTTTGGAATTCCATAAGATCTAACATTATTAATTCACATAATTATTCAATGAAGGAAGGCAGTCTTTACGAAAAGGCAGTGTCTAAAAAGTAGTAATATCATAGATAAAATCTCTAAAAAGATAAAAACTTAATAGTCAAAATAATCTTAGTGCATCACAACTTAAATCTAGATTGAATCCTGCTTAAAACATAAAATAAATATTTTTAACTTAGAAGGACATTAGGCATATATGCAGTGAATTAAATCTGGATTTAAATATTCCTTTGCACTATTCATCTTATGTCATTAACTTAATTTTTTACTTACTACTGTCCTTCTAAGTAAAAAAATATTTATATTATGTTTTAAGCAGGATCAATCTAGATTTAAGTTGTGCCTTATGTGCTAGTGCACATAAGGCACCATAAGGCACATAATTGCTTATCAAGGTGGCTACCAGTTTAGTACCTCTTTCTACCATTGCTCTTGACCCTGGTATTTTTCAAGGTGATGGTGGTGGACTGTAATGGCCGCCCGTTGTTGTTGCTCCGCAAAATAGGGCAGTATGTACTGAAAAGAAAATAAAAAAATAAGTTATTTTTAAAGTCAAAGTAAAAGAACATAAACAAACAAGGAGAAGCTATGGAATTCATTAACCAACTTTAGGTTAGCATAATATGGTGTATCAATCACATGTGAAAATGCCTAAAAACAGCATAGCAGGGAACTCATATACCGATGAAAATAAAGGAGAGCAAGGTAGAATTTGGTCACTTTGTTTTAAAATATTAAGTAAAATATTTGCCACCATGGGCATGGGCAAGTCTGGTAAGTTATAAGTAGAGATGGGCCGAATATTCGTTTTATATTCGGTATTCGGCATATTCGAGAGGTTTACCAAATATTGGGCTAAATTGCCGAATGTTCGGCAATGTGGTACCCAAATTTTTACTGTATTGTGCCATGTATGAGTTTAGTGTTAAATGTGTTATTTTTATGAGATACATTTATGTTTTCGTTGACACTGTATTTTTTTTTATAGCAGAAAGAGGCAAATGAGCAAGCGGGTCACCTGATGAAAAGTAATCACCGCCGCCCATGGACACCCGCAAAACCAGAGGAATCGCAGGCGCGTTGCCGGCCTTTAAGGAAAGAATAGGCTCGTTTCTTAAAGATCCCTAAGTCGTAACGGTTCGGAAATACCGCCGCCGAGAGCTGGTTCCACAACACTGTAGTTCAAGGCAAGAAATTTCTTGAAAAACGCACAGTAGTAGACCGCCATCCATCAAGGTGATGTGGATGGAATGACAATAGATTGCGTGTAGTGCGGTGAAGGAAATCAGCGGCAGGGATCAAGCCGAACAATTCCTCGGAACTACTAAACTGTAGCTTTATTTTCAATAACAGCAGATAAAAAAAAACCGGCCAAGTGCGAGTCGGACTCGCCCATGAAGGGTTCCGTAGCAGCAAGTAACATCATATATAAGTTCTTGTATTTTGTTGTAACTTAGATCAATGTTTTAATAATAGAGTATTTTTTAAAATTAATTAATTCATGACGTATTAAAAAAAAACTACTTACTAGATCTCGTTCAAACCAATTTTCAGTGGAAGTTTGCATGCAATGTACATCATATATTTTTTTAGTTTTGTCATTCTCTTATTTTAGAAGTTACGGGGGGGGGGGGGGGGGGGAGGGCACTCTCGCGGGGCGAAACGTAAGGGTTTGATGAAAAAAAAAATTTTGAGTTTCAGTTCTAAGTATGGGGAACCCCCAAAACTTATTGTTTTTTTTCTATTTTTGTGTGAAAATCTTAATGCGGTTCAAAGAATACTACAATAAATATACTGTTAAAACTTGGTAAGTAGATACCAAGTTTTAAAAGTATAGTTATTATAGTTTCGAAAAAAAGTGGCTGTAAGACAGACATGACGAATCCATAAGGGTTCCGTTTTTTGCCATTTGGCTACGGTACCCTAAAGAGATGTTTATTAATTTAAAAAAAAAAACAGTATGTGGCTGTTTTGAGATTAAGCTACAGTGAATTCTTTATAATAAAATAATATGTCAATAAAATCAGGTCTTTATTGTGAGAAATTAAGCAAGTTTTATGTTCTAATCAAGAGTTGCACGATTAAATTACAACATAAAAAACTAATCATATTTTTAGTTTCTACTTAGTGTAGCAAAAAATATTTATTAAAAATAAACATAGTTATTTTCTTATAAACTTTAAAGTTTAAACATTAAACTAATGAAACCGATATAGTTAGTTACCTAAACAAACCAAAGTTTCCCAATTATATTAGTGACATACCAAGACAAATATGAGATCTTTCTAAGAGACCAAATCAAATCCTACTAATATTGTAAACGCGAAAGTTTGTAAGTATGGATGGACTCTTTCACGTAGAAACTACTGAATGGATTTGGATGAAATTCGGCATACAGATAGTTTATAACCTGGATTAACACATAGGATACTTTTATCCCGATATTCCCACGGGGACGGGAACCATGCGGGTAAAACCGCGAGCGGCCGCTAGTATATTATAATGTGAATATTCGTATTCGGTGAAACCCATGTTTGTCCCATCTCTAGTTTTATGCAAATCTCCACAAGTGCTGTTGTCCATGTGGGAAGTGCTAAGCCCAGCAGTGGGATGTTATTAAATGAATGATTAAAATTAGATGTATGTGCAGTCTTTGGTCTGTTACCATACCCAAGGGAACAGATGAGGCGGTAGTATCCTTTTAGTGAGCTATTATACCACACTGCTCAGTAAGCCCCCTATACCATACGGCAATAATAATGATAGCAATGCTTAACAGCTGGTACTTACATAGTATGGGCATCATCTCCGGAAGCGCCACAGGTTGCGCAGACATGGGACCTCAATATTGGGCAAGTGACAATGTTTCGGTTGCCCACCATTTCCTTCACCGTGTGGGTCATGTACACCATCGGAGTTTCTCCATTCTTACGGCAGAAGGTGCAGACTTTCCCACAATCACCGTCTTGGCTCATTCTCGATGGGCCCGGACCAAAGTTTGGGGTGATGTTTCTGCGATATGGTGGAGGTGGTGTTGTGAAGAATGGTACCCTATTTGAGGATACAGGGGAGACGCTCATAGTGGAATTGGGAGATATATTAGTTGAGCAAGTGAAGGAAGGCGTTCTAGAAGATTTCACTGGAGTTCTGATATCAAATGCTTTATTCTCCGTTGGAAACAGCTCATACAATACTTGTCTTTGCTCACAAAACACTTTGTGGGTAGGTGGGCTCTGAGAAAAGGTTGGGGATTCCTGCCAAGCCATCATGTCACTGTCAATGCTCCTGACTGGGGACAGTTGTATAGGACTGTCAAATGCTGGAGTAGCACACTCAGTGTTTCCAAATATCTTTCTTCCAACAATTGCTCTATGACGTTTTGATGGAAATGGTGTATCAGACATGGTATGCTTCACTGGAAAAGACCTGTTCTCTATTCTCGTTCTGGGGGGTGGGGACATGTAGGGAAAATATTCAGGAGATATAGAGTCTGCAGAGCTTGAAGAATGATTGGCCATGGTAGAGTGGAATGGTAAGGGCAGGTTCATTGTGTTATTAAAGTTCTGTGGTGCAATTTCAGGATGCATCCTTATTTCTGGAAGAACAAATGCAAGCATTAACAAACACATTTATTGACATTATTTACAAGAACCAATTGATTATTATATTAACAATAGCTAATGTAGATGTTATGTAACTTTTGATCACAGTCAAACCAAGTAGAGTTTCATAACTACACTCAATAAGGGGTAAGTTTGAAAGTTTGGATGCTGTAGGATATCTTCGAAATACACATCTAATTTCAAAGATTCTTTCACCAATATTTAGAATGGACTTTCAGAGTGGACATAGGCTGTTTAACAACCTAAAATCATGGAATACATGTGGAATACGGATGTTCACGCAAATGAAGTCGCAGGCGTTCCATCCACTAGTCTTAACTATTAGTTATAAGTATGTGTAGGCATTTCACTTCGTTTGTTTAGTTTTCAGACGACATTATTTCGGTCATTGTTATTGTCTGACAGATAGTCACGTGTGATACACGTAAATATAAACATTTTGATTGATGAATCTTTGCAAATAAACTTTCTACTCACCATTTTCGGCTGACCTGGGGAACAGTCTGTTCATTTCAGTCATGTAAGAATCGTACATATTTTTCGTAGGAAACATTTTCGATCTGAAAAACAGATGTATATTTCATTGAACGAACTGATAAAAAAAAACGTATTTCATTGAATTAATTCACTAGGAGGCATTAACACATCGTAAAGTTTTTGGCAGGGAAATACCTACCTACGTACTTGCAGGAAACTTGAAAAGCACAACACAACTCAGTTAGATAACCATTTACATTAGAAAGTGGTTAAATCAGCCTGTAGGTATATACCCATTTATTAAAATAAATTTTAAAACATAAAGAAATTGTTAAATAATATTAATATTCACAAAAGGCAAAATTTTGATTAGGTACTTAAGTAAAACACCAAGGAAAAAACTGGTGATGAAAAGCGGCACTTTTCGAAATTGATAACAAAAAGTGATAAAAGAAACTACGATACGTTGATAGAAAATAATAATTTTGTATGTACTACGTTAATTAAGGGATAAATGCTTGGTTGCAACACGTAATTTAATATCTAAACATTAAATATCTGCTCACAATCACATTGAGTTAGAAAACAATCAGTAAAAAACTTCCTTTCATATTTAGGTACTGTTGATATTCGTAAAAAAATACAATTAGAGAATTTACCGATAATTATAATAAATAACGCACGAATACACTTACCAAAACAAAAGAAAACCACACGGCCACACCACAATTTCACGAAAAACTCAGACAGACTCTAGCTTCTTCGACGTTTAGATGAAAACTGATTTTTTTTAAAGGCTCGCCGCAAGATCAAACGATGCCGCCGTCACACAAGTGGTGCAGTGATTCTGCTACCATGATTGATTTAAGTTCGATTCCGGTGAAATTGATTTTATCGAAAATGTATATTGTTCATAGTTTGAATGTAATTTAAATAGCAGCCAGTGTGTCGTCTTAGGGGCAGTTAGTTAGAGTACGTATTTATATACTTAGGGACCCTATGACTCGTATAAAATCAAATTCGGTTTGATTTAATTTGTTATTGAACTTAAAGAATTTGTATTAATACATGATAATTGATAATCGAGTTTGGACTTAGCAAAGACTATATTAAATCTCTTTGGGACTTAGACATACTGAAGTTTACCTACTCACCTCCTACTCACTGATTAATTATTGCCATAACCGTGTCGCGAAGCGGTGAAAGAATACCACCACCCCCTCTCTTCCCTTGGGTTTCGTAAAAGGCGACTAACGGACTAAGACTGCACATCATACTACCTACCAACAGCATAGAGCGGCGATGGGCTCACCACCTGTCACGTTGATTGAGCACATTTGCAGTCGCTATTTGGTAAAGTGAACTATGGCAGAGGACTGCTTTTGCTGTCCTGATTGCCTAGTCTCTGACTAACCCTTCGGGGATAATAGTCGTGATTTTATGTACTTAATTATGTGATAATCGAGTTTACCTACTCAATGATTAATTATTACAATTGTTAGAAGTAATAACCTGCTAAGGTAAATATAAAAAGAAGGTAAGTAATCTTGAAGCATTACACAATCTGTTCTATATACATAACTCAGAGGTTGCATGAGCGTGCCACTAAGGTTTAAGACGAAGAAGGATTCGTCAAGGTCCAAAGTAAGAGCGCACGCCGTCACCGGCCGAACCAAAACCGTTGTGGTACCTCACTGACAGGACCCCAGTTCCTGTTGCGGGCTGCGACGCCGACCACGCCGATGTACCTGTCGCGCCTGCACCACACCATCACCGTGCAGGATGTGATACAGTACATAAAGACGAAGACCAACTTTCTTCTAAGGGTACCCACCCTTAGAGCTTAGGAGCCGCTGGAGTCGCGACACGATGTCAGCTTTAAGGCATTTGTGGTACGAGTCCCGACAGCCAAGCTGGATGATACCTTTGAAGGAGGACTTCTGGCCGAAGGGCGTGTTGTACCGGCGCTTCCGCGGGAGATTGCCCACCAACACCACCGGAGCAGCACAAGCAAGTGCTTCAATAAAATACTATCATAGTTATAAGAAATGTATAAGTACTAACAATTATTAATATTATTGCGTATGGAAAAATGTATCCTTAGTGGATCATGTCTACTTTTAGACTCCTCAGCCAAACCTCCGCCGCATCCGTCATAGTGTGGAGCTCGGTTATACCACCTGGGGAAATATGAAGGGGGCAGTCATTTATTACATGCGATTGGGTTTGGTTCAAATGACCACATTCACAGTGTGGCGTCTCCCTCAAGCCCCATTTATGTAGGCGATGGTTGGATTTGCCGTGGTTGGTCCTACACCGGCTCAGTCGGGTCCAAATCTTTCTTACGGCGTCAAAATCAGTAATCAATACTATAATATACTATATAAACTATAATATATAAACTACAATATAAACAATTATTGTTTATATTTATATCATTTATATGTAGGTATATGTTAGTTTATAAGGTATATATCTATGGGCCTGTTATTTTAACTTTGTAGCCAGATAATAAATGGAAAACAGACAATAATGAAATGAATAGAAATGAATAAATGAAAATAACAGACAAAAAACCAGTTAGAGAAGGCCTCATCCACCACTGAGTCTACGCCAGCTTGACTATACTTGACACACGATGTCATAAGACATTCTGAACATTTTATATGCTAACTAATTATTAATTAAATTAAACTCGATCATATTTAACACCTGTTCGAAAGTGAAGCTACCTCACGTTTCAAAGGAGGCCGCTCTCCTTTCGGTTTTGCTTTGCCACAAAGGAGCCGCCCCGCACCTACTCACTTTGTTTGTACCGAGCGACCGACACGGCACGTGTAACAGCTTATGCTACCCATCAATAGATGGCGTTGTAACAGAAAACAGCATCTGTATTAGTTTTCTCAAATTAAGTTCAAAGTGAATTTTTTAATAGTACATATTGTGTTATTGTAAATTACAATAATTGTTGTTTTGATAAATAAGTTTCATATACTTATTCAAATCTATTAATACGGAATGGATTGGACGGTAACGTACGAGCAGAGATGTTAATAACGAGTTTTGTAACTAAAATGTAGAGGGCGTGATTTAGCTTTTGCTAATAGCCGCTAGATGAAGCCACCGGCATTTAAGAAAAGTCTCACTCACTAGCTATTATTAGGACGCCGGACGGTGAATGGCCGAACTTAGGGTTTTTTCGTTCTTGACGCATTTAAACCTTAATACTTTTTTCTTTTAGTAGACAAGTCAATCTTATGCCTAACAAACATTTAGTAGATTTTCAAGCTTTCTAAAACCGCAGCACAAGCTATCCTTCCATTGCAACTGTTGGGGCCAGAGCGATTTAAAGTTAGAAAATCCGTAAGGGGGCCGACGTTTAGCGTATTTACCCTACTATTAGTTATTCTGTGATATGTGTTACCTACATGGATCTCACAACTTTTTACGGCAGAAGAACTGAGTTGCGATGCGAGCGAGTCTGGTAGAGTAGGTAGAGCGAGAGATTGGTACCTATAATTGATTTACTTTTTGAGCGAGACTTCATTGATCTTACATCGCTGCGAGACTTGGTTTTTTTACAAGTAAGTACCTACCTATGTTTTTGATGGCATCTCATTTCTTTTTTCTCCTACTTTTTTTCTTTCCGGTACCTTCTACTTCTTGAATACCAACAACGGATACATATAAAGAACGGTACACCATGTATTCACTGCAAATGTCACTTTGTAATCCTATATATTTGGATTACAAATTTATTGTGTATGTAGTTGGTTTATCTGGAAAACTGGACCAAAATCGTATTTTTTTTTAGTTTTTCCTTGATTTATATACTTACTATATAACTTAGAATAATAACGCATAGACAGCGAGAACACGCACGATAAATGAGGCCAGTAAAACCAAGCTATACTGGCTTGGTACCGAAACGGCCCGCGTCAGTACTAATAATCTAAACTTATCTATCTATCAACAGTTTCAATTTCCATACTTTTGGGGCAAATCTGATTCCTCTAGCAACATTACTTGTACACGTATGTGCGTGTCGCCGAGATAGTACGTGTAATGCTGGATTTACACGAAGCCAATACTTGAGACAATCTAATAAGCCAGTCCAATATTGGCATCGTGTAAATAGAGACAGTCCACTACATTGGATTGTCCTCAAGGCATTTTTGCTTAGCATTGGCATTGGCTTATTGGACTGGCTTAGTGGATTGTCTCAAGTATTGGCTTCGTGTAAATCCAGCGTAACTTACTCCTACGTCCATTTTTTCTACCTCTCTTCTCTTCTTTTCGTCCTCACGCCATGACAGTTTTCTAATACGAGACTTTCGTTCTATGCGTTATTATTCTATGCTATATAAACACTGATTGTATTCTAAATTTGCAGCTTCTATGTCTGCTAGAAGTGCCTTAGAGTTTTGATGATCGGTCAGTCAGTGAGTGACAAAATTAAGAAAAAAATTAAGACAAAATTAATTCTTAAACTACTAGTTCAAATTGAATGAAATTTGAAATATACCGTGTTTATACAATGCCTGCTTGGTTACTGAAAATTCAGGCTTGTAGTTTTATCCACAACGAAGTTATAGGGGGTCGAAAATTGGCGGTGGTACTGCCGTGCCCCCAGATCGGATCAAAGACTGCACATACATCCAACAGCATAGAGCGGTGATGGGCTCACCACCTATCACGCTGAGCACATGTGCAGTTGTTATTCGGTGAAACGTGGAGTGTGGCAGTGGACTGCTTCTGCGGTCCTCATTGCCTAGTCTCTGTCTAACTCTTTGGGTACAAAAGTCGTGAATCAATGTACAATGGCGGACGCCGTCGCTTTACCAGTCTAAAGGTCAAAATCCCTTGCACACCGTCTATTTGGTACGGGCACGTACCCGGGCGGTCGGTGCGCTTCATACGAAAATCGCTGCAAAGTGGTAAAGCGACGGTGACCCAGACCGTATCCCGATCCCGACACATAGACGCTGCGGCTGGGCGCATGGCTGTGATCATAGATGTTACAGCTAGGCTTGCCTACTCCAAAAAGGCATTTCCGGGATTACCCAGCTCGACATCCGGGATTTGGGTGTTTACGCGGGACATAACACACCACCTTCAAAATGGTTACATAAAAATACTTAGGTACTTACATGTATTTTTTTTAACATTTAAAAAAATGGAGAAGTTGGAGAAGGAGATGGCGGGACAAGCTAGACTCCTACTGCAAATACTGGCCATCAAGAGCGCTTAAACGCGAGGATTGGAAAAAGGGAAGGGAGGCCTTTGCCCTGCAGTGGGACGACCATGGCTGAAATAATGAATAATATAATAAAAAAATCAATACAAATGCCTATAACCCGAGGGTAGTTTTAGTACGAGATAGAACTTACCCATATATATTATTGTCACTGAATTCCGGGACAAAAAGCGTCCCGCAAGGGGTCACGGCGCGGCGGCCCAAAATTGACCCAGAAGCGGGACGTCCCGGAAAATCTGGGACGGTTGGCAAGCCTAGTTACAGCCGTCACATCTTTCGCTGCAGTCACGGCTGTGGTCAAAGTTGAGGAATACCGATTTTATACCTACAAGAAATATCAAAGAAAAATTATTTAGAAGAATAGGTACCAATGGTTCGCTCACCGCTGTTGCAGCCGCTGAGGCTTTAAAGATGTTTGCGCTTAGAGATCGCACTACTGTGGGTGAATATGTTGGCTACTTACTTTACTACGAAAGAGATGTAGCAATTTATAATGAAGGCCTAATGCGATCTCTCATGGGAATAAAAAAGTTCCCCCCAGCCGCAACGCGAGCGCAATCCTAAATCTCTTCTTCCGCGTGTGTTCACAAGCAATTATCCGACACGGTATGTATAATTAAATCGTCTAGTGGCACGTTTCCATTATGTGCCGATTTTTATTCGCCGTTCATATCACGTTAACGAAAAATAGAATGTAACGAACTAAGAGTTTTATACTTTACAACTCGTATGAATTTTTTTTTTTTTTACAGCAGAAGGATGCAAACGAGCAAGCGGGTCACCTGATGGAAAGTAATCACCGCCGCCCATGGACACCCGCAAAACCAGAGGAATCGCAGACGCGTTGCCGGCCTTTGTTAAAATTATACTTTAAGTAGTAAACTTACGCCAGAATTCAATAACCTATCCTTGAACTGTTAGTCAGAGATAGGCAATCATCATCATCATCATCACCAGCCTATAAACGTCCCACTGCTGGGCACAGGCCTCCCACGAGGTTGTCCTCGTACTATTGTTAGTACGTGGGGATATTGGGCTATAACCCACCACGCTGACCCAATGCGGGTTGGTGGATCAGGCAAGAGGGCCGCAGAAGCAGTTCACCACACAGTCAGTCGTACGTTTCACCAAATAACCATTGCACATTTGCTCAGAGTGGTAGATGGTGAGTCCATCGCCGCTTTAAGCTTATTTTTTTTAATAAATAAATAATTGCTTATTTTATTTTTTGCTTATTATATTGCGGTCCTCATTGCCTGATCTCTGACTAACCCTTAGTGGATAGGTTATTGAATTCGGTCGTAAGTTTACTACTATGCTGTTGGATATATGCAGTTCCCAGGTAAAGTTCAGTCCACTTGTCGGTTTTTACGATACTCTAGAGAAGCGATAGGTTGATAGGATTCTTCTAAAAATAAGCCGCCACCAAAAAGCTCACGCCTGATTTCATACATACATAGCGACTATCATCTTACTACTATTAGTTATTCTGTGCTATTATCCCCGAAGGGTTAGCCAAAGACTAAGGACCGCAGAAGCCACTGCCACAGTCAACGTATCACCAAAATGACAACTGCACATGTGCTCAGAGTAATACGTGGTGAGCCGAACACCACCTTGTTGGATGTGAGTCTTTAGTCCGTTAGTTGCCTTTTTCGACACCCAATGGAAGATAGATTATTGGTATTAATCTATTAATGAGTCTCCACCACACCTCTTTTTTTAACCTTTTGTGTCCCACTGCTGGGCAAAGGTCTCCCCCAAACTCTTCCACAGATCGATTGGTAGTCTTTGGCTCTCGATCGGCCCGATCCAGAGCCAAAGACTACCAATCCATTGTGTGGTATATCGTAATAAAATAAAATAAACAAACGTAAGGATTATGGAAACGAGGCCAGATTAATATCGTCGATTGCATAAACCCATCCACTTGTGATTGTATGTAGGCCTCCCGAATCTAGATGTGAGCAGAACATGTGTTCTTATGGTAATCTGCCTCAATCGTTTCATCAACGTTCTGATTTATGAGGGAACTGGCCAGTGCTGTGCAGCAAGAGAAGATGGTGTCAACAAAAATACATTCATACATTATATAACGACTATTATCCAGAAAGGAGACTAGGCAATGACGACAGCAAAAGCAGTCCTCTACCATAGTTCACTTTTCACCAAATAGCGACTACACAGTGCTCAGCGTGACAGGTGGCAAGCCCATCGCCGCTCTATGCTGTTGGAAGTATGTGTAGTTTTTAGTCCATTGTGTAGTCAAGTCAAGTCAAAGGATATTTATTCAATAAACTCATTTAATAAGTACTTTGAATCATCCAATTTTTTTTTAACCTACCACCCACTCAGGACTTCATTTTTTAACTGTGGCAAAGAACGGGCGCAAGAAACCACAGCGCACAGAAGCAACGACAAAAAAATGTCGTTACCAGGTCATGAAATACAAAATATGAATTTGAATGTAAACTATGTAAATGGTACTCTATATAAATTAATTATAGACAATTAGAAATAGCTGTAGGAGTACTTGGAGCATTTCAGACGCAAGCTTTGTCTTTTGTGTATTCTGACACTTTATAATAATAAGCTTTTTTATAAATCTTTTCTTTGATTTTGATTTTAAAATGTTTACTAGAAAAAATACGACCAGTCTTAGGAAGCTCGAGTTGGATTCGAACCCAAGACCTTTGGATTGCCGGTCCACTGCTCTAACCGCTGAGCTACCGAGACCCCAGAAGACTCGTTGACTTTTTCCTAGTAGTTTGATTTACGCTGCAAAAATTTAACAATAAAGATATTTATAAGCAATTACGTCTTTATCAATTGTTAAATACTTGCAATAGTATTTCTTTCGAATGTGATGGTAGACTTCACAGTGACGTAATACCGCTGGCTTGCAGCGTAATCAAACTACTAGGAAAAATTCAAGGAGTCTTCTGGGGTCTCGGTAACTCAGCGGTTAGAGCAGTGGACCGGCAATCCAAAGGTCGTGGGTTCGAATCCCACTCGAGCTTCCTGAGACTGGTTGTTTTTTCTAGTAAACATTTTATCCTATATCTATATACCAATGTGAATGCAAAATTTCAACAATAAAGATATTTGATTTTAAATTTATCAAGTCTCCTTTTACGACTCCTAAAGGAAGAGAGGGGGTGGTAGTACACTTTCACCGCTACACGACATGGTTCTAAGCAAAAAATACAGATTCAAGACTATTATCCCCGAAGGGTTACTCAGAAACCAGGCAATGAGGACAGCAAAATCAGTCCACTTGGCACAGTCCATTTCACCAAATGATAACTGCACGTAATAAAACTGATGATGATACGAGTATAACTGATATTATCATTATCACATTACAGAGTTAATTTTGGACCCCCCGCTAAAAGTAAGTAAGTATGGGGCGAAAAAAGTAATAATAAAATATTTGACGTAAAAATAATGAATGGTTTCTTTTTTTAATTACAATTTTTTCATGATTTTTTATTACATTGTTTGGTTGTACTGTTGCTCTATGACCGCTAGTAATTATAAAAAGGGGTTTAACACAAATTACGTAGTACAATTCTACCGCCCCCTCTCTTCCCTTGGGTGTCGTACATCCATCAGTTAGAGCGGCGATGGGCTCAACACCTGTCCCGCTGAGCACATGTGCAGTCGCTATTTGGTGAAAAGTGGACTATGGCAGACCACTTCTTTCAAAGAGGACCGATCTTTCTCACTCTGACTAACCCTTCGGGGATAATAGCAAGCTTTTATAGGTCCGTTTATCAGCTTGTTTGGCCCATTAAACGTGAGAACAACATAGATATTTCCATTACCTCCGTAGGTAGCATCACCAACCTTCCATTCTGAACTTGAAGCACTTAGTCGTGTGGTTTCGTAACAGTGCATCATGTATTGAAAGATTACACGCCCCCTAACGCCGCGATAGTGGCAGACTATCTGGAACAATATTTGGGTACATGCTCTGTGTTATTTGGCAAAGATTATACAATTTCAATCGTCGTAGATAGTTACTGTTGTTAATCTGGTATATAGTTAGTCATAAACGTCACCACGTATCACCAGGGACAGGGGGTTAAAAAATTGCTAAACAATATCACTCGATTAATGGACGGCTTCTATTTTTATTTGATATGTTTGTTTTTATTTGATATGGACGTCGAGGACAGAGTATAGGTAAAGTATAAGGAAAACTGACCCCACCACTATGTTTACTAAAGCTAGGAGAGAGAGACATGTGTGTTTTTGTATAATGTAAATGAATAATCATGAAAACTACGGATTTTTGTGTCTACATCAGTACCTATGTGATTATTTATTTTCATTTTAATCATAAAATTTAAGTAAAGTTGAATTAGTTCCTTGTGCATTTCCACTTTATTCCTACAATGTATAAGAGCAAAATCGCTTAAAGCGGAGCTTAAAATTAAAACGGTAGCTAATGATGAATAACTTTAAGTATTGATGTAAGTAACATTGTACAATAACGTTGGCTGATCTTATTTATAAAAAAAAATAACGCCACCATCCAAACCTAGGTATAATACCTAGGTTGCCTATCTGCAATATTTGTGTGTGTTATTCTACACAAACAACTGCACGAGATGTGGAGCAAGGTCGGCACAATTATAAGCCGATTGTGTCCGGAGACGGCGGCCGGTGGCGCGAGGCAGAAGCGGAAGCGGTAGCGGGTGATAAAACATACATATGTTCCCGTTCCTGTGGGAATATCAGGATAAAAAGTACCCTATGTGTTAATCCAGGTTATAAACTATCTGTATGCCGAATTTCATCCAAATCCATTCAGTAGTTTTTACGTGAAAGAGTAACAAACATACACACTCACAAACTTTCGCATTTATAATATTAGTGTGATGTGATAAGGAGACTGCTAGAAACCGCAAGAAACTTCAAGGGCTGGTCAGGTAAAGTGTTTTAGACATGACAAAAAAAGAAATTCGTGCTTTTTTATTTTTTATTATATAATTCATTTTGTGAATTTTAATTTAATAGTCTTTGAGTATCTAATTTACTTTAAAGCAATAGCATAAGAAAAATAAAATAAAATAATTAACCATTAAATAACGATTTTTTACAACGCGCGGGCAGCGGCCGGCGGCCGTTGACCCGTCCGAGTCTGGGCGATAAGTACCTACGATAGTCTGCAATATTTTTTGTCATTTCTGTAATGTTTAAAACACTAGACCTGACCAGCCTTTGAAGTTTCTTGCAGTTTCTAGCAGTCACTTTATATATTCAAGACTATAATCCCGGTTAGTCAGAGACTAGGCAATGCGGACCGCGAAAACACACCACACACCACATGCGCAGTTATTATTATTTCACCAGATAATAATAACTGCGCATGTGCTCAGCGTGAGAGGTGGAAAGCCAGTCTCCGCTCTATGCTGATGGATATACATCCAAGGCGACTAACGGACTAAAGGAGATCATTCAGGCTCCATACGTTTTTGGGCCTTTTCTGAAAGTGCCGGCCAACAAAAAAAAATAGTACGTATTGTTAGAACTAGCCATTTGGCGTAATAGTGAAGAAAGCACAAAAGTTGTAGAATTGCTCTGAGCCAAGTTATACAAGTTCGATGATTCATCATTTTCATACATTTATTGATTTCTGAAAGTGCTGGGACTGGGAAACATAAAATAATGATAAATATTGCTAGAACTAATGATCTGAAGCAATTGGCATTGCAGGGCAAAAGCTGTGGGGTCATAATCTGCTCCGTTCATACAAAAAAAAATATTAATCAATAAATGTATGAAAATGATGAATCTTCGAACTTGTATAACTTGGCTCGGAGCAATTCTGTAACTTTTGTGCCATATTAACTATTTCTCCAAATGGCTAGTTCTAACAATACGTAACACTTTCAGACAAGGCCCAAAAAAATGATGTCCTTTTGATTAAAGACTGCACATACACCCAACAGCATAGAGCGTGATAGGTAACACGCTGAGCACATTTGCAGTTGTAATTAGGTGAAACGTGGACTATGGCAGTGGACTGCTTATGCGGTTCTCATTGCCTAGTCTCTGACTAACCCTTCGGGGACAATAATCATGAATCTACGAATGTACTATGTATGTATTGACTTGAATCGCTATAAAAGTGCTGTAGATACGATTCAATTGCGAATGTCGCGATGCAGCCGTGCGTGCGTTTGCGTCGCTACGAAAGTTGCAGTGTACTTCAATCAAGGAGTCCAAAGGTTTTTATAATCATCAGCCTATAAACGTCCCACTGCTGGGCAGCGGCCTTCCCACATGTACAACAGCATTTGGGGAAATATGCCACAACCCGCTGGCTAAATGCTGGTTGGTGGATTCCAATACAGGTTTATTTTTTGTTTTAATAACAAACAAAACAAAGTATTAATAACTATAAATAAATCAAATTATAACCGTGTCTCGTAGCGGTGAAAGAATACGACCACCCTCTCTCTTTCCTTGGGTGTCGTAGTCGTAAAAGGCGACTAACAGACTAAAAACAGCAAATACATGCAACCGCATAGAGCGGCGATGGGCTCACCACCTGTCACGCTGAGCACATGTGCAGTCGCTATTTGGTGAAAAGTGGACTATGGTAGAGGACTACTTTGCTGTCCTCATTGCCTAGTCTCTGAAAATAAAATAAAATCTTAAAATAAAATAAAGCCAGTTATTAGTTGACTTCAATCGCTACTCACTCCTACCTTGCACCAATCCTCATGAAGATGTAACAACAACAAATTGTTTATTGTTTTAAATGTAGATCCGATGAGAGTCTGACACGACCTGACGTTTGGATGGAAGAAAGCAAGGACTTGTTTGATGAGCCATCTGATAGACTGCGGAGGCTTGAAGGCTCTTGAATGTAGTCTGATTGTTATTTATTCGCCTACATAAAGACGGATCGGTATGGCATGATGGAGCTGTGTGACGGCTTTTTAAGAGGGTTTAAGCGTTTCGGTTTCTTAAACAAACTTCCAAGTCGAAATTTTTAAAAACCATAAAGCCTGCATGCCAAAGTAAAATACAAGGATCTAAATAGTTTGTTGAAAACATTTTTAAAAAACGTTTATTTAGCTGAGTTATTACGATTTAAAGTCCACTATAGAAAGTTTAAAATCGCGTTTCCTAATTTCATTTAGTGTACCAAAGTAATGGTTAAATTGTACTCTTTCCGCTTCGTTCCGGACACATTCCAGGAGGCAAATGTTGTGGCGACAACTAAGAAATACACATTCTAGCTGAATAGACAATAAATTGATCCAGTAATTAAAAAAAGTATAGCGTACATACTGCCCCACTGCTGGGCAAAGTAATCCAACATTCAAATCAGTCTTTACTACGATTTATGGCGTGTTACGACATTGGTCAAGTCTGATATTGGTCAAATCGACAAATTAGAAATTAGACAAATTAGTAATTCGTCAAATCCTCTTTTCGTCAAAATATGTAATTTGCCTAATACAGCAATAAAGAAATAAAAGTAAATTACATGTGCAGGCTCCTTGCCAAATGCGGGTCGAGATCACGAGCCAGTTACTCAGTGGTTGAGGATTCCGAGTGAAGTGCGCTTCCATCTTCAGCTTATGGTCACTTACCATCAGGTGAGATGAAGGCGAATTGTTTACCTGTAGAAAAAAAATCGAAAATCAAAAATCAAATTTTCTAGTAAGATAATAAGCATTTTGAATCATCAAAAATTTAAGTTTAAATTTACTTCTCTATATGGATGGAAGGGCACACCCATTCAGAACGTATCTTTTATTTAACTATGGAGAATAAAGAATATAAAACATTTGAGAATAATTTTTTTTAAATCCAAAACACGTTTTGCTCTACCTGGTAATTGAAGCCCAGGACTCGGCCACGGAGGTTCACTCGGCCAATTTGTTTGTACCCCCGCAAATATATTATCAACCGGGATCTCAAAGATAAAGCCTTTTTTATTTTGCTTGGAAAAATTCAAAATTCAAAGTTTTATACCAAATAGGCTACAATAATTGAGCACTGAATGTATATGCCATCGGTTCGTAAGTGTATCTATGGGGCGGGAGCCTTGTACTGAGAAGAACCGGCAAGAAATTCAGCAAGGGCATCTTCCAAGTCGAAATTTTTAAAGACCAATCAGCCATTTTTTATGAAACTTAGCATGCTATAGTAAAATACAGGGATCTAAATAGTTTGTTGAAAATATTAAAAAAAAAAGTTATTTAGCTGAGTTATTGCGATTTAAAGTCCACTTTAGAAAGTTTAAAATCACAATAACTAAGTTCAATAAACGTTTTATAAAACTGTTTTCAACAAACTAACTAATCTTTATATTTTACTTCAGCATGCCGAGTTTCATCAAAATTGGCTCACTAGTTTTTAAAAATTTCAACTTGGAAATTTGTATGGGAAACTGAAATACGTAAACCCTCTTAAGCTTTCTACATATTAGTTCAATTCAAAATCTAACGTTATTACTAAACCTTGAAACTCTCTCGAAAGTATTGGCGTCGCACCAAACCATTTTTATGCGCACCATAATAACAATATGCCTCTTTCGATCAATTACACTGGACATTCGGCGAACGAGAGCCATTTTTATAATGCCCCATTTAAATCACGCAGCCATAGTGTTTCGCCACCGTACACACAATAAAATAAAAGTAATTGCTGTTGTACTAGTAGTTATCGTTATTACGTGTTTTGTAAAACGCTAGCGGCTCACCTCACCTGCGACTTTGTTTGTTTGACACCCGATGGGTTCACTGAGGTCATTCCCGTTTAGACAACTTCCCGTTTCCCTAGTTAAATACCTAAGCAATAGTTGCGTTTCGTAACTTTCTTTTTTTACAAACATTAGTGGCGTTTGGACCACTTTTAAAATAGCTTAAAAAATCATACGTATAATACATATAATCACGACTATTATCCCCTAAGGGTTAGTCAGAGTCCTCTACCACAGTTCACTTTTCACCAAATAGCGATTGCACATGTACTCAGTGTGACAGGTGGTAAGCCCATCGCCGCTCTATGCTGTTGGATGTATGTGCAGTCTTTAGTCCGTTAGTCGCCTTTTACGACACCCAAGGGAAGAGAGGGGGTGGTAGTATTCTTTCACCGCTGCGCGACACGGTTAATTAGGTCACCAATCTAGTGACTCGGCATTGCGAAAGTTATTTAACTAGTAAGATGCTGCGCCAACGAGCTCCATGAATGTTATAGCAACTGGCAGACAAAGAACCATTCATTTTTAAATTTATATGGATATACAGGGTGTCTCAAGAAATATGGTCAAACTGAAGCCTAGAGATTGAGCAGCTCTTAGTTTTTTTTTTTTTTTTTTTTTTTTATAGAAGAAGGAGGCAAACGAGCAAGCGGGTCACCTGATGGAAAGTAATCACCGCCGCCCATGGACACCCGCAAAACCAGAGGAATCGCAGGCGCGTTGCCGGCCTTTAAGGAAGGAATAGGCTCGTTTCTTGAAGATCCCTAAGTCGTAACGGTCCGGAAATACCGCCGCCGAGAGCTGGTTCCACAACACTGTAGTTCGAGGCAAGAAATTTCTTGAAAAACGCACAGTAGTAGACCGCCATCCATCAAGGCGATGTGGATGGAATGACAGTCGATTGCGTGTAGTGCGGTGAAGGAAATTAGCGGCAGGGATCAAGCCGAACAATTCCTCAGAACACTCCCCATGATATATACGGTACAATATACAGAGAGACGCAACGTCTCTCCGAAGAGCCAGTGGATCGAGCCAACCTGAAATAACCACGTCGCCGACAATTCGAGCAGCTCTGCGTTGAATGCGGTCAAATGGAAGGAGTTGGTATTGGGGTGCTCCAGCCCAGAGATGGAAGCAGTATTCCATATGCGGCCTGACCTGTGCTTTATACAGTTGTAAACGGTGGGCCGCCGTGAAATACTGACCCGCTCTATTAAGCACACCCAGCTTTTTCGAAGCTAATTTAGCTTTACCTTCCAAATGACCACGAAACTGAACGTCACTCGAAATATCGACGCCAAGGATTCCAATAATCGGATTGGTATCAAGGGGAGCTCCCTCAAAGTTCAGAGGTACGACGAAGGGATGTTTTTTCGCGGTAAATGCGCAAACTTGTGTTTTGGAGGGGTTAAAGCGGACTAGGTTATGTCGGCCCCAATCCGAGACATGACTTAACATGTTCTCGGTGTCAGTCACAAGTTTATTCCGGCTCTCGATGACGCTTTCCAGAGAAATATTAGCTCGCCCGGTGTAGAGCGTATCCCCAGTACTGTCATCCGCATAGCAATGAATGCTGTTGTTATGCAGCATGTCATTGATATGCAGAAGAAACAAAGTAGGGGACAACACACACCCCTGCGGGACTCCAGCATTCACGGGCTTCATGTCGGAGCACGAACCGTCGACTGCGACTCTGATGCTACGCCCAGTAAGAAAGCTGGCAACCCATGAACACAATTTCTCAGGAAGCCCGTATGATGGAAGTTTAGAGAAAAGTTCACCCAAATCACCTCTATGTATGTTCTGCGATACTCAATAGTTTTCAAAGTATGAAATTATTGAAAAACTCTAGACTTTTCTGGTCACTGTGTCTAAAGTAAGGGTAATTTTTATGGGCCTGTAATATGAGGCAAGTACCCCATATTTTCAGGTCACATTAACTGAAAAAGTATACAAACTGGAGTTATAAAATAAATCGTAGTTCGAAAACTATTAAAAATCGCGAAACATACACGAGGGTAATTTGGGTGCCCTTGGGGCATCTCTACTCCCCAGTAGAGCAGTGCTAAGTAGGGCCCTCCCCAGTAGGGCTTCCTCTTGACGCTATTTCTTGGGCCATCCTGTATATAGATACAAGATTGACGGATTCATCTTAGCACGCGCGCGTTTTGTATTTGCTGTCATTAGTGCATGTCAAATGTTGCAATACTGCGTTTCGTACCTCCATTAGCAGATTGATATCGGTATCAAGATTAAAAAGCCACTTATTATGTTGTGAAAATTGGAGTGGTTTTGCAGATTTTTATTGAAATAATGTTTCATGCATTTTATTAAGTGACTGAAGATAATTATTAAAAGATTTGTGTTTTGTTTCAATTTAATTGAGTCTGTATGTATCTGTTTATGTTAATTGAGAAAAATTCGTATTTTTTGCAATAACCTTACTTAAATAAATTTATATACATATACATAATATGAGATATATTATACAAAATCACGACTATTATCCCCGAAGGGTTAATCAGAGACTACGAGGATAGCAAAAGCAGTGCTCTACCATAGTCAACTTTTCACCAAATAGCGACTGCACATGTGATCAGCGTGACAGATGGTGAGCCAATCGCCGCTCTATGCTGTTGGATGTGTGATCAGTATTTAGTCCGTTAGTCGCCTTTTACGATACCCAAGGGAAAAGAGAGTGTAGTATTATTCTTTCACCTCTACGTGACACGGTTACTAAATTAAAAACATAAACATTGTCGTAAAACAGCAGTCGTTGAAACCTACCAACCCGCATTGGGCCAGCGTGGTGGGTTATGGCCCAATATCCTCACGTGCTATTGTTCACGTGAGAGGCCTGTGCCCAGCAGTGGGACGTTTAAAGGCTGATGATACCATTCACTTGCTTGCGATGAAAACATAAGTCACAATTTAAAAAAAATATTTAACGCCTTTTTTTTAAAATAACCGCGTCGCGTAGCGGTGAAAGAATACTACCACCCCCTCTCTTCCTTTGGGTGTCGTAATAGGCGACTAACGGACTAAAGACTGCACATATATCCAACACCTTAGAGCGGCGATGGACTCACCACCTGTCACACTGAGCACATGTGCAGTCGCTATTTGGTGAAACGTGGCTTATGGCAGAGGACTGCTTTTGTGGAGGAGAGCAGGTAGTATACTTTTGATGAGCCGCTATGGCAACATGGCAATCGGTATTAGATTATCGTTGACATCTTCTGCTAATTAATAAATTATAGTAGCGACTCACCAACACCCAGATAAACCCTACGAGGTTTTCGTGGTGCGGTCTTTATGTACCTAAATTAATACAATTTTATGTTTTTAAATAAATAAAATAAAATAAAATAAATATACAAAAGAAATGGCTTAACTAGAACAATGCCGCAAGATGCGTCCACGATGTGGCAATTCTATTTAACCAACACCGTTACGCATTAGGCTAATCCCAATTGAAATGATCTCAGTTGAAACGTTAACGTTAACGAATGCAAACAATACACAATCTCTTTCAAACGAACACACTGTATACGGATATTCTCGCATTTACACTCGAGAGCAATGAATCCGGGTCACTTAAAGAAACCCATAAATCTCGGAAACTAAGAATGCTTGCTTAAAACGAAACACTACGTCGAAGTAGCATGCATAATTCTCATATAAAACACAGAAAAACGACGTTTCGTAGTCCCCTGTTTCCTCCTTCAAAACTGGACCAATTGTTATTACTTTTTCAGTATCGGTTCAAGAAAGAGATTTTCTATGTCTGTATGTTTGATTTTTTTTTAAACCAGCCACTTAATGTTTCTGAAGACTCCTTAAAACGGAGTGATTTTGCAAAATTTTGAACTCTCCCGGTTACAAAATAAATGATTTAATGCAAAAAAATCAAACATACATAGAAAATCTCTTTCTTTAACCGATGCTGAAAAAGTAATAAAAATTGGTTTAGTTCTGAAGGAGGCAACAGGGGACTACGAAACGCCGTTTTTCTGTATTTTGTATGAGAATACAATTAAATACTCCTTAAATAAAGTAATAAAATTTAGGAGTTCCTACATTTTATTTACAAAAAATTACATAAAGAAAAAAGATGCTGATCTCGCCTAATACAAAAATAGGAAACATGACATTTTTGAACAACATTACGATTTACTTGAATTTTAATACTTCGTTTTGCCTCCGCGTGCTTCCATTACTGCTTTTACGCGGTTTGGCATGCTGTACACAAAGTTCATTTTAAAGTCTCCCTTTTTCAAATTTGATTTTTTTATGACATAACTTTACAATAACTAAGAAGTTTTAACACCTTCATTTAAGGAGTATTTGATTGTCTATTAAACACAATTTCATTCAGCTTGCATTCTTAGTTACCGAGATTTAGTTATCATGGTTTCTTTAATAGGTTTGTTTAAATGACCCATTGCTTATTGCTCTATTTCACACTTTACTTTAAGTCAAGAGTTGAGTGTGTGGCAGAATACTACCTAGCCATCCTCTTCTCTTGGGTGTTTTAAAAGGCGACTAACGGTCTCAAGACTTCACATACTCACAGCATAGAGCGGCGATTGGCTCACCACTTGTCACGCTGAGCAAAGCAGTTCTTATTTAGTGAAACGTGGACTATGGCAGAGGACTCCTTTTGCGATCCTTGCCTAATATCTGACTAACCCATAAGGGATAATAACATGAGTGTATATGTCGCAAGGATATGATAAAACCAGAGAATTGGTCAATTCCCTAAGTGATTTGATCAAATCAAGGAGGGTGTTGAAACAACAACACGATTTTATAATTTCTCTAAACAAATCTAGGGATTTGAACAAATGCCAGAACTGGTTCCGTGAAATGACCAAAAACATGTGACCTACAGGAGTAGGGCAGCTAGTATTTCTGTTGTCTAATAAAAAAAATAACCTCGAAATTCAAGACAATCGCTACGCTGTGCTTCGCGATTGTCTTAAAATTCTAACCTATCACGTGACCTACAGGAGTAGGGCAATTTATGTTCTAGTGGTGTTCAAATCCCTAGATTTGTTTAGAAAAACGATAAAATCGTGTTCTTATTTTAACATCCTCCGTGATTGATCAAATTACAGGAAAAAAATCTCTGTTTTTATCACATGACTGCGACAAATACATGTATGTATGTATTTTAAGTCAGACTTTTGGAACCCTTTCTAAGTGTGTAGGTTATGTGAGTTTGGTTGAACATTATCGAAACGTTCACGTTAATGAAAACCAGAATTTCGACTCGTTTGCCCAGGATCCATTTTATTAGTTTTTAATTTAATTTTTATAGGAACCAGATTGGTTTGCGGTAGGGCTTGTTAAGTCCGCCAGGCTAGCTACCACCATCTTATCCGAAGTCTGACGCTATAACTATAATGTTAATAGCATTGTTGTGTTCCGACAGTCTTAGAAATAAGATAGCCAGTTCCTCAGTGGTTAAGGATTCCGGATTCGTGTGCTCGTTTCAGGTGAGAGGAATGTTTGAGGGTTATGTAACATAGTAAAAGAAAAAGAAAAGTAGCTCCTTCGAATTTCGTAACAGCAAAATATTAAGAATTTCATTGTGCAAACCCGCAACGGCTAATTTTGAACTATAAAATTAAATGCTTTAAGTGCCTGTACGAAAGAGCTGTGCTCCTAATCTCTCATTAATTTCAACCAATTTGTTGCTCCATTTGCAACCATTGTGGATTGCTCGCGGATTTTATTGGTTCTAAACATGTTACCAGCATTGCAAGAACTTTGATTTTTTGTTTTCTTTTCGTAATTTTACCATCTGTCTCTTAAATATTATAAATGAACGTCTTTATTGGTTTAGGTGGCTGTTATCTACTTGTTCTTGTTGCGCTCAATTGTCTTTAAAAAAGTTGTAATTACAACCATAGACAAACGGCGACGACGACTTACCAACAACACTATTTTAGCATTGGGTACTAAATTAAACCAGGAATTAAACATTGTTTTGTCTACGTCACACAAATATTATTTTGATTTTGAGAAAGTGACAAAACAATATTTAACTAAATAATGAAATAGTGTTTAAATAAAACCCAAAACATGCAAGTTGCGTATGCGTACAAAAGCATTATCACACCATAGATCAAGTTGCAACGGCCAAACGTATTTTATTACCACCTCTTTCCCTACATGGGGCAGAACAAAGAATGAATCGCTGCCAGCTACGTACTATCACGCTGTCAAGGACCAATCAGGCACGAGCTCGGAGTGAACAATGAACTCGATACAGTTCAATTTTGAAATTTGAATAATGAGCTATTTTTCTTTTTCTTTTTAATGAAAAGGGCATTGGAGAATTAATTTAGGAACAAAGTATAATAAAATGGTGTTTCTTTAGTAATTGAATCAATTAAACTAATATATAACCAAGACATAATTTTTTTTTAAATAGTTGTTGTAATTGAATGTAGTAGGATTCTGGGTTCCATTTTGTAGTCAGAATCCTTCCACCACAGATAATTGCATCTTCAATAGGAAATAATAAGCAAATTTTTGTGTAAGCTCTCATAGATTTGGGCAGAATTCCATCACCAATCAAAATATTGTTTTAAATCTCAATTCTTCGATCTTTATTATCGCACCTATCATGTGACGTCATGTCTCATCTCTGTACTACGGTTACAGTTGACTAGTATAGAATGCTTCAGGCGTTAAGTCCACCGCGAAATGTTACAAATGTTTGAATAAATGAGTGCGTTTAAGTGCTTTCAAAGAGAAAATAACAAAAATAGTAGGTAAAGGTCATAAAAATGGTCATTAAGCAAAAGTGTTTACCCTGTTTGTCCGTGACAAATGAAAACAAAAATGGAAGGTTTATAATATGAAAATGGACAACATTGCGAAAACAATAAAGACACCGACAGCAGCGGTGTTTAAGGCTCTGCCTCCAATCAGCCTATCTCAATCAGCGAAGGTTGGCCAACGGGCCTTGATCGCATAAGGCTAGATAGCTCTTCACGCGACCACTTAAGGACCATATTCGGATGATTAAGACAGACATGTGGGCAACGAGAGTTGGGCATGAGATGGTGTGTTTAGAATTCGTCAGCCTTTTTCGGTTTAGTGGAGCGAAATGTAATTTTTCTTTGATTCAAGTTGTTTTGACGAGGTAATTTTTTTTTATCCACCTATTTATTTATTTATTTAAATTGGTACACAAACAGATTACAGTCAATGCCTGCGTACAGTAGCACTATGTTGACTTTTATTTCCTAGACGGTAATCCTTAATCAGTGTACACTGCATGATATTTGTATAATGTTTGGAACGTTAAGTTACAACAGAATAAACTAATACTTACTTAAAACTAATATTTATAAAAATTACTTTAAAAAAAATATGCAAAAACTACTAATTATTACTTATAAAAATAAACGAAATAAGGTGGGTGACCCTTACAATCGAGACAAATAAATCTACGACTCGACTATCTTCTACATTGAGCAGACACAGGAGGAGGTTGAAGAACACTTGGCGTTCATAATGTTGGTGACCATTTTATATATTGAGAAAAGCTACTAAAAACGTCCACATCTCCATCAAGGCTTAACAACTCATTAAAAGTTCGACTCATTCTGACTAAGGGATTGTAAGAGGATGTATTTGCTTTTGAATACACGTATTGTTTATGTTGACTCACCAACCCGCATTGGGCCATCGTGGTGGGTTAAGGCCCAATCTCCTAACTGTGCCCAGCAGTGGGTCGTTTAAAGGCTGATGATGATGATGATGATAAAAATATAAACAAAACTTAAAGTACGAGTAGCGTTAGTTTTAGGGGTTAAAGTTACTCGCGTCCGTAGGTTTACCCTTGAGACCCTACACGTGACCCCTGGGTGGTGCTAAATGAGTGACACTGACTGAGTGGTACAGCCACGCTGCGTTGCAGCACGCATTGGGTGGGCTCGCCCGGGGCAGTACCACCCTCTCACGAATATCCGGCGTGAAGTAATGGCATATAAAAAAGTACTTTGTGGTAATGGCTTGGTGCTGTTGTGTTTTGTCCGGCCAGTGAGAGTTTCCGAGGCCCCTCCCCCCCCTCCCCCTTATAATTCCTATTCCTTCCTTAACCCTATTACTTTCAGGTCGGCAACGCATCTGCGATTCCTCTGGTTTTGCGGGTGTCCATGGGCGGCGGTGATTAATTTCCATCAGGTGACCCGCTTGCTCGTTTGCCTCCTTCTTTTGTATAAAAAAATAAAGGGTTTGAAACTTCAGGAATAAAAAAACTATGTAATGTATTAAATTAAACGTAAGTTTGATCCGTAAAAAGTGTTACACTACAAATTGAAATAAAACACTTTTTACCGATAAAACTGTCGCTTAATTACTAAATATGATTTTTCATTTAATCATGACATTTAGAACCCTCTACTGGGTTCGTGGTCTCAGGAAAACTGTACATATAAGAAAGTACACAACTAAAAAAACACAGCATTGTCATTAGTGTAGAAATATATTAAAATAATTATTTTAACCATAATTGTATTTTATATTTCTCGCGCCATACAAAAGACATCAACGAAGTACGAGTATTGTCATATTTTGTTAACACACCGTTACACGCGCGGGGCACAGGCGCGCCCCAGCTGCATATTTTTTCCTGTAAATTACAAAACTTAACAACCACTATTTTGATTTTTTGAGTAGCTGTTGCAAATCTGTTCGCGTGACCTTCAGTATCGCGTCGACTGCACCGGCCCTCGGATGTGTCCTGTGTAAGTATTTTCCCATCCGTGGGGCACACCAGTGCCCCACGCGTGTAATTACGTAACTGGTGGCACGCGGCCTATTTTGGTATTAAATAAGTATGTAGAAATGTCAGAAGACTCAGAAGCCAGTGTGCAATGACCATAAATCTGCTGTATGCCTTAGTTGTTATAATAAATATATAACTGAGCCGAAAGAATAGTCGGATTTTGACGAAAACCTTAATTTTATAATTTTATATTATACTTATGTATAAGTGCCATTTTTCTTTAGTTTTTTCGATATGAAGCCAAATACTTTTTATTTTTCGATTTAGTTCAGAAGTGACTATTTTTCTGTTATATTTTGATAAGTCAATAAGACTGATTATGTATAAAAAACTAAATTATTTTATTTCTATACCTATGTTACTAAAAAGTCATGATATTTTGGGCCACAAATGTGCCCCGCGCGTGGAATCGTGCAACTATATAGAGCGCGTGTAATGGAGTGTTAAGAATGTTGCCTTAGTTTTTATTTTTGTTGTAACTAATAAGAAGTTCATTGCTTTGCAGTATCGATAGAGAAAATAAAGTAATACACTGCAGCGACCGGTTTCCGAATGGGTTAACAACTTGTCAACAACAGAGGCCTTACAATCAACTCTTACACCAGTATGACTTTAGGATAAAATGTTTACTAGAAAAAAACAACCAGTCTCAGGAAAGCTCGAAAGGGAATCGAACCCATGACCTTTGGATTGCCGGTCCACTGCTCTAACCGCTAAGCTACTGAGACCCCAGAAGACTCGTTGAATTTTTTCTAGTAGTTTGTGTCCGTATCAGTATACTATATCTTTAAAGCATTGTGAATGCAAACATTTCAATAATAAAGTGTTACTGTGCAAATTCCCATATTAATTTTGCATAGTTAGATTAAAATAATACAGCTCAAATTCCCATGCTAATTATGCCTTGTATGATTAAAGTAATACTGCTCTAAGTGGTGACAGTAGGCCCAGGTGGTTGGGGGGGGGCAGCAACCCAATCAATTTAGAAAACAGTTTTTCTCTAAATTGACCCGACCGGGAATTGAACCCGGGACCTCAGAGATGGCGCGACGCCAAACCCGGTGAGACCTCAGAGATGGCGCGGCGCCAGCCCCGGCGGGACCTCAGAGATGGCGCGACGCCAGACCCGGCAGGACCTCAGAGATGGCGCGGCGCCAGACCCGGCGGGACCTCAGAGATGGCGCGACGCCAGACCAGAGATGGCGTGACGCCAGACCCGAGATGGCGCGACGCCAGACCCGGCGGGACCTCAGAGATGGCGCGACGCCAAACCCGGCGGGACCTCAGAGACGGCACACCGACAGACCCGGCGTGCTAACCACGGAGGTCGCCCAATCATGTAGGACTTTGCCCGGCAGTAAGGCAGTACATACCTTACTTTATGAATTATAATAACACACATAATACTTAATTGAAGACAAATAGTTGAAAACTAAGAGGAAATAATCCGTATCCTCTTGGTACTCCACAGGATGTTCATTATATCTATTGAGCTGATACGAAGGTTTTAATTGAAAACCAAGCCATTGTTTTGTCTTTCATATGCAAATACTTATCCGTTTGTGTTATTAATATTACCAGTCTTCGATTCCGAGTTCTTTTTAAAAATATGCTCTTTAAACTAGTAATACAATAAGTGTATTGGTGTGTACAAACGTTGGCGAATCAATAAATGAATAAATAAACTGTACATATACTCAATAGTCATTAGTAAACTTATTTATTAATTGATTTATTAAAAAGACACTACAGATAACTTATTTGACCCTGTCACGTTACGGTCAAAGAATACACCCCCTCTCTTCCCTTAGGTGAGTAAAAGACAACTAACGGACTAAAGGCACATACATCCAACTGCATAGAGCGGCGATGGGCTCAGCACTTGTCACACTGAGCACATGTGCAGTCGCTATTTGGTGAAAAGTGGACTATGGTAGGGGACTGCTTTTGCTGTCCTCACTGCCTAGTCTCTGATTAACCCTTCGGGGATAATAGTCGTAATGGCTATTATCCCCGAAGAGAAGAGACGAGTTCTCCACTCGAGAACTCATCTACCCCAACGGTCACCGGTTCTGCGACTGATAAGGCCGACCCACTGCCACTTCAGCTTGCTAATCTGGTGGGCTATGTCGGTTACCGCGTATCAGCAAGCGTAATGTAGGACGCCCACAGATAAGGTGGAGCGACGATCTTCGCAAGGTGGCTGGCAAGAGCAGGATGAGAGTGGCAGAGGATCGTGCTCAGTGGCGTGTTTTTGGAGAGGCATATGTCCAGCAGTGGACAAGTATAGGCTGATGATGATGATGATATGTATGTATGTCTCCCGGCATTGCGAATGTTTGTTAACCCTAGTTCCTTATGCTTCTTAGCCTACTCCCTGTAATTTCACTGGACCTTGTTAAGTGCTAAATCCTACCAAGAATTAAGAAGGTACGGAATGTGTAACACTATTACCGCCTATGTAGGTCAAGATCATCATATCATTAAGACCTAGTGTATGGTGAGTTTGATGAATACTATAAAGTAGTGTGTCATAACTCACATCACGAATGATTCCAATTAGTGTAATGCTCGCGGCTACTAATGTTTTCCTGCGGATTCATAGCAGATGGGCTAATCAACGCGTAATAAAGCAATTAAAGCCCTCATCGGCTCGTTAACACTAAAAACTTGTACGTTTATTTGCGAATTCCCACAGTAGGGGAACATTTGGTACGTTTCCAAATCGATGGCATAGTATAATGTAGAATAGTGTGTTAAACAGTTTCCTTTTTTTATGTGATAAGGAGGGAATAGAGCAGGCGGGTCACCTGATTTAGTAAATAATAAATAAATCTTTCCTACAATCACACTAATTATCTAGCCCAAGAGAAGCTTCGAAGAAACTCGTTAAATGGTTACTAGACAACGGATAAACATACTTAAAATACTTAAATACATACTTATTATACATAGAAAACATCCAGACCCGAGACAATTTAGAAAAACAATAATTTCTAAATTGACCCGACCGGGGATCGAACCCGGGACCTCAGAGATGGCGACACCATGAAAACCGGTGTACAAACCACTCGACCAAGGAGGTCGTCAAAGTAATCACAAATGTAATCACCGCCGCCCATGGACACCCGCAAATAGGGTTACCATTTAGGAATTTGTAAAGTCCTGACAAAAAGCCGG
Organism: Scoparia ambigualis; assembly: GCA_963921215.1. NCBI lineage: Eukaryota > Metazoa > Arthropoda > Insecta > Lepidoptera > Crambidae > Scoparia > Scoparia ambigualis. Next base: position 21,100,005 of record OY992526.1, read on the forward strand.
AAATTTTGATAATAGTCCAGACTTTTTAGTCACAAAAAGTCAATGAAGATTAAAGACTTATTTGATATTAATTAATATGTATTATAGTTTTGTTACGCATATTACGAAATCCGGACTAATTAAAGAGCCGGACAAAGTCCGGACTAGAGTCTAAAAGTCCTGACTAATACGGACGGATGGTAGCCCTACCCGCAAAGCCGGATTAGTCGCTGATGCGTTGCCTGCCTTGAGGAGGTGTAGAAATTGTAAGGATTGTGAGGAATGAGGGGAGGGTCAAGAGATGGGCAACCGGTACTTTCACTGGTCGGACGAAAGACAAAAACTAAGAGTGTTATGTTGTTAGCCGGCTTAATTCGTGCTGCAGTGTCAAGTGGTACACTCAGACAGTGCCACTCATTTATTTAGCACCATCCATCCAGTAGGCCTAGCTCACGCAACACGAGATATGTCGCGGACGAGAGACGAGAAATCATTTTAAGTTGTCATGTTAAGGTTTGTAGACAAAAATACCACAGTTTATGCAAAAACTACTATTAAGTTTATTTTTGACATTATTATGTAGATATCTTTATTATTGAAATTTTGCATTCACAATGCTATATAGATATAGGATAAAATGTTTACTAGAAAAAAAATTAACCAGTCTCAGGAAGCTCGAATGGGATTCACGACCTTTGGATTGCCGGTCCACTGTTCTAACCGCTGAGCTACCGAGACCCCAGAACTCGTTCGTTGAATTTTTCCTAGTAGTTTGATTTACGCTGCAGCCAGCGGTATTACGTCACTGTGAAGTCTACCCTCACATTCGAAAGAAATACTATAATCAATTACGTCTTTATCGATTGTTAAATACTTGCAACTACTAACTGCTAGGAAAAATTCAACGAGTCTTCTGGGGTCTCGGTAGCTCAGCGGTTAGAGCATTGGACCGGCAATCCAAAGGTCGTGGGTTCGAATCCCACTCGAGCTTCCTGAGACTGGTTGATTTTTTTTCTAGTAAACATTTTATCTTATATTATGTAGAGTTCTAAGCGCATCCATGTGTCTTTAGTGTCGATAGACATTAGAGGTAAATGAATAAAACACGAGAAAACGAGTCGAGAAGAGTTCTCTTGTTGCGCATGCTAGGCCGGCAGGTAACGTGTAGGGTCTCAAGGGTAAAAATACGGTCGCGAGTGACTTTTACCCCCAAAACTAAGATGAATTTACATACATATAATTACGACTATTATCCCCGAAGGGTGAATCAGAGAGGCAATGAGAACCGCTGAATCAGTCCTCTGCCAAGTAAACTTTTCACCAAATAGCGACTGAACATCTGCTCAACGTGACAGTGGTGAGCCCATCGCCGACATATGCTGTTGAATGTATACGTGCAGTCTTTTGTCCGTTAGTCGCCTTTTACGACACAAAAGGAAAGAGAGGGGGTGGTAGTATTCTTACACCGCTACGCGTCACGGTTATGACGAATTCCAGTGAAGATGAATTTGCTTTGAATTTACTGTAATAACAATTCACTGTGTTAAGCTTCGTATGGAGACACGAAAGCGCCAAGGCTAATCTCACGGCAACAATAGCCGACGCTTAGAATTATAACACTGCGGCGGAATTAACGCCACCATAAATCTATCTAACTAAGGTTTTATGGCCGTTAGTTAATTATTATGATGTGGTTATATTTTTTATTGTTTCTTGTTAGTTGTTACCCACCCGTGCATTGGGCCAGCTTGGTGAGTTATGGCTCAATCTCCTTATGTACATAAATACTCTCACGACAATTATCCCCCAAGGGTTAGCCAGAGACTATGCAATGAGAACCGCTAAATCAGTCCTCTGCCATAGTCCACATTTCATCAAATAACAACTACACAAGTGTTACATATTACAATGACCCTATTTTACGAATATCCAGAGCCTAAATATTACTGAGGACTTAGATATTTTCTCGCTTTCTCGTTCAACCTATCATAAAATATGTAAAAGTAAGTTGTAAAATGTCGCATGTATTTATCTGTGATTTTTTGCCACTAATTAATTAATTTAATTTAATGTTTTGTAAAATCTTAGTTTTGTCACCTAATTGCTTTAATGTTTAAAGTTAGCTACTATTTTTTGTTTTTTATGTGTGCACGATATCCAGTAAGCGCCGTGCTCGGCTGCAATCGGAATGCAATTATTACCTATATTATTTCATAGTTCATGAATGACTATACTCTTTCCAGTTGCTAATCCGTCCAGCTGAGAATCTCTCTAGTTGCGATTGCGAATCTGTCCACTTGCTACGGAGGTAATTTAACTGCATATTATTTTTATTGTGTTTATGTCATAAAGTTGCTATACCTAGAGAAAGATATAGTAACTTTATGGTTTATGTACTAATATGATTTGTATTATGTTGCCGTGCTTTAAATAAATAAATAAAAAATAAATAAATATGCTCAGCGTGACAGGTGTTAAGCCCATCACCGCCCAACTAACAAAATTGTCATATAATATGAAGCCTAAATAACATTTGGTCATATAGAGGTCATATAGATGTAACTCAAATTCTCATGAATCGTGTTACAATATATAATACGAACGATTAGTCGTATAATATTTTAGTCATTTAATTGAGTCCTGTAAACGTTTACACAACCAAATTACATGACCATCTTATAAAGCTCGTAGCTGTGACCTTTAAAATACATTCACTCGTTTATTAGTCTCGTTTACGACCACTTTACGCCTTCTTGATGTAGTATAAAAGTAATTTATATGACAATCATAATCTGGTATAATGACGACCATAACACTGCTTTTTGTCAGTAATAAGATTTCTACATGACAATCATATAAAGTCCATAAATTTAACTCTTATAAAACGTACAGCTGTATACACGTCTCTTATAGGAGTTTTTGACTATCTTCACACGACTTTTATATAATGTTTAAAAGCCCAATATTCAGATTTATATGTCTTATATAACTTATGGGTTTAAAATGCTTATATAAGTTACTTATATAAACATTTTGATTATTTAATGGTTTCACGTGGTACTCTTTTACGAACTGAACTTGTATATTTTCCGTTGTTGTGACTTTGACTTTACAAGCTTTTTATATGATAGCTATGATAGTGTCAAAGAATCAAAAGATGGTTCCGTAGTAAGAAATAGTATTTGTACAAAGGATGCATATGTACATATACAAAATTAACTCAATATTAAATAGGTAGCTTATCGTAATAATATCTAACACCTGTCAATTATCATATCTTTTTTTTTCTTAAAATTTAGTAAGTTCAAGAAGTAATCCTCAAATAATCATCGCAGATTTGCAAAATGATGATTATTCGTTTGAAACCCAAGACGATGATGATGGAAACAGTAATGAAAATGAGAATTTTAAAACATCTTCAATTATCACTATATTCTGATTTCAATAAAATGTTTATCCCACGGGTTTTCACTTCTTTACGGTATCCTAAAAATGGCGGACGACAAAAGAATTAAAATCGTAGTATATGACTTATAGTCCTAAGATATCATATAATAGGTATAATCACTACCTAAAGTCGTATAATTGTAAAAGTACTAGAAATCTTAAATAAAATGGGATTAATTATTTTTATTTTGCAATAATTCGACGGGAGCATTAAAATTTGTGAAAAATTGTATATACAATCGTCATGAAATTTAATTTCCCTTAGAAAAGTAGATATTGTTACCTACTAACACCAACTACAATATAGTTAATAACATTCAGTAATAAATATGGCAGACATAAGATGGTGACACTTTGTAAACAGTTATTTTGTTTTTCGTTTGTTTTTTGTTGTCTCACTCCCACTGAACTGCGCTGTAATAGCAAGCATCCGGGTAAAGGCTATGCTAATGACTACTTCCCAATGTTTATTAAGTTATACGACGTCTATTGGATCACTACACGACAAGATGGTAAAAATATTAATCACTTTCACGACTGCTATACGAATATTTATCGTATATCTGATATTAATATGACTATTACCTTCCTAGTAGCCACTAATACGACCTTGACACGATCGCTATACGAATAAAAGTTATATTATTTCCGCCTATTTCGCGTCATATATACGTCAATACGACAGCTATATAACCAAAACAGTCTGACCTTAAGTTGTGACGAAAACGTTGTCCCGAAAACTGTACGACCAAATTTTCTTAGCTGTTGGATGTATGTCTTTAGTCCGTTAGTCGTCTTTTACGAACGGAAGAGATGGGTCAGTGGTATTCTTTTGATGAGCCGCCACCACCCAGATACACAAAATTGTGAAAGTGTACAATAAAATATAAAAAAACCCCGACATTTTTAAAGCTGTAATAAAATGTCGTTATTGTTTTTTTATTCTAATTGGATCCAACGCATTATTCGGTAATGCATGCCTCTAAACAACTTGTCGAAAACTGATGTGATCTCAAAAGTCACTGAACCAATTATTTAGCTATTATGTCATCTCAAAATGATATAATTAATTATGACAAGGCCTGAATACAAGTGATTAAATATGTTATTTAATTGTAGTTTTGTGGGAGATTACCTCAGCGTGCATATATTAATAAATAATGAGATAAGAAAAATAAATTGTTAACATGTATGACGTGACGGTGCATCTCTTGAGAACGACTCAACCGATTTGGCTGATTTATTTTTCGTTGAGTTCGTATTAATTATTGCAATGACAAGACTTTCATGAGAGATATTTTTTGGAAAATCTGAGGGAATGTCAGATATCTTGATGCTATTATTATATAGGAGAGGAGAGATGTTTCGTCTTCGAAGTACGGCTTATGTATCTATTACAGCCCTTGTAGCGTCCTTCTACGGCACAGAACAGAAGAATGAGGTGTCTACGGCTTCTGTCACGTCTACGGACATTATTTTGACATTACTTGACGGCAGAAAACTGTAAAAAATGTATATTTATGAGAACTGAAAAATTAAAAAAATATGTATACCTACAATGAAATAACTAAAAAAAGAACAAAAAATTGCTTTATTACTCAATATCAACATAATAATTTCATTGAGTCGTCTCAGAAGGTAAAGCGATACCCGTGTTTGGGTTGACTAGCTCTTACTCAAGACACTACGTAAGAATTATTATGTTAATATATACATATATATTATATATCTGTCATCACGAATAAGCAAAAGCAGTCCTCTACCATACTCCACTTTTCACCAAATATCGATGCAGTCTTTAGTCCGTTAGTCGCCTTTTACGACACCCAAGGGAAGAGAGGGGGTGGTAGTATTATTTCACCGCTAAGCGACATGGTTAGTTTGCCATATTGTGTTAAGATGTAAGTACTTAAGCATAGAGAAATTATAACAAAATAATAGTAACAACATAAATAGTAGCGGGCCGCTAGTTATTAATATATCAGCGCTGCCATTGATTTTTGTTCACAGATTAAAACATTTTTTTATACTTACCACTTACTGCCGCCTTCCACATCATCATCACCCTATACGCCCCACAGCTTCCCACAAGGACAACATGAGAGATTAGGCCATGAACTACCACGCTGGCCCAATGCGGGAATGTTTCTACAACATTAATAAACAGGCAGTTAAAATAAATGGTAAGTTCTGCGCCTTTAGATAGATAGGGTTATTTGTATCATTAAGCTTCTTAAAGTCTTCTTAAACTTCTTCCTCATCTCTCTTCCCTCCTTCTTATTTCTTTAAACCTGTGCCTGTGCTTTAGTAAAGTATAATTGAATAATAAGCCTGTATGCTGTACCACAGCTGGGCAAACACCTTCATTATTGTAATCAAGCCATCACTACAATCCATGGTAATATACTCGTATGCTAATCAAGTCAAATGCGAGTTGGTAATCACAAACATGGTCTGTGCATCCACAGAACAGTTAACCTTCTTTATCTATTCCGTGTGTGCCACGAATCTAGATTGAAATTGAAATTAACTATTGATCACGTGTACAAAGATGGACAGACCAACTAGTCATTATTTAATAACAAAAGACGCTGTAAAGGTACATTAGGAGCCCATGGGCAGTTGCCCAATCGAAGGTACTATCGAACTATAATTTATTATGGGAAGTTGCGGAGGTGACCAACCTTTTGGAACTATGCGTGAAAATATAACAATTGTGAATAATGCGACTGATGTATTATTGTACAATATATGAAATTTGAGTCTATGTCACTTAGACATCCTGTGTATTATTATTTTTCTAAAGGGGTTTTTGTGAAATCTCAGTAGATTGAGAGTTTGGACGAATGGAAAAAGTGATTTATGTGTCATTCTGAAGATCACAGTGTAGATGTAAACAAAATTGCTAAATCTGACGGCCAGTGCATTTGCGCGGATTACCTACTTACTAGTAATATATCTTCATGTGATGTAATCTCCTCATCTGATGTTGTCCATGTGGGGAAGGCCTGTGCCCAGCAGTGCAACGTTTATAGGCTGATGATGATGATGATAATGATGAATGTGAGCGAGTATATGTAGCATTTTCTCAGAACTAAATGGTTAAAACAACCCATTTCATCAAGTATATTATGTAGTTGTAAAGGGATCGACATTTTTCATCAGAAATCTTTAGGTGTTAGAAATCATTTGTTTAAAAGTAATACAAACGGTTGTGCGTTAGTTTATTTTTATTTCCTAGAAATCTGATTCTCTTTGGTCTGAGATCGGCGGTTTCAACATAAAAGACACTAATTAAGGATGCTAAATACAATCACGACGCTCTATGTTAAAGTGACACATCAATCATTTGTTACGTATTTTTTTGTTTTGACTAGATTGGATACGTAGACACGTAGTCAACGTTAATTACGGAGGCTGTAGCAAATCGCTATTAATATAAGTGCAATTTTTCATACTCGTTTTATTTACAAAATACCGAGAAACACCTCTGTATTAATGAATAAATGGTTCAAATAAAATCACAACAAAGAGTGAGTTATTATAATTAAGCAAAAATGATAATTAAAAATGTCTGCCTGCATTCAGTCGCTTGAAGCGTACAACATTAATAATAATACATCAAGTTAACACAAAAGGTTGTCGACTACTGCCTGATCTTCCGTTACAAGGTCGCGGTTATTATTGCCGGCTTGAACTAGGTATCTAAAAATTAAGAACAAATGACCTCTCAAGTCTCCCTGTGACCGTGAAAAGGGTTCGTGAAAAAGGGTTCCAAGTAATAAATAATAATAATTATTTTTAATAGTTATTATTTATTACTTGGAAATTGAAAAATGTTCAGGATCAGGTGCCCATTATTACTTTTTTATAGGATTTACTTTACTTTACTTTCTTTAGATTTTGTTTGTTAAATATTCAAGTATTGTTTTTATTAAAATTTGTTGTTTTTTCCCCGCCTTAGTGAGCCCTATATCGCACGGCTCAAGCTGTGATTTATTTTAATTTATTTCTCCCTATGTCTCCCTAGTTTGACAGAGTTCATGTATTTACAAACTATGACAGTGGTTTTCCAACTATGTATTTTCATCAATTGGGTTCAACAACTTACTTTTCCGGGCGGTACCTGATACAGACGCGAGCATACTGGTTTGAGAGTATCTAGTTACGCGGAAAGTGAAGAGTGCTTCAATTAATTGAAACCGCCTTTGTGGTCTAGACTCCAGTCGTTAGAGCCACGGTCAAGTACCCGGGTTTGATTCCCTGCGGGAGGTAGATTCTACTCGGTTTAGTTTATGGTAACTGTCGCGTAGCGGTGAAAGAATACTACCACCCCCTTTCTTCCTTTGAGTGTCGTAAAAGGCGACTAACAGACTAAAGAAAACACATACATCTAACAGCATAGAGCGGCGATGGACTCACCACCTGTGCAGTCAGAATTTGGTTAAAAGTTGGTTATGGCAGAGGACTGCTTTTGCGATCCTCATTGCCTAGTCTCTGACTAACCCTTCGGGGATAATAGTCGTGATTATATATATGTATGTAGTTTATGGTAGGTCTTTTTTTTCGTGGTCCTGGATTCGATTCTCAAATGGGGAATATTTTTAATCTAGTTTTGTTAGTGGTATGACTTGTTTTAAGACCGCCTTGCTATCGTTACGACGGCTAAAATTAAAAGTTAAATTCAAAACATTTTATTTTGCTATGGCCACAATAAAATCTATTTGAAGTTCATTTTCATCAACTCTTACTCTTAATATCAGCTGAGATGTAAAAATTTTCATCATACAATTTATACATTGTCACCCGTGAAAGAATACTACCACCCCCTTCTTACCTTGGGTGTCTTAAAAGGCGACTATAACGGACTAAAGACTGCATATACATCTATTAGCTTAGAGCGGCGTTGGGCTCACCACCTGTCACACTGAGCACATTTGCAGTCGCTGTTAGGTGAAAAGTGGACTATGCCAGAGGACTGCTTTTGCGGTCTCCACTGCCTAGTCTCCGACTAATCCTTCGGGGATAATAGTCGTGATTATGTATGTATGTATTTTTCAGCCAGTATCCATCCACTGCTGGGCATACACCCTTAATTTTTATTTAGGGTGAGAAATTAAGGGTGAGTTCCACCCATTAAACTGAACAACTTTCCCCAAGAAACCTATGTGCAAAAATGACAAAAAAAATCGACCTCCCATATTATTGTCGTCAGCTGATCTGATAGGTTTGTGTAGGAGGTGTGTGTGTGTGTGTGTAAGAGGTCCAACATGGAAGAGGCATATTATATTCATACACCCTTATTTTCTTTGGTTTTGTGTCGATCATACCCATTTAAAAAAATTTGAAACAACGTAAGTAAGATAAGTCAATTGCTTTCAAAGAACTAACAGAAGCTGAGACAATAAGGATGTAGCGAACAGGATTTCAGCGGGTTTTTTTAAATTGTTATTTTATTGTCATCTCGTGTCACATGTGGGCCACTCACCTTAGTTCTCAAAAATTACGTGCAAATGGTGTACACGCAAGTTGGAAAACTTGTTTGTCGATGGTCGGATGCTATCCACAGATTATCTAACTTTTCTTTGCCGGTTCAGTGAACTTGCATTTGAAAATAGGAAATGTTTTATCTGATTAATGGAAGATTGCAACTATCTATGTTAGTTGTTTAGTTAGTTAGTTAAAATTTAAAAAAAAATCTGTAATGTTATTACATGTAGTTTTTAACAGTATAAAGACTAATATTTTTTTTATTTATCAACAAAAATATAATTACAATATTGGTTAGCAGTATCTTAAAGCCTATCTAGATACTAAGTTCTCAATATAATATTAAATTTGTTTACGCTATATTATATTAAGTAAATAATAAGTAACTGAATTAGACAAATAATTATAAGTAACATGATGTAACAGAAAAATAATAAGTAATTCATTTGTGAGCGAACGCGCGATGCAGAACTGTCGGCGTTGCACAGCGTCACTGCGTGCGAACTTATTACTTCTTTAACGACCTTTAATTGTCCCACTGCTGGGCACAGGCCTTCAGCACATGGACATTAGGCCATAACCCATCACGCTGGCCGAATGGGGGTGGGTGAGTTCACTACTACAGTGACTAATTACTACTACTACAGTAATAATGTCGCTACTTTTAGGTCGAATAGTGTTGCTGTGTGAAACTACTGATTTTCGCATATTCAGAGTGGCTCTCATACAAATAGTTGCAGGGATATATACATACATACATACATATAATTATCCCGGAAGGGTTAGTCAGAGACTAGGCAATGAGGGCAGCAAAAGCAGTCTTCTACCATAGTACACTTTTCACCAAATATCGACTGCAACATGTGCTCAGCGTGACAGGTGGTGAGCCCATCGCCGCTCTATGCTGTTGGATGTATGTGCAGTCTTTAGTGCGTTAGTTGCCTTTTACGACACCCACCACTGCTAAGCGACACGGTTGTATTAGATATATTACAAACACCCTGTATAATTGAGACCATAAATAATGTGGTATTTGAGAATGAGTCCGCAACCGCATCATAGACTCTGCATTTATTTTAATATTAATAAACACGCTTACATAAAAAGTTATGAATGAAATGAAACACTTTTTACGGAGCAAAACTCAGGTTTAATTTACTACATTACATCGTTTTTTATTTGATGATTTATATGTAATGTGGTAAATTAAACGCGAGCTTAATTTACTACATACACATTTGTTGTTTCACTGCCTTCTATATAAGCAATAAGACAGAAGATTGGGCCTTTTTTTCTCAGTGAATCCGCGTTATCGATACCCCACCCCTAGAAGTGAGGTTATGTGGGGATCGATCCGTTCCCCTTTTCACACTAAAAGCGTAGTAATCAGGGATGAGACTGAGGGAAGTTTACCCACTAAACAATGGAGAACAGCAGATTCGAGTACAGTGGAGGCCGCGGGACCTGTCCACTAGGGATTTGAACCTCGTTCGGTTAAGTTCATTTAAGTAAAATGTATGAAAACAAACAACACAATACACTTGAATGAATACAACCTGTGACGTCACATCAAAATGACAACCCCTTTTTATACTTGGGTAAACTCATTTCTCTGGCTCCTGCCTTCCTGTCCAGGTTCGAAGAACCGGGATTCAGGAGAAGGGGGCATACCCACAAAAGTTATTATGTTTAATTTTTGTGATATGTACTTAATAAATTGTATATTCTCTATTTTAAAACCAGTAAACGTTATTCTATTTCTATTTGTAAACCCAAGTGCATTCTCTTAGACAATCTCCGTTGTTTACCCCAGTAGCAGCTAAATTCACCACTGCTAAAAGTTTCTGACTTTGTATTCCTGGATCCCACGTTCATTCCATGCGATTCTCCGACGGTTTAGGGGAGAATCGTAGTTCTACTTTATTATTATTTCTATTAGAATTAGAAGAGCGAGGTCTCCTAATAGATAGATAGATAGATAAACATTTATTGACCAAAAACAAGGTAAACCAAAAACCAATAACATATCACAAAAACAATAACAACAATAACACAAAAAGAGTTAAATCTTAATTAAGTACCTATACATAATAAATACACAATGGTCGTAATACAGGTACCTATCATACTTAAAAGAAGATCCCAGCCATTTGTTATGTAGAAATGTAAAAGATACTGAATAAATATTTTTCATTTTATTTTAGAATCCTATTCTGTTCTAGGGGGTATGCCCCTCCTTGTACCCAGGTGGTTTTTGAAGTGGAAAAAGAAGACGAGAGAACCGCTTTATAATCGTTCTACCCTTCTGGTGACCCGTTATGCTTTAGGGGTCAAAGTTGCTCGCGTCGTAGGTTTACCCTTGAGACCCTACACGTGATCCCTGGGTGGTGCTAAATGAGTGACACTGACTGAGTGGTAGAGCCACGCTGCGTTGCAGCACGCATTGGGCCGGCTCGCCCGGCGTAATACCACCCTGTCTCTATTATTAAATAATGGCACTTGGTGCTGTTGTGTTTCGTCCGACCAGTGAGGGTTCCGGAGGCCCCTTCCTCCCCCCCCCCCTCCTCCCAATTCCTATTCCTTCCTTAAACCTATTCCTCCCTTAAAGGTCGGCAACGCGTCTGCGATTCCTCTGGTTTTGCGGGTGTCCATGGGCGGCGGTGATTACTCTCCATCAGGTGACCCGCCTGCTCGTTTGCCTCCGTCTTTAATAAAAAAAAAAGGTGGATTTCCTGGAAAAAAAATTGTTAAAAGTCTCTGTCTTGTCAACTAACCTATTTTGTTGCACATATCCCGAGAAATATGATTTTAAAGTATTATAATTATCATAGAAGGCATGAATACTACGTTCCAATCTACGAATTAAATGTACGATCTCTAATAAATATTCGCTAATAACACATTATGTACTTACAAATTGCTCTCATTATTTTCATCTCGTCAGCGTGATTTATTATATCAAGAGAGCACGTTTATTCGAAATATTTCGAAAGAAAAATTCGCGAGGTCAGTAACCATAAAGTATATTTGAAAAAAAAAGCAAAACACAATGGCCGACACGAAGATGCGCCTTCCACGTATAAAAAGATCATTCGGCCAAATTGTATCACAGTACGTCAGAATATCTAGAGCAGTGCGTTGGCCTATCCGTACGGACTTTGCGCGGGAAAATTGTACGCAAAGTTTCGTAGTGTTCTTTTTCATTTCTGTTTTGTTATTTTCAAATTTTGATTTTGTTTTTGTTGGCATCCGGATTCATTGAGTGCGAGTTTTATAGTAAAAAAGGAGGTTTGTGTTGGTTTTTTTTAACACTAATAATAATTAATTTTAATGTTAATTTATTTATTAAGACTTATGCCGAAATTGAACGAGAACTTTTATTATTTTTTATTAACAGTTGTTATTTTCGCAATTTTTTCATGAATTTTAAATAAGTAAGTACTTAATACAATTTAAAAGTTACAAATTTGAAGGCTTTGAAATTTTTTTGAGTCTTTTGTAATTAGTAATAGTTAATTTACTTTGAAACTAGCGTTTAATAAGAACTTAGAACTATAGATTCCACACCTAAACCTTACCGCGCACAAACGTCAAACGCATAGGTACGTTTTTGGGAAGATATCGTAACTTTTTAAGGAATTGACGTGGTTTCGAAACAAGGAATCGTTACAGAATAAGGGCCCTGACGTTTTGAACCTCTTACGTTTCTGTGGTCACAAGAGTTCAAGTAAACTTTATAAATAAAAAATATTTATATGTAAATCATTTTTTAATTAATGTAGCAAATTAGATGCCTCGGTGACCAAGTAGCCATGCGTTCGGCCTGATATCCGGAGTTCTGGGTTCAGTTCCCTGGTCGGGCAGACTGTTTTATATTTTTAAAAGCACGGAAGCGGGGTGATTGATCCATAACCAATCAATTGTGGTTGTGGCGATGACTTTGATATCAGGAATGGAGGCCTTTGCCCATCTTTGCTTTTACGAGTAATACAGGATGTTCCTTGTAAGGTGTCAAGCCGGTGTGTAGTGATAGGGAACTACCATACCTATCTATTGAAAACCCATGTATGTTCAGCGATTTTTGGTAGTTTTCCAGCTAAATTCTTTTTTCTTCTCTAAGTATTTTATGACGAAAGACTTTATTTTTTTAAAGTAAGCATCTTTTTTTTTCGTAGACATATCTGTGCACTTTTTTCTTTAACTAAGTAATCATCTTCCTAATATCAATACAAGTTACAACAAAATAATTTAAATTGATGTCGTAATAAAATACTTATAAAAGAAAAAAAATATAGCTCGCTAAACTACCAAAAATCGCTGAACATACATGGGGTTCAATAGATAGGTATGGTAGTCCCCTATCACCACGCATCGGCTTGACATGATAAAAGAAACACCCTGTATGCTGCACTTTGCCGAAGCAAATTGAAACATTGCTAATTGCTTTTTTAATTATAACATTTTGTAATCCAACCACTTTAAACTTAAATTCTCACTGCCGGCTACGAAGTTGTACTTAACGAAAACGTATAATTTCGATCATTCTCTTTGTTGATAGCATCAGTACTTTCCTCGCGTGAGAACAGCCAGTCATTGTGGCTGATAACATTCTGGGCACTAGATACTAGATAGGCTATCTTCCGTATTGCCTAGTTTTCCTAATAATTAGATTCGGAGAGAATGTAAGGTTATCATTGCGGCCTATCGGATTTAAAACAATCCACTGATGGGGTTAAATCTACCCAAAGCGGGACAATTATTACTATAATTGTTATATTGTTATTATGTATTGTTATTTTATGGGTAACCAAGTTACTACTTGGTTACCTATAAAATAACCTAGAATTATGTCTTTTAAATGTATAACTGACTGAAAAGACTGCACATACTTACATTCATCAGCATAGAGCGGCGATGGGCTCACCACCTGTCACGCTGAGCACATGTGCAGTCGCTATTTGGTGAAAAGTGGGCTGTGGTAGAGAACTGCTTTTGCTGTCCTCATTGCCTAGTCTCTGAGTTAGTTAAACGGAGGGACATATTAAGGGAGGACATTAGGTATTCGATTCCCGATCCGATTCATTAAAAAAAAACCTTAATTTTTTGCATAGTCATTCTATTAAATAATTTTAGCGTATACACTAAGCGAGGGAAAAGATCAAAAATGATCAAGTATGAAGGAAAAACGGGTCACACCAACCACGACAGCTACTTATTCAATACCATACGCGTAAATGAGTCGAAATCACTAGGGTGCCCAAACATTTCGGGAATTTTCATGACATTTTAACATAAATTTTCTTAATTATTTATATGCATCGAGTAGTATTTTTTATTTGTTTATGTTTACCCAGGCATAAACTACCGTAGGATTAAATATGTCCCTCGTGTTAACTAACACGCTGTATATAAGTATTAACTCCATCCAATAAATTAATATTAAATGTTAGATAATTACACCACCTTTCCTAATTAAGTATATTAGGAAACTGCTTCCCGCGCTTTCCTATTTCGCCCAGTCATTTCCTACATCGGCTGATTGTACAACCCGCTCGTCGCTTGCATATTAATGGCACTGACTATGCAAGTGTCAAGTGGTATAACTATTTAGAATGCGGACTGTACTTTCTGATTAACAGCAAAGTGAGTTTTCACAACACGCGGTACTGACACTGACATATTACAAACAAATCATCAGACGTAGAGTTTGTAATATAAGAATGTGTTGGGTTGTGCTTTGTTGGATGTCCTTTAGTTAATCATTACATATTAAAGTAAAGTAAAGCCGCCGTTTTCCTCTGTCTGTGGCACCGCACTATTCTCCTAAACCACGCAATAGATTTATAAGCGGTTTTCACTAAAAGGTAGAGCGTTAACTGAGGATGGTTTTTGTTTATATTTTGTAGATATATTTATTTAAATGGCTGAACTATGATGGTCTTTCTAAGTTAGCGTGGACGAAGGCGTGGGCGGGCCGCTAGTAAATCTATACTAATATTATAAAGCTGAAGAGTTTGTTTGCTTGAACGCGCTAATCTCAGGAACTACTGGTCTGATTTAAAATATTCTTTAAGTGTTAGATAGCTCATTTATCGAGAAATGTTATAGGCTATAATTTGTTTAGGTACGGGTATGGGTAGATACCAGATACAATAGAAATTAAATTTTTAGCAACAAGTCTTTGTGACAGACAAGGGAATAATTAATATTGAACATATGAACGGGCGACAAAAAAACAAAAAAAAAACCTGCTTACGTTAATTGTATGTTCATCGTTTTGTATAATTATGTATATTATGTCAACGTTAATTTAGATATTTTAGAGCAATTTTTAAACCTTTATTAAATGGTCTCGTTTTCGCTTATTGTTTTGCTCAACTTTTACTATTAAAAAAACATATAAAATAATATATTATTGTGTATAGCGTGGGGGGTTATAACACGATCTCTCCATATAATGTTTTTTTTATGTGCATGGAAAGAACTGAGTACACTGTTGGTCTTCAAATAAAAAAAAATAAAAAAAACTTATATTAAAATAAATAAGTTTTCATTGCTCATAAACTTACTATTTAAACTATACTACTTATTAATTATAATGTAGTGGTTATAGTTTGCTATTAGCGGATTAGTTTACTATTATCCCCACGTGCTATTATCCAGCGTGGGAGGCCTGTGCCCAGCAGTGGGACGTATATAGGCTGATGATGATGATGATGATGTAGTTTACTATTATTATTTATTTGCTTACAATTACAATTACAATTTTAAATCTCAGATAATTAATTATTTAATACGTGACCAGCGTCATGTGATTCAAATATCACACACATTAGAAATGGCAAAAAATTACTTTATATTAATAATGATTTATTGAAAGCAAGCTTCAAAATTACATTATTTTCTAAGGTTTTCGCGAACACTACACATTATAATGAAATTTTTTTGGATAAACTCGCGTTTATTAATACATTTAAAGTTTTTTTATTAGGTCATCATGATGTTTCGAGCCCTTTACAGGGTCCGTGGTCACAGATGCTAAAGTGTTGGTCGTCTCGTAATTAAAAGTACTTACATGCCGTAAACTGTACTCTTAGCTATTTTATTATAACAATAATTTATACCTATTCCTTTTATCTTTTACAGATTTATCAATTTGCGAAAATGCTGCATTACAAGGTAATTATTTGGCATATTAATAATAAGTTACTTATATATACTTTTCTCAATAGTAAAACAAAAGAACACATTAATAAAACAACGTAACTTAATTACTTATATATCATTATCTTTTATCTTTATAAATTAGTAAACATTTAAATTTTTAGTTATATAATTATATTTTTGTATTGAGACCATTTGAGCACACTGTTCGAATGGCTTATAGGTATTATTTATTAATATATTTTCCTATCAACAATAATAATTGGATAAGACAATTAACTGTCTCTCAGAGAGAGATTTAAGAATATAAATATAATGACAGTTGCATCACAAAACATTTATGAAAATTTGATTTATGTTCATAAAAATACTGAAATGTTTTCAAAAAACAGTGATATTCACAATGTAAACACTAGAAGTAAGAACAAATTAGCAGTACCTTATACTAGGCTCCATAAAATAAATAATTCTTTTAAGGGTCTGTTTGTAAGATTTTACAACAAAGTACCAAATGATATTCAGAAATTAGTTAGATCTTAATAAATTTAAAATCAAAATCAAAGAAAAGCTTTATAAAAAAGCTTATATAAAGTGTCAGATTACACAGAAGACAAAACAGCTTGGATTTGAAATGCTCCAAGCACTCCAACAGCTATTTCTAATTGTCTTTATTTAATTGATACTACATTGTATTGTAGTTTTGTGTTGCAAATTTTATTATTTTTTAAATTCATATTTTGTATTGACCTGGTAACTACATATTCTTTTTTTTTGTTTGTAAATGTCGTTGCTTTTGTGCGCTGTGGCTTCTTGCGCCCATTCTTTGTCACAGTTAAGAAATTATGTCCTGAATGTATCCTGAAAAATTATGTAGGTTAAAAGAGATTTGGACGATTCAAAGTACTTATTAATTCAGTTTATTGAATAAATATATTTTGCTTTGACTTTGAACTAGAAATATTCACTTCTATACATTAAGTTGTGGTAAGATTCGGATCCAGTTATTTTACGAAACGTGGACTAAAGAGAAAACTAATACTGTATTTAAACGGTTAAGGTTTAAACCAATTTTAACTTTACTTCACGTTTTTATGATGAAAGAGAACGATGTTCATGAATTAGCTTTTTAAATATTTAAAATTACCAATTGTAAGTTCGCTAAAGGTTGCATCGGTAGCGAATATCAATCCCATATATTGAACCTTAGAATAATAACGCTTAACGTTATTATTCTATGTATTGAACAATTTATTCATCAGGCGTGCCCCGTGCACGGCCCGCTCTAATATAAATCATCCCTAAATCATTTGTTTAGGGCCTATTGTGAGATGGAGGCGAAGCAACTCCTAGTTTATTAAAAAAATAATTAAAATAATAATAACTTTTTATGCTTACACCAATTATCTAGCCCAAGTTTTGAAACTTGTTTAAATGGTTAAGTATGTATAACTGATTCATAAACATAGAAAACATCCAGACACGAAATCAATTCAATACATAATTATTTCTAGAAGAATACTACCACCCCCTCTTTTCTCTTGGATGTCGTAAAAGGCAACTAACATACTAAAGACTGCACATACTTCCACAGCATAGAGGACTGCTTTTGTTGTTCCTCATTGCCTATTGACTAACCCTTCGGAGATAATAGTCGTGATTATACGAGTATAATATATATTTATGTATTATTATATTTCAATTTTTAGCAATTTTGTCAACTGACCTCCTAACTTTATCATGAAGATGGCACCCAATGATGATTATTATTTCTAAATTGACCCAACCGGGAATTGAACCCGAGAAACCTCAGAAATGGCGCATCGCCATAACCGGCGTGCTTACCAGTCAACCACGGAGGTCGTCCGCTATACAATAAAAATGGTTGAAAACATTTTGATATTGGAAACGTTTTTAACAATTTTTATTGTGTGTAATATTATTACGCTAGTGTACTCTACACACGCAAGTAATATTACTTACTAATTTAAAGTACGCAACGGTGAGTCCAATCTCAGGTTGACAAATGTAATAACGGTGGAACTGTATTAAATTCGAATCATGTCATCAGAGCACTGGATTAGATCAATTGTTGAGAAATAGCAAATGTCTTATACGGTGTGGTAAGAAAGAACCTCACTTGAAGGGAAGTTAGCTAAAATATTTATTTATTTTAATATTTATATAAGTAAATAAGCTTTAAACAATCAGAGGCTAAAAAAAATTCACGTAAAGCAGTAATATAGATATAAACTACAACTCATTTATCGATTCCACATTTAGAAAATAAAAAAGGTAGTTTTCTAACACTTGCAAATACAAAATCACATTAAATTATGCTTAATTAATTAATTTAAGTATAGTTCACTTAAAATTCGTTTAACAAATGAACAGCTAGTACAGATCAAGTCAAGGTCTTTAGAAATTCATGTTATTATAACTTCTAACTGCCCTTATAATAAATGTATTTTGACGTAAAATATACATACACTAGCGGCCGCTCGCGGTTTCACCCGCGTGGTTCCCATTCCCGTGGGAATATCGGTATAAAAAGTATCCTATGTGTTAATTCAGGTTATAAACTATCTGTATACTGAATTTCATCCAAATCCATTCAGTAGTCCTTACGTGAAAGAGTAACAAACATCCATCCATAGTTACTAACTTTCGTGTTTATAATATTAGTAGGATTCACACGCCGGCAGTTGACCTGCTAAAAAAATTCAAATGTCGTCAGCACATTTTGTACTTTGTTTCGAGCTGTGTCAGTAGATACTACCAAACCATCCCTACTTTTTGGTGTCATAAAAGGCGACTAACGGACTAAAGACTGCACATACATCTAACAGCATAGAGCGGTTATGCTCTCACCACCTATCACGTATGTGCAGTCGTAATTTAATAAAACGTGGACTATGTCAGTTGTTTATCTATGTATGTATCTAGCGTAGCCATATTATGCCTTATCGACCGATTGACATAACTTATTTTCAAACAGTAGCACAAATTGATGAAATACAGAGTAGTGTAGGGAAAAAGAATATCACGGATGTAATGCTAAAAATGCTTCCCATTTATTAGTTCCTATTAGAAAAAGTAATTAGCATTTTTAATAATTCCTATTAGAACATGAAGTTAGATATCCTTTTTAAAGGTTATATTATATGAGTTCTCATTCGTTCTATATAATTATATGCATACATACATAATATTATCACGACTATTATCCCCAAAGGGTTAGTCAGAGACTAAGCTATGAGGACCGCAAAAGTAGTCCTCTGCCATAGTCCACTTTTCACCAAGTAGCGACAGCACATGTGCTCAGCGTGACAGGCCCATCGTCGCTCTATGCTGCTAGATGTATGTGCAGTCTTTAGTCCGTTAGTCGCCTTTTACGACACCCAAGGGAACAGAGGGGATGGTAGTAGTATTCTCACCGCTATGCGACACGGTTAAATATAAGTAATATGATTTTAAAAAGTTGTTAAACATATTGTTGAAGACGAAGAAATCAGCGAGAAACAATCACATAATTTGTATTAATTTGTCATGAAAATATAAGTCGGAAATAAACTAATATTACCATTTAATTTATATTTCTGTACGTTTACAAATCATTTCGTAACCGCCCGACATCGCATGCCCACTCAATTATCTGTTACCAACACAAAAAATCACAATAATGACATGTGTGTTGTGCGGTTGGTACCTAATTTCATGTTGGCCAACATTATTATCAAAGTCAAGTGGATCATCAAATCCCATGGACTTAATCGTTGCTGTCAAAAGACACAGTCATAGGAGACGAACTTTGCTTTTCCTAAAGTAGGTAGTGAGTGCAGTTTTTTTTCATTAGTATAAAACGTTTAAGAATTTCGACAGGGGTAAAGGCTAACCAATACGTTGGCAGTTGCCCGTTATGCAGAAAAAGTCGGTTCGAGTCCCGCTTAAGGTATTATTAGTATTATCAACGTTTCACTATATTTATGATGATATATTATGATTTATTTATTTGTCGTGCTTATATATGTCTAAATGTTAGTTAGGTATAGTTTTTTTTAGTTTTGAGGTCAGTTAGTGCAAAGGCAAATTATTTATTCAATCCTTTACAGGCACTTATTGACGTCAATACTAATTAAAAAAACAGTTAAATACATCTCGACCGCGACTCCCGCGCAAAATGGCCGATTTTGACGTTCTTTATCTCAGAAATTGTAGAATAGCTATTGGCATAGTTCGTAGCGGTCTCGCCTTTTGTAAATTTTGCTTAACTTTTTAATGAAACCCAAAACTGCAGAGAAATATTTTCATAAAATGCGCAAAGGCACTTTTTTGAGCTCCTAGATTGAATTTCCAACTGTTCTAAACAAATGAAATAAAAAAAATAGAATGTTATCTCTTATATAGTCGTACTAGCGGCCGCTCGCGGTTTCACCCGCGTGGTTCCCGTTCCCGTGGTAATATCGGGATAAAAAGTATTCTATGTGTTAATCTAGGTTAGAAACTATCTGTATGCCGAATTTCATCCAAATCCATTTAGTAGTTTTTAAGTGAAAGAGTAACTAACATCCATCCATTCTTACAAACTTTCGCGTTTATAATATTAGTAGGAGTAGGATAGTAGTAGTCTGTCTTAGTGCCTGTGAAGGCTTTATATAATTATATAAAATATTTGTGTTTTAACTTTTTTTAATTTATGAAACGAGCAAAAGCGAGTACTTATGGTAAAAAATGCGTTTTATATAACCATAGTTAACATAGATTATTAAGTACAAGCAACCTGCCCGCAACTTCGTCCGCGTACACCCCGTATTTCGTGCCAAAACATGTAAACACAAGGTGACAAAAAGAAGAATTATCGCGCCGCTGCCGTAGGGGGCAACGCGAGGCAGCAGCGGTGCGATAACGAGCTAATAAAACCTTATCCTGACAATTACAAACACAACAAAAAAAGAAATAGCCAAATTGGTGAAGCCATTCTGAAGTTATGCGCAAACAGACATTCGTGGCTATGATTTTTATTTATATAGATAGATATAGATTAATTAACGAATATGTTATAAGTAAATCACATGACATTAGAATAGTATTTGATGTTTTTTGCGTTAAAAAATTCTAAGATATTGAAACGTTGAAAAAAATGGTCAAAAAAAGACTATTATCCCCGAAGAATTAGTCATAGGACCAGGAGGCGATCGCGCTAAATAATATCAACCAAACTACAACTGAATCTCAGCCGTTATTGTGCTATCGCGTTTGACACACGCGATGGGCTATACGAAGTTGGCAGAACGACTGCGGTTCAGTTGTGGTTTGGTTGTGATTATTTAGCGCGATCGCCCTCTGGCAATGAGAACCGCAGAAGCATGTCACTGCCACACCACATTCCACACGTTTCACCAAATGATAACTGCACATGTGCTCAGCGTGACAGGTGGTGAGCCCATCGCAGCTCTATGCTGTTGGATGTATGTGCAGTTTTTGGTCCGTCAGTATTTTATGACACCCAAGGGAAGAGATGGGGCAGCAGTATTCCATTAATAAGCCGCTACCAGCACAACTCTTATCATTATTAATTAAAGGAATAATACCAAGGAGTTGAAACAGCATTCTCCCATTAAAAAAACCCCTCTCATCCAACTGAACTGTGAAGACAATACGAAGTAGACGCATATTAATACACAATTGTTTTGTCAGTGGCTATGTAAATTCGTTGCTTCATATCTAGGGCAGAGTAGGATACCTAATTGCTAGCCTAGTGTCAGACTTCTCACGAATGCACTAACAATAATATTGTATGTTGTGTTGTGGAACCTAGAATTTGTAGGACTGCATTGCAAAAGGGATAATTTGAAGGGGAAATGAGTTCAGTTCATGATAAAGGGTTTGCTATGCCTTCTCTTGCGGATATTATAGCTATAGTAATATAACTTCTCTAAATTTCAAGTATCCCATCAATCATTAGATGCAAGCTTGGGTTGAAGGATGTATGAGGCAAGTAGTAGTTAAGTAGGCGCCTTTAAACCTGAAAACTATAAAGTTGTAATATTAAAAGCTACTTTCATTAGAGTTTATGAAAAATAGTTGAAACTTATCTACAACCTCTGTGTATGAGTGGCGGTCTCTGAGGGTTCAATTTTAAAAAGAAACTTAACTTGGGCTAGAATTGGTGTGAGCGTAGAAAAATATATTTGTTTTTATCTACGAGTATATTGAAATTGATTTAAAAAAATAAAATTAGAAAATATGTATTTCTCAAGGATTGAATTACGGTTTTAAAGTCTTTGTAGAGGAAGGTATAAATACCTCCTCGATGCACTTGATAGACTGCAAGCGCGAGCGGTACGCATTATTGGAGATGCTGAGGTTACAGCCTCTCTTGAGGACCTCCAGCTGCGTAGAGAGATTGCTTCTTTCAGTGTCTTCTACCGAAATTACTACAGAGAGTGTTCTGACGAACTTTTTGATCTAATCCCGCCCTCTCCTTCCTGTCCCGGCAACCACCATCACACTGTGCAGACTATCAGCACTCGTATTAAAAAATTTAGCAAGTCGTTCCTCTGTAAGACCATTCGGCTTTGGAATTCTCTGCCGGCGCATGTTTCCCAGCTCCTATAGTCCCGGGTCTTTTAAACGGGGCGTGAAACGGCATTTATGCTGTAGCTGTCGTCATGTTTGGGTGCACTTGTTACCGTGCTTGTTCTACGGTGAGGAGCGCTCTCGTTATTTTGGACTGCGTCGGCTGCTTACCATCAGGCAGGATGAGTCGCTATGACGTGTCACATTAAAAAGAACAAAAATGGTGTAGCCTATGTGCCTTTACAAATAAACAGAGAATAAGGTCGGAATAGTTATTCTGTGTTTTGTCTTTTTTACTCTAATTTGAAATTACTTTTACATGACAGGAACAAAACACGGAATAACTATTCGTAGCTTATTCTTTGTTTATTTGTAGTAGTAAGGCACTTAGGGTGGATTCGACCAAACTGGAATAAGGTCTTATACCTAGAATAAAGGCCGAATTTTTATAGATTAATCTCGGAGTAAGTCTTATTCCAATTTGGTCGAATCCACCCTTAGTCTGGTAATAGCAATTAAGCTGCACCGACTGCTGCGACCTTTTTTAGGGTTACTTGGCGGTTAAATAACGTATTTTTTTCGATGCTTAGCCCGAGTTTGTGATCACCAACCCGCATTATGGGAAGCGTGGTGATCAAACAAATACCCATCTATTGTAGCCATAAGTTGATTTCAATGATGGAGGCTTTAATTCAGTTGTGGGACGGTACAGAATAGAATAGAAATAAATTTATTCAGCATCAAAAACACAACATAAAAATTACAAATAACAATATTAGGTGATACTGAAAAGGCATCTACTCAGCATTGTGTCGTAGCATCTCAGTAATGCCACGACGCTAGTCTTCCGTAGATAGAAGAAGAAGATAAAGAGCAGGGCAGTATACTGGGTGATCAATCCTAATGGGTCAGTAGGGAGAAATCAAAAACTATATGAGATAGGGAAATCTGTTCGTTGGAACCATGTCGTCGATTTTAGATTAAATGAAAATGTACTGTAATGCACATAAAGTCGAATTGTCAAAAGCTTTCTCAATTATAATTTTCAATATAGGTAACTGGATTAGTACAGACGGCCCCATCAAATGGCCCGCAAGATCACCTGATATCACGCCACTCGACTATTTCGCATGGGGTTGAAAGAGATGATAATTTTTAATCAAATTACGCCACTGTTGAAGATTTAACAACAGCCTCAGAAAATATTTCAACACAAAAATACGAAACGCAATATTGCATTCGTTCAGTATTTGAATTCAGGAAAATGGCTACCTTGGGTATTTTTCACTTATTTGAACAAGATCCTATTAAAAAAGTGTTCCTTTTGACTTATTTTATTCAAACCATCAACAATAACAACGAATATACTTGTAGAATTTTATAACGGTTCCCGGTTATGAATGAGAGTTAAAAGAAATTGTTGAATGCCATTTTTATTAGATCTAAAATCGACGCCATGGTTATTAAGAACAGATTTCCCTATCTCATATAGTTTTTGATTTCTCCCTACCACTGACCCATTTGGATTGATCACCCTGTATAGACTGTTGACTTAACAGCAAAAGACAGCCTGGAGGAAATACATAGAGAGGATGCTTATTGACTTAACACGAAGTGCAAAGGTCTCTATAACCGATAGACAGAACCCCTGATACTAAGAAACGAGGTAATACGAGCACTAGATCAGCCAAAACAGGAAAAGCCCTTAGACCTGATAACATCCCTATCGAAGTACTTCAGTTAATAGAGGACGGCTATGTTGACGTATTAACGAATTTATGTAACAAAATATACGATATTGGGAAATTTCCCAAAGATTGGTTAGATCAACATAATTGTCACTCTCCCCAAGAAGAAGAACTCTAGAAAATGCGAGGAATACCGTACAATCAGTCTAATGAGTCACATGCTAATGGAATTTCTAAGTATAATACACATCATCGTATAAAACCTAAATGCGACGAACATCTGGGGGAAAGTCAGTTTAGTTTTCGAGCCGGTGTTGGCACTCGTGAAGCCTTATTCGCTCTCAATGTCCTGATACAAAAATGTAGAGACATGCAAAATGATGTTTCCATATGCTTCATAGACTTTGAGAAAGCATTTGACCGAGTGCAGCATGACCCATTGATGGAAAGGAAATGACATTGGGCTAGATGGAAAAGACCTAAGAATTGTGCAAAATTTGTATTGGGACCAAAAAGTCACTGTGAGAGTTGAATCTGAGGAAATCGAAGAAATCGATATCTGCAGGGGAGTCAGGCAGGGATGCATTTTATCGCCTTTGCTTTTCAACGTGTACTCCGAGGCCGCGATGCTGAGGCTCTGAAAAACTTGAGCGCTGGCGTTATAGTAAATGGCAAGTCTATAAATAATCTGCGCTATGCTGATGACACCGTATTAATTGCGTCGTCAATCGAGGATTTGCAGATTATCATAGACAGAGTTCGTGACGTCAGTAGTAGTCAGTAGTAGAGCTGGGCTTAATTTGAACATCGGTAAGACAAAGTACATGGTAGTAGCCAGAGACAAAGACCTTGACTCGAAACTGTCTATGGCAGGTAAACAACTAGAGCGTGTGCGGCAATATAAATATCTCGGTGCTTGGGTTAATGAAGAATGGGATAGTGACCAGGAAATAAAAAGCCAAAAGCCGGATAGAAATAGCCCGAGCATCCTTCAATAAAATGCAAAAAGTCTTATGCTGTCGTATACTGAAGTTTAGGGCTCAGAACGTTAATGTTACAATTGGCCCATTGTGCTTTACGGATGTGAAGCGTGGACCATCAAAGAGGACACAAGGCGACGCCTAGAGGCGTTCGAAATGTGGTGCTACCGCCGTATGCTTCGCATTAGTTGGGTGCAGAAGGTTTTTAACGAAAGAGTCCTCCAGCGCGTCCGCACAAACCGAGAGTTGTTGCGTACCATCAAGAAGAGAAAAGTTGGATATCTGGGTCATATTATGTTAGATACTAACTGCTTTAAATTGATGATGAAAGGCAAAATAGAAGGGAAAAGACGCGTCTGCAGACGGAAGAAATCTTTGCTGAGAAACATTCGGGAATGGACCGGAATCACCAGCGAGCGTGGAGAAACTGTTCCGAATGGCGAGGGACAAGGGTGAATTCAGCAAGCTGACGGCAGACCTTCAGTAATGGAATGCCACCATAAGAAGAAGAAGAAGAAGAAATATAGGCCGTTACTTTACTTATCAATGATAAAACCATAAAAAAGGTTGCAGCCGTAGCTTAATTGCTTTTTAATGAGTTACGAAAAAGGATGTCCCTACTTATACAGATCAAAAGCGATCGGCTTTTACAAACGGATAATGGTCTAATGTAATTACGAATTACTGAATTCCCATGAGCTAGAACAATAGGTCGTTTAACAATAACGAATTTGGGAACAATATGTTTGCAGTGAAAGTGCTATTTTTATTTGTGTTTCACTTATCAGATAATTAAAATTATAATGTGCAGGATGTGAGGTGATGGAGGTTTGCAATGTGTAATGTAATACAAATCTGTATTTATAAGGGTAGCTTACTCTCTGATTGACAATTAATATTAATACAGTCATATTCTCACGACTGTTGTCCCGGAAGGGTTAATCAGAGACCAGGCAATGTTATTATTAGTATTTTTAGACTATTATTAACTATTGTTTCATTCAAATACTATGAATTGTATTTTATTTAAAATTATTTAATTTTATTATCATTAATTTGTAGGTTTATTTAATTTATACAGTTTTATCGATGCGTACAAATTGTACTTAATTATGTTTTATTATATTGTACTTAATTAGATCTATTAATTACACTGTAAGTAACTTTTGTTACTTGGAGGGAGAAAAAAGTAAGGCCTCCTGAGTTTCTTGACAGCTTCTTCTCAGTCGAAGGCTCTCCCAAAACCCGAACTGGTGGTAGATTAGTTAGGTGGGTAAAGTAGATTAGTTAGTTAGATTTATTGTTAAGTCTTAACTACAAATTAGTTAACCTGTTTTTTTTGTTAGTATTGACGTCAATAAGTGCATGTAAAGGTTTACATTGAATACTTCAACTTTGACTTTGAATGGGGACCGCAGAAGCAGTCCAATGCCACAGTCCATGTTTCACCAAAGACAACTGCACATGTGCTCAGCGTAGGTGGTGAGCCCATAGCCGATATGCAGTTGAATGTATGTGCAGTCTTTAGTCGCCTTTTACGACACCCAAAGGAAGAGATTGGTCAGTAGTACACTATTGATGAGCCGTCACCACAAAGCTTACACCCGTAGAACGCACTATAATATATACGGAACCTTTCTGTCAGATCAGATATTTACAGATTATCTGTACGATTATGTTTTATTGTTTCTCAATATCCGACTTTCAGTCACATCGCGTTCGTCTACCGGAACGGATGTTACTCCAACAGTAGGTACAGGCGACAACAAAAGTTGATATACACTTTTGATAGCTATTGAGTTTAACATTTCCGGAAAATTGGCGCTTTGTCCTGTATGTAGGGATGAAAATTCTAATAAATCCAGATTGTTGTGTGAATTCTAAGATGTTTGGTTTCATTCTAACAAGAGAAATAAAAAAATAATAACATAGAAAAAAATATAAATAATTTCTTACATATAATTACGACTATTATCCCCGAAGGGTTAGTCAGAGACATAATAAGGACCGCAAAAGAAGTCCTTTGCCATAGTCCATTTTTCACAAAATAGCGACTGCACGTGTGCTCAGCGTGACAGGTGGTGAGCCCATCGCCGCTCTATGCTGTTGGATGTATGTGCAGTCTTTAGTCCGTTAGTCGCCTTGGGGGTGGTAGTATTCTTTCACCGTTACGCGATACTGTTAGTCACTTCAGTAGTTAAAAAAAATCTTACAATTTGAAATTTTATAGTAAGTTAATGAAACCGGAATTTCTAAAAATCTCCAGACGTGTTAGCTTCCATGTGATCTAGTAACATCACCTGCGCGTCTGTCTGTTCACAACCGCGTATTCCCACGGTGACTGGACGTTCCCATGGTCTGTCGTAAGCCCGCTAGGAAACTAGGAAATGATTAGGTAGAATTATCTTATGAGCGTTTAGCGCTCAAATTGTTGCAAGTTCTGTGCTTTTTTGATGGTTGACGGTTAACTACCTTTTTATATGAAACAGTTCCATTATTAAAATCGTTTAAGTAATTCATAATATTTTTTATTTATAAAAAATTACTAAAATAAATATTTTTGCAATCCGCATTTTTTAGGTAGGCACTAGGCACTTTTGAATAGCGCTTAAAATCTTTTCTTTACCTACATACAGAGTGTTTGGAAATAGCATAGACAATCGGCCTCGGTAATAGCAAGGACGTATTATTTAATTTGACTATACTGGTGCTGGTCTTAGGAACCACCATCATACTGTACAGACTATCAGTACTCGTAAAAAATTGGCAAGTCGTTCCTCTGTAAGACCATTCGGCTTTCCCAGCTCCTATAGTCCCGGGTCTTTTAAGCGGGGCGTGAAACGGCATTTATGCAGGCGGTCATGAATGGGTGCACTTGTTACCGTGCTTATTCCACGACGGGGAGCGCTCTCGTTATGTTGGACTGCATCTCGGCTGCTTACCATCAGGCAGGATGCGGTCACTACGAGTCAATGTAAAAAAAAGGTATAAACCCGCAACAGGCACTTCCTATTATGTACAAAGAACAAATCACAGACAAATTAGATACCTATTGTCCTTAGCTTTTCAGCGATACCTACTCGCTAGCATTGCACACGATCACACGATTTTTTCATGATATTTATTTAAACAATGTTAAAAATATAAAATATGCTAGAAAATATGTCACTTAATAATTAAATTTATAAGTAAAATGACAATAGTTGCCCCTCATAGTGCTGTGCCCTTCAGAGCATCACTTGTACTTTACTTAATTCGTTGTCATCTATGTCGACGTGGCATGCAAAATTCTCACACAAAACACAGAAAAACGACGTTTCGTAGTCCCCTGTTTCCTCCTTCAGAACTAGACCAATTTTTATTACTTTTTCAGCATCGGTTAACGAAAGAGATTTTCTATGTCTGTATTCTGATTCTTTTGTATTAAGTCATTTATTTAATAACCAGGAGCCTTCAAAATTTAGCGAAATCACTCCGTTTTAAGGCGTCTTCAAAGACATGGAGGCTGGTTTAAAAAAAATCAAACATACAGACATAGAAAATCTCTTTTTTTAACCGATGCTGAAAAAGTAATAATATTTGGGCCAGTTCTGAAGGAGGAAACAGGAGACTACGAAACGTCGTTTTCCTTTGTTTTGTATGAGAATTTTGCATGCGCGACTTCGACGTAGTGTTTCCTTTTAGATAAGATAAGATAAGATATCGCCTGGTTCAAATGGAGCCCAAGCCATTATCGCCGAAAAGTGGTCCACTGGGAACTCCTGGACTCTATGTATGGGAGCCACTCTACAATTGCTAAAAAAGGAGAATGACCAAACCAGACTATTTGATATCTATTCCGTCTTAATCATTCCCATATCAAAAGTGTTCTCTTAGATTATAATGATTACTGTTAAAAAAGGTTTTCTATAGAACGCCGCGTTAAGAGTCAAGTGATAAATAAATGCTGAACTGAACTGATAGTCATTCGATAACAGTAATGTCATAACTTCAAAATACGTAAAAAGTCTTAAGCTAAAAATGAAGATAGCTTCAAACTCCCGCATGATATTGTAATGTAATTTTTTCTTCATAATTCAGAGCATTGCTGCTATTGATTAGAATATTTATTTCTTTAAAGCGCTGTGTTACGCTACCTAGCTAAAAAACTAGCCTAACTCCCATAGTAAAATGGTCATTCTCCTTTGTTGTTCTATACAAAACTGCACATACACTCGAGAGCAATGAATCCGGGTCACTTAAACAAACTTGATAAAGAAACCTATAAATTAATAAAATAAATTGGTTTAGTAGACAATTAAATACTCCATAAATGAAGGTAATTAAACTTCATAGCTATTGTAAAGTTATGTCATAAAAAATCAAATTTGAAAAAGGGAGACTTTGTGGAACTTGGTGTACAGCCACAGATGTATTATACGTTTGTGTGTACAGCAGAATGCCAAACCGTGTAAACGCAGTTATGGAAGCACGCGAAGGCAATACGATACGAAGTATTAAATGGTTCAGTCGCAGAATGTACCTTTCGCATAATGCACCCCATGCTCAAAACGTCCCTTTCGCAAAATGTACCTTTTGCAAAATGCACCTTTCGCAAAATGTACCTTTCTCAAAAGGCATCTTTCGCAAAATGTAATGTTGTTCAAAATGTCGTGTTTCCTATTTTTGTTTTAAGGCGAG
The DNA here is from genome assembly GCA_963921215.1 of Scoparia ambigualis. Classification (NCBI taxonomy): domain Eukaryota; kingdom Metazoa; phylum Arthropoda; class Insecta; order Lepidoptera; family Crambidae; genus Scoparia; species Scoparia ambigualis. The sequence goes on from OY992526.1 coordinate 21,130,009, forward strand.
ATCAGCAGTTTATTTTTCTTTATGTCATTTTTTGTAAATAAAATGTAGTGAGTTAACTATAAATTTTGTTATTTTCATTTAAGGAGTATTTAATTGTCTATTAAACATAATTTATTTCATTATGCTAGCATTCTTAGTTTTCGAGATTTATGGGTTTCTTTCAGTGACCCGGATTAGTTGGTCTCGAGTGTAGAGGTAATCTACCTAAACGTATGGAACAGCTGATATATTTTAGTATTTAGGTAATACACTACACTATGATGATCTCTGTGTATAATGCTAACAAATATCTCTCTCCTTCCAGGTCCTCAGTGTGGCTCTGCTCGCGTCTCTCGTGAGTTGCGAACCCCCCGTCCAAGGGTACAACTACCAGGCGCCGAGGAAGGCTGTCCAAAGCCATTATAACTCGCCTACGAACAGCTACCTGCCTCCTACCACGGGTAAATTTTAGAATTTAGTTTAGCTTACATTTGACACACATAAAATAATAACACATTTTAATGGTAAACAGTTACATGACGAAAACCGACACAAATTTAACATTATCCATGTTAAATGTGTTGATCGAAATAAACGCTTTTTATTTTATTTTTATTCTATTTAACTATTGCTATACTAATTGTGCTAGGTAAGTAATTTTTGGAAATTGGTAGGTGCTAGGCTACGTCATGTTAAATAGTAGTCCACTACTTTGAGTTTCTGTTTTATTAAGTGGCATTTTAGTCAAAAAACATAATATACTACATAATAAATAGTACAGGACTATCAGACACTCCATTTAACTATAACTATACTAAAAAAAAAATGGGTAACTTTTGGAAAACAGTAGGTGCTAGGCTACGTCATGTTAAGTAATAGCCCACCACTTTGAAGTTTCTGTTTTATTGAGTGGCATTTTAGTCAAAAACATAATATACTACATGATTAGTAGTACAGGACTATACCTTCTTCAAAACAGTAAATATTATTTCTTGAATACAATAAGTTTTACTTATTATCTTAATATCCAAAAATGTAGTTTTAATTTTGCAAATAATTATAAAGTTATTACTTTATCGTTTTCAGGTTTAAACGCGCCTACCAACAACTACTTGCCCCCCACATCGTTCAACCCAAGCTACTCGAATTCCGGTTCGCATTACTCCAACACCGGTTCAAATTATGCTAGTACCGGATCCGGGTACGCTGGCACCGGGTCCGGCCACAGCGCAGGCGGTAGTGGGTACAGTGCAACCGGTTCCGGGTACAGTGCAACCGGTTCAGGGTACGCTGGTGCCAGCGGGCATGACCATGATCATCACGGACATGGGAACGACAATGAAGTGGTGAGTCTTTTTTAAATTTAAGTTATGAAATCTTCAATCACATAGAAAAACTGAATACACAATCCTTTGGATTTGACATATCGTCGAAGTCAATGCAGGATCTTGTAAAGTTACAATAAACGGTTAAAAAATTTTTTGATCAAAATTAGTAGAAATAGTAGTCTGCCATCTAGTAATGAAACAATAAAATGAAAAAATTGTTAACCTCAAAACATAAAGAAAGTATTGTTTTAATTTGAAAGTTTTTATTGTCTCCTGTAAAAAAAAGTTTCTGCATTTACAAGGTCCTGCATTGACGTCGACGATATACTTTTGACGTTTATGTGCGTGGGCAGAATAGCAATTTTGAAAGAGCACTTCGTCATATCGTCACTTAGCTCACTAAGCGAAAGGAATCATTTTTTTTGGGCCTTTTCTGAAAGCGTCGGCCAACAAAAAAAAATGGTACGTATTGTTAGAACTAGCCATTTGGAGAAATAGTTAATATGGCACAAAAGTTGTAGGATTGCTCCGAGCCAAGTTATACAAGTTCGAAAATTCATCATTTTCATACATTTATTGATTCCTAATTTTTTTTTGTATAAACGAAACAGATGATGACCCCACAGCTTTTGCGCTGCAATAACAATTGCTTCAGATCATTAGTTCTAGCAATATCTATCATTATTTTATGTTTCCCAGTTCCAGCACTTTCAGAAATAAATAAATGTATGAAAATGATGAATCATCGAACTTGGCTCAGAGCAATCCTACAACTTTTGTGCAATATTAACTATTACTCCAAATGGCTAGTTCTAAAAATACGTACTATTTTTTTTTGTTGGCCGGCACTTTCAGAAAATGCCCAAAAATGTATGGAGCCTGAATGATCTCCTTTATTTATTCATGGAAAAGGTACACCAACAGTATACATAATAAGAGACATTAAACAAAACATTACTTATACAAATTAATACTTATACATATTCCTATTACAGGCGTACACAACATTAATAATAAGCTCGTTAAACGCTAACAAATTTTTAAATATGAGTAGGTAGTAGGTACTCTTTTTGTTCGGACATTTTGAGAGTGTTGGTTGTGCATCTAGTTTAACAATATCTTGGATCACTCACATCACAATCACTGACGCGCTTGCTGTCCAAGGGCTGCAACTTAGGGTGGATTTGACCAAACTGGAATAAGGTCTTATACCTAGATTAAACGCCGAATTTGTATAGACTAATCTCGGAGTAAGTCTTATTCTAGTTTGGTCGAATTCAGCCTTAGTGCGCAAAAACTTGTTCCGCGGTGGCTCAATGTCCTATTGTTTGTTGACCCATTATAGGATCTTTTGTGCAACAAAAGACTCCTTATGTCTATAAAACCCTAGTTTTATGGCGCAGAGACTAAGGCGTTAGATTTGCGATCTTGTAATGACAAGATAGTTGTCTAATTACTTACTTACTTACTCCTGTGGTTGTATGAATGAGTTTTGGCTTCCAACACAAGAGATCGCCACTTTCTTCTGTCCTGTGCAGTCTCGCGTCAGCCGTCGAAATAGGAATTACATTTAAAGAAATATACTGACGATGTTCCATTAAATATAACTAAACTACGCAAACATTTAAACGGGATTTAACGCAAAACTGTTGTTGAGTTTTTTAGTTGAGTTACACCGGCTCTATGCCTATTATAGTCACGGACTAACTACGTGAACGTGACCCGATGCAACTCGGTCGAAAGTTGTTTAATTGTAACCAACTTTTGCAATGCTGGGTCACTGCTCCTTCAAGGTTCGGAAGGCCCGATAACCAGGAGGTCCATTAATATCGGGCAACATTTTTCTTTCGGATTTTTTTATTCTTAACCCGGGTTTGTGATTACCATACCGCATGGCAAGCGTGGTGATAAGTCCATACCCATCATTTGTAGCAAAGACTTGATTTCAATGATGGAGACCTTTGCCCAGCTGTGGGTCGTGGGACAGTATACAACGTCAGTCGGAAAGGGGGTACTAAGCCGCGGACAACTGAAAGTGCTACTATCAACTGTTATATTGCAAATATAAGCTTTGCGAAAAACGTTCATTTTTACTTCTATACAAAATAAAGTTTTTTGGTTATGTAATTTAAAAATGTACAACCCTGAATAGGGACGGGGCTAACGCAAGAACAATGAACTCAAATCTGTCTCTCATCTCAAAGCAACTGACCGCCAGGGCTACCGCAGCGTCATTTCTTTTGAAATCTTAAAAAAACTGTTAATCTAAAATTATCAATTTTTAAGGAAAAGTTCTTAGACAAAAGTTATTCACTATCATATATACTTTACCCTCCTTTTGGCTTAGTGCCTCCTTTCCGACTGACGTCGTATTGCCTATACTTTTTTGTTACTGTGATCTGGAACGCCACACCGGAGAGGTTATTGATACCCTGCGTACTGCACTGCCCTAATTACAGTGATGCATGCATGCATCACCATTTTATTGGAGTCATCAACGCAATGCTGCGTTTCCCGCTCAGACAATTGGAGTGGCCATTAACAAAATTAAGTGGCAACACTTCGGAATGCTCTGTTTAGATGTAGGCAGATTAAAAATATAACATCGAGTACCGTGATTAGGTTTCGACAGATTAGAAAAAGAATACATGTAGGTAGGTACTGTTATAATAACCTTATCGTTGAATGTTTTAATTTAGCTGTGTAAATGTTCCGGATGTTTTACAGGCTCAAACAAGTCCTGTTATTCCTAAATGTGAGCAAAATACGGGCTTAAAAGTGGTGTTGGTGCTGAGAGCTTTATTGACAAAGTAAGAGAACATCATGGACTTCACGTTTTGAATTAAGAAAGAAACCTTTTTTGTTATGAGAAATGCAAATAATAAAAGAATACTGAAAACTAGATTTAATGTTTATCTTAATGCCAATTCGTGAAGAATACACAGTCAACCTATCCGCATCTTATGCGCATTATTATTTAGTATGAATAAAATAAGTATACAGAAATATTATTACATAACCAACTTTATTTACAAATTCGATCATAATTAAGTTTTTTTATTGATAAGACATTGTTTCGTCGTAGCACCCACGCACTTGATTGTAAAAATCATGTTTTTCTACGTATTTTGTACACTACATAAGAATTGATTGGTTTTAACCTATATATGTTATCGCTCTCAGTATAGTATATATCCCCATAGTCTCCAAATATTATACTCCTCGGTGTAAAGTCGAGTTCAGCTACTTTTTTAGCGGTGCCATTCATACAATTAATTTCATACAAACCGTCGTACGTCAAACCGAAAGTCTTAGCTTCGTCTACGATGAAATTGTACACAATAGACAAATCTTTATTCTTAATCACTTCTTGACCGTTCACTGCACAAAACAAACCGCACATTGTCACAAAATGCACGTTCCTCTGATAGTCTACGTCAAACTCCATGACAGTGTTCACGTTGCCTACTCTCACAGCTGAAGTGCCTTCACGAAACACTTTGTAAATCGAATGGTCGTTACCATCTAACAGGTACATTCCGTTGTTCCTAATGACCAGCTTCATAATATTCATATTGTATAAGCCAATGCTGTCAGCTTCATTAGAAATAGGGTCCAATTTGTACAGACCATCTTCGGAACCGAAGTACACATTGCCACTGTCAGCATCCACAGCGATCGCCTTATTCTTTTCAATACCCTTAATCCTTACAGCTTCTTTCGAGACCACATTCACAAAAGCTCTACCCGAATTTTGTAATTCATCATCCATGTACATGAAATACAGTTTTCTGCTCGAAGAATCGTATGCTAACTCCTTCGGACTCGAATACTGATCCGACAGCAGTTCTTTCTTGTATATTCTACCACCGATTCTCTGTATAGGATCGTCCATGAGGTATATTCGTAATTCAGCTTCCACACCGATCATGATAGATAAAACACTGAGAATATTGATTATCATATTGTCTTTAAAAGAGCGTGCGTTTCACGCTGCTACACTTTTTGAACTGACATTGTTATTATTGTCAATGTTATGATCGCTTATCTTACAGACTTTGGAGCAAACATCGTTGTTTCACACAGAATTCTCAGCATGGTTACAATTTGAACGGTAATGGGTCCTAATAAGGGTTCTTTGTAGTTCCATCGGGAAGTATCATTGCGCTTATTCACTGAAACGCTGGGCTGAGCCGGACTAACGATAATTTGTATTAAATAGCTGTAAGGTCACGCGCATGACGCGACACGCAGAATGTATGAACGAGTACATACAATTTTTTTATTTTCAACCGAATTAACGTGGTTTGTAAATAAAGTATTACGATTTTACTAATTCTACACACAAATATCTGAATTACAAGTGCTTTTGTTAAAAAAATAATATTACTTATGATTTTCCAGCTTACCAAAAGAGTGAAAAACTTATTGTAGAAATTTGACTATACTACAACATTTTTTTAGTTTTAACTATTCGTTTAATCAATTAAAATTTGAAATTAACCAATAAGATAACCCACCAACCTGCATTGGGCCAGCGTAGTGGCTTATGGCCCAATATTCCCACGTGCCCAGCAGTGGGACGTTAATAGGCTGATGATGATGAATAAGATAAAGAATTTGAGTTAAAAATATATAGGTTTTTTAAATCTTTTATTTAAGGCAATGGTAAACGGTTTGTAAGATGATTTATAAAAATAAGCATTATTAACTTATTTAAAAAAAACTGGTCTTTATAGAATAAAACAAGCGATACAAATTAAAACCTTTATTAAATTAAGTTTTCTTCACTGAGCTAAGAAGAAATCATATTCCATGATCATGATTGACTAGGAGGTTTTAAGAGGATAAACCTTTCCAATTTTCTATTACCACACACCTCAACAAGATTTCTTTTTGTTAGGCTTGAGTCGAATAATACTTTTCCAGTCCGCATAGATTATATTATTGTCTTTATCAAAAGCTACACCAAAACAGTCATCGACATGAACAGTTTTCTTCAAAGTAGCAGCTTCTTTATCAACTTGGAAAATACCTTCACGAAGACACACATAAACATTTCCATCTTTATCAGTAGTCAGACCTCTTGGTCCGACATTAGGAAATTCTTCAATAAAAACAGCGTCTTTAGTACCCTTCTTTTGACTGTATAAACCTGTCGAATTCGTATAGAACATAGTATCATTGTTATCAATAATGAAATGATCAACTTTTGTATCTTCCAAATCATGGAATCTTACAATAGTGCCGTTTGAATAACTGTACAGAAACTGCGAAGGAAATTCGGAGAAATAAAGTACGTCCTTAAAGAAAATTGACCAAATATCCGATCCCCTTTGTCCAATGAACTCAGCTTGATCAGTGTCGTGGTCGTATTTGTAAATGCCATCATTAGATCCTATGAACACATCGTTGTTTTCCTGGTCAACTGTTTGTGCGAAGCCGTTCACTACATCGATGTTACTAAACTCTTTGGTGTACAATTCAATTTTGGCAGTTTTGAATACATCGTCGTTTTGCTTGACACTGTAGCTGAAGTATAAAGTGTTAGTGCTGTAGTCGACTGCTAGCATGTACGGACGGTCGAGATCCGCTTTGACTATCTCCCTTTCATGGTAGATGTTGTTGATTTTGACACCATTGCAGGTGGTGTCTTTGATGACGCCCGCTTTTACTATCGTTAGAATGGTGAGTATCAGTAAGTATTTCATTTTCGCCTGAAATAAGAAGTATATACAATTTAGGTTGATATTTCATAGGTGTTAAACAAAAAAACGTTTAAAAGAATCTATGGTGGGAAAGGTTTATTTGCACACAGCAACTTAAAAACTTTCATTACATTATTGTCTTGTGTGTTCATTAATTTAGGGTGGCAACAATAGCTGCTGACATTACCTTAGAGGTTAACATTATATTATGTTATGTATTAAAAAAACTATACTTTGACATTATGTTATCTGTTACTAATTCTTCAATTCGGTCAATCTGGTAAAAAAAAAACTTTACACTCGTAGTAGTTTTATACTCAGAACAATAACTAAGCATATTGTTCCGAGGTTTTATAGACACAAATCAATAGAGAATTTTGTTCCAAAAATCCTGCTTTTTAATCGACTTCAAAAAAAGGAGGAGGTTTTCTTTCAGTCCGTCTTTGGATCTTTGTTTGAAAATGTTATTTAAAAAATTACGACTCTACTACTCTATTTTTAGAGTTGAACTAAGCTTGTATCGTTAAACTATAATGAATTCTCTCTGCTTACCAACTCGCGCAGAATCCGACAGATAACTAAAGATACAAGGAACCAAAACCACGATGTTTGTATTAAGAACAAAACGTGTGATACCTGTGGAGTCGCCATTGTTCTTAAGAAATTTGTGTTAACATATTTATTGTAATATTTTTCGGTACATGCATATACATTGGCTGCATAAGCTGCATTGTCTCGTCTTTTCATTTGTCATCTCTTGATGGTAAGTAACGATAAGGCGGAAAAATCACACTGTTAGAACAGCATTGTTGCGTTCTGATTTGAAGGGTACTAAATCCAGTGCAATTATAGGGCATAAAGGCATAAGAACTGAAGTTTCTGTGTGCGTTGCGCGTGTGATCATCCTCGTTGTCGCGCGTACATAGGCAATGTGGCCACGCAGCCGCACCATCACAAGGACCGTATGCATTTTCGCCGCCTTTGTAACATAATATAAATGTGTGGTATGCGGTATAAAAGTGCAAGAGGAATAAATGAGAGAACTGGCATGAATGAGAAATAGAGTTAATACAGGCGACGGAGACAATGTCGGCGGTAGATTAAAAAAAAACATAAAATAGCACTATACCCGTTATCTTTATTATTAAAATTTTGCATTCACAATGCTATATAGATAACGGATAAAATATTTACTAGAAAAAAATCAACCAGTCTCAGGAAGCTCGAGTGGGCTCGCCCATCCCACTCGAGCTTCCTGAGACTGGTTGATTTTTTTTCTAGTAAATATTTTATCTACTATACCCGTTATCATTAAGGGGTCTACTTTTAAAACCCCAAATAGGCACTTTTTCACAAACGAAAATAATTTGTTTAAATTTTAATACAAAAGCATCGTTCGCGACGACAACAATAACGCTTAATAGCGATATCTGTTCCAAAGTTACGTGTCGTTATAAAGCTCTGCTATTGACCAACTCTATTTTAGTGGAATTTGATTACGGAATCATTAATAGTGGACCATGAAAGGAATTCACTGTTTTTTTTGTGGTAATAGTTAAATTTTAACTAATATTTTGTTAAAACTGTTTTAACGGTACTAAACACGATTAATTTTGTAAGTAAGTACATATCTACTTATTGCTTGACGTTTCGGCCGCGATGCTGCGGCCGTGGTCACAAGCGTGTTTAGTCGCGTTAAAACAGTTTTAATGCAATGCAACGCGATAGTTTAAAGTAATATTTTGTTGTAGGGGGTTTTGAAAGTAGACCTCTCCATTGGATAAATGTCTACATTAATTATGAATGTTAGATGACGATGACGGCGGTGGCCAGGATTTAAAACTAACCCTACTACTTATACGTATTACCTTAGATTTTCAAGATAGGAATACAACCAGAGATCTCTTAATGTATGTAATGAATGAATAAAATAAAATAATTAAATGTAATCCATTCATTTTAATAAAATAAAATGTTTGAGCCATGTCTTCGTAAACCCTGCAAAAACTCGGCAAGGGCCATTTTATCTTCGGTATTTTCACAGTAGAAGATTTACGTATACCGAAATTGCGGTTATTTTATGAGAATATATTTTATAATCCTTACTTTGAAATCGGACTCCACACAATTCATGTTCCATGTATACAATATTCAAGGTCATAGGTTATCAATATATCATTTACTATCGCTAGGAATTATTTTATTCAAATAACAATTATAGTGTCACCGTTCACACGGATGGCTATGTTTATAATTAAATGATTAGCCGTTAGTTATTTAAAGATCCAAATTATACATCAACACTCACGCACAAATAATAATAATAATAGCTAGCACTAGCATCTAAGCAATTGTTACTAACCTTATTATTAACACATTCTATGGTAGCTTTCAAATAGTTAACAGTCGCCAAATATCTGTAAACTTGTCTACCATCTTACTATTGACAATAACGCTAACGAATCGACATGGAACGGTTGCCACTTGGCTAAGCCTAGCCAAGCAGCCAGCCTGCTGCCAGCTTCGACCAGCCGGTCGGAGTACGTGATGACAGGGTTCGGTTGATGGCAGGGCTTGTTAAGTCCGCCTGGCTAGCTACCATCATCTTATCTAAAGTCTGTCGCCATAACAACAATGTTAATAGCATTGTTGTGTTCCGACAGTTAGAGATAAGATAGCCAGTTCCCCAGTGGTTAAGGATTGCGAGTGAAGCGCGCTTCCAGTTTCGGCCTTATCATTACTTACCATCAGGTGAGATGAAGGCCAAGCGCTTACCGGTAGTAGATAAAAAAAAATTACCGAGTTACTCTGACCCATTTGATAATAACTCTTTCTTTCATAATGACCCCCTTTGATACTGTCTCTTCCTTACATATTGAACCCCTTTAATAATGTCTCTTACTTTCATAATGACCCCTTTTGATACTGTCTCTTCCTTACATATTGAACCCCTTTGCTAATGTCTCTTACTTTCATAATGACCCCTTTTGATACTGTCTCTTCCTTACATATTGAACCCCTTTGCTAATCTCTCTTACTTTCATAATGACCCCCTTTGATAATGACTCTTTCTTTTATAATGACCCTCTTTGCTAATGACCCTTTCTTTCATAAAAAAAAATTACCGAGTTACTCTAACCCCTTTGATAATAACTCTTTCTTTCATAATGACCCGCTTTGATACTATCTCTTCCTTACATATTGAACCCCTTTAATAATGTCTCTTACTTTCATATTGACCCCTTTTGATACTGGCTCTTACTTACATATTGAACCCCTTTGATAATGTCTCTTACTTTCATAATGACCCCCTTTGATAATGACTCTTTCTTTTATAATGACCCCCTTTGATAATGACTCTTTCTTTCATAATGACCCCCTTAGATAATGACTCTTTCTTTCATTGACCCCCTTTGATAATGTCTCTTCCTTTCATATTTAACCCCTTTGATAATGTCTATTACTTTCATAATGACCCCCTTCGTTAATGACTATTTCTTTCATAATGTAAGTACCCCTTCGATAATGACTCTTTCTATCATAATTACCCCCTTTGATAATGTCTCTTTTTTCATAATAATACCCTTCGATAATGTCTCTTTCTTTTATAATGACCCCCTTTGATAATGACTTTTCCTATTAACTTTCCAGCCGAAGTCGTACGAGTTCGGATACTCGGTGAAGGACGCTCAGTCGGGCAACGACTACGGCCGCCAAGAGTCCTCGGACGGGAACGTCGTCAGGGGCGAGTACAGGGTTCAACTCCCCGACGGGCGCACGCAGATCGGTGAGTGACTTTCCAAATGCAAAAATGTTTTGTTTATTTTCAAAACAGAAAAATTAATACCACTTTAGATATTCGAGTTAAAAAAATAAACATTATTTTTAAGTGTATTACCTAGTGAAGTATAGTGTGTAGTTTAGTATATTACAGTCAATAAAGGATTAACTTTTTTATATTATAGGATATAAATAATATTGTTATAAAGATTAGTTCCGGATTATTGATTTTATAATTTTAACGCAACGAATAAATTACAAAATGGGAAATGTTGAAAAAACTTCCACGAGGAAGGATTCGAACCCTTCTGACAATCCGAGTCAGGTGATCTTCCAATTAAGCTACCGTGGACTAACAGAAAGATCGATTAAGGACTATGGTTTTTTTAAACATAATTTGTAAATATACGAGTACGTACGAAATGATTGTAGTATTGTGATGTTCAACATTTGTTATTTTTTTTAAATATGTTTGTTTTTCCAGTGACCTACCACGCTGACTGGCAGACAGGATTCCATGCTGACGTCAGGTACGAAGGAGAGGCGCGCTACCCAGAACCCACCAACAACCACGGCCAGCAACAAGGTGAAGGCTTAAATTCATACGTATCTCTTTTCTCTAGGTCGAGGGTTGCCTTTAGGGCTCTTACACACGAGCAGCAGTTTGTTGTCGACGTAGATAACTGCAGTCGACGTAGAAGTCGGCGGTTTTAACTGCTTACCGCAGGCAGGTCGACGCAGCTAGCCGCCGGCTCATAACGTCGACTGCAGTTACTACGTCGACAGCAAACTGCTGCTCGTGTGTTAGAGCCCTAAGGGAAGTTTCTTGAGGATTAGGTAAAGACTGCAGCTTTCCATTTGCTTCCTAGACACCATTAAATTATTAAATTTATAATTATTAAATTTGTTAACGCTCACACCAATTATCTAGCCCATAAGTATACTCATGAAACTCGTTAAATGGTGAGATAACGGATAAATATACATAAACATAGAAAAAACACCCAGACCCCAAATCAATTTAGAAAAAAACAGTCCTTCTCTAAATTGACCCGACCGGGAATTGAACCCGGCACCTCAGAGATGGCGCGACGCCAGACCCGGCGCGCTAACAACTCGACCACGAAAGTCGTCAACCATACTGGGTGATGCCGGCTCATTTGTTTAAGAATAGAATACCAACACTTTCTTTTCCCTAGGGTATCGTAAAAGGCGACTAACAAACTGAAGACTGCTCATACATCTAATAGCTTATAGCGGCGATGGGCTATAATGCTAAGTACATGTGCAGTCCTCATATGGTGTATCGTGGAATGTGCTTGTGCTCTGCTTTTGCGGTCCTCACCACAGACTTCGGGAACAATTTTTAGTCGTGAGTGCTACGTATGTAGTTAGCGGTGAAAGAATACTACAGCTCTTTCCGTTGGTTGTCGTAAAAGACGACTAACGGACTAAAGACTGCACATACATCCATCAGCATAGAGCGGCGATTGGCTCACCAATTGTCACGCTAAGCAGATGTGCGGTAGCTGTTTAGTGAAAAGTGGACTATGGTTGAGGACTGCTTGTGATATCCTCATTGCGTAGTCTCTGACCAAGTGATTATAAGTATGTATGAGTAATAATGTAAATCTTGAAAAACTTAAAAGTTCTGTGAAACCCGCTCTAAACAGGTACATTTAACAAAACTTTTTTCATGTTATATTAGAGCAATCAGTTTTAGTTGCGCATTTGCTATTTTATTCCTAAAATAACGGAGCTCACTAAAATAATACTAGCAGCCTCTCTCTTCCCTTGGGCACAGTTTGGGTGTCATAGAAGGCGTCTAACGGACTAAAGATACATACGGCCTATGCCCAGCAAGGGAAGTTTAATACGCTGCTGATGAATTGATGATACACTAAAGTGGACATGGTCAAAGAGGATGGAAGAAAAGGCTCCATAAAAATAAAATAAAACTTCTGACATTGAATTTATACTCGGAGCCATGTGTGATGTGTGTATCAGCTCACTAAAATAAAACTAGATACCGACCCTTCTTTTCCCTTCATCATCATCATCAGCCTATAAACGTCCCACTGCTGGGCACAGGCCCCCCACGTGAACAATAGCACGTGGGGATATTGGGCCATAACCCACCACGCGGGCCCAATGCGGGTTGGTGGGTTTTAACGACTGCCATCTTACGACAACAACCGGGTCCAAAGGCTTAACGTGCCTTCCGAAGCACGTAGGAGCTCGAGATGTCACCCGTCCACCGACCCGGCATTGCGAAAGTTGCTTAGCGGGCAAGATCGCAAGCTGAACGAGCTAGCCGCTGCGCCATCGAGCTCCTCGTTTCCCTTGGTTGTAGTAAAAGGCGACTAACGGACTAAACTAAATACTGCATATTGTATATTCAACAGCATAGAGCGGCGATAGGCTCACCACATATCATGCTGAGCACATGTGCAGTTGTTTTAGTGTGCCGTGGACTTTGGCAGTGGGCTGCTTCTGCTGTCCTCATTGCCTAGTATCTGACTAACCCTTACGCTTAGGAGATCTTGTATTAGTAGAGGATCCGAGTATACAACGACCTTCACCGAGCCGGTTAATGGATGAAAAGTATTTTACTTATATCAAATTAAATATCTTAAAAATTATATTGCGAGTGGGTTGGCTGAAAAATTTCAGTCCAGTATATGATTAACTAGCGGCCGCTCGCGGTTTCACCCGCGTGGTTCCCGTTCCCGTCTGAAGATCGAGATAAAAAGTATTCCATGTGTTAATCCAGGGTGTCAGCTAACTCCATACCAAATTTTATCAAAATCGCTCCAGCCGTTTAGACGTGAAGAAGTAACAAACATACACTCACAAACTTTCGCCTTTATAATATTAGTGTGATTTAAAAAATATATTTTTAAAGTATTGCACTGGTTTGGATAATAGATGAATTACATAGGTACCAATCGAAAGTATGAAGCCTATAGAATATGCAAACAGGTAAGTCAATATTAGTAATTTAATTGCAACCATCTGGTTAAAAAAATAATATTTATGTTTATATAAAGATAATATCATTACAAACACACACACATCAAAACCAGTGCAATGTAAAAAAAAATATATATTAATTAATCATTAAAGGTACTGGACTGTTTTTCAGCCAACCCACTCGCGATATATGTTTTAACATATTAAATTTCATATAAAATACTTCTCATCCATTAACCGGCCCGGTGAAGGTGCTATACTCGGATCTTAGACTATATGTAATTGTATGGTTTCTTACTTTCAGGCGGTGCTGGTGGTTACAACTACAACGCCCCAAATGACTTCAGGGGTTCTCTGAACGGGTTCCAAGGCAACAACGCGTACAAACCGTCCACAGCTTACGGACCCCCCGGCTACCACTGAAGGATTACCTTATTATAAATTGATAACGGCAAGCGCTTTTGTAAATATTGTTTTAAGGATCATTTACATTTAAAAATTTGCACTAATTAAGAGTGAACATCATTAGGCGTATTTAGGAGATAATCCTAGAGCCAGCAAATAATTCTGCAACATTTTACCGGTACTTACAACGTTTAGCGTTTTATATAAAATAAGTATAGATAGGTAGACAGATAATACTTTGATTATGACAACACGATAAATTACATAATATAAAAGAAATAAAAATTTTGCTAACAAAGTTATATCTGGCGTGAAATAATTTCACTTAGTGATGTTGTGTTTCGTCCGGCCAGTGAGAGTTCCGGAGGCACCTTCCCCCCTCACAATTCCTATTCCTTCCTTAACCCTTTTCCTTTCTTAAAGGCCGGCAACGCGCCTGCGACTCCTCTGGTGTTGCTTTGGTCCATGGGCGGCGGTGATTGCTCTCCATCAGGTGACCCGCCTGCTCGTTTGCCTCCTTCTAATATAAAAAATAAAAAAAAAACAATTTGCTGGTCAAACAGACTACCAGTTTGGTCATATTTTTTGTTTCTTTTTGCAAATAATTTCATCGTGTCACTTGACTAGTGCATAGCAAAGTATAACTATGTGTATACTAAAGACAATGTTACTTGCATAGATGGTATTTGCTACAAGGACATTTTGTTACTTAATTTGTCAAGCCGCTAAAATTATATTACATTTAGTTTGGCAAATAAATGATTTGTATTTGCATTAGGCAAGGTCAGCTTGTTGATGTATGTTGATTGTTTAAAATATAGTTACCAATGTTCGTAGTCAACTATCATTGTTATTTTTTTACTTTTCTATGTCAGATTACTCAGCTTAGTGATGTGTTAAAATATTTACAGAATAATAGGCCTTAGGGCCAGCTACGAGTGAGTTACATATATTCAATGTACAGACGTACACACCAGCAGTTCAACCTACGTACAATACATTAACGATAATTTGTTTAAATATTGACACGTAATAAGTAGGTATTCATTATTGATTCAAGCAATGCAATTTTTAACCAATTGATCACTAATTTCTAATTTGCTCTTAATTTAACTACTTACTAAGATTTTTGTACCAGTATTATTTTTATATAATAAAATAAGAGTTTTTTAAAAATACATGTAGTTTTTTTTTATTTATTTGCCAATGAGAGGAAGGAACTTCCCTTGATACCAAGCCGACTATTGGAATCCTTGGCGTCGATATTTCGAGTGACGTTCAGTTTCGTGGTCATTTGGAAGGTAAAGCTAAATTAGCTTCGAAAAAGCTGGGTGTGCTTAATAGAGCGGGTCAGTATTTCACGCCGGCCCACCGCTTACAACTGTATAAAGCACAGGTCAGGCCGCATATGGAATACTGCTCCCATCTTTGGGCTGGAGCACCCCAATACCAACTCCCTTTTAACCGCATTCAACGCAGAGCTGCTCGAATTGTCGACGACGTAATTATTTCAGGTCGGCTCGATCCATTGGCTCTTCGGAGAGACGTTGCGTCTCTCTGTATATTGTACCGCATATATCATGGGGAGTGTTCTGAGGAATTGTTCGGCTTGATCATCATACATCGCACTACACGCAATCGACTGTCATTCGATTGTTGATCTGTGTTGTGGAACCAGCTCTCAGACCGTTACGCCTTAGGGATCTTCAAGAAACGAGCCTATTCCTTCCTTAAACGCCGGCAACGCGTCTGCGATTCCTCTGGTTTTGCGGGTGTCCATGGGCGGCGGTGATTACTTTCCATCAGGTGACCCGCTTGCTTGTTTGCCTCCGTCTGCTATAAAAAAAAGGAACAGATATTCGAAAAATACAGCGCAAAGGTAATCTTCTTGGTTTGGAAAAAGTTATGAAAAAATGTCCCCTTTTCATTTAAAGTTTATTTTGTCCATCCAAAGGTTGTTCGGAAGAGATAACTTTTAGTGATTAGACCGCCCTTTGTAGGTACGTTTGCTTTACGTGGTCAACAACAAAGTATATTTATCTTATTGTAATTCGTATCTTAAAAACTCCACGAGCGGAATTCAAACCTGCACATTGGCTCAGATCTGTGGGACAGACGCACTACCAGCACTACCAATTAGGCTATTATGGCGATATCTACCTTTATTGTTTCTTAGTTTCATCCTAAGAGTACCTATCAATGTTTTATTATTGTACTTGTTGTGTTTTGTTTTATCTTTGTACGGACAAACACCACGTCATACTCATACATACAAATGACTTCATTTATTTTAAAACAAAACTTTCTACCATTTAACTGTATTTACAAAAACAACAACATAACATAATGAAAAAAAAACTTATTAGAGGGTGCCGCGCGGTTGCAAAAACTGAGATAAGTCTCTTATTAAACTTCAAAGCAAAATAAATCATATTAGAACAATTCTGCTTTGAAGTTTCAAACTTTATTAGACTTACGTTTCAGATTTGATTAAAGCAATGTTTTTATTCTGCGAAATGTATAAAACCATCACGCGCTTGTGATAAAAAAGAAAATTTACTTTTTTAAGATGGGGGTGACCTGCGGAATATCAATACAAATATTTTCATGTAAGAATTATTGTTCCATGCGTAAAATTAAGAAAGTTGTCGAAATAATATGTTTTTAGGAGTCATTACATTTTAGTATTGTTTGTTATTGTTTAAGGAATTTGTTTCAAATTTCAACAAGGCCACGACCTTGTGCAATGATTACGTAAGTTCTTTTAATGTATTTAACTAATTCAGCGCATAGTACGGTTTAGTCGCAGAATGTCCAATTCGCAAAATGTCCAGCGGTCGCAAAAAGTTCAATTCGTCATTATTTATTTAATTTGTCCGGCACAATAAAACGGTATCCACGAGTTATTTTTATTGTGCCGGACAAATTAAATAAATAATGACGAATTGAACTTTTTGCGACCGCTGGACATTTTGCGAATTGGACATTCTGCGACTAAACCCACAGTACAAGTAACTTAAAAATACGTAAAATTTCACAATTTCGTGCAGGATCCCCTTAAATAAAAATTAAACTACTTACCTAAACTTAACTAAATAAAGTAAAAAAAAAGAGACATATAAGATATCTTCCAACTGTGGGCTCATGGGTACGGTACCAAGAATGCTGGCAACGTTACCTCTTTGGATTGCCAGGCTGATACGCTGGCAGAGGTAGCTGCCAGCCTTCTTGTCACCAGAGGCACAGTATAAATATGAGCTAAAGCAGTAAGGAAGCTACGTACAAACGCTCGAATCGACGCACGCCCACAGACGCACGTCTTTACAGGGCCCCTAAGCGGACATCGCAGTACTCTCAGTAGCGCGTGTGGCGTCGAACCATATATAATATATAGTACTCTATGCGTCGAACCGAGTGTTCACTATTGCATGTTGCGGGCGCTGTGCGCGCGGTTTTTAAAAATGCCGCAAGTGTATTGCGTAGTATACGGCTGCTTGAACTCGGCTGCTTCAAAACCGGAGCTTTCGTTTTTTAAATTTCCTGCTGATGTTGAAAGAAGAATGATTTATTATTAATAAATAAATAGCTTTTTCTTTTAAATAAATCGTTTGGTTGTTTAGGTGATATTTGGAGTACTTACGTATATTTTTTGAGCGCGCGTTATTTTAATGGTTAAAAACTTAGATTAAAACAAAAAGGGAAGATACGGCATTAGCGTCTCGTGAGTAAGCCGCTAAAATTAGGCCTAAAGGCACAATTTCACTTCAGTCGCAATTTGCCGAGCGTACAGGCTACATCGTACTGTTGCGGACATTCGGCTGTGATAAAAAGAGAGAGACGCTACTCCGCAGTGGCGTCGGAATCGGTCGTACCGTACTCGTACCTACTCGTCTGTTGCGAAGCGACCGAGACGTCAACGCGCTACTCGCTGACTCCCTCGCGCTGACGTTGAAACTTACTGCTCTGTCTCGCTCGATCGATTTACACTTTTATAGGTGTGCGTGTGTGAGTGTTTGCATATGTAGTTGAGTAGGACTATATTTTGATTGACTACAAGTAGGAGCATGCCGTATCTTCCCTTTTTGTTTTAATCTAAGGTTAAAAATAATAAGAATTGATACTACGAAACTTCATCGTTAATAAACTTTGCTTTAAAAATCGATATCTGAGAATCTGTGTGGTTTTTGACAATGAATCCGTTATTAGAATGAGAAAAAGTAGCCGCCATATTAAACTTTTTAGTTATTTAACCGATTGCTTTGAAAATCGATATCTGGGGATCTGTGTGGTTTTTGACAACGACTCCGTTATTAGTATGAGACAAAATAGCCTCCATCTTGAACTTTTTAGTTATTCGACCGATTGCTCTAAATATCGATATCAGATCTGTGTCTAACCGGAGTTTACTAATTGTACCACCGGATGATTTCGTTGAATATATCGAGAAAATGGACGAAAGTTTTCGCTGTTGTTTTCAAAGAGAACACATTAATTGTAAAGTAGCTGTATTAATTTATAAAGAAGTAGACAAAATCAGTTTTGTAGTGCCGTGTCCATGTTTACCGATAATTTATTTAAAAAAGCTATTCATTAGAATGAGAATTTTTTACACTATATAATTTAATAATAAAGCTTTTCGAACGTGTCGTAGCAGGCGAAAGTATTTTTCAGTTAGTAATTTATAATAACTAACGAAAAATAAAGACTTCTTAAAATATTAAAGATTTTTTAATTACACAATTTTGTTTGTAAACTAGTCAATTCATTCGATTATTTGATCATTATAGAACCCAAACAAACGTTTTGAAAAATAATAGGAAAATTACCTTTTTAATTTTATAAAAATTAAAAGTGACAACCCATAAGCTTTGCTAGTTATCTCAAAAAAAGCGCTAACTAGCTGAGATACATCGCTAACTAAACAAAAACTTTATCAATTTTACAAAAATAAGAGGACAACCCTAACGCTCAATTGGCGCGTAGGTATATAAAACAAGAAACAGGCCCAGCTTCCGTACTGCTTTAGCTCATATTTATACTGTGCCAGAGGCCTCAATAAGGCGATTACTTAACTCTTTAACGAGCTGCTTGGCCTCCGGCCCCCATGGACCTATTGTCTCCACTGCAAGCTGAACAAATATGTAGTTGCGGCCAAGGTTCGCGTACTTGTTCCGTTTGCGACTTTCAGCACTTACCGCAGCAGCCCCGACATGAAGCGAGGTGGCGCGTACATGTGAGGGAGCCACGGTGTCTGCACAGGTCGCATCCCACACCAACGACCTGCCAAGCTTCCAAGGTCCAATGGTCATACCGTCAGGCCTTTTGCTATCGCTGCGAGAGATACCAGCTGGCTCTAAGACAACCAGTACACCAACAGTGGCAAAAGCAATGCGGATGATGCTAGCGGTTGAGCGCTCGTGGTCGTGGCCGTAACATCATATAGGTAGTAGCGAAATACCCGATTGCCGGATGCACCACATTCATTAAATATCGCATTCCCATAAACTTGCGAAAAAAAATCTGCTGTTTTAAACAAGTAAGTATACAACACTTCCAATACTTTATTATTACTACTTATATTTATTTCCGAACAACGTAGGGAATTTTCTAATAACAAGGTAAGTATTTCAAACTCGTTGAAATTCAAGTCATTGAAAACATTATTGCGATAACCCCTCTAGCGCGTAAACAGACAATCCTACAGCGAAACCTTGAACTTGTCATAATATAGCACGATATCTAATTTATCTACTGGCACAGTGGAAAATAAACAATACATACATACATAGTCACGAATATTATTCCATAAGTGTTAGTCAGAGACTAGGCAATCTGCCATATTCCTTGTTTCACGAAATTTGGGGGGTTAAAGTTACTCGCGTCCGTAGGTTTCCCTTTGAGACCCTAACCCTACACGTGTAGGGTTGCTAGGTCCTAAAATAAAAAAGCCGGACTCAGCGCTGCATTAGGCCGGACATTTTGCCCTAAAAGCCGGACAGGGTGTTTGTGAAAAGCCCAAGACACTATTTTAAAGCCGGACTTATACTTTTCAAGCCGGACAACAGTTTTACAATAAGAAACTCAGATGAGGATTAAAGTTTTTAATAATTATTTTTGTGAATTACATATTCACAATCAGTCTTGGCATTTGAACTTACTAGAAACTTGGAAAAGACAAAAAAAAAACAATTTTTGTATTTTCAAATAAAAACTAATGGAAATTACTTAAAATTAAAAATCAACCTGCTATTTGGTGTCTTCAACCTGCTATTTGAACTTCGTTCTCCTCCATCATTTCATAAAATTCTTCAAACTCAAACTCAAACTAAAGCTCAAAATATATTTATTCAATAAACTCAATTAGTAAGTACTTTGAATCGTCCAAATTTTAACCTACCACCCATTCAGGACGTCATTTTTTAACTGAGGCAAAGAACGGGCGCATGAAACCACAGCGCACAGAAGCAACGACATTTACAAATAAAAAAGATGTCGTTACCAGGTCATAAAATACAAAATAATAATTTGAATGTAAAATATACGGTACTATAAATTAATTATATACAATTAGAAATAGCTTTTGGAGTACTTGGTGCATTTCAGTTCAGAGCCAAGCTGTTTTGTCTTCCGTGTAATATGTGCATGTTAATTTAACATTGCACAATAAAAATAATATTCTGCCAATCTAAGTAATTCGGAATGAAATTCTTCATTAACAGATGATTTTAAATCAAATCGAATCAAATCATTTATTTGCCAGAACATTATTTACAGCAGATTTGAAATAAGCAGTGCACTTTTGATGTGCCAATAGCTTCTTAAAATCACGATGGTACGAAAAAGCCTAACAAAAGCCGGACAAGCCGGACACGTAAATATTTGGCCGGACACGACCGTAAAAAGCCAAACATGTCCGGCTAAAGCCGGACACCTGGCAACCCTATACACGTGACTCCTGGGTGGTGCTCAATGAGTGACACTGACTGAGTGGTAGAGCCACGCTGCGTAAGCTGCGTTGCAGCCAAAGAGATTTAGTAGTAATAGTTTAATGTCTTTGGTTGCAGCACGCATTGGGCCGGCTCACCCGGGGTAATACCACAGAATAAATAATGGTACTAAGTAATACCGTCTCACGAATATCCGGCGTAATGGCATTTGGTGCTGTTGTGTTTCGTCCGGCCAGTGAGAGTTCCGAAGGCCCCTCCCTCCCCCGCCCACCCCTCTCACAATTCCTATTCCTTCCTTAACCCTATTCCTTTCTTAAAGATCGGCAACGCATCTGCGACTCCTCTGGTTTGGCGGGTGTCCATGGGCGGCGGTGATTGCTCTCCATCAGGTGACCCGCCTGCTCGTTTGCCTCCTTCTTATATAAAAACTAAATAACAACTGCACATGTGTTCAGCGTGACAGGTGGTGAGCTCATCGCTGCTCTTTTCTGTTGGATGTGTGTGCAGTCGTCCGTTAGTCGCCTTTACGGGTATTCTTTATATGAGCCTCAACACAGCTCTAAAATAAACGATGCTATTTTTATATAAATCTATTTAATTTATTAACACAGACAATTTCATATCATCAATTAAATATAACTAGCTAACAATATAAGTACGTAAATCTTGATTTAATCAAGTTCTCCGATCTCGCTAATAAATAAAAAAATAA
This sequence comes from Scoparia ambigualis, assembly GCA_963921215.1. Lineage (NCBI taxonomy): Eukaryota > Metazoa > Arthropoda > Insecta > Lepidoptera > Crambidae > Scoparia > Scoparia ambigualis. The sequence goes on from OY992526.1 coordinate 21,151,841, forward strand.
ATATCGGCGAAGTTAAGTTTGTGATTCCGGAGTCCGCATAAAATTTCTAGTGCAATGAAAATGAGTTATGTGGCTTACTTGACAGAACTTTCTAGGCAGACTGACATTTTTCACGTAACTTTGTTAGCTTTTTAACCGACTTCAAAAAAAGGAGAAGGTACTCAATTCCTCTGCAGCTTCTTTTGTAATATTGTAGTTGAAGTGGCATCACCTACTATTCTAACTGTAAAGAAACGTTTTGAGAGATATTATGTGTATTAGTATGTAGAAAGTTCCATTTTAGATATTAGAGATAATTAAGAGGTGTTGCCACTTCAATCATCAACTCTATGTAAACTTGTTTAGTTTGTCACTCTGTGCGTGAATTTTTAATTATCGTAAACAAATTGAAAACGACTAACATGCAACACAATTCAATATCTATACTCGACACATTTGACTGGATTCAAATTCAATTTGACCAGAACATCTACCACCGCATAAATGGGCTCTAAATTCTTAGTAAAAGTCATAGCTCTCAAATCCCTTATGCCTGACACTCTGTCTAAGGCAAATTTGTATTTGTTGTACACGTAGACACCATTCTTGGTGCCAATAAACGCTCTGCTGTACGGGTCCACGGTCATGACATCGACGAAATAACCCTCGTGAATGTTAATCGCTCTCGTACCCAATTTGATTCTGAACAATGTGTTGTTTTGAAGAAAGAAAGCATTGTCGTCATCGTCGACTATGAGGTCGTCTATTTTCTGGTTACGCAACTCTGCCATGGGATTTACGACACCGTTATCGAAGACGAAAGCTTCATTTCTAAAGTTGATGTAATACAAAACATCTTTGAAGAACAACCTCTGAATTGTGTCGTGCACTGGATACTTCTCGGGTTCTCTGTCTTTGTGGATTGTGTATAGTCCATCGATGCCTCCGACGTAAACTTTGTTCTTCATTTGGTCGATAGCCAGGCCTGAGGCGTTTCTCACACCTCCTATCAAGCCTGCTTGCCTGGTATCCAAGTTGAAGTATCCAAGACTTCTGTAAGGCACTTCGCCCAGCTGTCCGAATGTAAAGTAGATGGTATTGTCGTTACGATTTAAGACTATCTGATGTATTTTATTAATGCCATCTTTGAGTATTTCTACGTCATAATATTTGTTGTTGAAATATAGGCCACGGCATTTTCTTTCGGGCGCGGCTGATGTTGTGATGATATAGAGTACTAATAGGCAGAGTGACTTCATGCTTATCTGGAAATTAGAAAGAAAAATATTAAGTTGCGCCAATTTAGATATGAAGGTAGAGTGGAAGTGCGGAAGAAATATATAATTCCTTAATTTAGTTGCTAACGTCTCGGTTGTGGCCTAGTCAAGCTCGCGGCTCGATATCCGGGGTTCCCAGGTTCAATTCAAACTCAAACTCAAAACATTTATTCGATGTAGCTATACAATTAGGCTTAATTTCTAAACTTTATACACTTTAACTAACTAAACTTTATACTAATACATTGCTACAACGAAAAGGGCCCCCCTCTCCACATAATTCCTAAAGTGTGTTTCGGATATTCGATTCATAACCAGGTGTTGTGCTCATATACATATAATCACTTCTATTATCCCCGAAGGGTAAGTCAGAGACTAGGTAATGACACCGCAAAAGCAGTCTACCATAGTCCACATTTCACCAAATAGCGACTGCACATGTGTTCAACGTGACATGTGGTGAGCACATCGCCGCTCTATGCTGTTGGATGTATGTGCAGTCTTTAGCCCGTTAGTCGCCTTTTACGACACCCAAGGGAAGAGAGGGGGTGGTAGTATTCTTTCACCGCTAAGCGACACGGTTTGTGATCACCAACTCCCAATTGGCAAGCATAGTGATTAAGTCCATACTAATCATCGTCCATACCATCCATGATTGGCTACTTGACAGTTTTCGAAAAAGTATTTAAAAACTTACAAACGCTTATTTATACCCCGTACAATATTTCCTATATCGAAAAAGCTTAGTTAATATTTCGTGCGATAACGGTTGGTCACGTGACATTTTGCTCTGTGACGTCACATTTCAATAAATATAGAAACTTAACTTGAAACCTGACAGACAGTTTTTGTATATTTTGCGAAATGTGACGTCATATGAAGCTCAATCGGCTCAATCATGGCCGGGCGGCCATGATTGGCCGCCCGGCCGCCCGCCGCCCGGTGTTTCGGGTCTTGTAATCCACAGATAAAAAAATTGCAAATTTATTTTGTAAAAATAAAATATTTAAGTACAAATTATCTTAATAAAAAAGAACTATTGGATAAGTATCGTTAAATCATAACCTACCATTTCCGACATAGGTAGGTATTTCATATTTTATTGTTAGGACTGTCAAATAGCCAATTTACCGCCTCTGTGGTCTAGTGGTTAAGCCATCGGTCTCAGACCCAGAGGTCCCGGGTTCGATTCCCAGCGTACATCTTTGTGTGCTCGATTTGGTTGGTGGTAGGGCTGTTAAGTCCGCCTGGCTAGCTACCACCATCTTATCTAAGTCTGTCGCCATAACAACGATGTTTAAAGTATTGTTGTGTTCCGACAGTTTGAGATAAGGTAGCCAGTTCCTCATTGGTTGAGGATTCCAGGTGAAGCGCGCTTTCATCTTCGGCCTTATCATCACTTATCATCAGGTGAGATGAAGGCCAAGCGCTTACCCGTTGCCGATAAAAAATAATAGCCAAATATTACTGTAGCAATGGCTTGATTTAAATGTTGGAGGCCTTCCTGTAGCGGGACAGTATACAGGGTGTACTTTATAAAAATCTAGTTACACCCTTCTATTTCCCAACAGGGTAGCACTTAGCCTTCATCTGATGTTAAGTGATGTGGTAAGTGACGATAAGGTCCAAGGCAAAAATGCATTTTTAAAAGGAAACATCTACGTAGAAGTGTCAAGGAAAATTCTCATATGAAACACAGAAAAACGACGTTTCGTAGTCCCCTGTTTCCTCCTTTAGAACTGGACCAATTTTTATTACTTTTACAGTACCGGTTAAAGAAAGAGATTTTCTATATCTGTATGTTTGATTTTTTTAAACCGGTTAAGTACTTAATGTTTCTGAAGACGCCTTAAAACCGAGTGATTACGCTTAATTTTTAAGGCTCCTGGTTGTTAAATAAATGACTTAATTCAAAAAAATTACGATGAAAATCTCTTCCTTTAACCGATGCTGAAAAAAACATAAAAACGGGTCCAGTTCTGAAGGAGGAAACAGGGGACTACGTAACGTCGTTCTTCTGTGTTTTGTATGAGAATTTTGCATGCCTCTTCCACTTCAACGCGCTATGGCAGACACCGGTGACGGACAAAGAATTAAATTTCAATTGTGTCTGGTTTTGTGGCAGTCAATGTGTTAATTGAAACATTGAACCACCGAGGAACTGACTCTTAAACCACCGAGGAACTGACTCCTATGTCTAACAGTTTGTCGGTACACAAAAATGATATAAGTAAACATTGTTGAAATTCGTAATATTTGATTAGTTGTGTTAATAACACCTAAAATAAACTCGAAGGTATCGAAACGTTGAAGAAAATGTCTACCTCAGATGGGAATCAAACCCACGTCCACCGCAATCCCACTTGAGGTAGACATTTTTTTTAACGTTTTGTTATCTTTATTGTACTAAGTACGAGTGGACTAAGTACGGGCTCTACCACCAACCAGTAGTAGCACTATTAGCAGTAGTACTATTAGTTATTCTGTGATACAACCGTCCAAACATAACTATTTATTTGTAAAATTAAATAAAACACTTAAATGCATTCCAATAAAACTAAACATTAAAGTTTGAACAATCTGCACTACCAACGTGGTGGTAATTACATAACTACTTAAGAACAAGTTTTAAAAGTGGTTTGTATGTAACTGGCATTCAAAGAAAGGTATTCTGCAGTACACCTAACTATTTCATTGTACGATTCGTATTCTAAGCTAACACGGTTAATAACTTTGTGCTCAGTTCCAAGGTTGAAATAGGATGAATACATGAGTCAGACTCAAACCATATTTATCGGGGACAGAAAAAAAACAAAACACAAGTTACTTCACCGTTAGACAAGGACGGCCTGTAAGTTGTCATTGTCTCTTCTAAACTTTCACTTACCTGCATACTGACTATTTTAAATTCACTGTATCAAACAATAAACGCACGTGTATTTGTATATGATATAACACTACTATCATGATAGAGACATGTTGTCGCTACTAGCTATAGAGGGGCACTGGTGTGGCCAACATTTCGATTATTACGATAGTTATCTCACAGTGATCGGGATGGTTTGGCGAGGCGGTTGCTAGTGTTGCGCGTTTAATCGATTATTTTACTGGTTCCTTGTTCAGTTTCATAAATGATGGCTGGCTATGATTTAGTGTCCAGTGTTTAAAATGTTATACAACACTCGTTTTTTCAAGCTTATGCATACCTCGCAATACGTTGTAGGAAAATTAAAATAAGTAATTAAATAAATTGATAAGTAGTACCACGGGTAATGTAAAATCTCCCGTGGTTGGTACTACCAGACAGGAAAGTAGCACCACGGGCAAAAAAAAATTCCCGTGGTACTACCAGCGGTAGTACTGTAGTACCACGAGTAAGTACAGTAGTTTTAGGGTAGACAATGTTTATTCGTTTTTTTTGCGACTCTGCTTTTATCTGAAAGGCGTTAGTAACGCTCAAACAAGACAGAAACTGACTAAAAGCAAGACCTATTTTGAGGAACTGTCTACCGAATTTAACGGTTAACCTGTAACAACGACAAATAGATTCCGATGGGTAAGTAAGTGTGTGAAGCAGATAAAGATTGTTAAGTACCTACTCCATTCAAAATTTTGCTTAGGTTTTCAAAGTCAAATCATTTAATCGGAACGAAGGCTCTTATTGACGTCGAAACTAATTAAGTTTTAATAAAAAGACAACTAAAATTTAGTTTAAACTGATTATTGAATGTACCACTAGTTGGGAGAGCTTTATGTAAGCAACTCAGGAGGTCATTTTTGTGCCTGAATCACTGTGAGGCTGCGTGATGCGTATAAGACTCATAATATAGTATGAGTTCAGCTTTCTGTAAACCAGACACAACAGAAATTTTTATTGACCTTTAGGAGTCTTCGTGACAGAGAAGAGGAATATGAATCTTAAGAAAAATAAAGTTTGATAATCCTAACGAGTGATTTAAATGTAAAATGTTTTTTTGGAAGGAAATGACATGTCGCCTGCACGAGTCGTGGGACATTTTGCCCCATAAGTTATCCCTGGCTTTACGGATCAATGTGATTTTTCGGCCTAGGATCACAGAAAGATAGATAAAGGACTGGAGCGAGATATTATAAGCTTATTAAAGAAAATCAAACGAAGTCTAGGCTAAAAGTAGTATTTATTAGGCTTAGTAGTATTTATAAGCTTACATGTGGTTAAATACTAAATTATACATATCTATTATAAGAAGTGAGGAGCTCGATGGCGCAGCAGCTGCACGTTCGGCTTACGATCTTGCCCCCAAAGTAACTTTCGCAATGCCGGGTAGCTAGATGGGTGACCAAATTAAAAACATCTCGAACTCCTCCGTGCTTCGGAAGGCACGTTAAGCCGTTGGTCCCGGTTGTTGTCGTAAGATAACATTCGTTATAACCCACCAACCCGCATTGGGCCAGCGTGGTGGGTTATGGCCCTATATCCCCACGGGCTATTGTCCACGTGGGAGGCCTGTGCCCAGCAGTGGGACGTTTATAGGCTGATATGATTAAAAAAAGATAATTTCAAGCTCTCAAGACACCTCAAAGAGGTGGACATACATAATATGCTAATGGAGATGCGTAAATAGCAACGGAGTATGCTAATATACTTGGAATATGGGGTAGGTGACCTGACGAAATGGGCGCCGTACGAATATAAACATTTGCGAAAGGCTTTTATATGCAAATCGATAGCGCAGCTTCACAAGATGCCTTGCCTATACAGGAAAATATAAAATAATCATTTTGAAACTAGTCGATGGCGGTCTTATCGCTTTTAAAGCGATCTTTTCCAGAAAACCTTTGAGGTATAGGACAACTGAAAAAGAGCGAACCGTAGTGCACCAGCAACAAGCTTTAATCACATGAGTAACTCTTTAATATCAAGTTTATTCAAGTACTTATTAGATTTATTTTAATAAAAATATTTTGAGTTTGAGTTTGCGGTAAGTCTACGGAACTTTGATATTGTTTTAAGTCCGCCTGTACTGAGAGCTGAGATTGAGTTATAATTACCATTCGATTACGTTTACGATAGCAAAAACCAGTCTTCAAATTCCGGTTTTCTCTCAGAATACACAATAAACCTGTATTCTAGTATAAGAAAGAGTGAATTTAGAGTTTAGACACAAAAACCTTAGAGACTGGTGACAAACGAGGTTATTTTGAGTGTGGCGGGGTTGGTGCAGATTCGCATTTCGTGCTTTATCAATTTTGCAATGCTTTTCATTTTCGATGACATGATCATCTAATCATACATACATAATAATCACGACTATTATCCCCGAAGGGTTAGTCAGAGAATGGCAATGTGGACCGCAAAAGCAGTCCTCTACCATAGTCCACTTTCACCAAATAGCTACTGCACATGTGCTCAGCGTGACACTGGTGGTGAGCCCAACGCCCGCCGCTCTATGCTGTTGGATGTATGTGCAGTCTTTAGTTTGTTAATCACATTCTACGATATCCAAGGGAAGAGAAGGAGTGGTGTATATATTAACTTTCACCGCTACTCGACATGGTCGGTTACGACAGAAATCTTTTAGTAATTCCACGTTGTAAATAAAAGATAAAAAATACCCACTAACCTTGGGCAATTATTCCTTTATAGGTAATAATTAATAGCAATCAATTGCAATGATGTTCATTTCAATAAAGTCATTGCCCAGCTGTAGGGCAGTAATAGGCTATAACCACTCTATTATACTGTGCTATAACTTTACTTCACACATGAGCTTGGCTGCTGCAAAACCAGACACAATAGAAATTCAATTGTCAGAACCTATTGGCCTTCGTGGTAGACAGGGGGTAAAACTAATGGCGCAGTCGTCTCGTCACTGCAGGTAACTCGAACTGACGGCGAATCAAAGGGATTTTAAACCAATCAATAGGAGTAGGAGAACATTTTGCAGTCAACTTGCGTGGTTAACAACGTCATGCATGCTACACGAATCGTCAAAATTCTGCATTCGATTATGAACTCAACGCGGAATAGATAAAGTTGAAAATCAATGTTAATTTTTTTAGAGAGCTAGTACCAAAGTGTAAAGGTACTTTTGAGGCCGACCGTACATATTGATCAAACCTCAGGCGTGGACGAAGGCTCTAGCGGGCGACGCCGCTAGTTAAGGCTAGGTGTTAGTGAAAAATTAAAATAATACGTTCTTAGAATTAATTTTTGAAGTAGTAACAGTAAAATTAAAATTTACGAAAATTATGAAATATTGTTGAGGCTTTATTCTGTAGAATATACCCGATGGAAACATGATTTAATAAAGTTGGCTTGATAAAATAAACTCACAAAGTAACATATTTTTGTGTCATTTTATCTTCTTTTATAGGTTTTATTCTTAAAATCAGTGATTTGATAATATGAATTATTTATGAAAATGAAGTTCATAGATAACTTGAGGGATTATAACTGATCGTTTTTTATTACATCTATCATTAAAAAAAAATATATAAAACGCGATTATTCGCGCCGCTTCGCTGTTATACCCGTCCCATAATGTCGTACCGTCGAGAGAGCGAGAGAGAAGCGCTCGAAATACCTCCCCTTAAATATAGATGGCTCAGTTCGCAGCCAGATCTATCGCTGCTTCCGTGGCTGCCATGGTTCATCCGTACTGTGGGGCTATTCTACATCTCAGACAGCGCTGCCGCAGCGCTGAGAATTGACTCTGTCTCTTTCATATTCATAGAATTGGAAAGAGACATCAGATCACAGCCATGCGCACGCATGTGGGGCCAGTGGCCAAGAAAGCATGTGCTGCATAGTCTGCTCGGCGATACCGCACTTACACGGAAATTGGGGCTCGTCGGCACTGAATCTATTAAGAATTCCATGTAAACAATGGAAGTTCAGGACCGGGAAGTTCTTCTGTGGGCTCAACAAATCCAGGCGGGGGACTATTTTTTTTTCGCCACAGTTGGTGATGATGATGTTGATCTGAATTATGCAAATTGACTGATACGAATAAACTTTTTGCAAAATTATTTATTTAGAACACAGTACCTACGTAATTATAATATAGGAGTACATAAGTACATAAATCTTTCCATAGGAAATATCAAAATACAGTCTCTCAACTGTACAGCACCCCTCCCCTGGGCCCTGGACAAGTAGCAAACGCTCACCCCCTGTCAATGTAACTGTAATTCGTTGTACAATGCGCGCGCGTTGCTGTATTTACTGTTTACTGTATTTACCGTACACAGAGATATACGACGAATTATGAATAGACAAGGGGTGAGCGTATGCCACTTGTCTAGATGAACTGCCGGTCTATTCTCTAACCACATTGCGCGGGCGTCCTGTATTTTTCACAAGCAAGTGGCACAGTACACAGCTGATAACTGTTAGTCGAGTAAGAGAATAGGCCTGCTGGCCTTTACGCAACATAACTCTAAGGCAGGCCACACACAGCCGGCATGGCTTTCTGAATTCAGAATTCAGAAAGCCATTCCGGCTGTGTGGCCAGCCTAAAAGTCTCCGAAGAATACGCTGTTGTTTTTTTTTCTCTTATGACTCGTCATAGTGACTGCATCCTGCCTGATGGTAAGCAGCCGATGCAGTCCAAAATAATGAGAGCGCTCCCTACCGTGGAATAAGCACGATAACGAGCGCACCCATTCATGACGGCCTGCATAAATGCCGTTTCACGCCCCGCTTAAAAGACCCCGGGACTGTAGGAGCTGGGAAACACATGCGCCGGCAAAGAATTTCAAAGCCGAATGGTCTTACAGAGGAACGACTTGCCAAATTTTTTGGTACGAGTAGGTACTGATAGTCTGTACAGTATGATGGTGGTTCCTAACACCAGCACGTGTAGCCCGGGAGAGGAAAGGAGAGGGTGGGATTATATCAAAAAGTTCTTCAGAACACTCTCCGTAGTAATTCCGGTAGAAGCCACTGAGAGAAGCAATGTCTCTACGCAGCTGGATGTCCTCAAGGGAGGCTGTAACCTCAGCATCTCCAATAATGCGTACCGCTCGCCTTTGCAGTCTATCAAGTGCATCGAGGAGGTATTTAGCGGAGCCGTCCCATAGATGGGAACAATACTCCATACTCGATCGCACCTGAGTTTTGTACAGCAAACAGCGCTGCTCGGGAGTGAAAAACCGCCTCACCTTATTGAGAATACCCAACTTCCGGGAGGCAGTTAAAATAGCACTCTCGATGTAGCATTTCGGATTCAGTTCCGGCCGGTGGCCATGCCAAGAATGCTGATGTTCACCGAAATGGGTAACGGAGAGTTATGAAGAGAGGGAGGAGTAAGGAAGAGAGTTACCTGGGACGAGAATGCACAAACCTGGGGTTTGCTAGCATCAAACTCGACCAGGTTTTTAGATCCCCACTTAGAGACACGATCGAGAGTCAGGTTCAGTTTGGCAACCAGTTCTTGCCTTTTCACCATGATATCGGCTTGCTTTGCCGCAGGATGTCCCATGTACCGCTCATGCACCGTACTGTCATCCGCATAACAATGAATATTGCCCAAGGACAACATGTCATTAATATGCAGAAGAAATGGAGTAGGTGAGAGCACAGAACCCTGCGGCACTCTGGCATTGATTTTGTAGAACGCGGAGAAACTACCCTCATAAAGGACACAAATCCTCCGCCCTTCTAGAAAGTCTGCAACCCAGGCGCACAAACGGGGCGGCACACCGAAGACCGGCAACTTGGAAAGAAGGGAACGATGCCACACTCTATCGAAAGCTTTGGCGATATCAAGGCTAACTGCCAGGGATTCGCCATGCTTGTCCATCGCTTCACCCCATGCGTGAGAAACGTACGCTAGAAGATCACCCGTTCATCGCTTTGGTCTGAATTCATACTGGCGATCATGGAGCAGCGAGTGCTCTTCTAGGTAGTGAATGAGCTGGGAATTAATTATCTCTCGCTCAAACACCTTGCACAGCACAAAAGTTAAAGCGATGGGTTGATAGTTGGCCGGATCCAAGCGATCTCCTTTTTTGGGGATGGGTTGTATGTTCGTCTCCTTCCAAGACACCGGCACAATACCAGTATCGTAAGACTCCCTAAACAATCGTGTCAATACAGGAGACAACTTAGCCGCGCATCTGAGCAGCGCAATCTCTGGAACACCATTCGGCCCGCTAGCCTTCCGCACGTCGAGCGACCGCAGCACGGCACGTACATCACACTGCCTGATACGAATATCAGGCATGGTGGCCCCAAAATGTGCTTTAATAGGTGGAGTGGCGCCACAATCGTCGACGTGCTAATTGGCCGTGAAAAGTTCAGCCAACAAGTCCGCCTTCTCAAGCGGCTGATAAGCTAACGAGCCATCTGGATGTTTCAACGGAGGCAGCGAAGGAGAGCAGAAGTTGGCCTGCACGGCCTTAGCGAGAAGCCAATAGCTACGACTACCCGTAGGGTGCGAGATCAACTCCCGCCCCACCCTTGCCAGCTTTCCACTCTTTGTGCATCCGCTCCTGCGAGAGCCCTCTTGTTAGACTTAGAGGCGTTGTTGTAGGCTGCCTTCAAGGAGCTGGTACTAGGGCCATTCAGTGCGCAAGCCCTTGTCCAAGCACTATACGCCGCATGGTTGCATTCAGCAGCTTTGGCGCATTCGCGATTGAACCAAGGTCGCTGTCTGCCAACGCTGGCAAGATCTGTGAATGGAATATAATACTCCATACCCAACAAGATCTCATCAGCGATGGCAGAAGCGCACTCCGATGGGTCCTTTCCAAGAAAGCAGCTCTGGCCCTATGAGACGGATGCAAAGTAATCACGCAATCCGTCCCAATCCGCCGACGAGTAGTGCCACAGACGACGCTTGGTCTCCACCGTTTTCGGTGGACCAACGCTGTGCGGTGCTGTGGCAATGACCAAGCAGTGGTCTGACGAGCCTAGAGGTGCAAGCACCGACACTCTATACCCTGCAGGGCGGACTCGTCAACAATAAGTCCAACAAGGAGGGCGCGTGACCTACGATATCTGGCATCCTGGTGGGCTGGTCTACCAGTTGCGTCAGGTCTTGCGTCAGAGCGAAGGCATGAGCGACTCTGCTAGCGTGATCAGTTTTGGAGGAGCCCAACCATGTCGCTCCTGCGCAACATCAGTCACTCGGCCGAGGTGGTCAACAAAGGCTGCTTGTGTTAGCATCTTCTGTGTGGGACCGATATAGGCACGCAAAGACACTGCAATGGGAGCCGAATTCAATGCGCACCCAAAGGAAGGAAAAGGAGGGATCTTCCAAACAGTGCAGACGATGACCACAAATGTCGGCCCTCACGTACAGACATACCTACTCCGGCTTTCGCGAGGAATTGCTCCTCAAGCTGATAGCCAGGGTCAGCAGGGCGACGAATTTGAGTCTCTGTCAGAAAAAGCAATGCAGGCCGCGCCGTCTCGAGGTGTTGGTTAGAATAAAGCCCACGGATGTTAGTGAACTCCACCAAAAACAGTGAATTAGTGGTGGGAGAGGAGGAAGCCGCTGTATTACCTGCATTCTTTTTAGGCACTGTCATTGGAAAAGGGGAAGGAAGGGACGTGAACAAGAAGCCACTACTGTTGCAAAGAAATTAACAAAACGAGAGTTTTCCGCTTCACCATTGGAAGAGCGTTGCAACCACAGCCGACACGCTGGAAGGAAGGGCCCCCATACCCTACCGGAAGTGGTCGCCGGGTCCCACCATTTCCGGTCACCAACCATCACGACGATCCACTCCGAGATTATGCGCGACCTGGTGAGGCAGCCTCCCGACGTGGTTAGCCCCGGTCGGGCCCCTGCACTATGCCGCGGGCGGCCAGCGGCACCACCGTTTCTACGGGTCTCCCTGGCCGGCGTATTGAGTTTCGTCTCCCGCTCAATGGTTCCACGGCAGAACTCTCTAGTTCACAGTTTGCAACAATAGCCGCTCCCCTGGCTCCGGTAGTGCGGCGCTGTTCCCGGAACGCGACCTGTGACGAGCACAGATCACTTGGCGGGCGTGCACTGCCACACGGTGGTCGATAACTGGGCGAGCTGGGCTCTACCACCAAATGCTCAATTAGCACCACCCAGGGGTTACATGTAGGGTCTCAAGGGTACACACCTACGGATGTGAGCATTATTAACCCCCAAAAGTTGTTGTTGTTCGCAAGTACCTATATTGCCCGTAGCATTTTTTATACAGACGAGCACTTCACTAACATGACGTAACGTTGTTATGTAACGCACCACACTCGGCGTTTTGTGACTAAATGCACCTAAAAAGCATTTGCAAGTAGAGTTGTTGCGAGCAAAACAAGAGTGAGAGCTTATACGATTGTATAAACAAATAATAAAAGTATAAAAAGTAAGTACCTACCTACTTTAAACTGTACCAAAACTTCATGCATCACCAACTTGCTATATGTACGGGATCGTGCTCGTGATGCATCGAAAAATTCTAAACACATTGCCCGACATGAGCACAGATACAGACATGAGGGCTTAGACAACTGGCAAACAAACGCTCACTCACCCTCTGTAGGCCCCTGGCTGGCCCTGTCCATTCGTAATTCGTCGTACACTGCTGCGTAATGCGACAATTGCCAGTGAAAAATGCAAAAGCGCGCGCGCATTGTACGGCGAAATACGAATAGACAGGGAGTGAGCGTTTGCCAGTTGTCATGGGGCTGGGAAGTAAACACAGGACATCTGGATGTTGGGCCAAGCGCTTAACTATTCGGCCGAAGAGGCGTAAAAGTTTTATGTCTGTTTGTGTGCGCGTGTACTACATTAATATTGTGTGTGTATGCGCGCGCTAGCATTCGTTCATTCGTTCGCTTTATGTTTCGTTACGTTCGCATTATCCTCTGACTACGTTTTGTTAACCTTTTTATACAATGGCGAAATATTTAGTGTGTAAATATCGTGGGAATATTTAATTACGAATTATCTCAAGAAGACTGCTTTAGGCCCAACTGCATCTACATCTACAGTGTACCCTTAGAGCGTTGGTTGAATGCTCTAAGACAGTACCACTTCTCAATACTTAGCCTATACGGAACTAAATACAGAATATCATTTTTCATAAGGTAAATTCTTGGAATAAAACTATACTTTAAGATAAAATCACATTTATCTCCATTATATCTATCACCCTTTATTATTTATTATTTAACAAGATTTGGCTGTATGGGTTAGATCTCTTCGCTTCCTCTTAATGAAAAGTAGAAAGAAACAAAAATAAATAATTTCATCTCGCATTCGCATTTGCATCGCAAAGCAAAGCAAAAGCGATTTTTGCTATCGCTAATAGCTCGCTGCTCGTTGGCTCGTTTTACTTTGTCGTTTGTGATGTGTGGGAACGGGAATTATTGATGAACAGTTTTTTTGAAGAGTTGCGACAAAGTGGGCGTTGCATGTAAATGTGCACAAACGTAATTTCGTAGAATGTTTTTAGATTTTCAAGTTTCTCAGTGCTATTGAGCAGGTGTATCTTCCCGTAATTTTTTTTTCTTGGAATCTGATCACTTGATCAGCAAGCTTTTGCAGGTAAATACTTATTCTATAAACTTTAACATTATTTAAAAATATCTTAGATATTCTTTAAAATTCAAAGAAATTAAATACACACATTCCTTTAATCTATGTACTTACCTATTTTTAAAGTATTTTCTGTGGCAAGCTTTTAAACTCTTTTACCTACTGTTAAAAGCCAATAAAATTCAAACAGGATTTATGGCTTATTTTTGCTCCTAAACTTCTATTTTCAAGCGGTCTTATCTGGGTACTTATTCAACGTAGGCCTGGTAAATAATGAGAAAAACTTTAGATATTATTTTTTTATTTTGACTACTCAGATTTTTTGAAAAAATCCTACTGTCTATTGCAGTAAGTACAAAGAAGATCGACATGCAAGCATGTTAATCAGCTAGTTATAAAATAATAATAAATACGATATAGCCAATAGTTACACAATCACTGGCATACCTATTCATTATCAGAATAATCTGAAAAAAATTCAGTGTAGGTATTGTAATATTTGTTATAAAATTGCATTGAGGTAAAAATTGTATTTCTTCAAATTGGTTATGCCCATTGTTTGAGTTATGGTAAGCTGTTAAATTGCCTAGGTAGGTACTAATTAATTTCACAGCTATTGATTAATTAAAATTATCGAAATGTGATAAGAAAAATATAATTGTACTAAAAGTTTTATTGTAAAGAAACAAATTAGTTTTAATACAAACATTTGAAGTTAAAAGAGGAAAATTAAAAAAAAAAACATTTCTGTAAAATCACTGACTGCCACAAAACCAGACACAATATTGTTTGTGGTTCACCGGTGACTGCCATGGCGCTTAGCGTTTTAAATTAAGCTGTATGTATATTATAGTAATGTACTTATATTTTTTTTACCAAATTAATAACATCAATGTTATAGCATTATTACTGCTTGCTTTGCTATATTGGATTTAATAAAGAGATAAATAAATTGGATACAGTTAGCTTACAACCGTAGTCAGTGGAGGTAATGATGATGATAACAACAGGGATAATTTTAATAGGAATGATCCTGTGTGCTAATAAATAAATAAAACTTTCCTACACTCCACCAATTATCTAGCCCAAGAGAAGCTTCGAAGAAACTCATTAAATGGTTACTAGACAATAGATAAACATACTTAAAATACTTAAATACATACATATCCATAAAAACACCCAGACCCGAGACAAGTTAGAAAAACAATAATTTCTAATTTGACACGACCGGGGATCGAACCCGGGACCTCAGAGATGGCGACACCATGAAAACCGGTGTACAAACCACTCGACCAAGGAGGTTGTTGCTAATGCTGTGATATTATTTCTTTCTTCGATTTGTTGCCATTATCTTGTTAGTAACAACTGCAATGGTTGGAGATAGAGGTTGCTCTTTGACATTTCGACCTTTTGAAGTCTTTGTGCAACTACTTAGTTTCTCCCGTGTTCTTTTAGCAACAACACATGTTGAGAGACTCCATTTTATTTCAATCTACTGTACGATACCACAGAATAATATTACTAGACGATACTAAATGTACTTTAAAAATATATACCACTTGAAATTGGCCTAATGCTAAATGCGAAGCCATTAATTAAGTTATAATAATATTAATGGCCTTATGTAGATATTTCTCATTGGGATGAGTTGACCACTGATCTGAGACCCAGGAATCCTGGCTTCAATACCTAGCGGTATGTCTATGTACTCGGTTTGGTTCATAGTAAGGTTTGTTTTAAGTCTGCCCAGCTGACTAGTACTGTCATAACTAAACATGTCATCATAACATGAATGTTCGTGCCATCAATTTGTTCTGGCAGTGAGATGAGGTAGGCAGTTTCTCAGTAGATGGCCCCAGTTAAAAGTATTAACCTTCGGCCTTAAACACATCATGTGAGAAAAAGCCAAGTGAAAATAATGATTTTTAATTTTTTTTTCTTGTTTTTCTTTTCTGTTACATGGCAATATGTTAAATTCAAACAATGAGCCATTTGTTTGTCTTTGTTTGGTGGCTGTTTGTGTGTGTACTGTGTCTTGTACTCTCTCTGATATTCAGGTCCATGTGTATAAGCCTGTTGCTTACGAAGTATGGGATGTCTGTAATTTTTAAATTGAGTGTCAATCTTACAGTCTAACCCACCAACCCTCATTGGGCTAGCACGGTGGCCCAATGGGTATGTACAGGGCGTTGGGTAATAGGTATATAATCCAGCTACAGGGCCATCCTATTAATTGCAAAGAACAACTATTTGTATGGGAGCAACTCTTAAAGTGCGAAAGAAAGATCAGCTGTTCCATACAAAATTTCTAATCCGTCGTATTCGGGATGGGCCTGACAGTGTTTTGATAATGATATCGGAGAGGCTAGATACTCCATTTTTTGCCCGTTTCACTGCTTTGCATGTTAAACAAGCAAAGCGGTGAAAAGGGTAGTTAAATTATTATTATTTATTTTTAATTATTGTTACATAATACTAACATAGAATTAGGGTTTTTTGTGTACTAACAATCTTTATTGTTTTTTTGTTACTAACATAGGATTAAGGTTTTAGTGTACTATCAATCTATGGACTCCTTGGTCTAAAAAAAAAAGATTTTTTTTTTTTTTCAAATTGCTAATACAAATGTGAATGTATGAAATAGTTGTTTTTTTGCTCTCATACAAATGCTTGTTCTTTGCACGTTATAGGATGGCCCGGTTGTGGAATTAGGAACTCTCAAAACACCCTGTATAGTTGCAATGCTGATTAGGGGGTTTTTATGACTTCTATCGTATAAAAACAATGAGTACCAACGGCTTAATGTGCCTTTAGAATTTTGGGGGGTTAAAGTCACTTTCTTTCGTATTTTTCTGACAAACCAAACTCTGGCTGAGATTTTACCCTTGAGACCCTACACGTGACCCCTGGGTGGTGCTAAATGAGTGACACTGTCCGAGTGATGGAGCCACGCCGCGTTGCAGCACAAATTGGGCCGGTTCGCCCGGCGTAATACCACCCTCTCACGGAATATCGGCGTGAAACAATTGCACTCATTGCTGTTGTTTCGTCCGTTGAGCGAAAGTATCTCTCACCCCTTCCCTCCCTCCACAATTCCCACTTCTTTCTAAGAGCTTGTTTTTGCTCCGTGGTATTGCGCTATTGCCTCTCTCTGCTATTGCGGGTGTCCATGGGCGGCGATGATCTTCCCAGCAAGAGATCCGCCTGCTCGTTTGTCTTCATTTCATATAAAAAAAAGAATCGGGTCAAAACCAGAAATAATGTTCGATTCGGCGACCCATTTTGTAACCGCGTAAGGCAATAAATAGTTCCTTAACTAGCAATGAGGCGCCCCGATATTTCTCGTGTTTTATTAATATGGCTTGCTAGAATATCTGGGGCACTTCAGTCAATCATCTATGTAGGCCAAAGAAGTTTCGGATGCGCTTAAAGAGATCCCTGGATTTGGGGGTTAAGTTACTCGCGTCCGTAGGTTTACCCTTGAGACCCTACACGTGACCCCTGGGTGGTGCTAAATGAGTGACAATGACTGAGTGGTAGAGCCACGCTGCGTTGCAGCACGCATTGGGCCGGCTCGCCCGGGGTAATACCACCCTCTCACGAATATTCGGCGTGAAATAATGGCACTTGGTGCTGTTGTGTTTCGTCCGGCCAGTGAGAGTTCCGGAGGCCCCTTCGCCTCCCACCCCTCCTCACAATTCCTATTCCTTCCCCTAACCCTATTCTTTTCTTAAAGGTCGGCAACGCATCTGCGACTCCTCTGGTTTTGCGGGTGTCCATGGGCGGCGGTGATTGCTTTCCATCAGGTGACCCGCCTGCTCGTTTGCCTCCTTCTCATATATAAAAAAAAAAAGGACCATAAAAAAAGGCTGCCCCATAAAAAATCTCATCTACACTAGCTTATCATACAAACTAGTATTATCATTTCTAATAACACTTTATCTCCTTTAGGGCTGATTTTTCCATCCTCGAATAAAACTTATCCGTCTGATAAAGTATTACGCGACCAACCTAAAATGTAACCTGCAAAGAAATAAAGGATTTGACATTATATTACATTTGAAAATGGTCGTGTAATACTTTAACACACAAATAAGTTTTATCTGACAATTGAAAAATCGGCCCCTAGTAATTCAAACAGTACCACTTGAAAAATAATACACTACCTCACGGAAACAGGTTGAGAGATAAATATTGTTATCGGTAGCGTAGGTAGCGTAGCGTGTGCCGTGCTTGTTCACTGTTTGAATGAGATTTTTTTTATCTTATCTCGAGTGTGAACTAGGAACGGAAGTTAAGTTGACATAATTGATAACCACTCAGGCCTAGGGTCTTATGCAGACAAGCAACTTTATAAGTTGCAAATGTTGGTCGAAAAAGAATTGGGCCTAGAATTCGACTGAATGGTCATATATTTAAATTTAAGTTAAAAACTTGGTTATATAATAATGTTTTCTATACACTAAATGAATACTTTAGTTTCAAAACTAATTAATTGTTAAATTCACTATGAATTTTGTTAATATTAATGTTAATAATATTTATTTGTTTTCATTGCATGCCTGATCTGATCATTTTCATGATCTGATGTTGATACCATTTTTTTTTTAAAGAACTTGTTACACAGTTTAAGCAATAAAAGAATTCTATTCTATTCTATTCTAATAGCGACTAACTGAACACCTATTTTGGCATGCAAGCAGCATTGTTTTTCATTCCTGTAATTTTGTCTTCCCTCCCCTTTTTTCAATATTTGCTGTCTTTGGCTAGTGTGAGGTGGGCCAAATCTTTCGCATATAAGCATCATGCTCGTTCCTCCACCTCCGCCTAGGCCGGCTTCGCTGCCGTTTATCCCCACGTGGGACCCATTTGGTGGTAGTCATTTCCCATAACTCGTCCAGCATACGACAGACATGCCCTGCCCAGTCCCACTAAAAGGCTGCTAAAGAGTAACATCGGCGATTTGTGTTTTGAAACGCAGTATTGTATTTCTTATACAGGCTACAGATAGCATCATTGCTAGCATATAATTTAAAAGACACAGTTATAAGTAGTATAACAATGTCGACCCAAAATTATCGCACTGTTAGTATTTCTACTAATGTAAATTTAGTTGATAAGTCTTGCACAACCTCTAGTTTAAACTAAGAGGTAAGACAAAAGCCAGCCCTATCCAAATTAAAATAGTTCATCAAAACATGCAGGGCCTGGCCGGCAAAGAGTTAGAAATTGAACTTTTTTTATTACATGAAGATATAAACATTTTATGTATAACTGAGCACTGGCTTAAAGATTATCAGTTAATTTTTAATATTAAAAACTTTCAGCTTTCCAGTGCTTTTACTAGAACAAATGCAATTCGCGGCGGATCCTTAATATTTGTTAATTACAGTAAACATAAGATTACGGAACGAAAGGATGTAGTTTCCCTTTCTATTGAACGCGTTATTGAGCTGTCATGTGTCGAGTTAGAGAAATTTATAATTGTTTGTGTATATCGACCTCCTTCTGGTAATTTTAGTGTCTTTGAAGCCACTATGGAAGATGCAATTAAGAAGATTTGTAAATCTAAAAAGAAAATAGTAATTTGTGGGGATTTCAATGTAAATTTATTAGACAGTCATTCAACTAGTGTAAGATTAATCTCGTTGTTTAAATCATTTGATTTGGATTACCAATTTGAAGAACCGACTAGAATTACAGCAACCACTGCAACCTGCTTAGACAATTTTTTTTGTAACTTTGCTCCTGAGTCTAAGTTCATACTAACTAATTTATCTTCAGATCACTGTGGGCAAAAAATAGCTTTTACTGAATATGGACACCCTAACTCAGAAGAAATATCTTGTAGGCCAGTGACAGAGAAACGGGTTAAAATTTTCAAGCATAACATAACTGCTAAACTTGCATGTTTACCATTTATACAGGAAAATCCAGATGCTCTTTACAAGCATTTTTTTGATCTTATAAACGGTGAATTTAATAAAACTTTCTCTATTAAAAAGTTTAAAACTAATATTTCAATGAAATTTAGGGATTGGGCTACAGCTGGTTTGCATAAAAGTAGGGCTAAGTTGTATGACTTATATGAGCAGAAAAAATATAATAATAGTCCAAGTTTTCTAGAGTATATCAAAAAGTATTCGAAAACTTTTAGGAAGGCTTGTGCATGTGCCAAGTCATTATTTATTAGTAAAAAAATTAAAAAGTCTGATAACAAAATAAAGGCAACATGGAACTGCATAAACCGCGAAACTGGTAAAATAAAGCCACGTGATACTAAGTTTTCTTTAAGAATAGGCAATAGCTTTTTAAGTGAAGACAATAAATTTGCTGATGCTTTTGAACAGTTTTTTACAAATATACCAATTGCCACAACTATGTTACTCAACTCTTCACCAAGTAATGCAGAAATTCTGCTAAAAAAGTATGTACCCATGTGTAATGAAGTGTTCAAATTTAAACACGTAAACTGTAAAGACGTACTTAAATCCTTTAAATCTTTAAAAATAAAAAACACTTGTGATTTGTGGGATATTTCAACAAAAATTATTAATAATATTATCGAGTCCATTGCGCCTTTTCTTGTAGTCATATTCAATAGCTGTGTTGACGAAGGAGTTTTCCCAGATCTCATGAAGCATAGCAAAGTTCTGCCACTTTTCAAATCGGGTTGTAAAGATGACCCGAGCAATTTCAGGCCTATTTCGATTTTACCTACTCTTAGTAAAGTTTTTGAAAAACTTATTTTAGATCAACTCGGCTCCCACTTCGCTATAAACCACCTTTTTCACAGTGAACAGTATGGTTTTACCAAGGGAAGGTCTACTACTGATGCTGGTGTAGCTCTGCTAAAACACATATTTGAGGCTTGGGAGGGATCGCAGAATGCTTTTGGAGTGTTTTGTGATCTCTCCAAGGCTTTTGATTGCGTTGAATACAACACCCTTTTAATAAAGCTAAAACACTATGGAGTGCACTCTGATGCCTTGAAATTGATTCAATCATATCTTAGCGGCAGAATCCAAAAAGTTAGCGTGAACGGATCCATATCATCCGGATCTTCTGTGCTAATGGGGGTCCCACAAGGGTCAATACTAGGTCCATTTTTATTCTTAATCTATATTAATGATTTACCATTTTATGCGGAAAACTTTTGCAATATTGTTTTGTTTGCTGACGATACATCTTTGATATTTAAGACTGATCGAAATAAAAATAGTTTTGATGACATCAACAGTGCCCTAACAGATGTGTTGAATTGGTTTACTACTAATAATCTTCAATTAAACGCGAAGAAAACCAAATGTATAAATTTTACTCTACCTAACGTAAAGAATATTATAGGAAATAAAATTAAACTGAATGGTGAACTGTTGGACCTTGTTGATTCAACAGTTTTCTTAGGTATTACCTTAGATTCAAAAATACAGTGGTACCCTCATATTAGCACCCTTGCGGGGAGACTTAGTTCAGCTGCTTATGCTGTTAGGAAAATTAGGCATTTTACAGACGTGGAAACTGCTCGATTAGTCTATTTTAGTTACTTTCACAGTGTTATGTCCTATGGTATACTACTTTGGGGTAAAGCAGCAGATATAGAAACCATTTTCATTTTACAGAAAAGAGCAATAAGGTCCATATATAACCTAGGATCACGTGACTCCCTTAAGGAGCTGTTTAAAGAAATAAATATTCTTACAGTTGCATCACAATTTATTTATAACTGTATTGTTTACGTGCGTCAAAACATTACTCATTTCAAAAAAAATTGCGATATACACAAACTAAATACTAGAAATAAGTATAAACTTGTAATTCCTAAATTTCGACTTCAGAAAGTATATGGATCATTTATGGGACAAAGTGTCATAATTTACAATAAAATCCCGAACGATGTTATAATTTTGCCCTTTGACAAATTTAAGACACATGTTAAGGACAGACTTTTAGAAAAGGGCTATTACACTGTAAGCGATTACATCAATGACAAAAATGCATGGAATTAACATTCCTCTAGTTTCGCATACATTGTTCTAATGCGTTCATAGTGCCCGAGTAAAACTTGTAGATTCACTTTTGTTTTTATCTTTTATTTTATATAATTGTTTTATGACTATTGACTGTATAATTTGGTAACGACATATTGTTTTGTAAATGTCGTTACCTCTATATTATTATAAAGCTGTGGAGTTTGTTGTGCCCGTTCTTCTCCACAGCTAAAAGACTTCCTGAATGGGTGGGGTGGGTGGGTGGGTTCCTGTGCCTATCCATCCATCCATATAAAAAAAAATTGACGATTCAAAACGCTTAATTTAAGCTTACTGAATAAAGTTATTTTGATTTTGATTTTGATTTTATACGGTCCGTTACTTTCATCAATTTCATTTCGTTAATGTGATGATCATATGTGATTAAAATACATATTTATAATTTTCCTTGTCCACAGATGACTTTGTTGGTCAAAAGATGGTACAGGTCCAGAAGGAATCAGGTCATAATAGCAGTTGTTTTAATATGTTGCTTAATCTACTATACGACTTTAAGTGACAGCTTACCGAGGGAACCTGATCTTGACATTACCAGACGGTAAGTTTAATACCTAAAAACTGTTTTGTAATTGTTAGTTTAATTTTAAGGTGTCCTAAGAAATGTGTTTTTAAACCGATGCAACATTTTTTTGGGAGGAACGAATCTTGTGTTTAAAGTTTTATATTGTTATTTTTTAAGCAATTTTAATGCAAACTGGCAATTTAAGTTGTAAAGCAATTTTTGTTATGAATAATAAATTATGTTGAATGGATTTATTAAAACACTCTTTGAATGTCGTCACAGCGAGCGATCTATAGAACAGTGGAATAAAAACTCGCGTGAACATTAGGGAACACTTGTTAGCTATCCCAATCATTAATTATAATCAATTACGAACGATTCTTATTGTTTCTTATTTACATGATGACGGTTGTTGGTATTTATTGTGCATTTGTTTTGATAATGACTGTTGTAATACTTGTAATGGAGTTTCTCGCTTGTTCTTTTCGCAACAACACGTGTTGAGACTCCATTTTTATTTTATTCTACCGTACAACACAAAATTCCTAAGCGGTATACTGGATATTGGCGAAATCTAATGAGGAAACGCCACAAAACAAAAAAGAAGAACACTGTTATAATTTCTTACACACGGTCCGCGTTACTGTACATTGCTTGAATGTTTTTTTTAATTAGCAACCGTTTGCGAAGAGTTTTGTTTTGCCTACTTTAATGAGTTAGAAATTGAAATATTTCAATGGAGGAGGAGGAGGCGCTATGGAGCTCAAGGTCAATTCTTCTCTACTAACTTTTAACTTGTTGATGTAACTTCTATATATATATATATATCTTCTTCTTCCATATAAATAAAAATCAAATGCAGTTTAGGTAACTACATCACTTCCCTTAAGAACTCCTGGACCGTTTAGGCTATTTTGGTTTTGAAAAAAATCATTATCCATTTCGGAAAAAAACTCAACTCAATACGCAAAGAATGCTCTTCCATTGTTCTATTTCGCTGTTTAATTAAACGTTTTATATTGAGTTTTTCTATAATTATGTAATAGCATGCTAAATGTTATCGTTTTGGCATAGCTATTTAGATTTGCATAACTTTGAAGTTGTTTTTCAGCATGGTTATAAAAAGGTATTGTGATATTATGTTGTGCTCTTTTTCTGTTCTCAAATCTTTTTGTAGTACCTACCCATACTTACTTATATACTTAAAGTAGATTTTTTTTAGAAATGAAGTTTTTTGCATTCTCTAATTTTGACAATTTTAATGGGCGATTTTTCAATCTTTTGTTAAAATTAAGTATGTAATGAATTCGGATCGAACTGTTAAAACAACAATGATACTTATTGTTATGGCTGGATGGTAACATCTATCCTGGCAGACTTGGAACAAGTCCTATCATCAATCAAACTGAGTACAATATGTATTTAAAATCCTGAAAAATCATCGAACTGGGACCTATAAGTCTTAAAGAAGATTTGATCAAAATGTTAAAATAACAACACGATTTTATAATTTCCCTAAACAAATCTAGGGATTTGAACAAATACCAGAACTGGTTTCGTGAAATGATAAAAAAGCTTTTTTATGGTATTTTAAACGTCGTTTATTTGTAATTACATGCATAATTATAATAATTAGTAAGTGTAAGTAAGTAGTACTGTAACATTGATCTCAAAAATCACCACTTGAACATAAATTGCCCTACTCCTGTCATTTCACGGAACCAGATCTGGTATTTCTTCAAATCCCTAGATTTGTTTAGGGAAATGATAAAATCGTGTAGTTATTTTAACATCCTCCGTGATTTGATCAAATCCCTTAGGGAATTGATCAAATCTCTGTTTTTATCATATCCCTGCGACATATCTAACCACAAGACAATACAAACAGTTAAGTATAAGTTGATAATTACAAGGATAGAAAAATCAGCCCTATGCTTTGTGTTTAGAATTTAATTAGTAGTTAAATGATTCTACTGTAGTTAAAGTAATGTCTTCAGTTCTGAGCCGTGCCTTTATTCTTCTACAGTCGTATCTTAGCCATTTTGACTATTTGACTCTTCGGAAAATGTCACTGAAACATTATTTTAGACATTTTAAAGTAGCAGACTCGAGGCACAGTTCATTTTGCACCTACTTTCTCTTTTCACACCTATTTTCTCTTTTCACACCTATTCTTGTGCGGATTGCGTACGCTTTTGTAATTGCACGGTGTTGACACTGTCGTTGTGCTTCTGTCTGTCCCCTAGTGCGCCGGCCAAGCGTGTAGTTGCTGATTTGCCGCCGGTGGTAGAGGCTACAGATTTCAGAAGGTGATGGTTTAACTTAGTTGTGTTATCTGCATCTGCGGTGGTACCCAGGAGTTATGGTTTTTAATTAATTTATAAGGTCTGTCTTTCGTTTTACATACAAACGTACAGTCGACTCGTAATATGTAAGTACAATCGACAATCGACGAATTTCCGGGTCGACCACTTTTCGGCGATATCCGCTTGTGCTCCATTCCGACGCGCGTACGTAGGTAGGTACATAAGCGTGCGCGTAGACCGCGCGCAAGCAAATATCGCCGAAAAGCGGTCAACCGAGAACAACCTCGATTGTACTTACATACATATTATGGTACGTTTACACGCTTGCCAAGGCTTGGCAAGCGTCTACACAAGCGTGTGAACGGGGTGTTTGGCGTGGATGCGTGAGCTTGCAAGGTTGCAAGAGCTTGTCGCTGATCCGGACTGGTGTCGGTTTTTGAACACAGATCAAATGAAGCTTGCGGCAAGCGTTTGCGACGCATTTACGCGTTGGCGCGTGTTTGGTTAGTGTCGCTCACGAGATGATTGTGTACGAATTTTTAACATTCACTATCTTTTCGGCCGAACTTTTCGCTTCCTTTGTTTTTGTTAATATTTTAAATAAAAATAATAATATGTCAAACCAGATGCAGATACAAGCGCCGAAACAACTTCGACGTCTGCTACCATAGAAACATTTTCTGTTACATCCGGCGTCTGCCATGTTTGCCTGTCTGAAACACTAACGCACTCGCAAGCGTGTAAATGACACGTAAGCGTTTGTATAAGTTTGGAACTTGTGGACGCTTGCCAAGCCTCGGCAAGCGTGTAAACGTACCGTTAATTACTTACATCATACATCGCGCCTGTATCTCGGAGGGGCAGGGGCAGGCAGATACCACCGATTTCCATTTGGTACGATTTACACATTTTAACACTAACTAAGTACTGATACTTGGTTAACAATGTTTTTCCAGTATGTATGTGTTGTAAAAACAAAAACAGTTAAATGTATTTGAATAATACAATCTGTAAAGTTCATACAATTTACATTAGTACAGGTTACAAACCTACTGTTCATTATAATATTTTTTCTTCTTCACGTATTTACAGTTTGCTTACAAAATATGAATATGAAATGTATAAAATAGTGTATGGGGAACGTTATTTATGATAGTAAGTGAAGCAAAGGATTTGCGTCCGGATTAGGGTTGCCACCTTTTTTTTAGGACGAATAAAAAAGTGTTTTATCATTTTGTTAAAACAAAAAATAAAGTACATAGCATAAAAAGAGTATTCATTTATTTGACCTTAAAACGTATTTTTTGTTGCTCTTTGCGACATTTAACAAATATTTGTGTTTTACGTAAATAGAGTATTATAGCGTACTTTATTGGTGTCGTAGATTATAAAGTACGCCTACATGAAAAAGAGGACAATACTCTATTTTAGAGTACGGGTGGCAACCCTAATCTCTGCCTACCCCTCCGGGAAACGGCGCGATGTATGTATGTATGTAATTGTATAAATAAGTACCTAAGTATTGTTTTAAGCCACTAACTTTTCTGGATGAGTTGAACACACGGCGTCAGATCAACCTACCCAAAACTGTCTTAATTCTACATTCAATTTTGAACTTTATTGTTTGGTTCTAAGGATCAATAACGATTTGAGAAATTAGATAGTTTAGGGTAGGTTGATCTGACGCCGTGTGTACACAAACAAAAAAAAGAACACTCCGTAATAAAGCCTACAAGAAATCTTTTTGTAAAAATAGAAAACGCTACGAAAATTTATAATAATGGGATTACCACTGCAGATATGAACCCTATTGACTAACTAACTAAATAACAAAATAAATCTTTATCAGGTGTATTTGTATGCCACTTTGGGAAATTCCAATTATTTTCTAAAACAATGAAAACCTAATAATTATTCGTTACGTAAATAAAAATTATCATATCATTGCTTAAATGAAATTGGTTATGAAATTATGGTAAACTCGTGTGGGAATATCAAAAAATATTTAATAATTGCATCAATGGGTTGGTTATAAATATCGTAATGAATAATACATTTTACGAAAATTAGACGAAATACTAGAGATCTGAAAAGTTAAAAAAAGTATGGCTTTATAACTTTTTACATTATATTGATATTTTAAAATAGGTTTTAATCTTTATACGAACTAGTACTAAGTCACAATCCCAAGCTTGCCGCTAATGAACGATTTACCGAGCCGGTAAATTCATTAACACTTAATCTAATCGTTCGCATTCATTCTCATTATTTTTCATTGCTGGCGTGATTAGTTTCTTACTGGTTGCATGATTTTTTATTTTTGCACAGAAAACAGTAAGTACTTTACCTCATGAAAACGATGCTGAAGTATTTTTTTTCTGTCTTTGTTTTCTTTATTCCTTGTAAATGCGTGATAGATAAATTAATATTGCGTGATAGTTTAGCTCAAAACAAGATAAAATGGCATAACGTGGAGGAGGCCTATGCTCTGCAGTGGGTGGATGGATACGGGCTGACATAATGATGGATGATGATGATAGTTCAAAGGTTTGCAACGCGTCTGCGATTCCTCTGGTTTTGGGTGTCCATGGGCGGCGGTGATTACTCTTCATTAGGTGACCCGCCTGCTAGTTTGCCTCCTTCTTTTATATACACCGAGACATTTTAGTGGTTGTTTTCCCAGAACGATTTACCTTTAGTAATACTATCGAATCATGCAAGTTATTTTTGCAAAAAAGGACAAAAAAAAATTTACCTGTATACAAAACGGTCCGATCAGCTGACGACATTAGTATGGGAGGTCGACATTTTTTTAGAATTCGCTCCTTCTGACATAAGTGCTCCTTCTGCACATAAAAGAAGTCAACGTTCGTTATATTATAATGTTGTTAAAAAAATATATTTTTGATTTTTTTTCTCATTGTTAAGCTGGTTCTGTAACTACGAGTTATTATTAAATTAAATCAGGTACCTCAACTTATAAGTACTTAAGCCACGTGGCAAAGCGTTTGTGCTTGATAGTCCCGGTACTGTGAAGAAAACGGGATTCCCGGTACTGCGCAAACACTGGTACCGGGAATACCGGAAAATTTCGGTACTTTTCGGTACTGAGATTTTTTTTAACCCAGATGTACCTAACGTTTGATATATGGATCATTGAGCAAAATCAAATATTACACAAAATATTTATAATAAAAAAATTGTTTTGTCAATTGTTGTACTAGCTGTGGAATCACTGAAATCACTTTGACGAATGAAATTGGTTAGAGATCATCCGAGTTGAATGTTTTAAATTTAATAGGGTCTATATTCAATGGATTTTTATCATGAGTGTTTTAAGGTGAGTAAATAATATAAATTCGTCCAAACCAAGACCGTTCAAACGGCGACAGACTCCCTTCTTCAACGGATCCTCTCGGCCAAGATTGTGGTATTGGGACACTTCAATGCCCACCACGTCGAATGGCTTGGTTCACCCATAACTGACCACGCGGGTAGAGCCGTTCATGACCTCGCTTTGGCCTACAGTCCAGTGGCGGTACCTTCATACAAGCCGAAAAGCCCGGCTTGCCCTAACAAAAACTCAATATCACTACTGGTAAAACGCAATTATTAAAATCACTTAATATTTTTTACCATTGTTAATTTTCTTTCATCAGCATTCAAATTATCAATTTTATAAGTTTCTCCTAAAAGAATCACCAAACAAATCGCATAAAGCTGCTTATAAATCGTGCGACGCTTTACATCTCTCTCGCACAAGTTGGCTTGCAACCGGGCTTCGGATTTAAAGTATATCCGCTCTCTTCTAACTTTAACAAAATTGCTACTCTATAAACATAATACTGCGTAAGTATGTATAGATTCTATAAGAAATTCATACTCTTCGTCAAAGCCAGCTTGCGTTATGAAGTTCGCAAGTAAGGCCTTCTCCAAATCAGGCTTTATTTCTACCGAATCACGTGCAACTTAAACGCGGGCGAACCAATCAGAGGCGAGCGTTAATACACGTTTGTGCTGTGCAGCAGCCACAGGCAGCAGCCAGCCATTTTAATTCTTTGTTATTGTCTAGCGATGGGCGATTGTTACTAAAAAAACAATCGAATGAATCGACAATTGTTCTACCATGTATTCGATTGTCGATTCATTCGTCCTAACTTAGAAACAATCGAATAAAAATTGACGATCAATTGTTACTAAAAAATATTCGAATGAATCGATACAATTGTACTAGTATCTATTATGTGTTCGATTGTCTATTCGTCCTTACCTAAAAAAATCGAATAAAAATTGATAATCGATTGTTATTAAAAAATATTCGAATTTAGATAGGTAGATAAATTAATAAGACTACAAGTTACATTTTAACGATTTTCAAAGCTTATTTGCTCTCTTTAATTGAAATCATGTATCAAGTATCATTTTGACGACCTCCTTGGTCGAGTGGTTTGTACACCGGTTTTCATGGTGTCGCCATCTCTGAGGTCCCGGGTTCGATTCCCGGTCGGATCAATTTAGAGAAAAACTGTTTTTCTAAATTGATTTCGGGTCTGGGTGTTTTTTCTATGTTTATGTATATTTATCCGTTATCTTACCATATAAACGAGTTTCACAAGAATACTCATCTTGGTCTAGATAATTGGTGTGAGCGTAGACAAATTTTTTTTTTAATCAATCAATCATTGTAGGTACCATTCACTAAGTTTGTAGTTGTAGGCAATATGCAATTTGTACGTGTGTGTGGTCATAATATAGGTAATCCTATACCGATACGCGTGACTTCGTTAACGATCGATTGATGTAGAATAAGATATTTTTTATTTAAACATTTATTTTGATCAAACCTTATTCAGGAAAACTTTCCCGGGAAGTATTTAGAATAAACTACTTTATTTCGTATTTCATAGACCTACATAACCACTCCGTCGCTTTATGTAACAATCGTTACATCTCAATAATGCCCCCACGTGCTTCCTGTTACAATTGTTACATAATACAAAAGTAAAGCAAGACGCTCGAAATATCGCTAATCCGTATCTCGCGGGACGTGTATGGGTGCCTTACTGAACGAACATGAACGAAGCATCAGCAATAGGAGCTGATCTGTCAAAAATAAAAACAAATAAAGTCAATGTGATTATTTTTAGTGGACGTGTTTAGGTTGTGTTTACGTGCTCATCATGTATTTTTTAAAACGCCGTATTTTTTTTACTTGTTGTTTATTTCTAGAGGTGTTATATATCAAAATACGCATAATTTCAGGTTCTAACTAATTATCTAGTTATTTGTTTTTAAACTGGATGGATATTCTATTAAAATCTGACGAAATTAGGTCTTAATGTAAATTATTGCAGTGGCGGTGGTTTTCTAGTGATTTCCTTTTGTGATTATTATTGTTTACTTCATGAATTGTATGTATTTACGGAGAGTAATTACTAAATAGTGATTTAAAACATTAATCTCACTGTATTGTTGTTGTGTACATGCAGATTGACTCTCCAAAGGCGCAACGTAAGTCTAACTTATGGCATGTTCCTATAATTACAGGAAGCAATAGAACTTTTTTTGGATTAGGTTGGTGGCACATATTTGTTTTTGGGCAGTTGCTTTTTTTTGTGGCAGTTAACTTTGTTGTGGTGTCTTTTGGGTTTGATATTTATATTAGTACCATATATATTATTATTATATAGGTATTAATATAAAATATTAATTTTTATTCATTTGTTTTAATAATTTTCATTTATTATTACAGTGATTGTAAATAAAATAATCTAAACATCGTATATAACATTATATATTTTATTACGTATCAAAGTCCTAATACATTTTAGAATTTAATATGTTTATTTTAATATACTTAAAACTGAAATAGTTTGTAATAAAAAAAACATACTACGAAGAATATTTTTTTATTACATTCATTTATCAAATTAACATAAATAATTACTAAACAAAAAAACAATCTTTGTTCGCAAATAATCGCGACTCACCCTATTCACAAACGTATGTGCCCCGAACCTTATTTCGACACCATATTGCCGATAAAGCGGTCGTCCGTGCGCTCTAGAGCTGCATTTTGATGACTTTATTGCATAAAAACTATGAGTATTCTTGAAACGTATTGTATACGATTGTAAACTACAGGCTTTGCTCTTTTAGTATATTTAAGTTATATTTTAATAGCACCGTGTTGGTTTCGGCAATAAGACAACCAAAAACGTTAGATTTTTCTATCAAAGCTTTTGTTGTTTAACTTGTATGACTACAGTTTACTGGAAAGTTAATTTTTTTTCACGAATCGTAATAGTCAAATACTGTATCTTTCTAAAACTGGCCATATTTTTGTTCTAGGCCTTCTAGATTTGGAGTAAAATGGGTTATAACATCCAACCCGTTTAAAATGCAGATTACGCAACACGCGAATTTTTGCGCGATTTTCTCGATTTTTTTCTGAATATTTTTTCAGATGAAACATACATGTACTTTATTTTTAATAGAAAGATAACTTAATATAGTATACGTGTAAAATATAAAAAAGACATCACAGGCCATTTGATCTTAAAATATAAAATAAAATAGGAAGTAATCCGTGATTTTTTTCGTCACTAAAGTATAAACCATGTTTTATAAATTAAAACAACACTTTGTCACCACGCATTCTATAAAAACAGATGCTCTATTCATCTAACTATTCAAAACAGTAATTGGTTTGGCTTAGATCGGCTTCAGTAGCTCACAGTCGATGTTTTTGTAACAATAGTCAGCAGGCGCCGGCCCGCTTCATAAATTTGGCGCCACTCAAGCACGTAAGGGTAAGGGGCCCGCTGGGCGCGAGCAACTGAGTGGCTAGTAGGTATACCTAACTCTAGGAACATTCCCGTAGTTTACCTAATAACAATATTGAATATTACGTTTTTCATTCGAACGCAATTAACTGTCGATTGTTTTTATAACAACAGCGTTATTACCTATTACTAATAATCGACTAGTAATGATTTTCATTCGAACTTTTTCGGTTGTCGATTGTTCTAGTGTGATACACTGACATGACACTACGACACATGACACTACACTAGTAACAATCGCGTAGTTACTAACAATCACTCAGCGATTAAATAAGTAGTAACGATTTTCATTCGTACACAATCGACTGTCGATTGTTTTTATAACAATTGCGCAATTACTAATAATCGACTAGTTATGATTTTCATTCGTATAAATTCGATTGTTTTAACAATCGAATAATTCGATTTTATTTAGTAACAATCGTCCATCGCTATTATTGTCACACTTCACTTTGTTTGAGGGATTAGTGTTTTCGTAATTTGTGATAAAAAAATGTGTTCCGAGTTCAGTTCGTCGCTTTATTGGTCTCTGTGACGAACTAAGATGTGTTTAGCATGTGATGTGTTGCAAACAAATGTGTACTTAAACGTGTTGATGATTGGCATACAAAAGGCAGAGGTAAATAAATTCTTTGAACATCACACATGATTTATGTATTTCGCAAACTATTAAAAGTCATCTAGGGCATTAATTATAATAGGTCTATGTTAAAAACTCTGGATTGTTGGTTGCTTCCATTCTAATAATTAAGTAATAATTAATAAATTAAGTGTAAAGGCCTACATATCGACTGTGATTCCCGCGCAAAATGCCCATTTTCGCATTTTGTAGTAATTTTCCAGTTGTATTTATCGTTTTTATCAAAATAGGATAATAAATGCATGCGTATAATATTACGAATCTCCACTCTGCGAGAATAAGCTGAGTTCGGACGGCCGGCGCATCGCATTTTGTTGTAATTTTGTACTTAGTTGTAGGTATTTATAGTTTTCATCGAAATAGGATAATAAATTCATTATAACATTTTTATTCCTCATGAAGTAACAATTATTCTGGTATAAATTTTACTCAATAATATTATCGTTAGATAATTGAAATTCACAGTTAACTTAACGCGATTTTCGAAGTTTTTTTGGTTTTGTTTCATTTTTTTATTTCATTTGTTTAGAACAGTAGTTCAATCCAGGAGCTCAAAAAAGCGCCCTTGCGCAATTTATGAAATGTTTCTCTGCAATTTTGAGTTTAAATAAAAATTAAGCGAAATGTACAAAAAGCGAGGCCGCTACGTACTATGCCAATAGCTATTCTACACTATTCAATAAGTAAATACCTACTGTTAATGTATTTTTTGTTTCTGAGATAAAGAACGGCTAAATTGGCCAAAATAAAATTCTCAAAAATCACATTCAAGATGTAATAGAAGGTAATAGCCTGTTTTTTTACCAACGACAAGAACGTTTGGAATGCCACGGCCTATGACGATTTGAGTAAAAAATGTGGCTAGTGTCACAAATGGGCACCAACATTGTACCTAGGTAGCAAGATTAGGATCTTCAGGTTTCGTGGCTTGCCCCAATCTGAAGCCCTAGGCACGCCACTGCTACAGTCTGTCCCAATTGGTAACCGATCCTACGCGGGTTCCAGATGTGGAGGGCCATGCACCTTCCTTATTGGACCTTCTGCTGACACGGCACCCAGACGGCTATCAAGTTTCTGTTGATGCATCACTATGCTCATCATACCACTGTGTGATTCGTAGCACTGTGCCTCTCACAGAAACTTCAAAAACCTCGAGTCTGGCATTATAGGTCAGCGGACTGGGATGGGATGAGAAGTTTCTTTGCGTCCTGCCCATGGTGGCGATTTTGCTTCTCGCTGGATGATTTTGATGTCGCCGTCGACTCTGTCGTTGAGGTGATACTGCAGGGAATGAAACTTTTAAATCCAAACTCTGTGGTTCCCATTGGCTGCAGGTCCCAACCCAACCATGGTTTGGACGTTGCTGCTAATTGGCGTCTCGCCAAAAGCGACAACATTACCAAGCCTGGGCTAATGCGGTGTCATCAAAGGAACCAAACACCAGTGCGCTCAGAAAGAGGTACAACTTTGCCGCCAGGTCCTTTATGGACATTGCCACGGCGAAGTCATCATTCATAAGTGGAATTGGCGAGAGGCTAGAGCGTCATCCCTCGGGTACACGTGCGTTCTGGTCTCTCGCGAAAGCTACCTTAGGGAGTTTTTGTCAGCCGTCCCTACTACCTACCATTACACAATACCGATGACTGCCTGGCCCATACTACAAAGGAGAAAGCCGACCACTTGGGCACTCTTTTCGCATCAAACTCGACCTTGGACGATGGGAAAAACTCTCCACCAACATACCGTATTGCGCTTTTTCAATGCCAAACGTCCGGTTAATACAAAGGTCAGTTCGTAAGGCTATTTTTTCCTTGATATCCATAAGTCGAGTGGGCCTGATGCAGTTCCTCCCATTGTGCTTCGGACGTGTGCTCCTAAGTTGGCGCCGGTTCTAACGCGCCTTTTCCGGCTCTCTTACACTACTGGCGTTGTCCCAAGCTTTTGGAAGACAGCCCTTGTCCACCCGATTTTCAAAAAAGACGATTGCTCAGATCCGTCTAACTACAGGCCAATAGTCATCACCTCTTTGCTCTCCAAAGTAATGGAGTCCATTACAAACCACCAGCTCTTAAGGTACAATGGCGGACTCCGTCGCTTTACCAGTCTAAAGGTCAAAATCCTTTGCACACCTCGTCGTCTATTTGGTATGGACACGTACCCGGGCGGTCGGTGCGCTTCATACGAAAATCGCTGCAAAGTGGTAAAGCGACGTTGACCACAAGAAAACTAGCTACTAAGCGATCGCCAGTATGGTTTTCGTCGCGGTCGTTCGGCTGGTGATCTTTTAGTGTACCTTACTCACCGATGAGCGGAGGCAGTCGAGAGTAACGGGGAGGCACCGGTAGTTAGATTGGACGTAGCGAAAGCCTTTGACAGGGTATGGCACAGGGCTTTTCTCTCTAAACTCATCATACGGGCTTCCTGAGAAATAGTGTTCGTGGGTTGCCAGCTTTCTTTCTGGGCGTAGCATCAGAATCGCAGTCGACGGTTCGTGCTCTAACATGAAACCCGTGAATGCTGGACTCCCGCAGGGGTGTGTGTACTACTACTCTGTTTCGTCTGCATATCAATGACATGTTGCATAACAACAGCATTCATTGCTATGCGGACGACAGTACGGGGGTAACGCTCTACACCGGACGAGCTAATATTTATCTGGAAAGCGTCATCGAGAGCCGGAATAAACACTGAGAACATATTAAGTCATGTCTCAAATTGGGGTCGACATAACCTAGTCCACTTTAACCCCTTCAAAACACTATTTTGCGAATTTACCGCGAAAAAATTTCCCTTCGTCGTACCTCTGAACTTTGAGGGAGCTTTCCTTGATACTAATCCGACTATTGGAATCCTTGGCGTAGATATTTCGAGTGACGTTCAGTTTCGAGGTCATTTGGGAGGTAAAGCTATGCTAATATTGGCGTAATTTTAAGTTATAATAAAAGTACCGAAAGTACCGAATTTCCCGGGAAACGAATTCTCAGTACCGGTACTGCGTAAAAAGTCAATTTCCCGGGTAATACCGGGAAAAATCGGTACCGGAAATTTCCGGGAGCATGCCCTAGTGCTTGACCTTATATCCGACGGTCCTGGCTTCAATTCCCTGCTCGAGTAAAGTGTGTTTACTCTCACTAATTAGCTAATCACAAGTTTGGCGAATGAGCCAATACTCATTAATTGGCGCGATTATTTTATTACATTGATGGAGGCATTTTGCCTTGCAGTATTAAAGACTAAAAAATAACGAACGCTGAACCTTTTTTCTTGGCAACGTATGAATTGATAAGTAAAGAAAAGTATGAGTCGTTATGCTTGTTATAAACTGAGATACTGTGTTAACTGACTGTTAATTGTTCAGTTTATGATGATAAGCGTTGGAAACGGAGCGGCCATGACACCGCATAGTAAATATAGCATAAGCTGTGATGTGACGCTTGATCAATCTATGCAAGTATAAAAGTACCTAAAATATATCTTAGAGCAAAGACCTCCATCTTTGAATTCAAGTCATCGACACAATTGATGGATATTGACCTAATCACTACGCTTGCTACGCGGGTTTGCGATCACAAAACCCGCGGGTTTGCGATCACAAAATCGGGCTAGGCATTGAAAAATATCAAACAGTCTCTGCCTGACCATTCAATTGAACCCGGAATTGTTATACAGACAATACAACGTCAGTCGGAAAGAGGTTACTAAGCCGAAAGGAGAGTAAAGTATGCATGATAGTGAATAACTTTTGTCTAAGAACTTTTCCTTAAAAATGGATAATTTTAGATTAACAGTTTTTTAAGATAAAATAAATGACGCTGTGGTAGCCCTGGCGGTCAGCTGCTTTGAGAGAGAGACAGATTTGAGTTCATTGCCGCGGCTTCTTGCGTTTAGTTAGCTAATATGCGTTAGCCTCGTTCCTATTCAGGGTTGTACATTTTTTAAATTACGGAACCAAAATTTTATTTTGTATAAAAGTAAATATGAACGTTTTTCGCAAAGCTTTTATATTCGCAATAGTGTCCGCGGCTTAGTACCCCCCTTTTTGACGATGTTGTATCATCACGACTATTTTCCTCGATGGGTTAGTCAGAGACTAGGCAATGAGAACGGCAAAGGCAGTCCTCTGCCATAGTATACACTTGTACCAAATAGCGACTGCACAATATGTGCTCAGCGTGACAGGTGGTGAGCCCATCGCCGCTCTGTGCTCTTGGATGTATGTGCAGTCTTTAGTCCGTAAAGTGTCGCGTAGCGATTCATTAAAATAATACTATTACCCCTCTCTTCCCTTGGGTGTCGTAATAGGCCATGGACCTCCGGAGATTCGGTCAATCGCTTTATCATTCAGCTATCTAGGCAAATCACATTTTTTACTGAGATAGACGGGCTGGTGTTACCGCAAAGGGGCCACCTTTTACCGCCACCTTTGTTGTCTGTGTCTTCAATTTTTTATCGTCTACAAACGTAAAAAAACCGCTAACAATAATTATTATGTCAAGTACCTACTTACTTATTTAAAGTGCTGTGTGTTGTGCATGAGAATCACCAGCTTGGGTCACCGGTGTGCCTAGTGCGATTGTCCTTCACTATTCGATCGAGTTTAAGTTAATTACAAATTGTATGGAAGCGAAACAGCGCCATCTAGTACTAAATTATACAACATCGTCAAGCCACTTTTAACATATTTTATTTAAACATTAACTCACGAGTCACGACTATTATCCCCTAAGGGTTAGTCAGAGACTAGGCAATGTGAACCGTGACATTAGTCCTCTCACATTGTGAAAAAAAATCATAATGTTCCATACAATACAACACACATAAACAGATTTTAGGTCGTACGTAAAATTGGGGTAACCTTTATTTTTTAGGAAAAATAAAGTATTCTACATATCATGAAGAAGAGTATTTATTTATTTGTCCTTAAGAACGTATTTTTTGTTGCTCTTTGCGACATTTATGCCAGTAACAATCAGTTTTACCTAAATAGAGTAATTTAGCGTACTTTATTGTAGATTATAAAGTACGCCTACGTGAAAAAGGGGACAATACTCTATTTTAGAGTACGTGTGGCAACCCTATACGTAATACCAGACAATAGAAATCCAATTGTTATCAACCTCTAGGAGTGTTCGTGATGATGATGATGAACTTGCTCGATGGTGAACAAAATTAGTACTCGGTTACTCAGAGGAGTCCATGAACTGTTTCGATAAACCTTTGAATAGTGATGAGTAGTAGGAGTAGAGGCAATAGATTTTATTTATTATTGACTTTCGGGCGAAATTAATAATCAATCTTAACCGTTGCTTTGTCTTGAGAGTTAAAATTAAAATAAATGAAAGTACAGCTTGTCCTACTGCACTGCAGGTAGTGTTACCATTTGGGAATTTGAAAAGTCCTGGCAAAAAGCCTGACATTTCAATAAAAGTCCGGACTTTTTAGTCACAAAATGGAAACATTATGTACTCACTTTTTATATTTTATTTTTAGATAAATGAGAAGTTATTAAAGATTAAATACTTATTTGATATTACATAATATGTAATTTTGTTACTCATATTCCAAAATCCGGATAAATTAAAGAGCCGGACAAACTTCTTTTAATTCTGATAATTCGTCTACACTTGAATGACTATGAATAGTGGCAGTCAACCCATCCCATGGTAAATTTGCCAGAATTAATGGTACAGTGAGCGAAATTGTCTTTCGGCTTAAGTACCTTGCTTTCATGTAATCCAGCGAAAAGGTCATTCTGATAGAGAGACGGTAGTTGACATACGATTCTGCAGTTCAGACTATTCTTTTCCAGACGTTTTCACTACTATCTCATTCTGTTCTTTTGTCATTCAACTAAATTGACTTCCGGCTAATAAGGTATTCTAAACATACGGACTATTCGCAATTCCAGACGTTTGGCTACTAGCTCATTCTGCTTTTATGTCGTCCGGCTGAGATGACTCTGCTGACTGGGTACTCTGCTTTTATGTCATGTAGCTGAATTGTCTTTCGGCTATCTAGGTACCTTGCTTTCATGTCATCCAACGTGAATTGTCTTTCAGCGAAAAAGTCATTCTGATAGAGATGCAAATCAAGTGATCGTTACAATAGATGGGTATTGGCGTGATGAATAGTTACCACGCTTGCAAAACGCGAGTTGGTGATCAGTATGATCATCACAAACCCGGGCTATGCATCGAAACATACGAAAACACACTTTGAATTGAACCGGGGACTCTTATGTATGTAGTAGGCAGAACAGCAAACAGATTGATTAATTATTAATTTCGGCCGTTATGTATTTATTTATTTTATTTTGTTCAGAACACCAACAGCACGTAAACAATATAATTATGGATACATTATATAAATCTTCTTAGCCATTAACAGGTATTCGCATAAGGTAGTTAAGCTAATAATTATAAATTTGAAATATGGCTAGTACTGTAGTATAAATTTTTGTATGTATAAAAGCATGTTGACTGAGATTTGTTTTAAGTTGTTTTTATTATTATTATTTTACTTTTTACAGATCTTCAGTAATTGAGTGAGTAGTTTGATGCATTATTATTTGGAATGGCTTGCTCGTTGGTTGCTTGCTTATTTAATTATGTAAATTATATTAGATGGCATGAATGCATATTATTTTGGTGCGAATTTTGGATGCGATTCTATATGGAACTTTGCTCGTTTAATTTTTACTATTTTTTTACTTAATTTGTCAATTATCTATGATTTGTCTTTGCCACAGATACATAGAGAAGCGTTTGCAAGAGGCTTTGAAAATTGATAAAGGTACAGGATGTGAAATACCACAGATGGACCCTTTTAACAAGGAGGTGACACAGTTTGATAAACAAATGCCTAAAATCAATTGCAAGGGACAGGATTGGGTGAAATGTTGGGTGAGCAACTTTTTTTTAACTGCTAGTAAAAAGCGGCGATGGGCTCACCACCTGAGCACATGTGCAGTTTTTGTCATTTGGCGAAATGTGGACAGTGGCAAAGGACTGCTTTTGCGCTTCATTGCCTTGCCATTGTCTACATTTCATCAAATAGCGACTGCACATGTGCTCAGCGTGACTGGTGGTGAGTTTATA
This sequence comes from Scoparia ambigualis, assembly GCA_963921215.1. Classification (NCBI taxonomy): domain Eukaryota; kingdom Metazoa; phylum Arthropoda; class Insecta; order Lepidoptera; family Crambidae; genus Scoparia; species Scoparia ambigualis. Next base: position 21,191,041 of record OY992526.1, read on the forward strand.
ACCGCTCTATGTTGTTGGATGTATGTGCGGTCTTTAGTCCGTTAGTCGCCTTTTCGACACCCAAGGGAAGAGAGGGGCTTGTAGTATTCTTTTTACTAGCCGCTACGCATGAGCAATATCTAGTGTTACTCCACCTCCTAGACTCCCAGGCCGTATTCGCTCAGGATTTTGCAGACGATGTAGCCCTAATCTTTTGTGGGAGTAATGCGGAAGAGATCAAGCGACAGGCCAATAAGGTCCTCGAACTTATTCAGGAATGGGTAGTCAGAAATAAGCTAAAGTTTGCACCACACAAAACTTGTGCTATGGTGTTAACGAGAAAGTTTAAGTATGACACCCCATCACTGAATATGGGCGGGGTCAACATCGAAATGTCGCGAAGAATCAAGCTGCTTGGCCTCACTATAGACGACAAGCTCACATTTAACGTTCACGTGGCAAATGTTTGCAACAAGGCATTAACGCTATACAAACAGTTGGCAAGAGCGGCGAAAGTCAACTGGGGCTTACCACCCCGAAATCGTTCGCTCCATATGCACTGCCGCAGTCGAGCCGGTAATCACGTACGCTGCATGTACGTGGGCCCCTGCAGCTAACAAAATTGGCACACGTAAGTTCCTGGACTCGGTCCAGAGGGGTTTCGCTCAGAAGCTCTGCAAGTCCTACCGCACAGTTTCGCTGAACTCAGCTCTACGGGTCTATCGGCTAAAAAATATGGATATGGACATGGGCTTCATTTGACATTTGAAACCCATATAATGTCCTTATATGGGCATATTATGGGCTTCAAATGTCAAATGAAGCCCATGTCCATATTCATATATTTTAGCCGATACAGGGGCTGGTCTTGTCGGGGATACTTCCTCTCGACCTCCGTATACACGAAGCAGCCGCCATGTATGCAGCGCGGAGAGGGTCGTCCTCGCACATTCCCGGAGACAGGGAGGTTGCGGGTGCGGTGGGATTTGCGGAGATGATTCATCCCGCTTTGAGTGTGGACAGACGATTCGTCTGCCTGGAAGACCAAGACATGGTCGACAGGTACAACGTGCAGGCGGTGCGAATATGCACCGACGGGAGTAAGATTGACGGTAAGGTTGGGTCGGCGCTGTCCTTGTGGCACGGCGAGGCCGAAACCAAAGCCGTTAAATTTAACATGCCCGCGTACTGCACGGTGTACCAGGCGAAACTTCTGGCCATAACCAAAGCCACAAGCGAAACCCTCAGGAGGATGGAGCTTACGTTTGGCATCTACAGCGACTCTAGAGCAGCACTTGAGACAGTCACCAACATCCTCATCCCCTGGCTGTGGAGATAAGGAGGAACCTGAGCTTGAGAGGAGGACGTGCCTGAGTGTATAATACACGACAGGCTGAGAACCTTGAACAAAAATTAGACGCAACACTTTATGTAAATGACATAAGCGTTCTAATAACAGACATAAAATACCGAAATGATGTATTTGAGTACATTACAAAAATTGTGATAGATGTAAATAATAAGAATAAAACTGTATAGCGTAAGAACTCTAGCCTTAAGATTAGTGAGTAAGAAATTAAATGTAAAAAATGACTGTTTTTCTTGAAGAGGATTATGGCAACAAAATAAAAAAATATATATCTAGTGTTAATTTAAACACGAAGCAGTCAGTTAAACCCCTATAGCTTCAATCAACAATACAACTAGATATCAGGTCGGCGCTAAAAATGTGTCTCGGTAAATAAGAGCGCACTTGAGAAGTGAGCTCATATTTTCTCGCAAGGCAAAAACAGGAAAAAGTTAAAACAATTTAAACTAACAAATAAAGTTATTTGTTTTATTTTCCTGTTTCAATTTAATTAACTCACCGTATTTTCTAATTGTATCGCCTTCTTCTCATTATCAACAGTTACAGTCTCAAATAACAGGAAAATGTATTATAAAATACATCAAATTAACACTATATTTTACTAGCTTTTCCTCATGGCCGTAACCGTGTCGCGTAGAATACTACCACCCCCTCTCTTCCCTTGGGTGTCTTAAAAGGCGACTAACGGACTAAATACTGCACGTACATCCAACAAAAAGTTGTTATTCCGGATTGCACCCGGCCGCATTGCCCCCGTAGTTTCTGTTTTTGTCATTCCCACCTAAAGTACATAGTCAACTGAATTCAACGTATAAATCTAAAACTTTAACTCGACCTAGGAAATTGAACCCTAAACCTCTCTGTTATAGGCCCTAGCGCTTTACCGCTCAGCCACCAAGGCATTTGTTAGTGAAAACTTAAAATAACACGTTCTTAGAATTTATTTCTGAGGTAGTAAACAGTAAAATTTAAATTGCGAAAATTATGAAATATTGTTGAGGCTTTATTCTGTGGAATATACCCGATGGAAACACGATTTGATAAAGTTGGCTCGATAGAATAAATTCACATAGTTACATATTTTTGTGTCATTTTATCTTCTTTTCTAGGTTTTATTCTTAAAATAAGTGATTTGATATTATGAGTCATTTACCAAAATGAAGTTCATAGATATCTTGAGGGATTATAACCGATCGTTTTTTTTATTACATCTATCAATTTTTTTTAATATTTATCGCGATTATTCGCGCCGCTTCGCTGTTATACCCGTCCCTTACCGTCGTACCGTCGAAAGAGCGAGAGAGAAGCGCTCAAAATACCTCCCCTTAATAGTATAGTTACTTTTTAACTAAAAAAAACTAATTTTGCTTAGTACTCCGATCCGTAATGTGATGTCATTTTATGAATGAACGCAAACGTAATGATCACTTGTCGATAAGATAACGGATTGTCGATAGCTTTACTATGTAATCGTAGTAATATGTTTACTTTTGTTGACCGATTAGATAAAATTCCGGATATGGCCCACTAACTACTTCAGAAGGGGGCTTTGTTGTTATCTCTGTTGTGTTTATTTATGTTTTCGTGTAGGCGTTTGGTTGACGATTGTGAATGCTAAGCAACATTCCTAATGGCTCTCCGAACGGTTGACCAATCAATTTGTTTGAGCTTTTACAAAAATACACTTTTTTTACATAAAATACAGCGTTTTTCATAGCTCTCATTAGGTATGGCTGTTTACCATAGCTTATTTGTATACTTCAGTACTTGTAAGATAAACATATATTCTTCTTAAACACTACAATATGTGTTTTACTGACGTACAAAAAGCTACACAGTAATAAAATCGTAGACGATGACTTTATTACTGAGTAGCTTACCAATTGACCTTACAATTTGGACAGGACAACTGCCAATTCAGCTAGTACAATTAGCTAATAAAACCCTTTTCTATTCGCAGTATAGCTATCCAATTAAAGACTGTCTGTTTTCAATTCGCAGCACTCAGAATGCAGGGTGGTGAAAGAGATCCTGCAGACGACCAACGACATCATCTGTACTTACCGCGACATCGTATACGAGACTGATGTGAAGTACCATCTCGCTTCGCCCGTGGACGTGGCGGGGGACGACCCTTATGTGCTGGTCAATAGCGACCACGCCAAGGTCAAGTGCACCGGACGACATGTTAATACGTAAGTTTCTAAGGGTGGATTCGACCAAACTGGAATTAGGTCTTATACCTAGATTAAACTCCGAATTTGTATAGACTAATCTCGGAGTAAGTCTTATTCCAGTTTGCTGGAATCCACCCTAAGTTAACTAGCTTATCCTTTATTTAAAAAAAAAATCTACGAGAAGCCTTGTGTGAAGCGGCTCTTTAAAAAAATACTACCAACCTCTCTCTTCCATTAGGTGACGTACAAGGCGACTAACGGTCTAAAGAATGCACATATTCAACGGCATAGAGCGGCGAAGAGCTCACCACCTGTCACGCTGAGTAGCAGTTTATTTGTGAAGCGCGACTATGGCAATGGACTGCTTCTGCGGTCCTCATTGCCTAGTCTCTGTCTAACCCTACGGGGATAATAGTCATGAATAAATGTATTTATAATACTGACGTGAAGTACTATCTCGTTTCTCACGTGGATGTTTTTTTTATAATAAGGAGGCAAACGAGCAAGCGGGTCACCTGATGGAAAGTAATAACCGCCGCCCATGGACACCCGCAAAACCAGAGGAATCGCAGGCGCGTTGCCGGCCTGAAAGGAAGGAATAGGCTCGTTTCTTAAAGATCTCTAAAGTCGTAACGGTCCGGAAATACCGTCGCCGAGAGCTGGTTCCACAACACTGTAGTTCGAGGCAAGAAATTTCCTGAAAAACGCACAGTAGTAGACCGCCATCCATCAAGGTGATGTGGATGGAATGACAGTCGATTGCGTGTAGTGCGGTGAAGAAAATCAGCGGCAGGGATCAATCCGAACAATTCCTCAGAACACTCCCCCATGATAAATGCGGTACATTATACAGAGAGAAGGAACGTCTCTCCGTAGTGCCAGTGGATCGAGCCGAAAAATAACCACGTCGTCGACAATTCGAGCAGCTCTGCGTTGAATGCGGTCAAATGGAAGGAGTTGGTACTGGGGTGCTCCAGCCCAAAGATGGAAGCAGTATTCCATATGCGGCCTGACCTATGCTTTGTACAGTTGTAAGCGGTGGGCCGGCGTGAAATACTGACTCGCTCTATTAAGCACACCCAGCATTTTCGAAGCTAATTTAGCACTGCCTTCCGAATGACCTCGAAACTGAACGTCACTCATCGACGCCAAGGATGTGGCGGGTGATGACCCTTATGTGCTGCTTAATAGTGACCACGCCAAGATCAAGTGCACCGATCTCAACGTGGTAGCTTTAACTCTAAACTTTCTTTTAAAAAAATCATAAAGCTCAACTTAAAAATGATGAAACGTTAAAAAAATCAACGTTGCACTATTTTTAACCTTTCAACTGTGGCCGCGCACTGATCAGTGCTCAAAGAATAGAATTTCTATTGCCTCAAGTGGCGCTACGTTGCTCCTGTGTCTGTGGCTCCGTTCTATTCTTCTAAGCCACGCAATTTATTTTTATGCGATTTTCACTAACAGAAAGAACAATAACTTCCTAAGTTGATTTTGTTTATGATTTGTCGATATTTCGTACTATTTATTGGGCCTATTTGGATCTACGGCATACAACAGTAATGGGGATCCGCATGCGATTCTAATATCCAACTGATACAAAGAGCTGTAGACTGCATACTTAAACAAATAGCGAACACCCCTTGGTTCATTAGAAACCGGGAAATTCATATTCATGACAATCTGGAGATCAAGTACGTAAAGGAAGAGATAAGCTCGTTCTCCAAAAGATACAGAGCCAGGATTATGCACCACCCTAATAAACTGGCGGTGGAATAAACAGATCCTGATTCTGTAAAGCGCTTGAAACGGCGCAATATCTGGGACCTATACCCATAAACAAGTCCTAAGAGACAGTCGAAGAAAAGGGAAAGTCCTAAAGGGGAATTTCCTTCCACTTCAAAGTACTTCAGATATCTGCTTAAAGGCAAATGACCGATCGCATTATAATATAATTTAAAAAGAGATTTCGTACAAAATGGCTGAAGTATGACGGTGTTTCAGTCACCTTGTACGAAGGCACACGCGGGCCACTAGTGTACTCATAAGACGCCATTAATTTCAGAATCCTGCCGTCGAAATGGACAGGCCACGTGGCCGGGTTTCGTACCAACGTGTTCCGGAAATCTGCGCCCGCGGGTCGCGAGAAGACCCTCAACGTGCTCATATTTGGGTTCGATTCGACCTCGCGCAACGGGTTCATCAGGAAAATGCCGCACAGCTACAAGTATCTGGTCGAGGAGATGCAAGCTACTGTCCTGAAAGGGTGAGTACATACATACTAGGGACTGATCGCCGGCGACTTCGTTCGCGTGGACCCCGTACCCCGTGACGAATTTTCAAAATGACTCCCCTTCCCAAGAACACTTATTGTGACGTAACTAAAATAGTTAGACATATGCTATCGCGACACTTTTTGTAGATAATGGTGTGTTCTGCAAAGCCATAGTACATTATTTTATTCTATCATTAATAGTTTTCTTAGCGCACGCGATTAAAGACTGATTTTTCAATCCTCGGATAAAACTTATCCGTCTGATAAAGTATAACAGCACAAACTAAAATGTCACCAGAAAAGAAGGAAAAGACATGATATGACAACACATTTTCAAAATGGTTGTGTAATACTCTAAGGGTCGATTTTTCAATTGTCAGTTAAAACTTATTCGTTAGTTAAAGTATTATACAACCAATTTGAAAATGTACTGTCAAATCTTGTCTTTTCTCTTTTTACAGCTGACATTTCAAGTAGGTCACCTAATACTTTATCAGACGGATAAGTTTTATCCGAGGATTGAAAAATCAGCCCTAAGAGACAAATAAGTTTTATCCGACAATTAAAAAATCGGCCCTAAAGGAATTCATTTGAGTTTTAGTAAGGATCCCAAATTTTTTTGAAAATATAATATAGTCTATGTCACCCGGAGATAGTGTAGCTTCCCAACGGTAAAAGGTTTTTTTTAAATCGGTCTAGTAGTTTCGGAGCCTATTCAATACAAACAAACAATCAAATGTTTCCTCTTTAAAATATTAGTATAGATGGTACGTAGGAGAGATCGGAGCCGGAGTCGTAAGCGAAGTTTTTAAAGAACAATGCCCGTACCCACCTTGTAGTATTTTGAATAGTTCATAGCATTTTAGACTAGTTTGCCATTGCCCGTGTCACAAGCGCATAAATTCGAATAAAATTGCAAAATTACGAAAACGCGATTTTGGAATAGCGCGCGGGGTGAACCCATAAAGGGTTTTCGGCATATTCAACGAACTATAGTTACTACAATTTAAAGCGATATTTTATAAACGGTGTTTAAATTATCATTCGGCTATTATTTTGATTTTGTAGACCTAAACTTAAATTTTAGTTGTTTAAGTTTATGTTTGGAGCTACAACTCCCTCTTATTAGTTCCACAGAATACCAGCGCCATGGCATGTAAATGTCACGGCATAAGCTGAGTGGCGACCATTTCGGTTGCATAATGCCTACGTTTTTATATATTTTATGTTTAATTGTCCTATTTATGTTCCGAATAAACATTTTTCATTTCATTTTATTTACGTTTCATGGATAATTACAAAAAGACGAGGCATTTTAAAATTTACCTACGGCATTTTACAAACCTGCGACGGTTTGCAAACAGCTGTTTGTAAAATGCCGAATTATACAATCTGACTGCGACATATGCATGACAACAGTCACAGATTACTTAGTTAGTTAATTATTTCGTACAGGTACAACATAGTGGGTGACGGCACCCCCGCCGCCCTCTTCCCCATCCTGACGGGCAAAACCGAGCTGGAGCTGCCCGACGTGAGGAAGAAGCTTAAAAACACCGGCACGCTCGACAATATGCCCTTTATATTCTACAAGCTGAAGGACGACGGGTGAGTGATGATACATTTTTTTAGTTAAGTCCGGCAAATGACCCCACTCCACCTGATGTTAAGTGTAAGTGGAAGTGTAAGTGGAGACAACTGGTGCACCGTAAGAGACGTAGCATAAGTCACCCTCACCCTGCCGGCCCACAAATTGCCTCTTCACCCGATGGAAATTAATCACCTCCGCCCATGGACATGCCCTTCATTTTTTTAATTTTTTTTTAATTCCACAACGTTGCTTGGCCTTTATCTCACCTGATGGTAATTGACGATAAAGCCGAAGGTAAGATGGTGGTAGCAGCCAGGCGGACTTAACAGCCCTACCACCAACCAAACCGAGCACACAAAGATGTACCCCCCGCTGGGAATCGAACCCGGGACCTCTGGGTGTAAAACCGGTGGCTTAGCCACTAGACCACAGAGGCGGTTAAAATTCAATTCATATTCTACAAGCTGAAGGTCGATGGTTGAGTTTTTTTTAAAGAATAAAATGTTTACTAGAAAAAAAAAACAACCAGCCTCTGGAAAACTCGAATGGGATTCGAACCCATGACCTTTGGATTGCCGGTGCACTGCTCTAACCGCTAAGCTACCAAGATACCAGTGGCTTGATTCACGTATTTCGTAATAGTCGAAATGTCGTTCACGTTTAGAAGTCGTCCTGTTGAAAAACAGTCACAAATCCGTATTCACCTGTCATTTCGCTAGAACGATAACGATTACTCGATAGGAACGCAACTCGGCGATTTGTCAACTATTTAAACATAATGTTGCCATTACAGTTCTACCAAATAAATTCAAATACTTTTTGTTAACAAAACATGCAGAAATGTTTATTATTTTTTTCCAACGACTTGGAAATTGTCTAATTTGACGTGTAATCGCTGAAATCCGATAAAACTAAACGTCAAAATAATAGGTGAATACCGCGGAGGCAACGATCGAACTTCGATTAATGCACGTGAATACGCTTAAACAAAACCGACTTAAACAAAATCGTGCGATTGATACGTGAATACGAAAAGTGACTTCAGCGATCAAATCGCTTGCATGTCGGTGAAGTTTTGTTACGTGAATTAGGCTCAGACAAACAGAAGACTCGTTTAATTTTTTCTACGCTGCAAGCCAGCGGTATCACGTCACTGTGAAGTCTACCCTCACAGTCTAAAGAAATACTATTGCCAGTATTTAACAATTGATAAAGACGTAAATCTTCATTATTGAATTTTTTTTTAGTACTTAAACATTTTATCCTCTAAGCATTGTGAATGCAAAAATTTCAATAATAAAGATATTTTTTTAAATGTGAAAAGGAAGAATAATCTTGTCTAGTCAAATAATAATCTTGGAGAATAACGTCATATCTGCAAGATAGTTGTATCGCAGATATGACTGTAGATATTAGCGGGCGGGTCACCCGATGGAAAGTAATCACCGGCACCGCCGCCCATGGACACCCGCAAAACCAGGCGAATCGCAGATGTGATGCCGGTCTTGATGAAGGAGTAGGAATTGTGAAGGGGGAGTGATGCACCTTCAACGAGCGCCATTGTCCTACGCCGATATGCCGTGAGAGGGTATTACGGCCCAATGCGTGCTGCAACGCAGCGGGATATTGGCCTTATCGCCACGACTGAGTAGAGTCGAGGTGATAAGGCCAATATCCAGTAATGGTAGCGATGATTTTAATGATGGGGGCTCTGCAGTGGACTGTACTTTACTTCTTATCTATTTTAATCTTGCGTCTGTACGTACGTTTAAGTATTTAGGCTACGTTCCCATTTTTAACAATTTCGATTGATTGTACCGCCAACAATATAAAACATACAGTTCTAAAATTCATATACACTCGGCGTCAAAAAAATCGCACCTCTTAGAAAATCACTTTCAAATGTCATTTACTCTTGATATGCACATGCAGTCGCATTAATTATGATTTTATTTACAAGGTTACTTAATTAACTTAATAAAAAACATTACTTTTCATTATCAAATAAAACCTAATGCAACAAATAAAGTGTCACAAAAATTCGATGCAAATTTTGCTACCCGTGAGAGTTGCTAGTTGCGCTTCCTTTGTGGGTATAAAACGGTCAACACGGGTTCAATGTGGGTCATTCGCTATTCAACCGTTGAAGAGGACACACGCACAGATTTTGATGGATACCACAGCTGATAAAGCCGCTCAAGTGGTTGCACTACTGCAATCAGGGGTGCGGCAGTGTGATGTCGCCCGGCAACTGAACCTGAGCCGTTATTCCGTTCGAAGAGTGTACCAGCGCTTCATAGAGACCGGTGGCTATATCCGCAGACACGGTTCGGGTAGACGTCGCTGCACTTCGGAAAGAGACGACCGGTTCGTTGTGTCGAACTCTTTGAGAAATCGTTTCTCCAACGCTGTTGAGTTGCAACAGCAGCTCCAGGCAGTTCGCAGACGCACCGTAAGCGTATCTACGGTTAGAAGAAGATTGAAGGAGAAGAAGATAGCGGCCCACAGAGCTGCTACGGGTCCAAAATTGACTGCAGCGCATCGGCGAGCCCGCTTGCAGTTTGCTCGTGACCACGTCGATTGGACCCTTGAGCAGTGGAGAGCTGTTCTCTTCTCAGACGAGACGCGAGTGTGTCTTTTCTGCAACGACCGACGGAGAAGAGTATACCGGAGGCAGGGTGAACGTTTCGCCCAAGCCTGCATCCAGGAGACGGTGGAATATGGTGGCGGATCCTGCATGTTCTGGGGCGGTATGTCTGCTGCCGGCAAAACCGACCTTGTCTGCGTCTCCCGGACTGGAGGTGCTCGCGGACAAGGGTCGCTGACTGCTCGCCGCTATGTCACTGAGGTCCTGGAAGTGCATGTGGTCCCCTTTGCCGAATCTTTTGGCGAGGGGTTCACATTAATGCACGACAACGCTCGCGCTCACACTGCAGGCATCGTGAGCGACTTCTTGCAGAGGTCCCAAATCTCTGTGATGCAGTGGCCAGCGCGAAGTCCGGATCTGAATCCTATAGAGCACCTCTGGGACCATCTTAAACGTAAGGTTCGATCCAGCTCCTTCGACTCTACAGGAGCTCCAAGACGCGGTGATTGAAGAATGGGGGCTTATCCCTCAAGAAGAGCTCCTGAAGTTGGTGAGGTCCATGAGGGACCGTATGGAAGCCGTGATCAGGGCAAGGGGGGGTAACACTAGATTTTAAGTTAATTTTAAGACACTTTTTGTACATTTTTCTTTGTAAATTATCTGTTGTTAATTAGGACTTAATTAAGGATTTTTATTATTTTATTAATTTTAATGTTGTTTGTATAATTATAATTAAACAGAAAGTTAAATTTAATTGTTTTTTGATACTCCTTTTTGTTACCTTTCTAATGATACCCAACACTATCCTCTACATAAGGTTTAAGAATTTTTAAAGATGATTTTTAAAAGGTGCGATTTTTTTGACGCCGAGTGTATAATATAGTTGAGCATAAACATGATTGGTAATACTTCACTCGATAGAAAAAAAATTCAAAGATAACTCTGTTGAACATTTAAAAGAGCTGTAAGTCAGATAATACATTAATAAATTACTTAATTTTTTTACCAATAGAAGAAACTTATTATTATCTAGTGAATGCAAGACACATTTTTTTTATTTCACTTATTTTTTCCTATTCAGGCAAAAAACCTATAAAACGCGCCTATTTGCGCCGCTTCGCTGTTATACCCGTCCCTTACCGTCTTACCGTCGAGAGAGCGACGCTCGGAATACCTCGCCTTAATGTGCAAACCGCACCATGGCCTACTCTCTTTCTCCGAAACGAAATTTCGGCTGATTTTCGTTTGCTGTTTACAGCGGGTTTCCTTTCCTTCCGAAATTTCGTTCATACAAAATAGGTTTGGCATTTCGATTATTAATTTATAGAAAACTGTTATTTCAAAAATAAACTATTTCAATATGGCGTTCGTGGTAATGCACTAAAGTTAATAAAATCTTATCTGTTCAATAGAATTCAGAAAGTAGGTATAAATGATGTAGTATCAGGAGGTTCGACAGTCAAAATGGGGTAACCCAGGGATCTATTCTCGGTCCGTTTCTGTTTCTTGTTTATCTTAATGACCTTCCATTCATGGTTAAAGAAATGTCGGAAATAGCTTTTGACTTTGATAATGGAAAGCGCTATAAATAGCAAACGTAAATCGGGCGAATTTTCGTTTCGATAAAAGAGATAGCTGTGGGCTATTAAGTTAGGACATTTTTTTATTATGATCATCATCATCAGTCTATAAACGGGTCACTGCCGTGCACAGGATTTCCCACATGGACAACAGCACATGGGGAGATTGGGCCATAACCCACCGCGCTGGCCCAATGCGGGTTGGTGGGTTTTAACGACTGCCATCTTACGACAACAACCGGGGCCAACGGCTTAACATGCCTTCCGAACACAGAAGAGCTGGAGATGTTTTTAATTTGGTCATTCATCCAGCGACCCGGCACTGCGAAAGTTGCTTAGCATGCAAGATCGCAAGCCGAACGCGCTAGCCGCAGCGCTATCGAGCCCCTCGCCATCGAGCTATTTATTTATAATTACTTGCAACTATCATTACAGGTATTTTTTTCTTATTACTCAACTAGCTCAAGCTCGCGACTTCGTCCGCGTGGACCCCGTACCCCGTCACGAACTTAAAAAAATAGTTATATAGCTTATGTCACCCGGAGATAGTCTATCTTCCCAACGGTGAACGAATTTTTCAAATCGGTGTAGTAGTTTCGGAGCCTAAACAAATCTTTCCTCTTTATAATATTGGTATAGATGATTTTATTGGTATAGATGATTTTATTGGTATAGATGATTTTATTGGTATAGATGATTTTATTGGTATAGATGATTTTATTGGTAGAGATGATTTTATTAGCGTGTCGCGTGGCGGTGAAAGAATACTTCCACCCCCTCTCTTGGGTGTCGTAAAAGGTGACATACGGACTAAATACTATGCACATACATCCAACAGCTAGAGCGGCGATGCTCACCACCTGTCACGCTGAGCACATGTGCGGTCGCTATTTAGTGAAAGGTGGACTATGGTAGAGGACTGCTTTTGCTGTCCTCATTGCCTAGTCTCTGACTAACCCTTCGGGGATAACCGTGATATGTATGTATATAAGATGACTGCTAGAAACCGCAAGAAACTTCAAGGGCTGGTCAGGTCAAGTGTTTTATACATGAGAAAAATGACAAAAAAGGAATTCGTGATTTTTCGTAGGTACTTATCGCCCAGCTGACGCGGAAGGGTTAACAGACGGCCGTATGCTTTAAAATAAATTAGATACTCAAAGATTATCCAATAAAAATTCACTAAATGAATTATTTCATTAAAAGTGAAAAAAAAACCCGAATTCCTATTTTGTCATTTTGTCGTGTATAAAACACTTGACCTGACCAGCCCTTGAAGTTTCTTGCGGTTTCTAGCAGTTACCTTATATATTTTCTTACCCAAAAATAACGACAAATTCCCCCCCCCCCCCCACCCCTCCACCAGTTACCGCACCGCCTACTTCGAGGACATGCCCTGGATCGGCACGTTTCAGTATCGGTTCAACGGCTTCCGCCACCAGCCCGCCGACCACTACCTGCGCTCGTTCTATCTAGAAGAATCTGCCAGCGGGGGAATGTGGAAGTTTAAGGATACCCGTTACTGTGTGGGTGCAACGCCGCGGTATGGGCTCATGATGAACCTCACTGATCAAGTAAGTCACACATGTTTTGTCTATGGTGAATGTCATAGACCAGGTAAGAGGTCACATTACAGGTCTATCTTATGTTTTGTCTATAGTGAATGTCATTAACCAGGTAAGAGGTCACATTGCACATCTATCTCATGTTTTGACTATGATGAATGTTATAAACCAGGTATAAGGTCACATTGCTGGTCTTAAATCAACATCCATCCCGGCGACTGCTCTTTAAGTTACCGAGCTTTCAGAATTAAAATTGCGCGATCAGGGCATCGAATTTCGAGCGATAAGCTTTGAATACTGGTTTATGTAATCCGGGGGCCTGCTTTTCTTGTTAATGTTTTAAACTCACCCGGATTGTAATCCGGGTGATTTATTTCCCAATTGAGCTATCATACAATCGCGATCCAGGCGACTGTTCTACCAAAGAAAATCTTGATTAGAACAGCCCGCCGACCACTACCTGCGCTCCTTATATCTAAAAGAATCTGCCAGTAGGGGATTGTGGAAGTTTAAGGATACCCGTACTGCGTGGGTGCTATGCCGCGGTATAGGCTCATGATGAACCTCATCAGATTAGTCACATTGCAGATCTATCTCGGGTTTGTCTATGGTGAATGTCATAGAACAGGTTAGATAGAGGTCACATTGCAGGTCTATATCATGTTTTGTCTATGGTGAATGTCATAGACCAGGTAAGAGGTAACATTGCAGTTTTATCTCATATTTTGTCTGTAGTGAATGTCATAGATCACGTAGCCATTGCAAGTCTTATCTCATGTTTTGTCTATAGTGAATGTCGCAAACCTGGTAAGAGGTCACATTGCTCGTCTATCTTATCTTTTGTCTATGGTCAATGACACTGACCTTCTTCACAAGAAGAGCAGACGCCCGGATTACGAAAGCTCGGTAGCTCAATTTAAAGATAGTCGTTCGGATTTCGTTACCGGGATTGCAAAATTTCAGTGGCTCAATTCCGAAAGCTCGGTAGCTCCCTTGTCGCACGCATTTTGTAAGTTCAGTAACTTAGAGAGCAGTTGCCAGGATTGATGTTGATTAAAGACCTAAAATGTGACCTGACCTGGTCAGTGACATTCACCATAGACAAAACATGACACAGACCAGCAATGTGACCTCTTACCAGGTTTGCGACATTCACCATAGACAAAAGATGAGATAAACCTGTCATTTGACCTCTTATCTTCTAAGATGATCTCATCTTTTGTCTATGGTGAATGTCACAAACCACATTTCAGGTCTTTGATTAACATCAATCCTGGCGACTGCTCTTTAAGTTACTGAACTTTCAAAATGCGTGCGACAAGGGAGAATTTAGCCACAGAAATTTTGCAATCCGGGTAACGAAATCCGAACGACTATCTTTAAATTCAGCTACCGAGCTTTCGTAATCCGGGCGTCTGCTCTTGTGAAGGTTCTAAACTATTTCAATCCGGGTGGTTTCTTTCTCGATTGAGCTATTGTATGTATGCGATCCAGGCGACTGATCTACCAATGAATAGCTTGATTAGAACAGCCCGTCGATCACTATCTGAGCTCGTTCTATCTAGAAGAATTTGCCAGCGGGGGAATGTGGAAGTTTAAAGATACCCGTTACTGTGTGGGTCAGTAACTGATTATGTTAGTCACGTTTGTACTTATTATCACCTAACAAAGGCCTCCTCCATGATCCCCACCACGACCGGTCTTGTGCTACTCGCATCACTTACCATCAGGCGAGGTGAAGACCAAGTTCTAATCCGTAGTGGATTAAAAACAAAAAAAAAATAGTGAATATGAAAGATATTATGACTTACAAATAACTGAGCTGTTTGTGTGGCGGCTCAACCGCCCCATCTCTTCCCTTTTGTGTCGTACAAGGTGACTAACTGACTAAAGACAGAACATACGTCCAATAAAGTGGTACTGGGGGTAGCGATGCTGCGCATTTGTCTGGCACAGACTATAGCTCGTTAGATTAGTTGTTAAGTATAAGTTAGTTTTGTTTTTTTATTATTATTAGTATTGACGTCAATAAGTGCCTGTAAAGGTTTACATTGAATAAATAATTTGACTTGACTTTGACTTTGAGCATAGAGCGGCGATGGCCTTACCACCTGTCACTCTGAGCACATGCGCAGTTATCATTTGGTGAAAGAAACGTGAACTATGACAGTCGCCTGTTTTGCGGTCCTCATTGTCTAGTCTCTGACTAACCCTTTGGCGTCTTATTAATAAATATGGCCATATGTTACACCTCGGTTTAAAGTGACGCTGTCTCGTTTAATCCTAAGTGTAACTTTATTCAACGTTTATTAATAACAGGGTTGGGGATTATAGTCGTGATTATATGTATGTTATTTTCATTGCCATTTTATAGGTAGGCTGAATAACATTGTGAGATAAATACCAAAATCGATTTATTTTACACATTGCCGGTGGACCAGCAGGTACTATTTACAATCCCTAGGAGTTTTATACATTACCTAGGTAAAGTATGTAATGGACAATAATATGCTTAATATTTCATACATTGCCTAGACGCCCCAGGTATTCTATACATTGCCTAGGTATTTAGGTAAAATTTTAAACACTGAAAAAAGACGACAACCTCAGGCGGGAATCGAACCACGCACCTTCCGCATTCCGGGCGGCTGTCTTAACCACTTGGCTACCGAGGTCTGGCTTTCAACCGTCGAAATTTGTCAGTGCTTGATGCTTATGTTTTTAGTCAACATTGCTTCATCAAATCTTAGAAGTTTTCACCTCTGAGATCCGAAAGAAATATTTTTACAAATATCTGAACATTCGGTTAAGATGAAGCTGCGTTTATAGATTAATGTTTTATATTTTAGCGTTTTATTAACGCTTAAATATAAAACCTAGCCTAAATAATAATGCCTAGGTATTGTATAGAATACCTGAATTATACAGATAGCCGGTAACATATGTACTAAGTTCCCTTTTCCTTCCAGTTCCTCCGTCTGGATGGCAAGCGTTTCTGCTTCACCTTCATAGCTGACATCACCCACGACGACTTCAACGTGATCGCGTCGGCCGATGATGATACTGTGCACTTCCTCAAGACGTTCAAAGAGGCGGGGCGCATGAAAGACACGCTGCTTATCGTGATGGGTGACCACGGGGCCAGGTGAGTGGGTGACCACATACATACTCACACACATCACGCCTGCTTTTCGGAGGAGTAGGCATATACCACAGTTTTCCATCTGCTGCTATCCTTATATCATTATGCGTTCGTGCAAGTTTTAGTACTAAACCCTTCGATCAACAATACAACTAGATTTCAGGTCGGCGCTAAAAATGTGTCTTGGTAAATAAGAGCGCACTTGAGAAGTGAGCGCTTATTTTCTCGCAAGGCATAACAGGAAAAAGTACTTTATTTGTTGCCACTTAAGGTTGATTTCACCACTAAATGTTATTGACGTCGTTTCTTTTTAAGTGTCACGAGTAATTTATTGCTTTGAAAAAGTATTTATTCACGTGGACAGAATTTAGCTTTTATTTTGTACGTGACGCGTTATCTAGTTGGTATTGTTGATCGAAGACTAAACCTTATTTAAGGGTGGGTGGTCAATATGTCTGAAATGGTATAGGTGTTATGTGCAAAAAACAACTGTTTGAATAGAAGCAACGCCCCGTTATATTCTTATGTTCATGTGGAAAGCCTCCGTTATAATTGTTGAGCCTTATTACATCGTTCTTAGGGCGATAAACCGAACTATAAGTGCATAATAATACACACTAGTGCATAATATAATTATCCCTACAAAGTTAAGTTAGCACCTAACTGCAAATTAATTTCAGCAAATTATGTATTTTGTCAATAAATTAACCTTAATTCGTAACATTATTGTTTAGTTTATTATATTTTTAATATCTATAGTCTGTTTGGCTTTTGATTATCATTGTTTTAATAATAAAAATTTTGATTAACAAAATAAAACCACAATTTTATATATTTTATAAGACATTTGCTCGGTAAGAAGCTCTTATTACACCAATTTCAGGATCGTAATGTAATAAGTTTCGCACTAGTGCGGTAATGTAATTGAAAAATTAGTAATCATTTGAATCTATGGACAACATAGGCCTTTAGCCCGTTAGTAGCTTTTACGACACCCAAGGGAAGAGAGGGGTTGGTAGTATTATTTTGATGAGCCCATCTACGCTCTATGCTGTTGGATGTATGTGCAGTCTTTAGTCCGTTAGTCGCCTTTTAGGACACCGAAGGGAAGAGAGAAGTTTGTAGTATTATTTTGATGAGCTTATCGCCGATCTATGCTGTTGGATGTATATGCAGTCTTTAGTCCGTTAGTCGCCTTTTACGACAACCAAGGGAAGAAAGATGTTGGTAGTATTATTTTGATGAGCCCATCGCCGCTCTATGCTGTTGGATGTATGTGCAGTCTTTAGTCCGTTAGTCGCCTTTTACGACACCCAAGGGAAGAGAGGGGTTGGTGGTATTATTTTGATGAGCCCATCTGCGCTCTATGCTGTTGGACAAAGAAAAATATATGTTGGCTTACCAAAGATTCATGCACTAGTAAAACAACAAAAAACGCAGTCATTTTCGGAAAATGTGTTTTCCTCGCAAATATGTTATAAAACGTCGTATGGCATACGTGCGCTTTGATAATTACCGCACTTATATCATAATGTACTATTATAACACATTTGCTCGTAAAGAAGCTCTTATTACACCGATTTCAGTATCGTAATGTAATAAGTTTCGCACTAGTGCGGTAATGTAATTGAAAAATTAGTAATCATTTGAATCTATGGACAACATAGGCCTTTAGCCCGTTAGTAGCTTTTACGACACCCAAGGGAAGAGAGGGGTTGGTGGTATTATTTTGATGAGCCCATCTACGCTCTATGCTGTTGGATGTATGTGCAGTCTTTAGTCCGTTAGTCGTCTTTTACGACACCGAAGGGAAGAGAGAAGTTTGTAGTATTATTTTGATGAGCTTATCGCCGATCTATGCTGTTGGATGTATATGCAGTCTTTAGTCCGTTAGTCGCCTTTTACGACACCCAAGGGAAGAGAGGGGTTGGTGGTATTATATTGATGAGCCCATCTACGCTCTATGCTGTTGGTCAAAGAAAAATATATGTTGGCTTACCACAGATTCATGCACTAGTAAAACAACAAAAAACGCAGTCATTTTCGGAAAATGTGTTTTCCTCGCAAATATGTTATAAAACGTCGTATGGCATACGTGCGCTTTGATAATTACAGCCTCTGCTTTCTTGTAGCCCTCGCATACGGCTCGGGCTAGCAATATCGCCTCGGCTGTAATTTTCATCTTACCGCGCTTATATCATAATGCACTATTATATATTTTTCCTCACAAGTGTGTTGAAAAACGTCGTATGAAACGCGTGTGCATTGGTAATTACAATCCTCGGCTCCATAAAGCTCCTCAATTGTAATGACCGACATAGCGCACTGTATCATAATGTACTATTATTATTTCATTTGCAGATACTCCAATCTCAGACAGACACTGCAAGGCAAGCTCGAGGAACGCCTACCTTTAATGGCTCTAGTTTTACCGGACGACTTGAAACACCAACGTCCAGACGCGCAAACCACGCTACAGATGAACGTGGACGTGCTCACCACGCCTCATGATATACACGCGACGGTGTTGGACGTGTTGGGCATGACGAAACACTATAACCCTTATAAGGTGGCTGGCGCGGACTTCCCTAGGGGGTTGACGTTGTTGGAGCCGGTAAGTGAGTTTTTAATGGTTGATGCGTTTTGTACAGTCACGAGCAAAAATATGTAAACAATTGTAACTCTGAATGCAATGGAATAAGAGTCAAAGTGTATGCATATTGGTGCTCGTGACTGTACATACGACCGTTCGTAATATTTTAATTATGCGGTAATAACGCTCAAATTAATATACTTTATGACAGGGTTAGGGTTTGACGACCTCCTTGGTCGAGTGGCTTGTACACCGGTTTTCATGGTGTCGCCATCTCTGAGGTCCCGGGTTCGATCCCCGGTCGAGTCAGTTTAGAAATTATTGTTTTTCTAAATTGTCTCGGGTCTGGGTGTTTTCTATGTATAATAAGTATGTATTTAAGTATTTTAAGTATGTTTATCCGTTGTCTAGTAACCATTTAACGAGTTTCTTCGAAGCTTCTCTTGGGCTAGATAATTGGTGTGAGTGTAGGAAAGTTGTTTTTTGTTTGTTGTTAGAAAAATCACGTTTTTTAAAAAAAAAATTAAAGTTATGATTTTATTTTTATTTTTTTTTATGTGTCAAAACCAATTACACAATTATTGGAACTGGCAATTGAATAGGCTGAATAACAAGAATACTTTTGCATGGTTTTGTCTCTTTTGAGTGCAAGTACTTTAAACATTAATGGGTATTGATAAATCTTGACCAATTTTATTATGATTAATTTACAAGACTGATTTCTGAATTAATTTGCTACAGTTGAAGACAAATCTCAAGTATGCAAGTTTTTATGTATGTATGATTCAGTATCTCATACTTGTAAGTTGCTATTTATTAGAGCTCATTTGTGATAAATTTTAATTCTTGAAAAATAGCTAAAGCTAAACAAAAACCTAAAAAAAAATAAGATTTTTAGTTCCATACAAAATATTTTCTGAGACTGCTAATTCTGTGTAAACCCTTTATTAAGACAGTAATTAAGTACACAGTGTCTAAGTATACTTACTTATTTTTATTAAAGATAATATAACATTTTAAATTTATTTAAATCAATGATTTTTAATAAAAAAAAGTCACCTTATTTAAATCAGGTTGATTGAAATCAGCCAACCCTGCTTTAAGATATTGGACCGTTAAAAATAGTTGACTACCTCATGCCTGATGTGGGAGTCAAACCCACGTCCTCCGCAATCTGGGCAGCTGCGTCGACCACTCCCCCGCCGAGGTATTGGTTAGACCTGCTGAAAAAATTCAACACTTTTTGACTTATGTTTTATAGCAGCAGTGTCTCATCAACCTCTTTGAATTAACATCCTACATTTGAACGTGAGCTACTTCTTGACGTTGATTTTTATGAAAAGTGTACCTAGGCAGTGGTTCTTAACCTGGAACACCCCAAATGGTCCACGGAGCCATCCTAAGAAATAAGATAAGGACTCGGAAGGATTCATAGAATCAAGGATTCACTAGTTAGTGAAGAGCATGCAATCACAAATCACATCTTATTAAAATCTGTAAGTGTAAAGTGAATTTATCGTAGAAACAAATCGTTGGCAACTGATAGAATTATTTGAAAAAAAATATTCAATTAATTCTATCTACTTATCTATAAATAAAAAATAATAATAGATAGATAGAAAGAACCCTTTACGACCAAAATGTGAATAAATACTGTATATTATCTCATAGCCAGGTCTCTCATTACTACTACTTACTACCTACACTTTATACTTTTTCTTGAGAGAGATTTATAAGAAAACAGTTAACTATGGTGTCTTTGTTCCAAAAAACAGTAAAAATCCGAGTGAAACTAGATAATATTTGCACAAAGAAATGACAGTAATCTGTTTACAAACATTCTTCATCGAATTTGGCTGGAGTATAGTGTATTGAAGACTTTAGAGTATACTTTACTTTCACACCATGTTGCCACAGGTGGCCAAGAACCGTTCGTGCAGCGAGGCGGGAATCGAACCCCACTGGTGCGCGTGCATCTCGTGGGAGAACGTCACCGATTCGGACCCCATGGCGCGGCGCGCGGCCGCTGCTCTGCTGGGGTACATCAACAAACTCACGGAGCCTGTGAGGTATGAGTCTTTATTACCCGACTGCGCCAGAACTGCAGGTTATGCTTTTCGAGAGTAGCCTAAATGGCTCGATGGATTTTAGCTTGAGAGTTGTCGTTAGATTCGTATTTACTGTGAGAGGGACACTGGGTATATCAAAATAAAAATAAAACAAAATGGCCGATTTTTGGCGCCAAATTCAAATGTTTTCCACGCTCTGCGGCCTGAACCGGCGGTCCCGGGTTCAATTCCCGGTCGAGTTGATTTAGAGAAAAACTTTTTTCTAAATAGATTTCGGGTCTGGGTGTTTTTTCTATGTTTATGTATTAACCATATTAACGAGTTTCAAAAGAATACTCATTTTGGTCTAGATAATTGGTGTGAGCGTAAACAAATTTTTAATTTAATTGACTATTTTTTTTAATTATTATCAATTTTGTCGCGGGCGGGCCGCTAGTTTTTAATGAAATAAAATTGACAATAATTTACAAAATTTTCCTTGGGTGTCGTAAAAGGCGACTAATGGACTAAATACTGCACATACATCCAACAGCTAAAAGCGGCGATGGGCTCACCACTTGCCACGCTGAGCACATGTGTGCAGTCGCTATTGGGTGAAAACTGATTTTGCGGTTCACATTGCCTCCTCCAGACAAATTCGATGACGAATGTTTGTAAACAGATTACTGACATTTCTTTGTGCTAATAACTAGATTCACTCGGATTTTTTCTTTTTTTTTGAGAGAGATTCACAAGAAAACGGTTAACTATTGTGTTTTTCTTCCAAAAAACAGTAAAAATCCTTGTGAAACTAGATATTTGCACAAAGATATGACAGTAATCTGTTTACAAACATTCGTCATCGAATTTGGCTGGAGTATAGTCTCTGACTAACCCTTCGGGGATAATATTCAGGATTATAAAAGAGGGCTTACGCATTTCGGTTTCCCATACTGGTGTCCTGTGATAACGGGTTCTCCTTGGGAACCCACCTCAGGCACCAGTCTCTCACAAATATGGACAATCATAAAACTGTCAGATAGTTAAGCCTTAGTCTTAAGTCATGTTTGTGAAGAAAGATTAATAAATGATTTATTATTTACTAGCTGACCCGACAGACGTCGTCCTGTCTTAATTATAAATCTTGAAAAAAATATTTAAAAAAAAGTGTTTACTTTAATTTTTTTTATAAGAACCTTCTCCTGACAATAACAAACACAACTAAGAAAGAATTAGCGAAATCGGTCAAGCCGTTTTCATGTTATGTCGTGACAACGGAAAACGGGTTTCATTTTTATATATATAGATTATTATTATTATACTTACCTACTTCCAAGTAGAAATTTTTAAAAACCAATAAGCCAATTTTGATGAACCTTTGCATGCTAGAGTAAAATACATAGATCTAAATAGTTTGTTGAAAACATTTAAAAAAAACGTTTATTTAGCTGAGTTATTGCGATTTAGTATCCACCATAGAAATTTTAAAATCGTGATAACTCAGTTAAATAAGCGTTTTTTAAAAATGTTTTTAACAAACTATTTAGATCCCTGTGTTTTACTTCAGCATGCAAAGTTTCAACAAAATTAATTTCGACTTGGAAGTTTGTATGGGAAACTGAAATGCTGAACTGAAACCCTCTAAACCATTTAACGAGTTTCTTCGAAGCTTCTCTTGGGCTAGATAATTGGTGTGATTGTAAGAAAGCTTTTTTTTATATTTAATTTGTTTCCTTCTAAATTCTTAGCATTTTAGATTATCCTATCCAATAACCTTTTGACTTGAAAAAAATTGAAGATGTCCATCATTTGTTGGTGGAGTGTGCTAGGAATCAGGATTTGCGAGAGGATTTGGTTGCTAAGCTGAAGGTTAACCAGCTAGATGTCGGTGTATTCCACAGTATCCTTTCGGACCCCACGTTCGAAGCAGCGTTGTTGACTTTCAGGTTCGCGGTACAAAGTATTCGGCTTAGGCTGGAAAATAATTAATTATTGTAACATGTATATTTGTCCCTACATATTATATAGTTACGATGGGGCTGACATGTAATTTTGTATACAAAAGCCCCTTTTAAAAATAAAGAATAAAAAATAAAAAACCTTTTGACTTGTTCTCTCCCAGGTCTAAGTGCGTCCCTCGCACCCTCATATCCGTGTCGTGGGTGATGCGCCGGCGCGCCAACTCGCGCATGCTGGCATTCCAAGCCGCCAAAGACGCGGACGGGTACGTCGGCAAGTTTGGGCCTGCCATTAGTATGAAGCAGGACATGTACCAGGTCAAGGTGAGGAATACATACATACACACAACACAAGCGAGTCACTAAAATTGTAAAAGTCACCGCTTTCGATCAAAATAAAAATTAGACACACAATCCCATAAATCGTAGCGGGAAAGTGGCAGCAATCGGCAGCATTGACATAGACATTTGACGTATATGTACAAACATACATATAGGGTCTAACAATATCAATAAGCGAACGTTTAGGGGAAGCATCTATAC
Organism: Scoparia ambigualis; assembly: GCA_963921215.1. NCBI lineage: Eukaryota > Metazoa > Arthropoda > Insecta > Lepidoptera > Crambidae > Scoparia > Scoparia ambigualis. The sequence continues at coordinate 21,214,448 of OY992526.1, forward strand.
ATCACACTGAGCAAGCTCACCAAATTTGGTCTAAAACTACAGGCTCATTACAGAGATAATCAACAATACATTATCATAATTCACCAAAAAATACGCCCTTTCTAACCCAGTACAGCTGTACTACACGCACACAAAGATAGCCGAACATGCACACTAAACTCGGAGCACACTGAGCTATCTTTTTATTGCCGCTTGCGTGCGTGTTAGTAAAGATACAGCATGTTTCATGATGTGCGTTATTTTAATTGATTTAGTTTGTTAGAAAACATAACTTTCAGAAATCACTATAAAACTGGAGCCCATTTTTGTCATTGTGTTCAGAATGATGTATAGATACCGCCCTTAAACGTTCGCTTATTGATTTTGTTGTATCCTGTATAATCACGACTATTATCCCCAAAGATAGTCAGATTTTTTTTGATAATTTGTTTCGGACCATGGATACTAGTCCTTCAGTCGAAATAATAGAGTTCATTTTATGCTGAAAAGATGATAATGAGTGATGATAAAAAGCTAAATGATATTCCCCCCAAATCCCTTAAGTCCCAGTAAAGATATGGGACTTTACTGAATCTCACACGAACTTCTTGAAAGAATTTGAAAAGTGATGTTGCACTGTTTTGTTTTATTTACCAACACTCATGCACGTTCACGAACTCTTAACGGTTAATAACCCACCATTATTTTACATTAATATTCGACAAAACACAAATTTTAGAAAATAAGACAAAACTACAGACGTGACGCTTCACTTTCCCGCCAAGAAGTCCGGATAGTCAGAGACTAGGCAATGAGGACAATGACAACTGCACAAATATTTATCTCTCTCTCTCTTTTGTCTCTCTCAGCGCAATAGGTGGTGAGCTTATCATGGCTTTATGCTGTTGAATTTTTAATTTTTTCACACATATTTAGACGGGATTTAACGCAAAACTACTTAGTAAAGGCATTCTACGCATACCTTTTTATACCCGACGTTTCGACCGAGTTGCACCGGCCGTGGTCACGGGCGGACTGCTGTCGCGGTGTATCGCCTCCGTTTGCGTCGCTGAGTCTTCAGCCACCGTCACATTATTTATCCAACTACCGTCACACACATACTAACGGTGTCCCTATTCCGTATAAAAGCCTTATTCTGGTAGTTAGCCGATTGCAGACTAAAACGAAGTGGCGTTTTTGCAAACACTGGATTCCACGCTGATGATAGTTTGTGACCATCTTCCCGATTGAAATTGTTCGGATGTTTCTTAATTTCCGAATCCGAACAATTTCAATCGGGAAGATGGTGGATGAAGACTCAGCGACGCAAACGGAGGCGATACACCGCGACAGCAGTCCGCCCGTGACCGCGGCCGGTGCAACTCGGTCGAAACGTCGGGTATAAAAAGGTATGCGTAGAATGCCTTTACTAAGTAGTTTTGCGTTAAATCCCGTCTTAATATGTGTGCATAATGGAACGCGAAAGTTTTAATTTTTAATTACTCACATTATAATACACGCTAGCTAGCATCCATCGCGTGGGTAATGAGCCAACTCGCGTAAGTTTGGAGCCGCCATTAGCCTGAGACATAACATGGTGATGCATACACTACGCTCGCGACCATGAATAGAATAGAATAGAATATCATTTATTTGCATTAGATTAGGGTACACTGGAGTTCATAGAATACAAAAGTTCTGCCTATTCAACCATTATCAATAGCACGCAAATATTATCTTAAATTAAAATTAAGAAGTTACTACTTTGTTATACATTTACATTGCAATGTCAAATATTTTTTACAATTTACGTGAGGGTCGTAATGCTAGTCGCAATAGATATTCAACCTCACTCGGCATCGGGCGTTCTATTTATTTATTTAATACGTCCACGCTGACTTACAAACACTGTCATATTTCAGCCATTTTGGACAAATTATAAACAAAAACCATCCTCAGTTATCGCTCTTTTAGTGAAAACCGCATAAAAATCCATTGCGTGGTTTAGGAGAATAGTGCGGTGCTACAGACAGAGGAAAACGGCGACTTTACTTTATAATAAGTAATGAAGATACAAATCAGTAGGGTCAGGGAGGGAACAGTGGCTAGGATTTTTTCATATGGCTGTTGCTTGAAAAATATAAATTATTAAAATATTTGTAGCAAGCACAAAGCATAGTTCAATAATGAACTTTCAAACGTAGTAAATAGATTTGCTATTACTTTTACCAAAAAAGCGATATCCATTTTATTAACTGGAATCGAGCCACTGTCTACTACAACCTGTATACACAGTGGCTAGTACCTCCTAGTAATCAGTGGCTCCAACAGTACACAGTGGCTACGTAGGAATCGAGCCTTTGTACATGGTGGCTACTACATTCTCTGTGTGTAGTAGTCACTTAGAGGTGACCTCATCGTACATAAAAGCTCTGATCTTTAGGAACAATAAAAAATGGATAAGCATTAAAAATTATTTAATGTCATGAGTTAAAAACGAGCCACTCTTGACCTTGTCGCCATTTTGGGTTTTAGATCAAACTAGAAACCAACACTAATACTGAGAGCCTTAAAATATCAGCCAATACTAAGGTAGAAAAGACCCACTCTTCGACAAAAACATAAGTCATTAAAAATTTCGTAAGAGTTAAGAAAAAAATGAAGTGAAACTTACCTTATAATGTAATTTTGACAGGATCAAAAACAAAAACGCATCATAACGAATCCCTATGTCGTGCATGATCGGGTACCGAACGCTTCCGATTGATGAACTTTCACTCTTGCACAGCACATTCGAGCCAGTTTACCTTCCCTGACCTTACTATACAGCCGAAACAAGTTACAATAAATAAGTCTAAATAATTAGGTAACACACAAACTATGTGTCCTAATCATTGGATAAGCGATAACTGCTAACATTGGCTTTGAAGTTCGTTCGTTCATTACGTTCTTAATTTATAAGTTAAGAGCGCCATCTATTAAAAAGAAATCCGAAATGGCGATGTAAAAAAATTATAGCTGTTTTGTATTTGCACGTCAGTTATCTCCATGTTTTTTTTTAAACTGTATTAATGCGAACAAAACGTTTTTGAGTTTATGCTACACTAAACGACAGCTGTTGTATTTTGTATTTTTGTAATAGTTTAAGGATTGGTTTTAGATAACCGTGGGCCCGGGCCGCGGCGTGTACGAGGCGTCCCTCACGCACCACAAGGACGGCGACTCATTCGAAGTGGACTACAGAGACATCTCAAGGACTAACGCGTGAGAGAGACATTTTTCTTAGTTTTTATGTCACATGGATTAATAATGATCATAAAGATAGTGATTTTGACATTAAGAAAAGCGCTGTAAAATTTACTTTTATTTATTTTCATTAAAATGAACTATAATTTAGTTCGTTACACGCTTGAAAATACAATCCTAGATCGTGACCCTATGACAGTTGTGAAGCTCTCTAATGCTGCTGTTGGATGCATGTGCAGCCTTTAGTCCGTTAGTCGCGAACAGATGGGCTGGCAGTATTCTTTGTATGAGCCGCCACCACACAACTCCTATTTTATATATTTTAATAACTATTCTATTCTCAAAACTATCAATGAGTATTGTTCATACGCTAGCTGGTGTAATGATAGGTAGGTAGTTAGTTGTGGTTGAGTTTATTTATGTCTCGTACAGTAAGTAATACAATAGCAGATAAATAATTTGTGGTCGCGCCAAAGTGGTGCGGACCGGTTGTGCCAAGTCGTTCGACAAAACGAAAATGATGTCTCTCGGAGAGGGGGGGGGGGCATCCCATTTTGCCCCGTGCCGCCGCCGCTGTAGTGCTGCAGCCGTTAAGCGACATAGTTAGTGCGGGTTCGAGTCTCGCTTGTGGCATCTTGACCACCGTTAACATTCCTCCCCCCCTTTGAAAGGACCACTTTCAAGAGGCTCTTGGGATTTTCTCAACATGGGACTTGTCTGGAGATCGCTCTGTTTTATCTGATTCTAGCAGTCCTTTTTTTGTGGAGACATCGACGACTGGTAACGCCATCTTCACCAGGATACAGTTTTTTGATCCGTCCCAACAGCCATTGTAGTGATGGCAACTGGTCGCCCTTTACTAACACGATGCCGCCGACTTGAATGTTCTGGCCCTTTGTGCGCCACTTCACTCGCTGCTGCAGATCAGACAGCACCTCTTACAAAATATTTTAAAAAGGACATGTATATTTCCAGTTACAACAACGAGCCCCACTGCATAAGCGCCACGCACCCCCATCTCAACATGTACTGCTATTGCAACGACTGAATATCTGCAAACGAGTCGCCTAATAGTCACTTTGTAACCTTAGCACTATTTACCAACTTAACACCACAGGTATTTGAAAAGCGTCACAAAACATAAAGAGTCGTTTTTATTAACATTTTCGATTACATGTAAAACTAGAGGCACGATCAACGCTCTCGAAACATCCGCACAAAAATTAAGAGTAGTGAGATGTAAGCATCGTTTTGAGTGCGTTTAGGCGAAGGGTATGCTACAGTGCTGCCGCCAATTGATTTTATTTTTAAACTAGTAAATAGGATCGATTTTCATAAATTGGCGACCTACCGGACCTAGAAAAACATCTTTTATTTAATTGATTACTTTACATTACTTTTTGGTCTGTTTTTGTACTCTTAAACCGGGCTAACGCCAAAAGTTTCCACTTTAGGCGTTATCCAAGTTTATTACTAAACTACACAACAAAAAGTAGTAACAATTATTAAATACATATTACAAATGTCTCCCTAGGTCCGGTAGGTCGCCAATTTATAAAAATCGATCCTATTTAGTGGTTATAAAATAAAATGAATTGGCGGCAGCACTGTGGCATGCCCTTCGCTGAGTGTTTGTGCTCATTAAAAAAATGTTATTCTGTCAAAACACGTATACGTCAAATGTATATGTCAAAGCTGTCATTGTCACTATTCCGCTACGATTTAGTATGGGATTGTGTACAGTCACGAGCACCAATATGTATACACTTTGACTCTTATCTTATTCCATTGTATTAAGACTTAAGAGTTACAATTGTTTACATATTTTTGCTCGTGACTGTACCTATTTTGTTTTTATAAGTGATCGAACTTTACAAACTTAAAATTTGGCATTTATAATAATTGTAAGTAAAATGTTTAACGGGGCTTTAATGTAAAATGGTCAGGGGCATGAATGATGTGTAGGGTGATAAATGAATGCACTTATTTATGCTTGTTTGTTTGTTTTTATGTGTGTATGGCCCGTGAACTGGGTAGAATAGTCTGGTACTTAACTAGGATACCTAGACTAAGAACTAGGAAATGGGTATCTAAGCAATTTCCGTTAAAACCCCGCTAAACATTTCATTTAAGTCTCGCATTTTGTTAACCAGTGAAGTACTTATTGATTTTTTCTGGAGTAATTAGTTTTAAGTATCGAGAAAGACAATGTGTGCCAAATCAAAAAGTATGTTTAAGTACTTATCATCTATTTATTTTTGTACCAGCGTGTGATGAGAAAATAAATGGTTTTTTGATTAGATTCCACACAAATACAATTTTTTGAGTAATTTTATTTTATGTTATCGTTTGTTTTATTTTACGTATGATTAATATTTCTTACGATTGAATTAATAGCTAAAAAAATTGCCATAAGATAACTTCCAAGATTTAGGAAAAAAAAATTAAAAATAAATATGTTTGATGCTAATGCTTTTTGATTTGGACATTTTCATATAAGGTTTTTTAATACAACTTTTTATTCTTTTGAAACTCTATTAAGGGAAAGTTTTTTACTTTTACGTTGTAAACAGAGTAAGTCCCCCTATTCCCAAAATTATTAAGAATATTTGTTGTTTTGCCTAGTAGAGTAAGAAATTTGACAAAATTTGAACGGAGCGTAATTAGAAAATTTGGCGCAACAGAGATAACTTATTAACTGCATGAGTTAATCACAAACGTAACTTAAGTTACACCGGGTTTAAAACCAATGCATTGTGCATGTCATTTGTAAGCCAATTATGATTGGCAGATTGCATACTGAATTAAGCTGAGCTACTGTCACTATTATTTATTGTACGCTATTTAACAGAATTATGACTTAAAACTACAAACTTGAGATATTGTAATGTAATGTTGTATCTTTAAAGGCGAAACTAACATTGTTACGTAAATATATAATATAAAAATTTAATTGTAGTGCTTAAAAAAATTATCAGGTGGGAGTCGAACCAACAATTGGAACCTTGTGTTAAGTTGTGGTATCGATTCCCACCAAAGATAATCGTCTTTTTTCAAATGCTCAATAATTTTCGGTTTCTATATAAATAAGTCACTGCTGAATGTTACTACTTTTCCATTTAAAAGTAAGATAATTTGACTTATGACGTTGTTCTTTTAAAGTTGCCATATCTCCAAAAACGTCATTTTGTATTAACTTGACTCTCAATGTAATAATAACCTGTAATAATGAATCACTATTGTATAATTATTAATATTAGTTTTCGATCTGTATATATTACTGACGTATCGTCTCACCTATACTTATATTAATTTAGTACTCCCAAATGACATATAAATAAATGCCTTATATGTACTTTTAACAATAATTATACTACTACTAGTCAACAAGTGATTTGAAAGACATAAAAATTTTGCATAACATACTAAGTATGTCTTATTAATTCGATCAGTATATTAAAAAAAAAAATCATTAGGATATTATAAAAAAAAATGCGGGATTTAAAACTGTAACGACCATTCAAAAGTGATAGTCAATTCCAAAGTATCGTATAATTTAGATGCTAAAAATCAATGCGATTGATTTATTTGTAAAATATTGCAACTAAGCTATATTGTAACTGAAATTAGAGATAGAAAGTGAAATTAACAACATATAACATTGATGAAGTAACTCCGGCGAATTAAGAGCCTCCTTCTTTTTTGAAGTCGGTTATAAAGGAAAACCAATGCAATGTCTCGGTGACTCAGTTGAGCTGTATGTTGCCCAGATTGCAAAAGGTCGTGGGTTTGACTCTTTCTTATTGAGTGCTATTTTCAGTATAACAATATAGGTAATTAATATTTTTACTATACGTAGAATTGACACGTAGCAATTTCGGTTATGTTCTTGCATGATAAGCAGCTTTTGCGATGTGGAGTACCCGGATGGGTGGGCAAATTTAAATTCATACATACATATAATCATGACTTCCCGGTCGGGTCAATTTAGAGAAAAACTGTTTTTCTAAATTATTGATTTCGGGTGTGGTTGTTTTTTCTATGTGTATGTATATTTATCCGTTATCTTAACATATTTACGAGTTTCAATAGAATACTTATCTTGGTCTAGCTAGATAATTGGTGTGAGCGAAAAAAAATTTTTTTAAATTTTTTATGCTAAATATGGGTGATAAAGATGTTTTTTTTTGTATGCTTATTTAAGTTTAGTGGTCTCTGACTAACCCTTGGGGGATAATAGTCATGATTATATGTATGTGTGTTATTTCAGTATTTAGTTTAACTAAATGCGACGACGATCGTTGCTTTTTGTAGATATTAAACACTTGACCGTCATTAGAAGCTTATAATATTGAGATAGGCATATCCGTTTCCCGTCGTATTTTCCTTCTCTTTCTTCCGGTATATCGCTGTCTCTCTCGCTCATCCCACTCAGTGGCGTCACCAGGTGGCGCGGTGGGGGAACCAGAAGATTTCACACCCGTGCCCATTTGTTCATCATTGGCGTGAAATTTCCCGTCGGCGTAACTTGTGCACTACATAGTGATCAAGTGACAAAGAAATAGAATTATTTTTATTTAAACTGCAACATAGTTCTCGTGAGTTTCTACAATATACGTGAGTACTTAGAATAGTTTCTTAACTTAACGGTGTTACCGTTCGCTGAATTTATAATTTAAACTTATCTGGTATATCAAACTTTTTATTTTACCCGCCAGAGATGTAGATACACCTTTTCTTTTAAGAGGTCTTATTTTCAGTGGTGATTATGTTGTAGACTGAAACTATAAATATACGAAAAGAGGATAGGTACTCATAAAAATGTAAAAGACCCTCTAATGCTTGCTATTTTGAATAAGATTCTACCTTCAAACACACATTTGTTTAATTCTGAACAGATTACAGTTGCATGAGAAAAAAAAAAAAAATTGTCCTGTTAGAAAACTTTTTGGCCAGTTATTAAATACTAGTACTGGGAATGCCTCGCAAGCAAAACCTGTACTAACAACAAACGGTTACCTTTCGCAAGGGCAAACTTCTTATAGTGTACCATCGCGTTGTTCTTCTGGTTCATGGGACAGACACACGCACAGCATGCTGTGAACCGCCCTCGCAGGGCGCTTACCAAAATTAATGTCCTCCGCAAGGACATACTTATGGCAGCCACGAACCATATCGTGGCTATAATCTGCCCGCCCTCGCAGGGCGCTTACCAAAATCAATGTCTTTTGCAAGGTCATACTTATGGCAGCCACGAACCATATCGTGGCAATAATCTGCCCGCCCTCGCAGGGCGCTTACCAAAATCAATGGTTATTACATGAGTGTTCGCGGTTTTGCGAGAAGATGCATATATGTTAATATAATGCTAAATGTACCTTATTTAATTTAATTTGATTTTGAATAATATGTTTAATTATTGTAATTGGTATTTAACCGTTTTAATAAAATTTAATAAATAAATGTCCTCCGCAAGGGCATGCTTATGCGGTTATGCCAGCACGAACCATATCGTAGCTATAAACCGCCCTCGCAGGGCGCTTACCAAAATCAATAGTAATATTACTTGAGTGTTTGCGTTTTTTTTGCGAGAAGATGCATGTATGTTAATGTTATGCTAAATGTCCCTTATTTTATTTGAATTTGAATAATACGTTTAATTGTTGTAAATGGTTATGTAACCGTTTTTAATTAAATTAAATAATAAATGTCCTCCGCAAGGACAGGCTTATGCCAGCCACAAACCACATTGTGGCTATGAACCGCTCTCGCAGGGCGCTTACCAAAAACAATGTCCTCCGTAAGGACATGCTTATGCCAGCCACGAACCACATTGTGGCTATGGACCGCCCTCGCAGGGCGCTTACCAAAAACAATGTATTCCGCAAGGACATGCTTATGCCAGCCACGAACCACATCATGGCTATGAACCGCCCTCGCAGGGCGCTTAACAAAAACAATGTCCTCCGCAAGGACATACTTATGCCAGCCACGAACCACATCGTAGCTATAATATAAACAACGGAGGCTGTTCTTACTTTCGATCCCCAGGATCATAGGCTTGGCAGCTTTATCAATCAGGACAAAAACGTCCATCTTCTCTGCTAACAGAGGTAACAAAAGACGTAGACAATGACGCTCCGAAATTTCGAGCCGGTCAATTTGCACTTTATCGACACCGTTGAGACTAAATAGGTGCTCCAAGTTTTCTATCATAACACAAAGGTATCGAATACCGTTTTATCTGAAGCCATCGCTCAAGGTTCCAAACGTTACAATCGACAGATGAAGGAACAGGTTTCTAGAAACAGTAAGTTTTTTTTTTTTCCAAACTTCGTTTTAACCCAGTTCTTAGTACCAAAGAGCACTCAAAAAAGGTCACTCCGTCCAAATTTTTAACCTGAAGTCGTTAAATTATTAAATGAATTCCGGACTGTGTACGGCCAAGAGACGAGATGCACAAATTACTTTTCTCAGACCTAGGTACTACCATCTGACTATAGCCAAATCCCACAATGGTTTCTTCGTCTGTTCTACAAAGGCGAATTACTAAAAATTATATGCCTTCCATTTGAGATGAGCACGGCAATGTTTTCTTAGACTATTATCTTATAGACATAAAGAACAGATGGTTCTGTCCAGACATGCCAAAATTGTAATAGAAACACTTACTTATTTTGGTGTCCACATAAACTTCAAATAGTCTGTTTGACCGCCCTCGCAGGGCGCTTACCAAAATCAATGTCTTCCGCAAGGACATACTAGGATACATGGAGGAATCACAAGCGTCCATACATACCTACTCACGACTGTTATCCCCGAAGGGTTAGTCAGAGACCAAGCAATGAGGACCGCAAAAGCAGTCCTCTGCCATAGTCTACGTTTCACCAAATGATAACTGCACATGTACGTGACAAGTGATGAGCCTATCGCCGCTCTATAAGTTGGATGTATGTGCAATCTATGGTCCGTTAGTCGCCTTTTACGATACCTAAGAGAAGAAATTGGGCGGTAAAATAGACTCTACCTTACGATGTAGTTAAATGTATTGGTAGCTAAAAATTATAAGAAACACAATACATATACCTCCACCAACATTCTTTTTGACAACCGTTGCTTCAGGATTGGGGGGTCACAACTCAACAATTCTGCCCTATCGGGAAGGTGGAGTGCATCCGAACAAAAGCTGCACTGCAATCAAAAAGAAAAGCGGGCTGTTCTAAGTCTTAGAATTACAAGCATCGAACACGAAGCCTGCGACAATTTTATTTTAATCCTCCAAATTGCCAACCAACAAATGACCACCAACCAAATTGTGGTCAAAATTCATTACATTCCAGGGAAATTGAACAGTTATGCAGATGAACTGTCTCGACATAGCCAATCTCTAGAGTGGCATCTACTGCCAGAATTCACATAAACGATATTCGCGAAGTGGGCCTGGCCAGTAATTCACCTGTTTGTATCCAAGAACGCTCGAGTAGTGGGTAAACTAGTAGTGGGTCAGCTTTCAGCCTGAAGTAGAACGCTTCCCTCTGGCTTGGAAATTCGCACCATTTTCCCTCATCCCCCGGGGGCTAGCACACCTCAACAGGAATTTATCTGATTGTGGTACCCCTTGTTGCCTCATTCACAGTATGGAATTCGAAACGTAGACGCCTGGTAGACATAACCACAGGCCTGCCAACCCCCAAGGTTCAAGACATGACGTTGAAATTTGGTGTGCTTAAATGATATATCGTTATGGAACCACAAGCAAATTTCCCTACTCAAGCGTCCGGTTATTATAAAACCATATGAGCACTTGTGCTGGGTCCAGTAGTACAGGAAGGGCGTTAGCAGCAGCAGCGGCGCCATCCACACGCGGAACGCGTACCAAATGGGTCCAGTCAGTCCAGTTTTTGGCAGATTTACACTTAATATTTTAAATCTTTCTTACAATACTATACACTACCATAAATTGTCGTTTTTACTTTATGCAGCGCACAATTGTATGGAAATCTTAGGGACGAGGTAATAGTTAAACATGTTTTAAAATCAATCTCAATTAAACATTTAAAAAAAAACAAAACCTCCTTTTTCCAAGTTTTAGTAATATTAGTCTGTAGACCTTTGTAATGTATTTCAAACCTAGAATCAACTAGTTCGTAACACTGCAATATTATTGTCGCATTGCTTTTTTGTTACCTTGCTGTGGACACCAAACATTATTTTGTTCAGGACAATGCAGTAATATTATGGCGACAGTTTGGGTCAAAAACTGACTGTAGGGACTACAGACAAACAAGCTAGAAATTGCTACTGGTTAAAAGGATCAATAAATATTGTACAAAATGGCTAAACTAATTTATATAAAACTTCGAGTGGTTCACCTGTCACCTGTTTCATGCACTGTGGTAGCTAGATGGATATTACAGCCACACCTGGTTGTGTTTTGCTCCGCTGTAGCATCTACAAACTAAATTGATATGATTTACCCATTGAGGATATACTAACTATTGGTAATTGGAGATTAGTTACTTAATACTTTTCACAAGGTTTATTGTCGTGAAATATTGATTCAGGCGTTACGAAGTTTTTCATTTTTTATTTTTACCCTCTAAAGTGATTGAAATCAAATAGTAAACAATATTTATTTCCTAATAATAATGTTCGTTAACATGGTTTACAAGCTAAATTATTTGATTTTTCATCAATGACTGGCCAATTATTTTCTTACATGACTTAAATTGTAAATAATTAGTACTTCATTTATAACTTTTTGTTTAAACCATAATCATATGATTAACTCTCTCGCACTTATTGTTTAATTTATTTCTCACATTGGCGTTTTCACCAGGCGATAACAAACAGGTCTCAATATTATAAGCTTCTAATGACGGTCAAGTGTTTAATAGACGCGTTTTACCTGAAATAAAACGCATATTAAATACTTACCTCATTAGAAGCTTAGTTTTTATTTCCGCCTGGTGCTTAATGCATATTTCGACGCAATGATGAACAAATGGGCACGGGTGTGAAATCTTCTGGTTCCCCCACCGCGCCACCTGGTGACGCCACTGAGTGGGATGAGCGAGAGAGACAGCGATATACCGGAAGAAAGAGAAGGAAAATACGACGGGAAACGGATATGCCTATCTCAATATTATAAGCTTCTAATGAGGTAAGTATTTAATATGCGTTTTATTTCAGGTAAAACGCGTCTATTATTAGTAGAAAGACTTTTCTATTTCAAATATTTTTGGTTTTGTGTCAATATTTTGTAAGTATGTTTGTTACTTCACTTCAAAGGTGTTTTTTTTTCTCAGTTGCCGTCGGCATCTTTGTTTGTTAAGCTGAATGGATAATTTTAATGTCTGGACTAGACCAAAAAAACTTTAGCCAAAATTGTGAATTTTGAACTAAGTTTTATTTTTATTTTGTAGTACTAGTCGGTTTGGATTATTTATTTATTTATTTAAAACTAATTAACTTTTCTTCACTTATATCGCGAATCTCAACTAATAAGCGTAGCAAGTGTTTTGCATTACTTGGTTATTTTTTAAATGTTTAAAAAAAACATTGTAAGTACCCGAATGTTTGTTAAAAACAGTGGATCTTACTTTTTATCTCAATTGTTTAAAGTGCAAAGTAATACCTACTGCCTATATTGTCTGCTTTAAATATTTCGTATTATCCACATCTAAGATACTGTTCTTACGTAATTCACACAATAAAGCTACCCGTGTTATTTCAAAACGCGGGCTAAAATAAAACAATGTTTAAGACTACCGCTATCTCTATCGGTCTTTATCAACAAATAGTCTGTTTAATTTTAGTCCAAGTATTCGCAATAACAGGGTACTTACATAATGTACATATTCCGATCTAAGTCATCATTACGATTTCAAATGAATAATACCTTTTATATTAATCATTTTTTTAAGACAATTAAAAATATATAGTGATGTTATTCTAAATTTGTGCAATGTACTTAATTAAGACGCACAAATTCGTCTTCTTATTATACCTCAATAAGACTTACCAAACAAATATATTAGTTACTAGTAAAACATATTATAACTAGTGCCAGTACCGATGTAAAGACAGATTTAAGTACTTCAACCTACTACAAAATGTCAAATTTGTGTAATACATTTTGATCTTTGTCTCTAAAGCATAAGGATCAATATTCATTGGTGAAATTTGTAAGTTTTAATTAGATTGATCTGCAGGGGTGTGTACTATACAAATGTTTGTCTTAAAAGCGATTGAATCGCTGCGTTAAGCCTTAGGTGGGTACAGATAGCATATAAAGTCACTGAACACTTTAGGCATTTGTTAACCCTTTATAAAGCACCTGTAGGTATACTTATTGGACACTATAATTTTGAACTTTATTCCCTTAGTATAACGCCAAAAACCTATGCTTTTGTACTTATAAGTGGCAAAGCGGTCAATCCTCATAAATTTTAATGATAACCTTGGCCCAGGTGGGACGGTATACAGATAGAATAAAGTATTCAGATACTTTTGTTACTGACCGTGCCGCAAGTCATTAAATACGAATAGCTATCAATTTAAAATGGGTTTATATACGACGTCAGTCGGAAAGGGGGTACTAAGCCGCGGGCAACTGAAAGTGCGACTAACTGTTATATTGCAAATATAAGCTTTGAGAAAAACATTCATATTAACTTCCATACAAAATAAACTTTTGGTTACGTAATTTAAAAAATGTACAACCCTGAATAGGGACGGGCTCACACTAATGCAAGAAGCCCCGGCAATGAACTCAAATCTGTCTCTCTTTCAAAGCAGCTGACCGCCAGGGCTACCACAGCGTCATTTCTTTTAAAATCTTAAAAAAGCTGTTAATCTATAATTATCCATTTTTAAGAAAAACTTCTTAGCCAAAAGTTATTTACTATCATGTATACTTTACCCTCCTTTCTGCTTAGTACCCCCTTTCCGACTGACGTGGTATAATATATTATGATGAATATGATGGTGTTTAATATATTATACAAGTACAAGTAATGTTTAATTATTATATAGAATGACAACGACAAATCATAAACAATAGTATTATCTTGTCGGTCATCTTAATAAAAAAAACATTCCATACTGAGTAAATAATTAGTGCAGACCAAAAAATTATTAAATAATCTGTTTTGATCCGTAATTTTTTTAAATATGTAACTAGGAGAACTGTTTATATCTCTTGATTTTATTTATATAACAAAATACTGAAACACATTTGAAGCAAGTCAACTTAACTTTAGTAATAAAAGTTACCAAATTATAGGTTAAGTATAGATTTTCGAAAACTACGTATTATCCCAACCACCCAAGTTTGCTGTAAGAATGCTTTTTTTGGTAAAGTTCCTTGTTAGAAGATAGTAATTTAACTATATGTATTAATTATAATATCCTGGTGGCGTTATTTTTGAACTAATTTATGGGAAATTCATAATGTGAAATATATAAGGTAAAGGTATATATAGCTTAATAAAACGAATCTTCAGTAAAAATTACTACTTATATACTGTAATACCAGTCGCCGAACTTATTATATTTATATTATTTTCGCTTTAGTTTTAACGTAAAGTCTCGAAATACGTTTTAGTTAACGTAGGATTGCTTTATTTATACTAATATTGTTATTATTATACCGTCAATGATTGATATTTGATATTATATTTAATTGATGAGTAGGTATTATTTTATTAGGGCGCTTACACACCTACCACTATCATACCACACTGCAGACCACAACCACATACGTCGCAGTGGCAAGCAGTGATTGCGTCTGCTCCATTGATGGTTTCCATGTCTTTTGTTGAATAGTATATACGTGTAGGCGGTATCAGGCATTGACAGTGATAAACATTGTATTCTAAGAATAACTGTATATTACTATTGTTTGTTAGCAAATATGATGCTACTGTTATGATGATTTACTCTACATACAAATTTGTTAATGGTGCACTTAGCATGTCAACCTATAAAGAACTGTCAAATTTCTTCGATATTCGTCATCTTTAATCGATGTTGAACCCCAAACGTTAAAAGTTCAAAATATATTAAAAAAAATACATTTTATGTAACGTTGACCTGCTTGCGTTCTGTAGAATGATGTAATATCATAGAATAATAATATAATTCATAATTGTGCAATATACAAAAAAAACACGTGTAAATTTAACTATGCATTTTCTTTACAAATTTGTGGTCGCCAAAGTGGTTATTGCTGTGGTGTGGTTTTGGTCTCACAGTGGTAAGTGTAAAAACGCCCTTAACGTTTGTGATAATAGTTTTCAAAACATAGGATTTATGTTTGTTTTTTAAGGTCCGAAGCGAATATTTCTTTAGTCTAGTAAGTAATTAGATTAGTAAACAATTTGGTGCGTGATATGAGAATATTAAATGAATACTTACCTATTAAAAATGTTTGCGTTTTATTTAATCTACTTACTTTTATTTAAAGGTATCCGAGGGTGCCGCGCGATTGCAAAACCTGACATAAGTCTCCTAATGAACTTCAAAGTAAAATCAATCATATTGATATTTAAAAAGGAAGTGTATAGAGTGCCACAAGCGGCACTGTATCTCCATCGGTTAGGGAACCGTAAGTTTTGCGGTATAATAGTGACGCCGCCTAAGCTGCCGTTAAGTTTTTGTTAGACAACAGAAATACTAGCTGCCCTGCTCCTGTATATAGGTCACGTGATAGGTTAGAAATTGAAGACAATCGCGAAGCGCAGTGTAGATATTGTCCTGAATTTCGAGGTTATTTTTTTTTATTAGGCAACAGAAATCTAACTCTATAGATAAATATCTTTTGAATATTATGTCGTCTGAACATTATGACAAATAAAAAATATGTTACGGTTCCCGAACCGATTAAAATAGAATGCCGCTTGTAGCACTCTATACGCTTCGTACTAGGATGCCGTCAAATTACGGCATCGTAACCGATCGTACTAGAATGCCGCTTGTGGCACTCTATCCACAGCCTATTTAAAATTAAAACTATTCTGCTTTGAAGTTTCAGACCTAGTAATTTGATTAGAGCAATGTTTTTATTCTGCGAAATGTACAAAACCATCACGCCTCACTTGTGTTAGAAATTAAAATTTACTTTTTTAAGATGGGGGCGACCTGCGAAATATCAATACAATATTTTCATGTAAGAATTATTGTTTCATGCGTAAAATTAAGAAAGTTGTCGAAAAAAAATGTTTTTAGGAATAATTCGATTTATGTAACGGATAAAATGTTTACTAGAAAAAAATCAACCAGTCTCAGGACGCTCGAGTGGGGTTCGAACCCACGACCTTTGGATTGCCGGTCCACTGCTCTAACCGCTTTCTAGTAAACATTTTATCCGTTATCTATATAGCATTTTGAATGCAAAATTTCAATAATAAAGATGTCGATTTATGTATTTAAAGAATTTGTTTCAAATTTTAACAAGGCCACGACCTTGTGCAAAGATCAGGCTAATTTACGTAAGTTCTTTTAATGTATTTAACTAATTCAGCGCATAGTACCTACAAGTAACTTAATAATAGGTACGTACATTTTCACAATTTCGTGCAGGATCCCCTTAAATGTCAAGTAGTTTAGTAAAACCAAGCGTATAGTAAGTTTTAATAATTAGAATTAGTTAAGTGCGTTTGTTTCTAGTTAATTTTAACTTACTTCAATAAAGGAGAAAGTTCTATGTCCCACTGTAGATATGTATTTATTTATATACGTTCATCGATTTTTAAGTTGTGATTTATTTAAGTTACTTAGTAAATGAATTTATAATTCTAGTCAAACATAAATATTCATTAACCACATAAATTAGCATATTTTTTGTCTGGAAATTAAAAAAGAGCTGTTTTGATATATTCGTTTATTTGTACATTACAAGTAGACATATTGCGTCTCACAACTTATGACTTAGAAAGTTAATAAGTATAATAATATATAAATAAGAAACAGTTTGAGTATCATACAATACAGGCACCTACAGCAGGCACAGGAAACGAAGCAAATAGGTGAGTAAAATATTATGCTTAATAATATATAAAAAAACTTAAAAGAAAAGAAAACATTACAAAGCATTTTAGTAGATCTAAATTCTTTTACCGGTACTGGCCTTAAAATCCATTTTACATAATACCTATAGGTACATACACATTTAAAATATATATAAAGAGAGATACATATAACAATAAACATATAAAATAATAATCTATCAGATAAGCGTATGATTGAGTAAATAACGTCATTATATAATATTACTGTAGGGGCCAAAACTCTGGGAAGAAACTAGTTAAAACGCCTAGCGCCATCTATTATATTTGACTATAAAACTTTGAAGTGGCTCAGCGAATTATAATATTTACCAAAGTTATAGCTTTGCCCATAAACATGCATCTACGTCATTAAATGATGAGTTCTAAATAAGCGTGATAATTGTCCTTAAATACAATTACACATTGCACAGAGTCCTTTACATAGCAAAAGTCGTCGTTTTCACACCTTTAATATGTATGAATAACAGCACTGCAGATAATCCACTTTTATACTTTAAAATAGTTAGGTATAGTTACCAAACGGGGGTTAACATAACAGAGGGATTTTTATAAAGAAATAAGAAGGTATATTAACAATTTGAGACCTTCGTCCAGCAGTAGGACACAAAATGTTGAAAAAAAAAACTATTTAAGGAGATCATTATACAAAATCATAACTTCCTTTAAATTGTGCGCTCAACTTTTTTAACATTGTATTAAAATGTTTATTTGTACACATATAACTTTGTAATTACCCACGCACTCTATGCAATTTACCCTGTTTACAATACCCCGGTTGATAGTAATATTATTTTGTACTTTTTGCGTGTATCACATTGTCGTGCTGTTGTCCTACATTATACTACTTATTGATAATAATAATAATTAATACTTGTATCGTCGTAGTTGTATTTTGAAAAAATAAATGTTATACTTTACAAATTGATGTACAAACGCCACTAGGTTTAAAAAACAACATAGTATATACACTGGCCTGCAAGAATAAGTATCACACTTTTAAAATTTCATTTTTTTTCTAAACTATAGAAGTTAGAGATTTAAAATAAAAAAAGTTTCATAGCAAATTTTATTAGTTTTCTTTGAAATTATAGTAAATTATACATTAGTAACATGTTTAAATCTTTTGTGTCTTTTTTATCTTGTATAGGTACTTAAAAAGTTATTGCAATTTTAATAGTGTGATACTTATTTTTACAGGCCAGTGTAGTATTAAAATTGTAGGTAGTTTAACAAATTTAAATTACAAAATTACGAAATAATCTAATTTCATGTTACCATACCTCCGAAAGAAATCTACGACTCGCAAGCAATTGAGGTTTTGACTAAACTTAAAACTATATTACCGGTCTAATATAGAACAGTCGAGCTTTTCCGTTATCCATGTCTAGTAACCCTGACCCTGGTGATCTTGGTAACCCGCCTGACCATTACCATCGTAACCTGCGCCTGATGACCCTAATCCGGTGTCTTCGTAAGATATCCTGGGCTTGTATCCGTTCTCATCTGCTTCGTACTCGACGGTCTGAAATTTGGAAAGGTTGAAACATCATCATCAGTTTAAAAATGTCCTACTGCTGGGAGCAGGCCTCTCTGCATAAACAACAGCTCATGGGCAGATTGGGCCATAACCCACCGCGCTGGCCCAATGCGAGTTGGTGGTTTTTAACGACTGCCATCTTCGACAACAACCAGGACTAACGGAACGTGCCTTCCAATGTAGGTACGAAGAAGCTGTGTTTTTAATTTGGTCGTCAATCTAGTGACCCGACATTGCGACAACAGCTTAACTAGGTAGCAAGATCTCAAACCAAACGGCCTTTATGTTATGCGCCATAGAGCTCATATTACATACATGTAATCACGATTTATCCCCGAAGGGTTAGTCAGAGACTAGGCAATGAGGACGGCAAAAGCAGCCCTCTGCCATAGTCCACTTTTCACCAAATAGTACTGTACATGTGCTCAGCGTGACAGGTGGTGGGTGAGCTTATCGCCGCTCTATGCTGTTGGATGCAGTCTTTAGTCCGTTAGTCGCCTTTAACGACACCCAATGAAAGAGAGGGGGAAGTAGTAGTATTTAGGGCGGGTGCCCATCCATCCAAATAAATTTAGACGATTCAAAATGCTTATTTTAAGTTTATTGAATAAAGAAATTTTGAATTGAATTGAATTCTTTCACCGCTACGCGACGCGTTTAAGCTCATATTAGCTTGGTTAAATTAAATATAGGCTTAGTTAATAATTAACAACAACCCTAAATTATTATTATTATTTTTTGAAAAGGAGGCAAACGAGTTGGCGGGTCACCTGATCACCGAAAGTAATCACTGCCGCCCATGGAACGCCACCATTGTGGAAGGAGTTGGATTTGTGAGAGGGGAGAGTGGGAGAGTGGGAGAGATGGGCTTTCAGTACTTTCATTCATAACAGTGTCGCGTAGCGGTGAAATAATACTACCACCCCCTCTCTTCCCTTGGGTGTCGTAAAAGGCGACTAACGGACTATAGGCTGCACATACATCCAACAGCATAGAGCGGCAATGGGCTCACCACCTGTCCACGCTGAGCACATGCAGTCGCTATTTAGTGAGAAGTGGACTATAGAGGACTGCTTTCGCTGTCCTCATTGCCTAGTCTCTACTAACCCTTCGAGGATAATAGTCGTGATTATACTCGTAACTATGTACTTTCATTCACCGGACAAAACAACGGCAAAGAGTGACATTGTTTCAAGCCGATATTGTGTGAGTGCGTGGTATTACGCCCGGCGAACCAGTCCAATTCATACTGTTCAAATGTTTAATGTTGTACACTGAATATTGCCCTGCAATAAAAAAACGCAAAAAGTACCTGTTTCCTGCCGTCGGGCAGCAGCACGTAGTAGAGCCCCTCGGCCCGG
Source organism: Scoparia ambigualis (assembly GCA_963921215.1). NCBI lineage: Eukaryota > Metazoa > Arthropoda > Insecta > Lepidoptera > Crambidae > Scoparia > Scoparia ambigualis. The sequence goes on from OY992526.1 coordinate 21,234,643, forward strand.
TCGCCTTGCCGGGACTCGCGGTGGCCGAAGTCGTTGCCGGAGGGCTCGTCCTTCACCATGTACTCGAAGCTGTAGTTAGCTGGCTCCTGTGACAGTACATAACATGTACATACATACATAAACTCCCGCCTGCTTCCATAGGTGTAGGTAGACTATGGATCGCCATCGGCTACGGTTCTTGCACACTTCTTTCGCTTTATTCTTATCCATCGATTTTATCATGCTGTTTTTTTAAAAACTCAAACTATCATAAAAACATCCTATATAAGTACAGTCACGAGCAAAAAATGTAAACAATTGTAGCTCTTAATACAATGGAAGAAGAGTCAAAGTGTATACATATTGGTGCTCGTGACTGTACATAACATTAAATTATCATTACATCACCTTTTCTAATAGTGGGACTAGCACGTTGAAAGCTTTAATTACTTATTTTTTTATTTAAACATTAGCAACATTAAAATATATGGCGACCATAATGCCTGAGGTATTCTCTGCCAGTCAACCAAAAATACTGAAAATTAGGAAATAGTGAATTTTAATCGACTCTATGGTCTAGTGGCTAAGCCACCGGTCTCAGACCTAGAGAAGAAAACGCTTCTACCTTCGGCCTATCTTCACTTACCATCAGGGCCCTGATTCTGTATCGCAATCAATAGATTCCACACCTAAACCTTACCGCGCACAAACGTCAAACGCATACGTTTTTGGGAAGATATCGTAACTTTTTAAGGAATTAACGTGGTTTTCAACAAAGAATCGTTACAGAATAAGGGCCCTGGTAAAATAAGATGAAGACCAAGCGCATACCCGTTACAGAATAAAAAATTAAGAAATCTTTTTACCGAGTTGGCGTCGTCACCGTCGGCGCCGGCGTAGCCTCCTCTGCCAGGTGGCAGGTACGACCTGTCGTTACCTCTGAAGCTGGAACCACCCTGACCGCTCTGAGAGTACTGCTGGTTGCCTAGAAGAAAGAATAGGGTTATTTATAATTAGGCATACGATACACGACTATATTCCCTAAGGGTTAGTCAGGACTAGGCATTACTCTTTTCAAGTAAATCATACGTTTTAGAATATATTATTATAAAAGGAAAAGTAGCTTGATAAGGAATAAGTCCTCGCCTTATTGAGGCCGTATTCAAGCAATTACCTAGTATAATTTTTTTGTAATCTTTTCTCTAAGTCTAAATGCGAAAGTGAGTATGAAAAGCGTAGCAATTTCCAAAAGAAAAAGCACCCACAGTATGGCTGATTCTTGCAAGAAAATTTTGACATCAGATCTACGGCTTAAGTATTTCGTACCACACTGTTGAAAATTTACATTTCAGTCAATCTCTCGATAAGGTATAAAGCTGTATATCCGTAACTAAACCTAAAAATAAGACCTGGATGGATCTGATGCCAGAGATTATCTCCCAAGAATGATCTAATGAAATGTATTCTTACCACCAAACGCAGGCGTGCCGTATTGCTGCGAAGGTCCATTCCTAGCGTTAGGTGCCCCATACTGCGCTGAGGGTGGTCCGAATTGAGATGACGATAAATCATTTGAAGATTGGAACCTCTGTGGTGCACCGTACTGAGACGACGGAGCTTGAAGAGATTGGGCAGACGGTGCACCGTATTGAGAAGAAGGTGCTTGGAAGTTATTGGAAGACCGTGCTTGGAAATCGTTGGAAGAAGGGGCGCCGTATTGGGAAGAAGGTGCTTGGAAGTTATTGGAGGATGGTGCGTTGTATTGGGAGGAAGAGGATCGGAAGTTGTTCGAAGAAGGTGCTTGGAAATTGTTGGAAGAAGGTGCGCCGTATTGCGAGGAAGGTGCTTGGAAGTTGGAAGTCCTAGGTGGTCCGTATTGGGATGAAGGGTTTCTAGCTGGTAGGTATTGGTTGGATGGGGCTTGAGAGTTGGATCGGGGGGCTCCGTATTGGGCAGAAGGGCGGTTGGCACGGTTAGATGGCGCTCCGTAGGTAGATGAAGGGCGGGCTCGGGCTCTGAAAGGAAGGTAAGTATATAAATAATTGGCTGGTTGTGTCATTAATTCAACGATACTTTCATTTAGTGAACTTTAAATCAGTAATTTTATAGCTTTAACTGATGTTAACATCACTCTTTACTTATAAGTATATTCGTTATTTACACTAAACAGAAAATAAAATACATATTATAAAGTAAAGTCGCCGTTTTCCTTTGTCTGTGGCACCGCACTATTCTCCTAAACCACGCAATGGATTTTTATGCGGTTTTCACTAAATGATAAAGCGTTAACTTAGGATGGTTTTTGTTTATATTTTGTAGATATATTTCGAAGGCGCGGGCGGGCCGCTAGTAAATTATAAACTAAAAGTAAATAACTTAAAAACTAATAACCTAGTTCTTTATTTCATTATAGTAATCGAATGGAGTAAGTATTCGCGAAGTATTTATAAAGTTGTCTACCAATTTACTATTTACAACGCTAAGTAAGAGGTTAGCGATTAACGCAATAGAGTCGACATGGAGTTGCCACTTGTCTAAGGGGAGCTTATCTGAAATAGGATTTCTCACCCGAACACAGCATCCGTCTGCCTTTGTCCAGAGAATCCAGAGGCTTCAGGTGCCCCGTACGCCTGGGACGGTGTTCGACCACCGAAGCCTTGCTGAGGGGGTAGGTATCTAGAAAAATATAAAAAAAACACATACATAAACAAGTGCCTTTTTGATTGCGTGTCCGGCCGAAATAAACGGTGTCCGGTTTGTCCGGCTTTTGTTAGACTTTTTACATTTCGCAAACGAGCGAGCGCCGAGCGTGCCCGAGCGGTATTACTTTCCATTTTAACCGCCTCTGTGGTCTAGTGGCTAAGTCACCGGTTTTAGACCCAGAGGTCCCGGGTTCGATTGCCAGCGGGGGGTACATCTTTGTGTGCTTGGTTTGATTGGTGGTAGGGCTGTTAAGTCCGCCTGGCTAGCTACCACCATCTTATCTAAGTCTGTCGCCATAACAACGATGTTTATAGCATTGTTGTGTTCCGACAGTTTGAGATAAGCTAGCTAGTTCCTCAGTGGTTGAGGATTCCGGGTGAAGCGCGCTTCCACCTTCGGCCTTATCGTCACTTACCATCAGGTGAGATGAAGACCAAGCGCTTACCCGTTGTGGATAAAAAAAAACCTACGCTCGGCATTGGCGCTAGGGTTGCGCGCGCGACTGAGGGGGTTACTCTAAACCCGCAGTATAACCCGCATAGCAAAATACTAATTCTACAATATAAGAATAAAACAATAAACATAAGTACTACCTATTACAATACATAAAGTTTACAGAACAAAAACAAATAAAATTTTACATTTGTTGATTTTTACTAAGTACCTAAGTATAGAAAATTCCTAATAACGTCTAAACGGATTACCCCAATACACAATTTCTTTTGCCCTATCCATTTTAGTTGAACTCCTGCACTCGAAATTGTCCGGCCTTTTTACCCAAATGTCCGGCTAAAGTAGCCGGTTTGTCCGGATATTAGGTTTAGCGATCTGGCAACCCATACAACGTACATAATGTATTATATTCACGACTATTATTTCTGAAGGGTTAGTCAAAGATCAGGCAATGAGGAACGCAGAAACAGCGCACTGCTACAGTCCACGGCACACTACTTTACAACTGCACATGTGCTCAGCGTGATAGGTGGTGAGCACATCGCCGGCGGCAGTTTATTAAATTTATTTTTTAACTATAGATCACTGCAGCAGTTACAATATTTCACACGTTAGACTGATTCAAACACATTGCATTGTTGAATCACAAAAAGTGTTAAAGAAAATGTATTTTAAAATCAAGAAAAAAACCCAATCGTATTAGGTATGCTAAGTACTTAGACTTGACCTAACTTGACCGCGAAAATGTTTTCTGAAGCTCTAGTCCATTTTCGATGTTGAAAGCAAATTACTTTGCACGGAGAACCGCAAACTCGGAATTGCTATTTTGAGCTAAAACGGCCTGAATACTTAACGTTTATCGCGGTTGTAGGTAATCTAGATGTTACCATTACTAAAGAGTAACAATAATATTCTGGTAGAGTAAAGTAAAGACTTCATGCTGTTTCACTGCTAGGCAAACGCCGCCATCATTAAAATCAAGAGTTCGCTACATTGAGGTACAAACTAGAGAAGACACCGCGAAGCAAGTTTATGCTATAATTATTTAGTTAGTTTTCGCTATAATTTTGACGACCTCCTTGGTCGAGTGGTTTGTACACCGGTTTTCACGGTGTCACCATCTCTGAGGTCCCGGGTTCGAGGTTCGAAATTGTCTCTGGTCTGGTGTTTTCTACGATGTTTAGTGAGCCGCTGGCTTTGTTATTTTACATCTACCGTACATTGACTACGTTTCTCTAAAAAAAACCAAATTATGTTATTTAAATTTTATTGTTCTCATGGTAAGCGACCTGTAATTTTGTTCTTAATGAGAATAAACATCTTAAACCTTAAACCTATGTTTATCCGTTGTCTAGTAACCATTTAACGAGTTTCATAAAGAAGCTTCTCTTGGGCTAGATAATTGGTGTGAGTGAAGGAAAGTTTATTTATAATTGATGAGTATGCTTAATCTCCAATCTAGCCAAAGCAGGTTGGTGATCAAGTGATCACAAACCCGGGTTCATCAAAAATCCGAAGGGTTAGGGGGTGCATAGTCATGGTGGCGTTTCGTCATTGTTTTTAACTTTCATAGATGTAGTGTCGTTTCGTCATTAGTAAATCTGCTCTTAAAATATTGGACGGCCAACAAACTAAATAAATGAAACCAATATGAACAGGTCTGAAAATCACACTTAAGTATAATTTTTACAACAATTTTTTGAGAATACTGCATTGCGGACTGTACTTTAAGCGAATGACGACGAAACGCCACCATTTTATTTTAATGACGAAACGACACCATGACCAATCACTCTAACCCAATCTGAAACACTCTTTGTTCGTCCTGGGAATTGAACGCTGGACCTCCGTTTATCGGGCCCAGAGCGCCAAGCGAGCCTGTGGCCGAAGTGAATTGACAAATATAGATAATTGATTAATTTCTTGTCTTATTAATGGCTTGCTATGATTTATTCTAGTTTTAGCATTGAGGTATTATAACAAGAGACGGCAAACCGCGAAGCAAGTTTTTGCGCACTGAGTAAAAACTAGAGACAAGTCAAAACCTGAATGGTTTCAGGCAGTTGATGGTATGTTAAATATTTGTCCGTCATTCTGCTTAAAACTTTAAGAGGCTTTTCACTCATACAACATACAAAACTGTTTTATGCTCATATAAAAAAATATAACTTCTTATTCTTACTGTCCAGGCTTTGTATCGAAATATCCAACACACCATGCTCGGCTTGGGTATTGAACCTAAGACCTTCGGATATCGGGTCAGCGTCTTATTACTCGGCCACCTCGGCGTTGTTTTACTACGTGTTTGAAATAATCACTACAAAGAAAAACAAACAAAAAAATCCCACCACCCCACATTGGGCCTGCGTGATGGGTTATGGCTAGGGTTGCCACCTTTTTTTCGGACGAATAGAGTATTTTTTCATTCAAAAATAGAGTACATAGCATAAAAAAAGAGTTTTTATTTATTTGTCCTTAAAAACGTATTTTTTGTAGCTCTTTGCGACATTTAACAAATATTTGTCTCTCTTGAAGATATTTACAGTCTCTTTGCAATCATAATTTAGATTAAAATTATATAATCAACTCGTTTTTTATTAAATTTAAGATAGCTAGCTCTATTCCTTTCGTCTCTCCACTTTACATTCATAAGAGAGAAGACTCTCTCAGTGATCTCTAAAGTACTCATAACTAGTAACGATCCGTTTTCGTAAATAGAGTATTTTAGCGTACTCTTTTGGTGTCGTAGATTATAAAGTACGCATACATGAAAAAGAGTACAATACTCTACTTTAGAGTACGGGTGACAACCCTAGTTATGGCCCAAACTCCGCATGTGTTGTGGTCCGTGGGAATGCCAGTGCCCAGCAGTGGGAAGTTTATAGGCTGATTATGAAACTAATTAGGTACCTGTTATTTACTGGAGGTTCCGCTAAACAAGCCGCTATAGCAATCGCACATAACATAAGGATCTGTGAACAAAATTACAATTATGCATTTTTATATTATTATAGGATAAAATGTTTACTAGAAAAAAAAAACAACCAGGCTCCAATAAAGCTCGAACGGGATTCGAACCCGTGACCTTTGGATTGGCGGTCCACTGCTTTTATCCTTTACCTTTATAGCATTGTGAATACAAAATTTCAATAATAAAGATATATTATTATATCTTCGGAGGGTTAGTCAGAGACTAGGCAATGAGGACAGTAAAAGCAGTCCTCTACCATAGTCCACTTTTCACCAAATAGCGACTGCACATGTAGGTAGGTACTCAGCGTGACATGTGGTGAGCCCATCGCCGCTCTATGCTGTTGGATGTATGTGCAGTCTTTAGTAGTAGTTTAGTTCATAGAATAAAATGTTTACTAGAAAAAAACAACCAGTCTCAGGAAAGCTCGTACGGGATTCGAACCCGTGACCTTTGGATTGCCGGTCCACTGCTCTAACCGCTAAGCTACCGAGACCCCAGAAGACTAGTTGATTTTCATTTTTCTAGTAAACATTTTATCCTATATCTATATAGCATTGTGAATGCAAAATTTCAATAATAAAGATAGTTTAGTTTATATTATTATTTAGAAAAAACTCGAAGGCGCGGTGAATTCCGTGCTTGAAAATTGTAACTCTATCTATCTGCTTGAAAATGTAAACTCAAAAGCATTAAGCTACAGATTGATTACATAAAAAATATTATATATACATACCTTCATCTTCGTTTTTTTTTTGTTTTTACGGTCCTGAAGTATGTATCTGCAAAGAATAACACTTTATTAAACACTTCACTTTTACTATATTCACACAGAAATGAAAAAGATTGAAAACAAAAACACTTTCGTTAAAAAGAAGTTGATTTCTAAAATTCGAATCAAATGCGAAAACTAAAATTTTATTATTTTTTCGTAAAGATATTCAGACAGTGCTTTTAGTGAGAAAACTTAAAAATCGTTTCTAAGATTATAATATATTTACTACGATCAGTTTTCTAAACTAAAACTTAACTGTAAAGTTGTACCTTTCTACAGGTGAGCTATCGTGTAAGGATGATACTAGAATGATGAGCTGAGATGTACCTTCAGTTTATATAGTCAAGTGATTATAAACATGCTCGCATGAGAATGTAGTGCAGGGAGAGGACTCAGCCCGCGCCGAAGGCTACTCTACATCGCTATTAAACAGTTTGATAATGTAATTGGTGATTTATTGTTGTGGAGACGAGTTGAGTGTAAGGTTTTTTCATGTTAGTACTTCGACGTCATATAAAAAGTAGATTAACCCTTAATTTTTATTCGTTTAAATGAAATTAAGGGTGAGTTCCTCCTATTAACCTGAAAAAATTCCCTAAGAAACCTATGTGCAAAAATAACAAAAAATTCGACCTCCCATACTTTGTCGTCAGCTGATCGGACAGTTTTGCACATAGGTTTCTTGGGGAAAGTTGTTCAGTTTCATGGGTGGAACTCACCGTTAATTTCTTATAAACGAATAAAAATTAAGGGTATATACATACTAAATCGTAGCGGAATTTAGTGGCAGCTCTGACATATACATTTGACGTAATGAGGCTACTTTCAAAACCCGCTAAAGACAATTTTTCACAAACGAAGATTGGTAATTTATGTGTAAATTTTTATACAAAACCGCATGAAGCATCGTTCGGGAAGACAACAATAACGCCCAATACTGTTCTAAAGTTACGTGTCGTAATAAAACTCTACTATTGACCAACTCTATTTTAGCGGAATTTAATAGTGACAGACTGGTGTTTTAGTGGTTTTTGATACAAATGTCACTTTTCCTAATGGCTTTTAAACGTGTTTTACCCCTTATTTTTACATACATACATATAATCAAGACTTTTATCCCCGGAGGGTTAGTCAGAGACTAGGCAATGAGGGCAGCAAATCAGTCCTCTACCATAATCCACTTTTCTCACCAAATAGCAACTAGCACAGCGTGACAGGTGGTGAGCCCATCGCCGCTCTATGCTGTTGGATGTATGTGCAGTCTTTAGTCCGTTAGTCGCCGTTCGACGACTCCCAGGGGAAGAGAGGCGGTGGTAGTATTCTTTCACCGCGACGCGACACGGTTTATCACTAGCTACTAGTAATGCTGACTTACCAAGGCTCGACCGAGGCGGGTTTTTCGTTCTTGGCCGAAACCCAGACCGAGAACGAGAATAAAATAAAATCTCGGCCGAGACCGAGACTAGACAAATCGTGAAAATAATTAATGCTGTTATGTAACTGTTTAATACTGTAGGTACTGGTAATATAAACTAACTGTTTCAATAATCAAAGTTATATAACATTCAATCGGAGCATAAAAAAGCAAGTTTTCTGCATTTTCACCCTTCAAAGAGTCTGCCTCTTATTGTACAACTGTCCAGTTTTGCTAAAGAGTTGTTCACTTGCTACATTTCGGCGCTGATAAAACTTATTGCTGCAGGCCTAAGCACCTTATGAGGTGACGAAAATCGATACTCAAAAATATAGGACTTTCTTTGCAGTCTTAGCTCTATAAAAAAGCTTTCTAGCGCTATTTTAATCACAGAACTTAACTGTTTTCGTCATTGCTCATTGGCTCCTTCTAAACTTAATGGAATCATGTGCTGCCCATGAGTTGGACTGCTCTTGCAACCATGTGTGAAGAGTTACCTGAAAATTTTAATCCCATTCCGTAATAATAAGTAATTCCAAAGTTAGGCGGGCAAAGTGTAAAGTGTAAAAAGCATAATTTATATAAGTTCGATAAGATTATAATTATACGTGTATGTCTGTTTATACATCACTAACAGTTTCAGAACGTACATGTTGTAGTAAGTTTGGTCAGATCAGACCAGTCCTGCTAACTGTCTTATCTTTTTTTTTCTTTACCACTGCTACAGTCTGTTGGCTAGAAGAGAGCTTTTCCAGAGCTCACCCATGTATATCTTCTGCAACGTGTACTTTAATCTGTATTCTATTCTATGGTATGGTATGGTAAATAATACGAAAAGTGTACCTACGAGTAATAAAATATAATAAGAGCCTAAATCCCAATCTAAAATTATGTAGGTACATTTGTTAAAAATAGCCTACTTATCTATTAGGTACTTTAATAATAAAGAAGTTTCTTTCCCTAAGTGGTTTACTTAAGTATACCCCTAGAGACTTATAAAGATAGATATAGGATCTATTTTAAAGTGCTCGTTGGAGACAAAAAGAGGATTTCTTATAGAGATATTAACAAAAATAACATTGAAGAGTCTTTAACCGCCTCGATGGCACGCGGCCCGAAATCCGGAGGTCCCGGGTTCAATTTCCAGGTCGGGCTCAGCGTGTTTTCGATAATTCCGTCCATAGCCCGGGTTTGTAATCAAAAACCCGAGTTTGGCAAGTGTTTTTTTTAAATAAAATAATGAGGCAAACGATCAGGCGGGTCACCTGATGGAGAGTAATCACCGCCGCCCATGGACACCCGCAAAACCGGAGGAATCGCAGGCGCGTTGCTGTCCTGTAAGGAAGGAATAGGGTTGAGGTCAGTCAGTGTCACTCATTTAGCACCACCCAGGGGTCACGTGTAGGGTCTCAAGGGTAAACCTACGGACGCGAGTAACTCTAACCCCCACAATGTATTGTAATTAGGACATAGTAAAGGTTGTGAAGTTTTTAATATAAATTAAATTATTATTAAGAGGCCTATTACATTTCGACTGTGATTTTGCGTAAAATGGCCAATTTTGGCGTTATGGATCTCAGAAACAAAAATACATTAACAATTATGAATAGTGTAGAATAGCTATTGGAATATTGCGTAGCCGCCTCGCTTTTTGTAAATTTTGCTTAACTTTTTAATTAAACCCAAAATTGCAGAAAAAGATTTTCATAAAGTGCGCGAAGGCACTTTTTTGAGCTCTTTGATTGAACTACTGTTCTAAACAAGTGAAATAAAAAAATTATAATGTTATCTCTTTTATAGTCGAATAGTGCGTAGCGGCCTCGTAATTTTTAGATATCATTGATTTTATATAGGAAAAAATCTTATTCAAACCAAAAAACTTCGAAAATCGCTATAAGTTAACTGTGAATTTCTCCTATCTACAATAATATTATTGAGCAAAATTGATACCAGAGTAATTGTTACTTCATGAGGAATAAATAATTTATAATGAATTTATTATCCTATTTCGATAAAAACGATAAATACAACTGCAAAATTACTACAAAATGCGATGCGCCGGCCGTCCGAATTCAACTTATGCTCATAGAATGGAGGTTTGTAATATTATGCACAATTATCCTCATCATCATCATCAGCCTATTAACGTCCCACTACTGGGCACAGGCCTCCCACGTGGACAATGGCACGTGGGGATATTGGGCCATAACCCACCACGCTGGCCCAATGCGGGTTGGTGGGTTTTAACGACTGTCATCTTACGACAACAACCGGGACCAACGGCTTAACGTGCCTTCCGAAGCACGGAGGAGCTCGAGATGTTTTTAATTTGGTCACCCATCCAGCGACCCGGCATTGCGAAAGTGGCTTAGCAAGCAAGATCGCAAGCCGAATGCGCTAGCCGCTGCGCCATTGAGCTCCTCCTATTTCGATAAAAACGATAAATACAACTGCAAAATTACTGCAAAATGCGAAAATGGGCATTTTACGCAAAAATTACATTCGAGATGTAATAGGCCTCTTAATGAATAGCTGTGTCGCGTAGCGTCCTAATGGGTGTCGTAATAGGCGACTAAAGGCCTAAAGACTAGACATACTTCTAACAGCATAGAGCGGCGTTGGGCTCAGTGGCTCACCACCTGTCACGCTGAGCAAATGTGCAGTCGCTATTTGGTGAAAAGTGGACTATGGTAGAGGACTGCTTTTGCGTCCTCATTGCCTATATAGTCTCTGACTAACCCTTCGGGGATAATAGTCGTGTTAATATATATGTATGTATTAATAATGATATGTTATATGAATTTATTTGATTAGCACATGTACTAAAAGCGGTATAGTACAAAATAATCACACTTCACACTAATATTATAAAGGCGAAAGTTTGTGAGTGTGTATGTTTGTTACTCTTTCACGTAAAAACTACTTTGAAATTCGGCATACAAATAGTTAATAACCTTGATTAACACATCGGATACTTTTTATCCCGATTTTCCTACGGGAACGGGAACCACGCGGGTGAAACCGTGAGCGGCGGCTAGTTAATAATAAATAAACTTACTCTGATTGGTAATTTAATATGATTACACCTGAGGTAGTCAATATTTTTAACTTTATCGCTTCGTTATCTTCGTATTTAATATGGTCAATATAGTTGGTAATGGGTTAATCTATCAAATATTTGGGTGTGATTCATGTATTCTGTTAGGGCTTTCAAAATCTTCCCGTGGTTCTATTCCCTAGTGGACAGGTCCCGCGGTATCCACTTTACTCGAATCTGCTGTTCTCCAGTGTTTAGTGGGTAAACTTCCCTCCCTCTCATCCCTAATTATTACGCTTTCAGTGTGAAAAGGGGGACGGATGGAGCCCTACATAACCTTACCTCCCTTCTGGGGGTAGGGTGTTACCCATAAGGTAGATTCACTGGAAAAAAAAGGCTTTCAAACTGTGATTTATAAAAAACTTGTAACTTAAATACATACGTAAATATTATCACGACTATTATTCCCGAAGGGTTAGTCAGAGAGTAGGCAATGAGGACCGCAAAAGTAGTCCTCTGCCATAGTCCACTTTTCACCAAATAGCGACACCAAACACCTGACATGCTGAGCTAGCACATTACCTCAGCATGTCAGGTGGTGAGCCCATCGCCGCTCTATGTTGGATGTATGTCTTTAGTCCGTCAGTCGCCTTTTACGACACCCAAGGGAATAGAGGGGGTGGTAGTATTCTTTCATCGCACCGCGACACGAACACTTGCTACTTAGTCTACGAGAATACCCCACGGGGTCACGACCCAGAAAGAAAACTTTTGGAAATTCGACAATTTACAAAAGTTTTCTTTCATACACACCATCTCGTGACCATTAGGATCACAACAAAAAATAATACTTAAGCCAAATCAATCAATCCTGGGACAAACGGTCCAGAAGGTCTATCGTCGAATCCAACTCGGCTGGGCAGCGTTCGGTAAGCTACGAAATATCTTCTCGTCCAAAACACCGCAGTGTCTCAACACGAAAGTCTTCGACCAGTGTGTGTTGCCAGTGATGCCATACGGTACCGAAACGTGGTCGCTCATTAAGGGCTTAATAGGCAGGCTCAAAGTCACGCAAAGAGCAATGGAGAGGGCTATGCTCGGGGTTTTTTTACGTGATCGAATAGAAATGAGGAGATTCGTAAAGAACTAAAGTAACCGACATAGCCCAAAGAGTCGCCAAGCTCAAGTGGCAATGGGCAGGGCACATCGCCCGTAGAACCGATGGAACGGTTCTCGAATGGCGACCGCGCACCGGAAGACGCAGTGGGCAGGCCTCCAACAAGGTGGTCCGACGATCTGGTGAAGGTCGCGGGTAGCCGCTGGATGCGAGCAGCACAACACCGCAAGTGGTGGAAATCCTTGGGGGAGGCCTTTGTCCAGCACTGGATGTCCTTTGCCTGATGATGATGATGAAGCCAAATCGGTCGAGCCCTTCTAAAGTGAACATACATATCGGGCAATGGATGAAGCGTGGACTACGGCAATGGACGCTGCCTCTGCGGTTCTAATTGACTAGTATCTAAGTAACCCTTTGGGGATAATAGTAATAGTCTTGAATCCATAAATTTATGTAAAAATAAATAAAAGGATGTATGAAACTTACAAATATAAAACTTACAACGACGCTGAAGGCTAAATAATTTTATGAAGTCGTATAGCCATTGCTCAAAGTCGTAGATTATGGTTAAGTGTAGTTTATTGTGTAAAATCGTTTGACCCCTTTACACAATGCGACTTTCAACAGCGATGCAAATGCGATGCAGTCGCGATGCAGTAGCGATGTAGCCGCTAGCCGTCCTTTACACAATACGAGTGCGACTATTTGCTGCAAGTCTGTAGCGACGCAGAATCGAATAGCGATACGAAGCTTGTTCTTTTTATTTAATAACACATAGGCTTACACGCTTATTAACCTCGTCGCGTAGCGGTGAAAGAATACTACCACCCCTTATCTTCCCTTGGGTGTCGTAAAATGCGACTAACGGACTAAAGACTGCACATACATCCAACAGCATAGAGGTGTAACAAGGCAACTAAAGCCTTGTTGGTTTTTGTGACCTTCTTTGTGAATGACATTCTTTTATATCTAGTTTAAATTTAAAATTCAAATATTTTCTTACATTCTCTGTCTAGCTTCTGTTTTGATTATAGCTCTACTCTTTGGTGTAAATTCAGTTCAGATTCATCCGCGGAGCTAGAATGAGCTCCTTCTAATTATTGTTTTCCTTCCGAATTATTGTTATTGCGAACAGTGCATTATTATAACTAGGCAGTTCCAGGCATACGTCCTGATAATAATAATAAGTTAAACCTAAACCTTTACCTAGTCGTGTGTGTTAACGCTTAAATTGTGCTTCATATAATAACAAACCATTTATTTAAAATAATATACGTCTGAACTCATCGTGCTGTTATCTTCATTCTACTTCTCCTCATCGTGTCACTCCTCCGTTCTTCCGCTACGTGACAGAGGACTCACCGCCTGTCACGCTGAGCACATGTTTAGTCGCCATTTGGTGAAAAGTGGACTATGGCAGAGGACTGCTTTTGCGGTTCTCATTGCATAGTCTCTGACTAACCCTTCGGGGATAATAGTCGTGATTATATGTAAATATGGATGTAAAAACTTGCTCTTGGCCACATTCTTATCCCCAGTATTAAGAAGATGCCAACGATGGAGCGAGCTTGACCTGAAGAAGCATATTCACTCGAGCTTTAAAAATCGTGGGGCTATGAATATGCACTCGGGAACTCTGAGCGCGTTCAACGCACAAGTGTAAACTAGGGTTGATGAGGATTCCTCTTCCGCTTCCACATATTGCGGAAGTTCCGCAATTATTACAATTCCCCTACCGCTATCGCTTCCCCCATAAACTAAAGTTAAAAATTCCTCTTCCGCTATCGCTTCCTTATAAATTAAGAGGAATTAAGGAGAAATTGAAATTGCGCGCAAAACCTCCGGCTCGCAACAAATAAATAAAATACTACGTAGGTGTTTTTATTAATAAAAATAATAATAATAACTAAATGAAAAACGGAGAGTGTGTTGAAATACACTTAATAATGTGCCTGTTTCATCACACGTTCTTTTTCTTCCGCTTACTCATCCGCATCCTTTTTCTCATAAATAAATTTTACGCATCTTCATCCGCATCCTCTTTCATTGTGCTATACAATTCCTCTTCCTCATCCTCAACAACCCTAGTGTAAACCCTATAGTTAAGTGCAATAAACTTTCTGTGACTAATGCTACTTCAGTAATTAATGTGTGTCATCTGTCCACTGTATTTAGTTCTTATCTTTATTTTTGTTGTTTTTCTATTACATGGGTGGCTAAACATAAACCTCTCGGTGCGAAATTCCGATAACCGAAAGTACGTGGTTCAATTCCGGGGTCGGAAAAGTGTGTGTCTGAAATTTTTATGCATAGCACGGGTTCGTGATCAGGTGATCACCAATCTGTGGCAAACGTGGTGATTCATCACCACCTTTGATAGATAAAAAAGAAGAAGAGATATTTTTTGAATGCGGTAGTATATTTTTTCATTTTAGTTAGTTTGTTCCTCGGCTCTTTTCTTGGTTTTTTTTCTCGGAACTTTAAAAAGAAACTGTAAATGCGATAATGTTATCCTGTTTTTATAAATTAAAGTAAAGTTGTTATACGTCAAAAGAGTCCATGATGAATCCATAGCCATCTATGGGTTCATAAAACAATTCTCATACAAAATAGTATGGATCCAGTTTTTCTTGAGTTCGACAATATTTTTCTATTTATATTTTATTCCTATTTTAGATTATTACAAACAATGATATTATAGTTTTACTATAGTATCATTGATTACAAACATTTAAATGTGTGCATTAAATTTTTTTTACATATTATTATGTTATCTATTGATAATTATTTTGCTTGCTAGTTGCTCTCTCACAAATGTTTGCTTTACGAGTATATCGGGCCACGGTAAACCGATGTGGCTAATTTAAATTGCGCCGGCCAATTAATTGATGCGCGAAATATAACGAAACGAATCATGATTGTAACATTAAAATTACAAATCGATACCGGTCGTATCAATAGAACTGTGGCCGTGAGGTGTTCTATGAATGCTTGGACCATGAATTTGGAATGATAAGTATTACACTTAGATAAAAACACATTAATAAATAAGTGCATGGTGTTTAGTAATAGGTATAATGTAATTCCACAACTAATGGCCTACCTCTTTCTCCGAAACGAAATTACAGCCGATTTTCGTTTGGATTACAATTATTTTTGAAATTGCAAACAATTTTCTAGAAAATAATAATCTACATGCCAAACTTATTTTGTATATGAACGAAATTTCGAAAGGAATGGAATTCGCTGTGAATAGCCAACGAAATTCGGCAGAAATTTCGTTTCGGATAAAGATAATAGGCCCTCAGGACCATCCTATGAGTATAAAGAACAACTATTTGTATGGAAGCAATACAACATTTCTTTTTTTGAGAAATTTTGTTTACATCGTCTCACTAAAAGAATACACCGACCCTCTCTTCCCTTAGTTGTACAAGACGAATAACGGACTAATGACTGCACATACATCTTAACACCTAATGAGCTGAGCACATGTGCTATTGTAATTTGGTGTGTCATGGACTGCCATAGGTCAGTGGACTGCTGTGGTCCTCATTGCCTAGTGTCTGACTATCAAACTATTTAGATCTCTGTATTTTTATATAGCATGCAAAGTTTCATTAAAATTGGCTCATAGGTTTGTAAAAATATGAACTTGGAAGTTTGTATGGAAAACCGAAATGCGTAATCAATTCTTTTTTAGCTTATTACTTCCCCTATTACTGGACAGCGACCCCGCTCAAACTCGTCTAGATTTAGCTATACCAACATATTGTGAACCAAAGCTTTGAAACTGTATTCTTAAAATTGTTTATTCAGTA
The DNA here is from genome assembly GCA_963921215.1 of Scoparia ambigualis. Taxonomy (NCBI): domain Eukaryota; kingdom Metazoa; phylum Arthropoda; class Insecta; order Lepidoptera; family Crambidae; genus Scoparia; species Scoparia ambigualis. The sequence goes on from OY992526.1 coordinate 21,250,913, forward strand.
ATTTTGTAGGTGCGTGAGTGCTATTAAATTGCTTTTATATATTATTATATAGATTTCACTAAAACACACATCCATTAAATTACACTTAAATACAGTGATTCAACCGTTCATAAATTATTTGACTGTAATAATGTCTGATCTGAAATAAATTGCTTAAACAATTTGGCAGATAAGCTACGTTAAACTTTATGGCATATAGTAAATGGTAATTATGATTTAAGGAAAAGGATGTTTCATTAAGAGACCACCGGATGTTGTTTCTGGGCATTGAGGTAATACTGATTGGTGTTATAAAATAATAATAATTATAATAATAAACCGCGAGGTAATGTAATTGGTAACTTGAGTAAGTTGTTTTCATCGACATAGATTAATTTATAAATAATTTGGAATACAAAATACTTTTCGAAATATTAGAACATAGTAAGTTAGTTAACAATTTCTTCGACTACATAACATCAAACAAAAATAAAAAACAAGAAAAAAATTAAATAAAATATCTAAAAAAATGTAAACAATAGATTGCCCGCAACGCTGATTTTCAGCTGAGCCTTGAGCAGGGTCGATAGTACGTATTACTTTCTAAAGAAAATAAGTATACTTTTTTGAATGGAAAGGAAATAAGACATTTTAAATGTAATGTTAGAAAGCATATTATGCTCTTTTTAATGCCCTAAAACTCGGACCGAGCTCTTTACCACCGAAGCGTCTGTAGCGGCTTGCGCTTTCGTGTTGTAATCTAAAAAGTTAAGCAATTTTCTCAAAGCCTTGTTAAAGGATGAACAACAAAATTGAAAACTTCGTATGTTACTTGATTCATACTGACTACATCCTTCGCTTCATTAAAATCTAAATTATTTTGCAAATATTTAATTTGCCAGTGCAGTTCGCATTCGCTACGCAGCTGCCGGCTTAATATAGTAAAGTCGGCCTCTTAAGTAGCTTAGCACTTTAGTACCATGTCATACCAAGTTACGTTCACATCCGCGGATGACTGAGTATTTCTCAAAAAAGTGTCCAGTCATGAAATCGTCTAGAAATCAGTTTGTCAAGAAACGTCAGGAAATTATCAATACTAAGGATGACATTATACCAAAGAAAGCAAGAATCCAGTAACGCAAAATTAAACACTTGTTAGTAGGTACCTATCATAGTAATCAAAATGCATTTTTTTATTAACAGTATTTTAATAATCTAAACTTAATGATTAAAAGCTAAATCGAGTGCTAAAAACTAGAGACAAAATAGCGTTTTATCAAAGTAGGAGGTAAATCACTTGATGCTAATTTATAAACATAATTTGTAAAATAAAATAAAATATAACAAAATACTTAATGTAAATATTTTCAAAATTGCTTTCTTGGGGTTGGATATGAGGGTATTACATATCATTTTAGGTATATTTCACAAATAATGATGCAACCGTATCATATCTGGAGGAGCCCAAACTTGGTATGTTATGAAAATGATTTTTATTTTAATTTATAACAAGTGACTGAAATATAATGATGTGATATATTCTTAGAATTGGCTTAGTAAGTCCCTCCATTTGATACTACACACGATAGTATTCAGAACAAAAAATATTTTTTTACAAACAAATAAAAGATGACGTCATAACTCCTCTCCTTTTTTGTTTTTTTTCGTGCTATGGATCAAATTGATTCGTATGGCCTAAAGATCAATCGTTCCGATTTTCATGCTTTTAACACCATTTGCGAACCGGACAACCGGACGACGTTCCGTGGGCAAGCCCCTACAAGGAGGACCGACGATCTGGTCAAGGTCGCGGGAAGCCGCTGGATGCAGGTCAAGCAGGACTGATCGTTGTGGAGATCCTTGGGGGAGGCCTATGCCTAGCAGTGGGCGTCGTACTGCTGAAATGACGATGATGATGATGAACACCATTTGCAGCTTTTTTGGCGTACCGCTAGGACTAATATACCTATCACAAAATAAGCCCAAATACTAAATTTCATCAATTTCGATTTAGCCGTTTAGGCTCTAGAGCTGACAACGGAAAAACACACATACATAACCTACATATTTAACACACAATTTGACTATGCAACCACTATTACCCACTTGCTATACCTACTGCATGAAACATCAAAAAATTTCCTGACGTCAAGAAAATGTCACGAAATCTTGTCAGGAAAATCAGGAACGCCATCGTATTTTTCTAACTACATCGAAAGTATCTATTAGATCCAACAATAAGAGGTATCTGACCTTTTATTACCATTACCACAAAGTTTTTAATACTTTTTGATTCAAAACACGTCAGGAAATATTTTTTGTAACATTTACACTTCACACGCTCCGAATGTTTTGCTAAACTGACAGCTAAAACCAAATGGTGGCACTATTGTCTCATTGTCTATGGAATCCAACAGGTTTGCCATCCGCAAAATACAAATTTCTACCATAAGAAACGGTTCTGGTTAAGCAAATAGCGTCAAGAAATGTGTCACGAAAATAATTCAAAATTGTTGGACATTTAATGTTTTTGACTTTTTAATATTAGAAAAGGCATAATAAAAGCTCAACTGTGGTTTTAAATAGTGTCTCATGTAATAAACTGTAGATAAGATCAAGTTCCTTTCTAATAATAGTTGAAAATATAAGTTTCTCGAAGATTTATTGTCTCTTGGGCTAGGGTGGAGACATATTTTTTTTATGTGGGAGCTACTTTCCTGCTCTAATCAAATTCATTTTTTAGATTTGTTTTAACACCTATATGAGTATGAACCTTTTTAAAGAAACAGCATCGACCCGCACAACAATCTATATTATCGATTTTTAATTAGAAGCATTATTTTCATTAATAATAACGCTTTTCATAAGAGGACAAAAAAATCTAAGAGTGGACAACTTTTTGAGAAATAGTCGACTACGTTCCCAGGGATGGTGAACGACGGGGGAGAGGTGACATCTGCACACAATGACGTTCCTACAACGCGGCCCCGCCACCCGCGGACTGGACAGATTCTTTTTCATAAAATCCTAATTCTGACCACTATACTCGTATTCCAAATAACAAAATAATCCAACAAATCGGTATAGACATTCTCGAGTTTTGCGCTTAGCAACACATTTGGCGTTTCATTTCTAGGGTTCCATAGCCAAATGGCAAAAAACGGAACCCTTAGGAATTCGTCATGTCTGTCTGTCCGTCCGTATGTCACAGCCACTTTTTTATAAGAACTTCTGTGAACCGCCGTAAGTTTTTTACACAAAAATAGAAAAAAAACAATAAAGTTTGGGGCTTCCGCATACTTAGAACTGAAACTCAATTTTTTTTTTCATTAAGTAAACAAAATTCTGGTGTATCTATAGATAGGTCTTCAAAAATGATATTGAGGTTTAGTATATAATTTTTTTCTAAACTAAATAGTTTGCGCGAGAGACACTTCCAAAGTGGTAAAATGTCCCCCCTGTAACTTCTAAAATAAGAGAATAATAAAACAAAAAAAAATATATAAATGTACATTACCATGCAAACTTTCACCGAAAATTAGTTTGAACGACATCTAGTAAGTAGTTTTTTTAATACGTTAAAAATAATTAATTATAAAAAATAAACAATTATTCAAACATTGATCAAAGTTACAACGAACTACAAGAACTTATAAATGATGTTACTTGCTGCTACGGAACCCTTCATGGGCGAGTCCGACTCGCACTTGACCGGTTTTTTTATATTTAGATTACCTACTTATCTGCCTACAGATTATATACTTTTTAAGCATTTTTTTTGTTCGGATCTTGATTTATGTCTAGTTGGTGTGGTATGGTACTACAGTGTAAAGCTAGAAGTGGCTAGGCCGATTATACCTTTCGTTTCGGTTCTATTCCGAGTGGTGCGACTTCGATTAATTAGTCGAGACCGCCGGCCGAGCTCCGTGGCTAATTGATGAGCTGCAATTAAGATCGATATAACAGTAAAGTGTTAGACAAATGGACGATTGCACAAACGCAACGCTTATACATACATACCTACATATACTTCTATCCCACGAAAGGTTAGTCAGAGATATCTTCTATCTTATCCCCGAAGGGTTAGTCAGAGACTAAGGCAATGAGGACCGCAAAAGCAGTCCTCTGCCATAGTCCGCTTTTCACCAAATAGCGACTGCACATGTGCTCAGTGTGACAGGTGGTGAGCCCATCGCCTCAAGCCCAACAGCTTAGTGTTGGATGTATGTGCAGCAGTCTTTAGTCCGTTTAGTCGCCTTTTACGACACCCAAGGGAAGAGAGGGGTAGTATTGTTTCACCGCTACTCTACACGGTTGTGTACATACATATTACATACCTATTTATATAGTCATATAATCACGACTATTATCCCCAAAGGGATAGTCAGAGACTAAGCAATGAGGATCGCAGAACCGCCTCTGTAGTCTAGTGGCTAAGCCACTGGTTTTAGACCAAGAGGTCTCGGATTCAATTCCCAGCGGGGGTAGGTACATCTTTGTGTACTTAATTAGGTCGGTTTGGGCTTGTTAAGTCCGCCTGGCTATGGCTAGCTAGCACCATCTTATCTAAAGTCTGGCGCTGTAACAACAATGTTGACAGCATTGTTGTGTTTCGACAGTTTAGAGATAAGATAGCCAGTTCCTCAGTGGTTGAGGATTCCGGGTGAAGCGCGCTTCCACCTGCGGCTTTATCGTCACTTACCATCAGGGCCCTTATTCTGTAACGATTCCTTGTTTCAAAACCACGTTAATTCCTTAAAAAGTTACGATATCTTCCCAAAAACGTATGCGTTTGACGTTTATGCGCGGTAAGGTTTAGGTGTGGAATCTATAGATTGCGATACAGAATCAGGGCCCAGGTGAGATACAGGCCAAGCGCTTGGCAAGGTATAACGAAACAAAAGTAGCCATTTTGTATCTTGTGGTTGGGTCTGGAGACTTTCTCGATTGTTAGTCGACGATGCAAAGAAGACACTGCTTAAATCGTCCGAAACAGACGTGTAGTCAAATGATGATGATGCTGAGTCACGTTCACGTTACAGAATGATGGCTGCGGATATCACTTCCACATAAACAAAACAAAGCTAACTCAATTTCGTTCCTCCTTTGATGGTATAATTAATAAGCGCCGTGTAGAGACACGACTGGTGTCAAACCGTCTCAAAATTTATGCTCTACTCTGTCCTTATCTTTGGTCTACATTCGGTTCGTGGGTAGACTGCGCGCGAGCGTGTGCGACTCAAATTCTCGGCGTATTCCCAACGGTCACGCTCTTGTTGCCACATAACTGTACTACTGGGATTTTTCTTACCTCTGTCTATTCGTAGTTTGTCGTAAAATGCACGCGCTGCTGTATTTTTTACTAGCAATTGGAACGTACACAGCACTGCAGTGTATGATGAATTATGAATAGACAGGGTGGATCGTTAGACGTTAGACACTTGTCTAGCAGGGCATTTTGCTGAGAACAAAAAAAAACATTTGTATTTAGGTAGGTACATAGGTACTGGAAGTCTAGCAGGTAATGCATATCATATGTGTAATATATATAAAAATATAAAATTAAATGGAGATAGTAAAACTTCATCTTGAAAAATAAAGCTTCTATGACATAGTAAGTATTTTTATTTATAATCATATATTATTAATTAAAGCAATTACAATCAGGCTTTAATTTTAATTATTCTCTTTATTTAATTACCTTTCAATAATTAGTACTTAGAATCGAATAGGAACCATAAAATAATATTACTGTAGCTTAAAAAAATAATCACAAAAACCTCTTTGTCCATATACTATGGGCAAAATGACATAACAAATAAGGGCATAATGACATACTAAAAAATGTAATACAAAAAGTTTTTGGTTCTCCTAGGAAGATTAGCACCCGATGCATGAGCCCAACGTCATGCATCGTAACCAGTCTTCTCCAGGCTTGGAACGAGAAAAAAGTCATAAGTCATTAGTGTCATTTAGTCCACTGGTATATCGGAATAATAATAAATTCACTATTTTTGTGAAGGCTATACTTTATTTATAATCCACTTCATATTACAACACAAAGCTACAATGCATTGAATTCGGTTAAAATATAGGCGGAAAACAACGTAAAACTTACCAAAAATCAAAAGAAGGTCTACAATAATAAAAAAAATATTAGGTACTTACACAGACGTTTTTTTTTAAATTACTCTAGCGTGAGTGAGGCAAGAGCGCTAGAAATTTGACAGGTTTATCAAGATGGCTGACGTCACGTGTTACGATGTCAATCTTTGCGCTCCTGCCCGCCACTTTTGAATAACATGTAGTATGTCGTTTTACCTGTAGGTATATGTCATTTGTACGTACTTCCCCTAATACGTGCTGGGGGAGAAAAATATCAGTTGAAAGTTGAAAGAACAACTAGAACGCGACTGGCAGGACTAGACCGACCTGTCAAACGCGTAATACGCAATTATTATAGTGCGGATCGGTTTATGGGAGGAATGGAGTTCATCCTTGGTCGCTCCGATTACGAAAGTCTTAACCACGTAATTCTGGAGCTTATGATACAGTGTTGAATACTGACTTTCATGCGTCTTTGAAGCTGTGTGGTAGCCGCTCATTATTAAAGGAATACTACCAACCGCGTCGCGTAGCGGTGAAAGAATACTGCCACCACCTTTCTTCCCTTGGGTGTCGTAAAAGGCAACTAACGAACTTAAGACTGCACATATATCCAACAGTTTAGAGCGGCGATGGGCTCAACACCTGTCACGCAGAGCACATGTGCAGTGGTAAAAAGTGGACTATGGCAGAGGACTGCTTTTGCGGTCCTCATTGCCAGCCTCTGACTAACCCTTCGGGGATAATAGTCGTGTTTATATGTATGTATGTTTATGTATTTACTACCAACCTATCTAACGGACTGAAGACTTTACATACTCGTTCATCCAACAGCATACAGCGGAGATGTGTTTACAATCTGTCACGCTAAACACATGTGCAGTTGTTATTTGATAAAACGTGGACTGTGCTTCTACTTCTTCTTCCTTCATTAAATAAATAATCTTTCCTACATTCACACAAATTATCTAGCCCAAAAGAAGCTTCGCTTTGAAACTCGTTAAATGGTTACTGGACAACGGATAAACGTACTTAAAATACTTAAATACATACTTATTATACATTGAAAACACCCAGACCCTAGACATCTCGAGCTCCTCCGTGCTTTAGAAGGCACGTTAAGCCGTTGGTCCCGGTTGTTGTCGTAAGATGGCAGTCGTTAAAACAAACCTGGGCCAGCGTGATGGCCCAATATCCCCACGTGCTATTGTCCAAGTGGGAGGCCTATGCCCAGCAGTGGGACGTTTATAGGCTAATGATGATGATGATGATGATGAGTAACCCTCTGGGGATATTATAATATTCGTACATAAGTATGCATTTTTAGATTTCAAATAGTGCATTTTAGTGTTGATGGGGTGGACAAAGCCACAATATGTATAGTATAGCGTGTTGGGTTCGAATTTTTGGTCGTGGAAATTATATTTAACAACAAAATTGTTATTTGTTTGCAACAACACAATAGATAAAACCATTTATACGGGCAGGCGATAAATCGATAAAGATTATTCGGAGCACCAAACGATTTGCAAGTCCAAAATACCTTTTTTCTTTGTTTTAGTCGGAGAAAATGCTTCTCTGCACTGGCATGAGGCCTCGAGAGGAACGTGAGACACCCCATGCACTGTCCGGGGCTGGAACCCATATGTCCCCACCCGCCCCCCCCGTGGGGGAAACGGGTGAGTAAGGACATACGGGCCCGACCCGTTAAAAGAACCGACACCTTCCTTCAGAACGCGACGCGGCGCCCCGGTACCGTGCTGATACACCCCGGGAAAAAGTCCAAAATACCTACGTAGGTACACTCAAACATAGCTGCAAACCATTGTTCACACAATCTAAATCAATCAAGAAGGCTCCACACTATGTACCTATCTACGTATCTACATACACTTTTGCATTGTTTTTCCGAATGTTTGTATTAAACTTTTTGATTAATACCTCGAAAGCCTTATTATAGGAAAGCCAGAAGTAGGAGGAGAGGAGATATAATTATTATCACAAACTGCCAAAATGATGTACCGGTAATACTAATTAAATTATTGGCGATAGGTACCTATAGCAGCAAGTAATAATAATATATTAGTTAAATGATTGGTCTCGCTGCGCTAGATTCATCTAAGAATAATATAGTATAAGTTGGTTTGTATGCATTGAGCTATTGTATGTATGTTATCTGCGAATTGTGTACCTTTTAAATGTATGTTGTGTATTTTTTTGGTATGGCAATAAATAAGTTTTTATTTTATTTTTTATTTATCTTATTAATACAGTCGGCCGCAGAAGTAGCTAATCACTTTAGTATACAGACGCTAGCAGATCAATCTACCACAAATGTCACTACAATAAATTTGGAACTTTATGGTCTGGTTATAACTTATATTGAAACTTGTTTTTATCTAAGGGTTATAACGTTAAAAAAATTACACTCTATTAGTCCCGCATTGTTGCTTTTAAAACCACAGCTAGGATTGGCTGGAAGAGATCTCTTTTAGAGATAAACTCACCCTTGTATTCTTGTGTAACGTGTGTGTAAATGTTGTTTATTTGTACAATAAAGGATTATTATTAAATATCGATTAGAGAAAATTGACAGTTTTAAATAGATTGACCTGATAGCGTGTGTACTTTGACGTCTGTTGTCCGTATATCAGTATTTATAAGTTTCGCAAGCTGTACTACGCGGCTCGCACGAATTCCGACACCATTACTGACAATCGAGATCACAAACAGTCGTAATCGACGAATCGAGATCTCGATTCAGTGCAAGGTCGATAAAACCATCGATAAGTTTGATGAATTATCGCATTCCACGACGAGGTTCCGATGAAATATAAATCACGCGGTTTGCGTCTTGCCGAATGTTTAACAATGGTGGACTGTTGTTTGTTAAATAAAACAGTTTCTTAGTTTTTAAACTATTATTTATTCTGTGGTATAAGTGTAAAGGACTAGCTTCCGCTCGCGGTTTCACCCGCGTGGTTCCTATTCCCGTGGGAATATCAGGATATATATCCTATGTGTTAATCCATAGGTTATAAACTATCTTTGTGCCTAATTTCATTCAAATTCATTCAGTAGTTTTTGAGTGAAAGAGTAACAAACATCCATCCACACTTACAAACTTTCGCGTTTATAATATTAGTATGATTAATAGGGATTAATAGGTATATTATGTAATAAATAACTGTGTCGCGTAACGGTGAAAGAATACTACCACCCCCTTTCTTCCCTCGGGTGTCGTAAAAGGTGACTAACGGACTGAAGACTGCACATACATCCAACAGCATATAGCAGCGACGGGCTCACCACCTGTCACGCTGAGCACATGTGCAGCCGTTATTTGGTGAAAAGTGAAATATGGTAGTGCTTTTGCGGTCCTCATTGCCTAGTATCTGACTAACCCTTCGGGGATAATAGTCGTGATTATGTGTGTGTTTGTATGTAAAAGGTTTATGGGATTGGCCTATTTGAAACCAGAAGATTTAATGCTCTTCGACCACAAAGGCATTGCCAAGCGTAAGGCAGTCATTTTCACTGAGGAGGCAGAGTAATAGGACGGGGTTAGGGACCACAAAAGACACCAATGGCTCGGCGTGCTACTGCGAGAAGGACCTCTGCAGGCCCCACTAAGATAAGATAGTTTAAGTAGATATTGAATAATAATAATAATCTTTATATAAAAACTATAACGTTGAATCCACAGCATATTAATTTAGCAATTGCGAAATGCGAGATTCGACTTCGTAGTGAAGACATTAGATATTATCAGCCTATTAACGTCCCACTGCTGGGCACAGGCCTCCCACGTGGACAATAGCACGTGGGGATATTCGGCCATAACCCACCACGCTGGCCCAATGCGGGTTGGTGGGTTTTAACGACTGCCATCTTACGACAACAACCGGGACCAACGGCTTAACGTGCCTTCCGGAGAGCATATTAGTGTGTGTGTCATTTGTAGAATGTGGCATTCTGCGACCAGTCCGGAAATTCGTAGTGAAATTTAATGTAAATTGACTGTGGTAGGGATCAAATATAGTGAGCGGTCGTCAAGTTGTTACGCTAAGTCGTTATCGTTACGCAATAGAATCGACATGGAGCGGTTGTCGCTTGTCTAGAGGTCTATTTAAAATAAAGTAGAGTATGTCGGAGCCGTGGCATAGCAGCTCAATAAAGGAATACAACCAACCTCTCTTCCCTTGGATGTCGTAAAAGGCGACTAACAGACTAAAGACTGCACATACATCCACTTGACTCCAAATCCATTGTTCTCATAACTTCACCGTCCATATATTGTTTCCACTTCGTCTCCAAAATGATTTTAGGCATTTAATTTACATTGACTCCAAAATAATTTTGGTAGAGTCAACAAATATATTGAAAACTTATTGTTATAATTTATTGTCACCGAATACTGAGAATTCACGTGCTGACTGTAAATCTTGAAGTCAAAGTGAAATGATAAAATATTCACTATAAAGTGTTTTGGAGTTAAAGTGGAAAGTTTTTTGGAGTTTAGTAACATAACCCCATCCAACACCTAAAGCGATGTTGGGCTCACCACCTATAACGCTGAGCACATGTGCAGTTGCAATTTAGTGTAACGTGGACTATGACAGTGGAACATAAGCGGTCCTCAACCCCTCAGCCCCCAAGCGGTCGCATGAGACCGCACCTACAAAAACACACTTGGCTTTGTACCGTGTTTTCATAGACTTACAGACTACTTTAGTATGAACAAGTTTGATTATTTCGGTTCTGTGGTATATTTTATGCATCGTGATCGCAAAATGTCGCATAGTCTATGCTCGATTCTGTCAAATTTTACGTTGACAGTTGCGCCAATTTTTGTTTCAGCTTCCACGAGTGAGTGGTTAACTATAGTCTCTGACTAAACCTTTGGGGATCATAATAGCCGTGAATTTATCTATGTAGAGTATGCCAGTCGGATTAGTGAGGCTTCCTATTCGAGGCACTTATAGGAGCGGCTCATTTCTCCCGTTTGTATGTTTGTCTGTCGCAACGGCCGGGATCGTGCGCCGCCGTCGCTCAAACTAACATATCGATTAGTTACTATATTGTGTGGGTCAAGTTAGGAGCGGGTGGACGGACGTAGTGAAAGTGGGGCTGCACATTAAATTGCGTCTTGTAATGAAACCATTAAAATAAAACAATGTATAAATAATAACCCCTTTTTTATATTATATGGGAGAAAAAAAGTACTTTCCTACTTTCACTTTTATTTGCAATTTAATGTAACATCAAACTATACCTAATTATACATAGCCAGATAGCTTATTTAATAATGATTCCAGTGATATACGTTTTTTATATAGTCTCCATAGCAACCATTGCAAGGAAATCGTCATTTTAATGAGTAACCGGAAATGGACCGGTAGTACTAAGGAAGTATTGACATACGCTCACATAAATTTTCAAAATGGCCGTAGCACTTATGGAGATATAGTATGTGACAGTTTTCTTTTTGATGGAATTATAAATAGCTATCCTAATTTTTTATGTTTTTTGCGTTAACATATCGCTCAAACATACTTTAACACCTTAAATGCCACGTAGGCCACGGGTGACCTTAAATAGTATGTATGTATGTAATAGGAAGTAATTTCTTAACTTTTCAATATAAATAACTAGCTTTTCCTAGTGGCTTTTCTCGCGGTAATTTTAAATACATAGGTTCGAAGAGGATAGGTTATCGCTTTCAGGGCCATCTATCTCTATTCCAAAATTGATCAAAAACAGTTTAGCGGCTTAAACGTGAAAATGTGAGAAACAAGCTAACATACACACTCACTTACGCTTTTTTAATAATTATTACGAGTAGTTACTACGATGTTTTTTGTTTTATTTCATAACTTTTAATATTATTAAAAGATCCTTTCTTTCTTTCTTTCACAACTCCGCTACCGCGTACGCCTCACGCCACACGCCAGAGATTCTACGTAATTTGACGGCGCACGAATATCGGCTCATATTATATCCATCCCGCGTAATGATAGCACCGCGGCCATTACAAAATTAACATTTTTGCAATTTTAATTTGGGAGCGGCAAGCGTGATCTACGCGGTTGCTCGTTACGTCTCAGCTTGTAAGGTGTGCGTGACTTGAATGGGTCCATTCAGTTTTATTGGTTTGCCAATTGATTGGCTTTAATGTTACCGCCCGTTCCGGATGCGATCGTTAATGTGAAGGTACTTTTGGAATAGTGAACTTTCAGATTGGTGGGTAATTTGACACAGGGACATCAAGTGTATGGTCTCGGTGTGAACATACTAATGCCAAGAAAATATTTAAGTCCTATTATCTCATTTAATTGACACTGGCTAATTTTACATACAGACAGATTCACGGGTTAGTCAGGGACTAGGCAATGAGGACCGCAGAAGTAATCCCCTGCTATAGTCCACAGCACACCAAATTAAAACTGCACATGTGCTCAGCATGATACGTGGTGAGAACATCGCCGCCCTCTGCTATAGTATGTATCAGTATTTAGTCCGTTAGTCGCCTTTTACTACACCCAAGGGAAGAGAGAGGTTTATAGTATTCTTTAAGTGATTCGCCAACCCACACAGCTATAGAATAAACCATCTTTATTTGCGAAATGTAGGTCAATATTATAATTAAGGTGTCCTTGATAATAATATAGTGAAATTTAATAAACAGCTCTATAATCCTACTAATATTATAAACGCGAAAGTTTGTAAGTATGGATGGATGTTTGTTACTCTTTCACGTAAAAACTACTGAATGAATTTGAATGAAATTCGGCATACAGATAGTTTATAACCTGGATTAACACATAGGACACTTTTATCCCGATATTCCCACGGGATCTGGAACGACGCGGGTAAAACCGCGAGCGGCCGCTAGTACTACTAATATTATAAACGCGAAAGTTTGTAAGTATGATGTTTGTTGTTTGTTACTCTTTCACGTAAAAACTACTGAATGGATTTGGATGAAATTCGGTACACAGATAGTTTATAACCTGGATTAACATATAGGATACTTTTATCCCGATATTCCCACGGGAACGTGAACACGGGTGAATCCGCGATCAGCCGCTAGTTAAGAAATATGACATGATTGTAGAAAATAAAGTGCGGTTTCTGCCTACCCCTCTTGAAAGCAGGCGTGATTTATGCTTTAAGTATGTATAATTATGTAGGACATATATGTAAATATATAAACATCTACATAATATATTATAGTCACTATATGAGTAATTGCGATGAAGACATAAAACGCACATTCTGATGGAAGGATCCCGTAAAAGGGATAATTTACGTATAGTTATATGTATTTGCAACAATACGGTTTTAGTGTTGCGATGGGGTCGATGAAATTTTCGAGCTTTTATTTCGTACGTCAATTGAAAAGAAGGTTTGATTTCAATGATGGATACTTTGATACCTTCGCTTAGCTGTGGGAGAGGAAAAAGGCTGCACTTTTTGTTTTATAAAACTGATATCTGGTTGCAATTTTCTTCTTTTGGGCTTAGTGGCTTGTTCGGTTGACCTTAAAAGTTGCTTGTCATTTTAGTACCATGCCATACTACCTACCTGACTTTATATATAATGAGCACATGGCACTAAAGTATAAACAGTAATTTTAACAATTTTCGTATGTACCACTAGCACAGTCATAATTATGTGCATTATATATATACTACCTAACCTTGTTAAGCCAGCATGGGCTGAGGCCGGCTATTACTTCACCTACCAGATCAGGTGCATGCTTGGACCACATCTTTGTCAACTTCACCACCGCGGCTATGGGTTTGGTTTGTGAGAGTGACTTAACCGATCACTATCCTGCGATCCTTGGTTTAACTATCACAAAAAAAAGAGACAAACCAAGCAGATTCAAGACCGTTATTGACTACGAAGGTGTTGTGTCAGCGCTGACTTTGCAGGACTGGACCCTGGTCACAGACAAGAACAGCGTGGATGAGGCCGCGTTAAAATCCTTACAGAAATCCTTACTACCGCAGTAAATAATAATTCCAAGAGCATCCGCATCAGCAGATCTAAGTACACCATGTGTCACTGGATCACGCCGGGGATATTACGTTGCATCCGCCATCGCGACCGTCTCCATTCTTTGGCTAAACGCTTTCCAAAGGATTCCATACTTCAAACTTCTTACAAACGATACAGAAATTTCTGCAACGATATTCTGAGAAAAGTGAAGGTTCTGAGTGATGCCGACGACCTTGAATTAGCCAAGAAGCATCCTAAAAAACTCTGGAACACAATCAAATCAATTTGCCACTTTAAGCAAAAGAATAAAGGTTCAAGTGAAGGGCTGCTGAACAGAAATGACCCCAAAACCTCATTGAACGCGTGCAACGAATACTTTTCATCTGTAGGAAGAAATTTGGCTGGATACATTCTCAAAAAGATTGACGAAACAGAAGAAAGTTTAGCCCAAAAAGTTAACACAACTAACAGTCCGGCAAGTTCGTTTTATCTTTCACCTACAGACCACATTGAAGTGAATGACCTAATCATGCAGCTGAAGAATGATGGCTCCCCGGGACTAGATGGTTTCACAAACTGCCTAATAAAGGCTATCAGAAAGGAAATAGTAATTCCTCTATCATACGTCTTCAATTTGAGCCTGTCCTCGGGTAAGTTCCCGTTGTCATGGAAGACAGCTTCCATTACCCCAATACACAAAAATGGAGCATCCGATGTTCCTAATAATTTCAGACCAATTTCATTGCTAAGCGTGCTCTCGAAACTGCTTGAGAAGCTAGTCAACAAACGCTTGGTTAATTTTCTCGAGTCGCAGCAACTATTGTCGGAGAGGCAATTTGGTTTCAGGCGAAAAAAGTCGACTGAGGATGCAATAACTTTACTCACAAATCTCACATCTTCATTGCTCGATAACGGGCACAAATGCATTGCGGTCTTTCTGGACCTCGCCAAGGCCTTTGACACGGTCTCGGGCCCAATACTTCTGAGAAAGTTGGAGGTAATGGGTATACGTGGCGTGGCACTGGACTGGTTTAGGAGCTACCTTTCAGATAGACGACAACTGACGCGGATAGATGGGCTGGTGAGCGATGGCCTTCCAATTCACTTCGGAGTGCCCCAAGGCAGTATCCTCGGTCCTACCCTATTCCTAACTTACTTGAATGACATCCATAACCTAAAAATACCCTCAGCAGAACTCATATGTTATGCGGACGATACGGTGGTTCTTTTTAGGGGTTGTGACTGGGACGAAGTCAAATCTGCAACGGAAAAGGGCATGCAAAGTATCTCACACTGGCTCGAGCGAAACCTTCTTACTCTGAATACCGACAAAACAAAATATGTTTGTTTCCATAAAACTGCGGCGTCTGGTCCTCGGAAGGATTTGGGAGTACGATTGCACTCTTGCTCCTCGGTAGATGTTCCCGTTGCAAATGTGACGACCTGCAAATGTGACGTGCTGGAGCGAGCGCCGAAAGTCAGATATCTGGGGCTGATTCTGGACGAAAAACTTACTTTTCAGCTGCATATTACGAGTGTGGCGAACAAAGTTCGCAAACTTATAGGCGTAATGCGATTATTAAGAAATTCTGCCAGCCTGAGTACCTTGAAGACTGTTTACTACGCGGTTTGTCAGTCAGTCGTCACGTATTGCATAGGGATTTGGGGCGGCGCGGCGAAGACCTTTATGATCGAACTCGAAAGGGTACAACGCGCAATTCTGAAGGTTATGCTGAGAAAGCCGTTTAGGTACCCAACAAACGAATTATACAATGAGACTAAAGTGCTTCGTGTGAGACAGCTTTTCATTTTAAGGGCCTGCCTCTCCGCCCACAAATCGTCCGTCAACTCCTCCGACTACAAAACACTAATTGGTAGACGCGTATATAGACTCCCTGCGCCTACGGTCAAGACCAGTTTTGCCAAGAGATTTTCCCGGTACTGCCACCCGGCGACTTATAACGCTGTAGCATCCCGCTGCAACTTAAGGAACTGCTCTATGAGAGAAGTCAAAGCTGAAGTGGTTACATTATTATCCACATATGACTATGACATAACTGAGTCACTAATGTCTGTATCTTAACACAACTAACCCGCTCGCTTACAGACATAGCAATACTTACACTTACACTACACAAGCAACACATTACACAATCACACATAAGTATAACACTTTTTATACCTCCTCAATGACTCATCACTGCCACACATAAAACAAGCAATGTAACTGTTTCTGGTTTCCCAAGGGTCAGGCCTAGCCTAGTTTGGGAACCCCTGGTAATTAGGCGATAAGAACTTTTATTCATGTTTTATAATATTGTATTTTTTTTTGTAAATGTTCTGTTTTTTAATAAATTTATTCTTATTCTTCTTATTCTTCTTCTTATATCTTTATTATTGAAGTTTTGCATTCATATTTCTAGTAAACATTTTATCCTATGTGCATTATTATTACGTGGTGTGAAGTGGACTGGTTTTGCGGTCCTCACTGCCTGTACTGCTAACTTTTTGAGGTTGTAGCCGTGTGTGGCAAGATTAAGTAGCAATACAGCTGCCCGGATTAGACAGCATGTTTTCGATTTTTTTTTCAACACATTACCTTAGAGTTTATTTGAGCGTTTAAAAAAAAGTAGGTATTAGAAGAATGTAATAAAATTAAAACGTGGTCGATGCGCGTAAGCTCAGCACTATGAAGTCGCGCACGACCGCGGCGCAGTCACCTGCCGCGCGTCACGGCGCATCGCTTTGGTTTGCGACACTGCGCCTGCGCACACCATTACACTTTGGGGCGCACGTCGGATATCGTCATTAATTTGTTATTTGTAGCGAACAGCCTGTATACTGTCCCACTCTATTTCTTGGTCCCACTGCAGCGCAAAGCCTCCATCATTGGAACCAAGTCATCGCTACAATAGATGGGTATTGACTTTATCACCACGCTTCCCTAATGCTTGCCTTATTGAACCCAGTTCTCCTTCCTCGGATATCGAGCGAGCCCTTGACCACTCGGCCACCAAAGCGTTAATAAGTAAAAGTACGAAATTATTCAAAAATAGTTCAAGTTCAACGGTGCGCTTAGATATTTTTTATATATAAGTTCTTTTTAGGTATTCAGTTTTTAATTATTTTTATGAAAAAACGGGATTTTTACCATGTTTGAGTTGTTGGTTTTGAGTCCTCGATATTTCGGCGCAGTTTCATGCTCCGTGATCATGGTGCTGAACTCAAACATGGCGAAATCCCGTTTTTCCATAAAAATAATTGAAGTGACCATAAAAGTTTAAAATGTTATTTTAAATTTTTAGTTTTTAATCCATTATTATTGTTGTTTTGTTTTTATGTAAATAAAAATAATTGTATAACTATATAATCGGAAGTTTTAAATTATTTATTCAATTAAACTACAATAATTAGAGCACATAAAAATGTCGCTATGCCATCGGCTCGTAAGTCCTAACTATGAGGCAGGAGCCTTTTACTGAGAAGAACCGACAACAAACTCAGCAAGGGCACTTCTTTTCTCCCTTTCGTTTACAGCGTCAACACAAATTGGAAAATGCCTTCCCTATCATAGAAGGTCATTATCCGTTACAACATAAAAAACATTTAATACGATTACGAGACAACACAACACATACAAAAGAAATCTAATTTGAACGAGATCTAGTAAGTAGTTTTTTTTAATACGTTATAAATTAATTAATTAAAAAAATACACTATTATTAAAACATCGATCAAAGTTACAACGAACTACAAGAACTTTTATATGATGTTACTAGTTGCTACGGAACCCTTCATGGGCGGTCCGACTCGCACTAGGCCGGTTTTTTTATTTGTTTACAAAACGAGATTTACAATTTTGACTTACACAGGTACTTATAGGAAAATGACATACATTTTAGTAAATCCTTCTTGATGTAAACACGACATGCATAAATAAAAATAAAATAACAAGAGGTATTCACAATAATAATTATATCTGACAAAACCTTAGATTAAAACACTTTTTGTTTTAATCTAAGGACAAAACTAAGGATAAAATATAAAGAAAAAATGAGTTTAAAACTGTATACTTAGGTATAAGACAAAATAAGTTAGCAAGACAAATATTTTTTATAATTACTTAAGATTACCTATGTTTTAATGAGGCGGTAGAACCAGAAACTATATCTTCTAATTGTGATATATTATCTCTCCAGACAGATGAGTAAAGATCGCCACTGATTCCATGTAGGGTTCCATTGTTGGCAGACTGGGGCAGAGACTAGTAAAACCGTAGGGGGAAGGCCTTTGCCAAGAAGTGGGACACAATAAAGACTACAAAATACCCCTCGGGGATAATCGTCGTGATGTATGTCTGTACATGGGACGATTGAGTCATACATAACCCACCACGCTGGCCCGGTGCTGCTTGGTCTTAACACCGTTCAAAGTAGTGACTTACATTAGAGTATAAATTGTAGCCTTAAGGTTTTTTTGATTTATTAACGTTAAAATAAATAGGCGTGCCGTGTTTTTGTCGGCTTGCCAACATAAAAAATGGACTATATAATACGGTTCAATGTATTAATCATAACTTGGGCCTCGGGGCATTGAGCAATTGCAGACATCGGTGTTACATATGGTTAGGTCGTGATCCGCATGCGAACCCGCGGGCTGCAACTAGTGTTGTAGTTGAGACTTTTAGCCTTAGTTAAGAGACTCGGCTCGATTGTGAACTTTCTCGAGTATTAGTCAAATGAGTCATGAAGTTGTTTTTGTAAGTCATTTGAGTCTTTTGAGACTTTTACTTTTGATAGGTTGACGTTTTTTTAATCTTTTATTTTCTACTACTTATTTAAAACTCCAGTTAAAGAGTCCTTTACTTATTAAGTTCGTTTTAAAGGATTCAATCTCGAGTTCTTTTTTCAGACTCGGTCTATAAATAGAAAAGTTTCAAAGGTCGAAATGACTTTGAGCTCTAACATATAAATATTTTTTACTTGAACTCAAAATCTTATTTTTAAAGGACAATAGACCCAAGTCTTTTAATTCAAAGCTAAAATCAACTTAATGAAGCTCTTAAATACATATTTTTACTTAGTTAAAAGGAATGTGGTTTTAATTAGGACTGGTCAACGCAGCCGCCCGGATTACGGAGGACGTAGGTAGGTTCGATTCCCATTTAGAGATAGTAATTTTTTGCAACGGTTCGTTATCTTCGATTTTATTTGAGCGTAACTTACGCAAAATATCAATTATATTACGAATTATTAAATGTGCTAGTATTTTTTGAAGTCTTAAGACTTTTCTGAGGACTTAAGACCCAAGTCTTTTACAACTCTATGAGCAACAAGTTTGCTCTTGATGGCTACTCATCGGCGATTGTAACACCGATTATCTGGATTAATTTGTAGCTGGGTGTCGAAGGAGCGACGGCCGGTCATTATGTGGTTGTGTGGGAGATTGTTCAATTCGCTGCGATGTTAAACGCTTTGAGATTCAGACTATGTTTGTTTTGATGATGACACCTTGATGGACGGAATGAATCCTAATAATTATTATAAAGTAACGGAACGCCGCCGACTACGTCCGCGTGGGCCCCGTGCCCCGAGACCAATTTCCAAAAAAAACAACAAAAATAATTAGCCAAACTGGTGCAGCCGTTCTGCAGTGAGGCGCGTACAAACATTATGTGTTTTCTATGTATAATAAGTATGTATTTAAGTATTTTAAGTATGTTTATCCGTTGTCTAGTAACCATTTAACGAGTTTCATAACGAAGCTTCTCTTGGTCTAGATAATTGGTGTGAGTGTAGGAAAGTTTATTTATTTATTATTTATTTATTAGTGGCAATTGATTCTTATTTATAGATGTGAAAGTGAGTTCGTTTGTTTGTTGTTGTTTCACGCTGAAACTGCTGGGCGTTTGTTGAATTTTGGTAATACAGATAAGTGGGGCCCTAAGGAGTAATAAATGCAACATTTTCCAAAAAAATAGAAAAAAAAAATATTGCATATTGCAACCAATTTTCTGGAAATGGAAATATTCAATTTGTATACACTTAAGTACATTATGCAGTCGCTATTTGGTGAAAAGTGGACTATGTGAAAAGTGACTATGGTACAGGACTGCTTTTGTTGTCCTCGTTGCCTAGTCTCTGACCAACCCTTCGGGGATAATTTTATGTATGTATGTCAATTGCATTGAGTTACTGATTATTAATTTCGCCCGTTACTGTACACACACTGGCACTACCCAATGTATTTTATATAACATTTATATTTAAATGTTTACAGTAACCCTCCCGCGACTTCGTCGTATTCCGTGACAAATTTTGTCTTGATCATATACAAAACAAAAAATGGCTCTTGAAGTGTGTTGTTGGGGCTGGGATTTGGAAACCTGTATGATGGGATCCCGGGATTCAGGCAGGTGGAAGAGATGTCTTCAATATAGACAAGAATAAAAAAGATATGCGTACAACGGTGGATTTTCTAGCGGAAAAATATGAAGTGTTGAGAACACATTATGATAACCTAGAGATGGAACTAAAAGGAAATGTCAATTATATCAGGGAACTTGAACATAAGCTTGAACATTTTGAGAATAATTCTCGATCTACTTGCCTGGAGATTAGAAAAATTCCCTCGTTGCCCGCTGAATCGAAATCTTCCCTCTTGGACACCGTTACGCAGGTCGGAAACATTATTAATGCCCCTCTTCATGTTCAGCAGGTTAGAGATATTTTTCGAATCAAAACGAAGGACCCAACAAACAGACCTATTATAGTAGATTTTACAAGTGTTCTACAAAAAGAAAAGACCTTATTTATGTACCGCAAATTTAATCAACAGTCTTCAAAACTTACTACAGAACATATAAAGTTATGTGGGCCCGCTAAACCTATTTTTATCGCAGAGAACCTTTCAACAAAGAAGAAACGGCTTTTTTATCTAGCAAGAGAATATGCAAAAGAAAATAACTTTAGGTTTTGTTGGGTTAAAAATGGACAGATTTTTCTCCGCAAAGCGGAGAATGGAACATTAATTAAAATAACGAACGAAGCAGACTTTGATAGTATAATAGTGAAATGACTAGCTATTCTCCCAATTATTTTCAAATTAATTGCTTTATTGTTTTCTTTTTATTTTCTTTTATATTATGTTTCTATTTTTTTATTTTCCCTCTTGTTCGAGATTTTGTTCAACTTATGTCTTTTAAATTTAAATTCAAACACAAAACATTTACATAACAACTTACACTTTACATTTACTCCCATGTACACACCCTACTACTCACTATATAATATGACTTCTGTGCCTCGATATGCTAGTCTTCTTTTTGATAAAATGACCCGTTTATGTTTATCTACATTCACTGTTTTCCCAGGAACTAATACTATAAGCATCAAAAATATTGTCCCCGTGTACTTGCCTAAAACCTCAAATGGATAATCAAGAATTTGTAAATGATGACATAGATCAATTCTCTGTATCGGATTCATACATTTGTTGAGGAAAGCGGCTGTTACATTAAAAACAATGAGAATCTTATAATTTTTCACGTTAACATTCGTAGTCTTAATTGTAATTTTGATGATTTGCTTGTTTTGATCAATAGAATTAAATACAAACTAGATGTCATTGTCCTTACTGAATGCTGGTTAAGTAAATGCCCTATCATCCCATTTCTTTCTGGATTTCATTCTTATGAATCAACTTATCAGAATCAGAACGAAGGTGTAGTAACATATGTAAGAACCGAATTGACTTGTACCGCTATTGTTCCGGAGTTTTCGGAAGCAAACTGCATAATTCTTAAATTTACTGATAAAGTTGCTATCGTCGCATTATATCGATCTCCTTCGTTTATAAATATAAACCCTTTTCTAAACTGTCTTGATGCTACACTCACTACTCTACAAACTTTTAGCACGCTTATAATCATTGGTGATTTAAACATCAACTTGATTCCGAACAGTTGTGACCCTTTTGCTGACGAATATTTAAATTTGACTGCTTTTCATGCTTTACTTCCTGCACATTTATACCCTACAAGAGGAAATAGTTGCCTTGATCATGTTATCCTTAGGTCTCCAAACCATGCTACCACTGTAGTGTTGGATTCTGTAATAACTGATCATGCTCCAATTTTGCTAGCTTGTCCAACAAAAATTGACTCAAAAACCTTTAATCGCACGGTACTAAAAATTGATATACCTGCCATCGTAGATACTCTTGCTTCTACTGATTTTTCTCTTATTCTTACATCTGTTGATTCTGAATATGCCTCTAAAAGTTTAGTTAATATAATTTCAGCTGCTGTCAAACAACATACTTTAGAAGTTATTGTTCCTAGTAGAAAGAGGATTATTAAGAAATGGATTACACCAGGTCTGTTAAGGTGTATACGCAATAGAGATAAACTGTATCGTAAACATAAAAATAATCCTGATAATCAAATAATCAATTTAACTTTTACTCGATATCGTACTTTTTGCAACAACTTATTGAAAAAGGTAAAACAGGATTTTAATAAAAAAGAAATTGAGCAGGCTGGTAACAACCCTAAAGAAACATGGAAGCTTATTAAACAATTTGCTAGCCTTAATAAAAAACAATCTTCTTCGTCTGAGCTTTTAAAGCTGTCTTTTGATCCCATCATAGCTGTTGACAAAGTTAACTCCTATTTTTCAAATGTAGGTGCAAATCTAGCAGCAAACCTAATTAATTGTAATAAAACACGAATAAATAATACTTCGCCTACTTATCTGTTAACTCAACAACCAATAATTTCATCCACATCTCATTCGATGGCTTTATTCGCTGTAGACGATGAAGAAATCGAAAGCACTATTCTTGGACTTAAAGACAGGTGTGCAGTTGGCTGGGATGGCATACCTACAACAGTCATTAAAGCAGCCAGCTACATTCTCATTCCTAAATTTAATTACGTATTTAATCTTTGTCTCTCATCAGGTATTTTCCCCGCTGTTTTTAAAAGAGCTATTGTGCATCCCATTTATAAAACTGGAGATAAAGAATATGTTTCAAACTACAGGCCTATTTCCGTACTTACTGTTATTTCAAAGTTATTTGAGAAAATCTTAAATAAAAGAATTCTTAAATATATAAATAAATACAATATTCTTTCGGACAATCAATTTGGTTTCAGATCCAAAAGATCTACCGAAGATGCTGTTTTAGAAGTTACAGAAACTGTTGTCAAAAATTTTGATAAAAAACTAAAAACAGTCGGCATCTTTTTAGATCTTGCTAAGGCGTTTGACACTGTCTCAGCTCCAATCTTGCTCAAAAAATTAGAATTAATAGAAATCAGAGGAGTTGCATATGACATGTTATCAAGTTATATGAGCAATCGCTCGCAGTCCGTTAAGATAGATCAGTTTGTAGGTGGAGAGGAGTCACTAGACTTTGGTGTACCACAAGGTAGTGTTCTTGGACCTACCTTGTTTTTAATCTATATAAATGACCTGTGCAAACTGAACATTCCAAACTGTAAAATAATAACGTATGCTGATGATACAGTTCTACTAGTTCATGGTTATAGTTGGAGTGAAGTACAAGTTCTTGCTGAAAATGCGTTAAGATCTGTTATGGGCTGGCTTCAATCCAATCTCCTTACTCTTAACGTTGCCAAAACAAAATTTCTTCCTTTTGCTACAAACAGTATCTCCCAACCTCCCCCTTCATTTGTTATCTGTGCGCATACATGTCTAAAAGATTACTCCCTTGTTTCTTGCAGTTGTGACCAAATTGATAGGACTACTTGTCTTAAGTACCTTGGTATTTTAGTTGACAGTGAGATGTCCTGGAGACCTCATATCGAATCCTCTGTTCCCAGAATTAGAAAACTAATGTTTGTTTTTAAAAAATTAAGAAACATTCTTGATTTCCGGTGTCTTAAAACTGTCTACTATGCTCTAGCTCAATCCGTACTTTCGTATTGCATTACTTCTTGGGGCAGCTCCGGCAAAACACGTTTGTTGAGACTGGAGCGAGCCCAAAGAGCTGTCATTAAAGTCTTAACTAAAAAACCCCGTCTTTACCCTACCACTTCCCTGTATTCACTGTTTCAAGTCCCAACGGTGAGGCAATTGTTTATTCTTCACACTATCTTACGTAAGCACTCCAATATCCCCTACGACCTTTTAACAGCAAACTCTAAGCGCAGAAATGACAACATCTGCGAAATACAATTCCGTCGTACCACTGTTGCCAGTCGCCACTTTTATTTTATAAGCTCTGCATTATACAACAAAATAAATAAAGTTATCAGTATTTATCCTCTAACGCTAAAGCAATGTAAGAAAAGAATCCTCATTTGGCTTTCTACTCTCTCTTACGAGGACACAGAAGGACTTATGAAGTCCGTCGAATAAACTTGAAATAAAACACACACACACACACTCATACACACACACACACACACACACGCGCACACACACACACGCACACACACACACACACACACACAAACTTTTATTGTACCTAGTTATGTTTAAAAGGTTAATAATTGTAAACTGTATGTATAAATACTGCCCTACCTCTGATACTCTTTGGGGGCGGGCGTTGTTATCTGCTACACAGTTTTTAAGCTTAAGCGGATAGCATCGTTTAAAAATGTTATATTTGAAACCATTTATCGTTCAATAAACAAATTTTATTATTATTTATTATTATTACCGCGTTGCCTAAGGTGTAATAAATTCACACCGATTCTGATACAGCTGAAATAAATGACTGTATAATCGCCATTTCATCATTGCACCTAAACTGTGAGGTGGGCGTAGGGTTGTCAGGTGTACGACTTTAGCCGTACAGGCTTCTGATATATTCTTTAATGCACTAAAAATACATACAGAAAACAATGTACAGACAATGGTGACCAAAGGTGGACTTATTATTTTTTATTTTTTTTACGGGTAACGGGTAAGCGCTTGGCCTTCATCTCACCTGATGGTAAGTGACGATAAGGCCGAAGGTGGAGGCGCGCTTCACCCGGAATCCTCAACCACTGAGGAATCGGCTATCTTATCTCAAACTGTCGGAACACAACAATGCTATAAACATTGTTGTTATGGCGACCGACTTAGATAAGATGGTGGTAGTTTGGCTAGCCAGGCGGACTTAACAGCCCTACCACCAACCAAACCGAGCACACAAAGATGTACCCCCCGCTGGGAATCGAACCCGGGACCTCTGGGTCTGAAACCGGTGGCATGGCCACTAGACCACGGAGGCGGTAAAAATCTCTGAAAGAGATCTTTTCCAGCCAACCTAATGGAATGGGAGCTTAATATTGTGTGAATGAAAGCCACAAAAGTGCAAAATACTTAATTTCTACAATTAAATTTCTATTAAATTTTCGAGATGTTTAGTACAGTCTTGTCCGGCCAAAAGATGCAAGTCCTACCTGCCCGGCTTTTGTTAGACTTTTCGTCAACCGCGGAAAAAGATGCATAACAGAAGCGTTTTAGAACAATTAAATTTCAATTGTGCCCGGTTTTGTGGCAGGCAACTTGTTAAAAAGTACTATTTTTAGGGTTATGTACCACAAAAGGAATAACCTTATAACCCCTTTAACCCTCCGTCTGTCCATCTCTCTGTCAATACTATTTTTCTCGGGAAAGCGTGGAAGATCAAATAAAAATTAACATCTAATGTCTGCGGTCAAAGGACCGCAGACATCGTTTTTTTCAGCTTCAAAGGCAAAAGCTGATAAAAAAATCAAAAAAATTCGCGGTTCGACTTACACTTGACCGGCTTTTTTACTTTGGTAATCTAACATAACATACTTTATGGAAAAATGTCCGGCTAAATATGAATGCTGCTTACGGCTTTTCTAGTTTCGGGCGTGCCAACCCTAGGCGGGCGGGCAATTTGATAGCGTAATGCTATCGTTAACAATTGCAGCGTTTAGGGATTAATACAGCCTACGTGAACATCATTACCTCACATACGTTACTGGGGTAATGTCTTAATTCCGATGACAGAATATCTAATTCTAAATAATAGTAAATTCTGTTAATAACAAAAGTACCTACTGATCTAATATTATAAATGATAACTCAAATGACAGGAAAATGATAATGTTGCGAAAAATAAAAACTTTTGTGAATTTAATGGGGAGCAATATGTGTGGCTACTTATGTAGCTTTATATGTAACATTCACTTTAAGAGACCTATTACATCTCGAATGTGATTTTTGCGTAAAATGCCCATTTTCGCATTTTGTAGTAATTTTGCAGTTGTATTTATCATTTTTATCGAAATAGGATAATAAATTCATTATAAAATCTTCCTCATGAAGTAACAATTACTCTGGTATAAATTTTGCTCAATAATATTATCGTAGATAGGAGATATTCACAGTTAACTTATAGCGATTTTCGAAGTTTTTTGGTTTAGAATAAGATTTTTTCCTATATAAAATCAATGATATATTCGACTACATAAGAGATAACATTAATTTTTTTTATTTCACTTGTTTAGAAGAACAGTAGTTCAATCGATGAGCTGAGATGTGCCTTCGCGCACTTTATGAAAATCTTTCTCTGCAATTTTGGGTTTAATTAAAAAGTTAAGCAAAATTTACAAAAAGCGCGGCCGCTACGCACTATTCCAATAGCTATTCTACACTATGCAATAAGTCATAATTGTTGATGTATTTTTGTTTCTGAGATCCATAACGTCAAAATTGGACGTTTTACGCAAAAATCACAGTCGAGATGTAATGGCCTCTTAATAACATTAACACGGTTGCCTAAGACAGGTATGCGCTACGTAAACACCAAAAAAAAGCTCCCAACAAATTGAGAACCTCCTCCATTTTTTTTAAGTCATGGTAAAATCTATGGGCGATAACCTTAATAATAACGTCCTATAAATATCTGTGGTCGTCTTTTCTTATGTTTCAATGCGAGTTGGTGGCATTTATCATACATTACTTCACGACTATTATCCCCAAAGGGTTAGTCAGAGACTAGACAATGAGGACTGCAGAAGTAGTCCACTGCCATAGTCCACGTTTCACCAAATTACAACTGCACATGTGTTCAGCGTGATAGGTGTTGAGACCATCGCCGCTCTATGCTGTTGGATGTGTGCAGTCTTTAGTCGTCTTTTACGACACTCAAGGGAAGATACGGGTTGGTGCAATGATGTTACAATAAAAAGAGGTAGATGCTCTACATGTGCCAAAAACTAGCAACAGAAAACTATGCTAATTGGCTTACCTTAGCGTAGTCTCAGGAAAGCGTTGACAGCGGTGTGTGGTTGACAGTGTCAGTTTGCGTATATTCGATTCCGTAAATTAGTTGAAAAATGCCGTCCTGTGTAATAGGACACTGTAGAAAGAACTCAATTAAGACTAATAAAATTCATGGGAAGTTAACATCGTAACGCTTTGGTCCAATTATTGACATCACATTCGTAATGACAAAACCTATCTACCTCTTTTTATTCTAATATTATTTGTTGGTGTTTTATTTTCGTTTTATTTTCGTGACCACATTTCATTTCATACCACACCGCATAGCTATTCTTACTTTTCCGCACAATTTTCACACCTCGTATAAAGGACCCCATGATATTTCTAATATTTGATTATTTGCGTTAAAACCGCTCAAATAAACAAAGATACACCTGAGGTACACATTTTTTTTAAGGTTTCGTTATTTTTGACCCCATAATATGATATGTTTTCATCATTGAGGTACAATATCAATGGTTTTCATGTTTCGCATTCAGATTAGGTCTACCATCAATCCCAGGTAATTCTAAATGGTTTGTCTGAACTGTACCGAATTGTAAATTATGGTCAGGTCGTAAGGCCATGACTATGACCGAGTTGCAACGCTATGAGAGATTGTAATGATAAGCCTGTTAAATGCTTTATATGACAGATTGAAACAAGACCACTACTTAATATAGTTATATAATAATAATAATAACTCTTTATTTTCAGACATACATCCGTAGTGTGTTGGTACCTAGGTAATACAAAATAGAATAAAAACTTATATGTTATGTTAGTGAAATTTAATGTACCTAATACTAAGCTTTTTGAGTATAGTTGATCCATAGGGTGCAAGTGTATAATGATTGGCAGTATGCCTTAAACAAGGTAATCTTAACATTTTTAGTACACTTAGCAAACCTACGAATCAACATATTACTCCTCACTGCCAGCGCCCTACGTGCCGTCTCTTTATCTAAGTCATCGCTCATGACATCATGGTTACCCTTTGTAACACTTAAATAAACTTTAAGATATTAAAACGTTGAAAAAAGTTGCCTACTTCAGGCGGGAATCGAACCTATGTCCTCCGCAATCCGGGCGGCTGCGTTGACCACTCCCCTGCCGAGGTATTGGTTGGACCTGACGAGATTCTTCAACGCTTTTCGACTTACGTTTTTATAGCAACAGCGTCTCATCCATGGAACATAAAACTTCTATTTTCTGTTCTGTGGTCTTATCTAACCTCTTTGAATTTACTGCCTCTGATATATCAGACCTCTTTCTTCTGTTCTGTGGTCTCCTCTAACCTCTTTGAATTTACTGCCTCTGATACTCAGAACAATAGGATTTAGTTATTGTTCTGAGCTCTGGATACTTATTATACATCTGTGCTATGATATCATAATTTACATAGAATAATAATAGTTTCCTTAACTTGAGCATTATTAACGCGAAGAATAACAAATATTAAGAATCCTTATAATGTTAGAATACTACTACCCCCTCTTCCCTTAGGTGTTGTAAAAGGCGACTAACAGACTAAAGACTGCACATACATCCAACAGCATAGAGCCGCGATGGGCTCCCCACCTGTCACGATGAGCAGATGTGCAGTCGCTATTTGCTAAAAAGTGGACTAGGGCAGAGGACTGCTTTTGCGGTCCTCATTGCCTAGTCTCTGACTAACCCTTCGGGGATAATAATCGAGATATGTATCATCATCATCAGCCTATAAACGTCCCACTGCTGGGCACAGGCCTCTCACGAGTAGCACGTGGGGATATTGGGCCATAACCCACCACGCTGGCCCAATGCGGGTTGGTGGGTTTTAACGACTGCCATCTTACGACAACCACCGGGACCAACGGCTTAACGTGCCTTCCGAAGCACGGAGGAAGCTGCTTAGCGGGCAAGATCGCAAGCCGAACGCGCTAGCCGCTGCGCCATCGAGCTCCTCCGACATATGTATGTATCCGAGATATGTATGGATGTATGTAATGTTTATTCTTGTGTAGTTTTGCATCTTCTACGATCGTAACCCACGTCCTTTGCGTCATCTACTCTCATAAAATACTTCTTTACACGTGCTCGTTGGTTTAGGGTATAATTTTAATTTCATTTATATTTACCTATATTTATCTATTTTAGTAAAATGTAAGGATTACGGTTGTATGGCCTGCCAGTGAAGATATATGGCCGTCTTAATTGAGTTCAGTAATTGCAGTTTAGTTTTAAAGTCATCAATCACCACTCAGTGTGCGAATGTGTTTAGCAAAATTAAGGATTTAATTGCTAATTTTAAGTAAATTTATTTATTCATTTATTAGGTTTGCCAACATTTTCACACCTTAACCTACTTCAAAACTTGTCGGCCTTTGCCCATCAGTGGGACCGTATCTCGGCCATTCTTTGCTTTACTATGTTATTTCATAAACTGACGAGCACGATCTTCTTTTACATTATCCTCTTCTTTTACATTGTCTTCTTCTTCTATTACATTATTTTCTACTTTTTAATAACAAGATTGATAATCCTGAAGCCTTGTCGAAGTGTTCGTTTTTGACGTGACAACGTCTTATAAATTGGTTTGCCGGGTGACACTTCAAGAAACTGCGTTACGCTCCGCTCACGTTATGCGCTCACAATGAGAGCGAGTGAGAGGCACGCGTCCCTTCCACTCGGGCATGGTTAGCCCGCCTAAGAGCGAGAGAGACAGACATAAAAAGTGAAAGGCACGCGTCCCTTCCATATTATTTCATCCTTCTTCCTACTATACGAATGAATATTCACATTAAAATTATTTTACCACTCAAAGTCGTTGTCACGTAAAACTTTCGCCCGTATACCGACTTTACAGGCAACCAATTTTTTCGTTCCGAATAAGTTGGCGCGGCATGCGGCGTCTATTGGCAGCTCTGTTGCTTCGCACACAGACGGCAAAATATGCACCTACTTCCCAAGCTTTGGATCTACTCAACGCTCTGATCGTTCAGCAACCGGATGTTGATGTATTTTGTGTACCTCTACATAGATTTTTTAATAGTGTTGTACGTTTTTTAGAAATTAAGTAGTTAAGTGTATAATATATCTACACAAAATGTAATGGCCTCTGCACGCATTGGTTTAACTGTAGGTGTAGTGAGCAAATTAAATTTAACCTCTCAGTCTTGGCATCGAAATGTCTAAAAATTTTGACATAATAAATAAATAACAGAACGACTTCATGTGACTGATATCGTTTTCGAATATTTAATAGGATTTAACGCAAAACCGTTTTGGGGGTTTCATAGTCACTCGCGTCCGTAGGCCTTAGAGCATTCAACTTGAATGCTCTAAGCCGCAGGCTTACCCTTGAGACCCTACACGTGACCCCTGGGTGATGCTTAACGAGTGACACTGTCCCACGCTGCATTGCAGCACGCATTGGGCCGGCTGGCCCGGCGTAATACCACCCTCTCACGGAACACCGGCGTGAAGCAATGGCAGTCGTTGCTGTTGGTGTTTTGTCCGGGAAACTACCGGGGGCCCATCTCCCCCCCCTCCCACCCCCCCAATTCCTATTTTTCTCCAAGGGTCCTACTCCTTCCTCAGCAACGCATCTGTGACTCGTCTGGTTTTGCCCTCTCTGGGTGTCCATGATTGCTGATTACTTTCCTTCAGGTCACCGCCTGATCGCTTGCCCCCTTTTCACATAAAAACCTCTAATTAGTAAAGGCATCCTACGCATACCATTATTACCCGACGTTTCGACCGAGTTGGTCGTGGCCATGGGCTGAATGGGTAGTGGGATGACTAATTATGACTATGCGTAAGATGCGTTTAAATCACGTGTAAAAATTTGAACAAGATAGCAATTAGCAATAAAAATGCAACTGATGTTTTCTCAATGTATTTATTTTAATTCTCGTATCCAACTATTTGAATCACAGTCTACTATAAAGTAACAAAATAAGTATTATCAACTCGAAATGATCACAATAAAAAATTATTAATAATTCGTATTTAATAAAAATGTAAACATTGTTTATTCGGCGTAACACGTTATATAGTGCTATTTTTCATTAAATATTACAACGAATAATAATTATAAAAATAGGCAGACTCAGATTGATGTGCACACAAAAAAATAAAAAAACGCTGCGTTTTTTTTACCTTACCTAACGTTTTTCCAACATTTTTTTCGTCATAAGATTACCTATTTTAAAAGGATTGTAATGATAACTGTTTAACAAACCAGCCCGCATTGGACCAGCGAGCGTGGTCGACTATGGCCTGTGCCCAGCAGTGGGACGTTTTTTTTATATCCAAATAAAATACTTACATTTAAAAAAAAATAATATGTAAAAGATTTATAATTGCATTTTTATATCTCTGATTTAGACAAGGTAGGAAATCCAATACAGCCTCTTTCAACACATTATAATTGTGGAAAATAAAGAGTGGAGTACTTAATTACTTATATAGGTAATTATAGGTTTGTGTTGCGAGCTTTCAATCAGTTATACATAAATTAAATAATACTTTGGCAAATTAATTGCTTAATGAAACTAATTGTTTTACTAGCTTCATCTAAACGCAGCGTTTTCCTAGCACTGTGTGTGCCTCGTTTAACGAATAGAAACTTATATTTTAACAGGAACATTTATATGTTAAGTATTGACGCTTGTTGCTTTGTGTGTTGGATTTATCCAGCCTGTAACAAGAAGAAATATGATATAAATAACATTGGAAACAACATTTTCCTACCCTACCTTTCCTTTCCTACCTCAACCAAATAAATAAATTTATATATATAAAATATGTTAATACCATTGCCATGTCGTTCCAACTACTGCCTTCATTTATAATGGTTGCACAAGGACGATGCCACCTTTGCGACCAAACCCTCTCTGGTGTCAGTCACCAGTGGGCCAGCGTAGTGACCCAACCCCCCTTTTATATATCTATAAACGTCCCCTAAACATATGATTTTTTTATTCCACTACGGGTCCTCCTTATGAACTTACTGTATGTGTAAATTTTTTGTTCAACCGTTAGTGTCAGACGTAGAGGCACAGAATAACTAATAGTAGGTAGGTACTTACTTAGAGCTCCCAAATAAATGTGGCCAAGCAATAAGCCTGCGCTCTAGCTGATATTTCCAGCCAGTATATTGTGGAAAGCCAAAGTATCAATAGAATACAGGTGATGCGCCATTCTCACTGTTTTTTGATTAACTTGTCTAAGGTTGATTTGTTAGTGTCAGACGCAGAAATCCCAAACTTTTTTAATTCTAATTTCTTTCTTTGACATTTTTTTTTGGCTTTCTTTTCCTTTATCTCATTTGATGTAAGGTCAGATGAGGCCGATGGCGAGGAAGCACACTTCGACTCAACCACTGAGGAGCTGGCCATCTTATCTCTAACTGTCAGTACACAACAATGCTACTATCATTGATGTTATGGCGATTTATTTAGATAAGATGGTGTTAGCAAGCATTAGAATCAACCAAACATACAAACATGGACCCCCTACTGCGAATTCAATCCGGGGCCCCTATTTCTGATACCAGTGGTCTAACCACTAGACCACATAGGTGGTTGAAAATTAATGTACAAATGTTCAATACTTACTGCTGGATACAAGAATGTGGAAGCATTACTGCTCCCGAACGTGTTACTAGCGTAGCACGTGAATTCTCCCATATCGCTCCAGCGGAGAGGCGATATCACAAGCTCGCCTGACCGCAGCACCTGCGCAAACACACCACGAAATGATATTGCTAAAAAAATAAAAGTAGGCGTTTGGATAAGCGAGATGTAAGTTAGTGAAATTGCTGTATTCTTTTGACTAGGCGTTTTAAGAAACATTCAAATTATTATGGTAGATTTTGAGTTAGTTTAGATGAGAGTATAATAATGATCAAACTTCGACCACATATAAAAACTGTGATCGTAGAGATCCAAGGGTAAGTTGCACCAACACTTTCGTAATAGTGTAAGAAAAAACTGATAATGTTACATTATTATTTCTTTTTTGTCTTACATTATTAATGTAAGACAAAAAAGCAATATTTCGGTACATACTCGTATAATAACGTATCGAAATTATTATATATTGGTTTAATAGAAAATACGGTTTCTCAAAATCATCTTTAAGATAAACTATGTCTTAACTTATCCACTCACCTTCATTCTCGGATTCTTAGCGACCGACACCCCATTATTGTCCCTCCAAGCGATCACGGGCCTCGGGTGGCCTCGGGCCTTGCAGGGCAGCATCACGGAGTTCCCGATGGTGTCCACGAAGGCCTTGTACGATACCAGGATGCGAGGCTCACGGGGAAGAAGCTTGACACGCTCGGTTGGGTCTGTTGCTTTACCTGTACAGTGGTAAATCAAAAACTGGTATATTTTAGGAAAAGTGTTAGGGTTATAAACATTATTATTATAGGCCTTATTTAATGAAACGGCAAACCTTTCACGAGATAAGCTGTTATACTGCATGTTAGTTTTTTAAAGTTTTTATGCTATCTTTAAGTTTTGCGACTTTAGTGGTCGAGTAGTTAGCACGTCTACTGCTCCCGAACGTCTAGCGTCGTCATCTCAGAGGTCCCGGGTTCAATTCCCGGTCGGACATTTTAGAAAACACTGCCTTAACTTCTTTTTCTAAATAGATTGCGGGTTTGGGTGTTTTTCTATGTTAACTAAGTAAGTTTACTCGTTATTTAATTTAACCACTAAAATTCAAGTTTCAAAAGAAGCTTTACTTGTGCATTACCATTAATAAAAACAAGTTTTGAAAAAAGCTTTAAGTACTTGTGCATGATAATTGGTGTGACAGTAGAAAAGTTATTTATAATTTACCTGAACTATGAACTACAGTGAAGGCCCTTGCGACCCTGTTGGATGAAGAGGCGAGGCAGCTGTAGACATCAGTACCCTCACTGTGAGTGACCAGGAGCGTGGAGGAGACTCGACCCAAAGAGTTAGAGTTACTGTCTATTATCTCGTTGGATTCTGTGTCGTGCTGGAATGGGAACAAGGCTCAGATTAGGTAGTTGTTGTACTAGTAAGACTCCAACAAATTGAGCCATCTATGACCTGGCGAAGGTTACGGATTGCCGCTGGTGCGAGCAGCACAAGACCGGACGTGGTGGAGATCCTTGGTGAAGGTCATTTTTCAACAGTGGACTCCTCTGACACTTGATGATGAAACTTGGTTACTATTTGATCAAATTGTATGTTGTTCAAGTCAAGTCAAGTCAAAAGATATTTATTCAATAAACTCAATTAATAAGTACTTAGAATCGTCCAAATTTTTTTATAACCCATTCAGGACGTAATTTTTAACGGCAGCAAGAAACCACAGCGCACAGGAGCAACGACATTTAATAAAAAAAAAGTCGTTACCAGGTCATGAAAATACAAAATATGAATTTGAATGTAAACTATGTACCTAAATGGTACTCTATATAAATTAATTATAGACAATTAGATATAGCTGTTGGAGTACTTGGAGCATTTCAGACGCAAGCTGTTTTGTCTTCTGTGTAATCTGACACTTTACAATAAACGTTTTTACAAAGCTTTTCTTTGATCTTGATTTTAAATTTATCTAATTTCTGAATATTCTGTATTGCAGATATGACGTTATTCTCCGGAACCGTCGTTTTGTAAAATACTTCTTGCTCACCTCATAAACAGGAGAGTTGTTTTTGAACCAGCGTATTGTGGGCGCCGGTGAGCCGATGGCCTCACAAGTGAGGGGGAGTAACGCCCCCTCCGCGTGGGCATAAGTGGGGCTGGGCTTGCGGTCGAGGGAGAGGAACCGGCGCACTCCGGACTGTTTCGTGGAAGATGCTGGAAGGAGAATGAGTCTTATTTGTAGAGTTGTTATCTTCTACGCCAGGATCTTCTTCCACATCTACACAAGAAGTTAAAGTTTAAAACTAGAACTATGGGCACTATGGGCCAATTGTAGCTTGAATTTGTTTTTGCCCTCTACGTGTAAGCAAGTACAGGCCTTCATCTCACGTGATGGTAAGTCTGGCCGAAGGTGGAAGCGCGCTTCACCCGGAATAGCCAACCACTGAGGAACTGGCTATCTTATATTTAAACTATCGGAACACAACAATGCTATCAACAATGTTGTTATGGGATGGTGGTAAGCTAACCAGGCGTACATAACAAGCCATAAAAACAACAAAACCAAGTAGACAAAGATGTACCCCCCGCCGGGAATCGAACCTACTGCCCTTCATGTCTAGGTACGACCGGTGACTTAGCCAGGAGACCACAGAGGCGGTTTAAATTAAATAAATAAAATGCACATTCTGGCTGGAAGGTACCACAGGCTTCTAATTCCCATGCCAGCGGTTGGTTTTGCCTTATCCGGGGTCTCTGGTGGATCTAGAAGACCTCCGTAAAATATAAGTATAATCTCATCTTATCGACAACTTGAAGACTTGAGTAATATAGTGATGGTTGTTAGTTGTCGATAAGTTGAGATTTATATTTTAACTACTTCACTTACTTTATTACTTTTACTTTACTTCTTGTTTTTTTATATACGCTTTGTTATTTTTTCTTGTTTATTGTTTCTGTATTGTACAACCTTTTCTTTTATGTGCTTGTGGTCAATAAATGTTTCTCTTATCTTATCTTACTGAAAGTTGTCAATTTGCCTACTAGAAGTACCTAGTCGGTCCGCGAAACCGGGGCTCATAAGGAATAACCCGAATGATGGTATCAGGCAATGCCAACGGATTGCTCGATATAAATTTAAACTTTTTAGCACTTACCGTTAGGGTCTATACTGTTATCGAAGTCTAAAAGTTTCAGATGTTTATCGACGCTCACGCTGGCCGATCGTCCCGTGCTCAGCAGCGCCGCGGCGAAAATCAGAACTAAGTGGTACATATTTATTGGCTACTAATACTGCGGAGATTCAAACTGAGCGAATTATCTGTAACAATGAGAAAAAAACGAGAATTAGTTAACATAAAAAACCCACTTAGGTACCTTAAAATGCATCCACCATTGAAGTTAGACCAGGGGCCCTACCGTCACCTCTTAAAGCACTTAAATCTTACTACTAAAATGCGTATGGGAATTTGCATAGAACATTAAAAGTAATACTGCTCTAACTGCCGTACTCAGAGACATCAATTAAGTTTTAATGACAATTAAGTCTCTTGCTGTCAGATTCTTATGTATAGTGCTAAATAGAGAAGGAAAGACATCTGACAGACAGACTCTTTACGGCTGTAAGAGTTGATAGTAAGGCCCAGACCTTATTGTACACAGTGAACAATAAATAACATACTATTCTGTTCTATTCATCGCTACAATTGAAAGGTTTTGGCTAATGGACACGCATACCAAATTGGTGATTGCAAACCCGGGCTATGCATCGGTAAATCTGGAAACGAACTTTGCCAGGACCTGGGAGCTGAACCCAGGAACTCCGGGCTCTCTCATACCTGTTAAATAAAATTAAATAGCATTTCCCACTTGTGGAATTCAAAAACACATTTGTCTTATCATTCGTCTCATTGACATTAGAGAGAGTTAATAAAAAAAACTGCTTTCGTCGATTCTCACTAAAAGGCAAGGACAGTTTGTTTTTTTGTCGATGAATCACTTTCAAAGTATTTTGGACCATCCCTTTTTGGGCGACCTCCTAATTTGTTAGAGACAGTTATTATTTTTTTTATCTGCAGTCATGTTTTATTGCAAGTGAGAATTGGCGCCAAGATTTATTTGGTATCTAATCGCCCAACGTAATAAAGACTGATATCTTGAAATTAAACAATAATTGCAAGGGCAGATTTTTCAATTGTTACATAAAACTTATTCGTTTGGTAAAAGTATTTATTAAACAATCTGTAGGGGTCAGGCTTTATCAGGCAAATTAAAATCAGTGGATTTGTGAATTACTTTTATACTGTTCAGAAATACGTACCTACAGGGTATTCCTTGAAGCGCACCAGACCAAGCGCACCTAAACTATTCCTCCAAGCGCACCACATGGGTGCGCTTCAAATTCGGTAAGGGTAATTAAAATATTATGTTATATTCTTCGAAGCGCACCAACGGTGAAAAATAGAGAGGTGCATAAAAGATTCGTAATATTGATCGATAGAAACTAGGACTAGGTGCATATGCAACTTACTACGTCAATAATAAATTGAATCGTGACAGTAATTTTGAACTGAACTACTTACCCCAAAAAAGCGCGGTAAAAGCCATAAACACATAAATGATGCATATTGAGGTTAGCATTAAAACTTCATGGAGGTTGGCGCTTAGAGTACGTTGACGTGTGACAGTGCTGCTTAGTAAATTGATTTATTAATTTTATTATTGAACACAACCATTTTGAAAATTTAGTTTCCTATCATGTCTGTTAGGCTTGGTAGGCAGTTTACAATGTTATGAAAAGTTGGAACAGATTTTTCAATCCTCGGATAAAACTAATAATACTACATCTGGGTATTCTGTAAAAACCTCTTTTTATGATTTTATACTGCCTACCTTTATAATAGAAACTTTAATTATAAAAATATGTGTCGCTTTTCTGTATTCCGTGGTCGCTACTGATATTAGCTATGTATTCGTGTACAATGCAATTTGAAATGAAAATGAAATGAAAATGTTATTATTAGAACACACAGTAACATAATTACAATTGTCATAATTATATTAGACAAAAAGTTCGAAAAACAAAAAAAATGTGTAATAAAGGGACAAATTTGGCTGTCAATCATTATCATAGAGCATAGTAAATAATCCTGCAACTGCGCTATCCCTTAAACTGCAAAAACAACTAATAAAAGAAAAGAAAAAGTAACAACTTTTAAAGAAAGTGCGGAAATGTATCAGCTATTTAGGCCGAATGGTATTGGTATGGAACGGCTGTATATTTTCGATGAATTTTGGTATAGAGATTGATGGGGCTTTGGAGATGGTTCCAGGCTGTTTTTTTTCCGCGAAAATAAAACTTGAAGTGTAGAAATGGGAGGGTAAACTTTACAAGTGTACTAATGTTTTATAACTATGTATGTGTTTGTTCTAATGTTTATAACTATTACACAAATTTTAATTTTTTAAAACTACACCTAAAACGCGGGAAAGGGGTTGCGCGTTGTTTCGAACGAAAAACAGAACTAATTTACAATATCTACATTAATGTGAGCCGAGGGCATATGCTAGTTGAAAAGAAAGTAAAAACACCGAATACTCTTTTTTTTGTTTCGTCAAAAAAAAATTTATCTAAGTAAATTAAAACATAAAGAAATGTTATATCTAACAGTAAATATCGAGAATCATTATTTATAATTTAGAAAATGAGAACACCTGGTACTAGCCGAAAACAGTAATCATTATTAATAATTATTAATGGTAACTTTATTTTAATAATGAGATAATAACTTTTATAGGATTAAATAAACTTGATGCTTTGTTATCAACCAGACGTGCCTTAGAATATTAATTAGAAAAATTAGTCACTTTGAATTCCTCTAAAATCTTTAAGTCATTTGTGTCCGTAATTACAATTGCGTAATTATTGTATTATTTATTAGTTCGTCTAAATATGGTTAGTTTTTTTTTACATACATATATACCTACTATATTTACGTCAAGAATTATTCACAAAGAGTTAGTCAGAGACTAAGCAATGAGGACTGCAGAAGCAGTCCTCTGCCATAGTCCACTTTTCACCAAATAACGACTGCACTGCTCAGCGTGACAGGTGATGAGCCTGTGCTGTTGGGTGTTTTATTTTTAAACTCAACAAAAAATGCGATTTGCCCGATAGGTGCAGCCCGTCTGAAGTGTTTTGTGAAATAACATTATTGGCAACTGATTTATATTATTAAACATTACAATTATAATAACCATGTCGTGTAGCGGTGAAACAATACTACCACCCCCTCTATTCCCTTTGGTGTCGTAAAAGGCGACTAACGGACTAAACACTGCACATACATCCAATATCATAAAGCGGCGATGATGGGCTCACCACCTGTCATGCTAAGCACTGTGGCTATTTGGTGAAAAGTGGACTATGGTAAAGGACTACTTTAGCTGTCATCATTGCCTAGTTTTTGACTAACCCTTCGGGGATAATAGTCGTGATTATAAGTATGTATCTAAAAATTATTTTAAAATCCTGTGTACCATCAATTTCAGTTCAATAAATTAATTTAGTAAATATATTGTTGTATGATATAAATAAACTGGTTAATGTTATGAAAATATCACCCTAGATAAACATAAAACATAATAAAAAAATACAGAAAAACCAAATACCTTTTTTTTTCACACTTGTAAATTATTAACTTTGAAACAACACTATTTTGCACCACAGCTCTATTTAGATTAAACTGTTTTAGTTCAAAAACTATACACAATTAAGAAAAAAAAAGTTGTAAGTAATATAGTTTGATTTTTTTGTAGTTTCTTGAGTGTAGTCCTCTGGAAGCGAGAGGAAAGTTCGGTTCGAAGTGGCCACGTTACTGTAAAAACGGGCGTTATATAGACTGCCGATGGGACAGGACCGGCGTAAGGGCACAACATTAATTTGGCAAAAAAAAAACACAAAGATATTTTTTTTAAGCTGACACATCAGACTGACCCATAAATGTTTAAAAGAATCTGCCTATAAACGTCCCACAGCTGGGCACAGAACTGACAAATGGTGGGCACATGGGGATGTTGGGCCATAACCCACTACACTATCCCAATGCCGATTGGTGGATTTAACAACGGACCTACTACTACGATATAAACCGGGACTATTTGCTTCCCAAGCACGTCAAAAATACATAGTATGAATGAACAATTTTTACAATAACCATGTGGCGTAGCGGCTCCTTAAAAGAATACTACCACTCCCTCTTATCACTTGGGTGTCGTCAAAGGCGACTAATGGGCTAAAGACTGCACAATCATCCAACAGCATAGAGCAGCGATGTCCTCACCACCAGTCAAGCTAAGCACGTGAAGTCGCTATTTGGTGAAAAGTGGACTATGGTGGAGGACTGCTTTTGCTGTCCTCTTTGCCTAGTCTCTGACTAACTCTTCGGGGATAATAGTCGTAATTATATGTTTGTATGTATGTATGGTATGTATGTATGTATGTATGCATGTATGTATCTATGTATAAACCATTTTTTTCGAGCTGACACAACAGACAGTATACAATTTTTTGGGACCAAGAATCATAAACAATTTGTGCGCCTCTGTGGTTTACTTTTTAGACTACCAGTCTCAGGTCCCGGTTTCGATGCCCCGTAAAGGTACGATATTGTGTACAGTGGAGTTGGCGATAGGGATGTAAAAAGCTATAATGCCATTGTAACCTTTTTATTTAAAGTTCAGGTAGGACAAGCAGCTTTCAGAACAAAATAAATAAAATAAAGTGATTTTAAAAAACTAACATTATATAAAGTTAGCAAAAAATATGGACCGTTAAGGATTAAAAAAGAAAAGATTGGGTATTTGGCCTAGCTGTGGAATGAAATTAAGCAAAAAGTATTGAGTACTTATGGTTTGTAGTGGAATAAAAGAAGCTTTGTGAGTTAACAGATCAACTTCAACTTCTTTAAAACATTAACCATATCGAAAATCAAGAATTATTAATAATTTATTATATTACGCAATATTTTTAAACTAATTTAAAAGCATTCCCCGACTCCGGCCCAGTGTAAGCTCATACACGCTTCCATGAAATTCAAATAAATTGAAGCAGTCCCTTCCACACTATTTCAGTATTCCTTTCAGCCAACCCACATACACGCTAACTCCTTACAATATTGGATGTATAAGAATCTTACATAAAAACTTTAAGGGTAGAAATAGAAATAGAAATATCATTTATTTGCGTAGGAATAAGGTACACAGTAGACGTTCGTAGCAAAAGATATAAAATCTGCCCATTCAGCCATTAACAAACAGCATTTTATTTTATTTTATTATCTTTTTATTCCCCACGTGCTATTGTCCACGTGGAAGGCCCGTGGCCAGCAGTGGGACGTTTATAGGCTGATGATGATCTTTTTATTACATTTTATTTTATTTAATTATCTTTAGTTATACATTATATTAATTATGTTTATGTAACAGTCTATATTAAAACAAATATGCATTAAAAATATGTAATTGCCTTTTTGTATGCTATGGATTTCATTAAAGTAATGCTTGATTCCATTCATTAGCCTAATGTTCCACAACTGGACAATCACCAGAACCACGCTTGCTAAATTCTGAAACTCAGGCTGAAAAACCTGAAACACAGTTTTCCTGACCTGAAATTGAACCTAAAACTCCTGGGTGTAGGGTCGAGCGCTTTGCTACTAGGCTACCGAGGAATTGTCATAAATATACATGTATAAATATAAATAATCGCGTTTATATATCATTCTTGAT
Source organism: Scoparia ambigualis (assembly GCA_963921215.1). Classification (NCBI taxonomy): domain Eukaryota; kingdom Metazoa; phylum Arthropoda; class Insecta; order Lepidoptera; family Crambidae; genus Scoparia; species Scoparia ambigualis. The sequence goes on from OY992526.1 coordinate 21,292,665, forward strand.
GAAAATCTCATGAGAATACCGAATACTCTATTAACTAATAACTCAAATAAGTATGTGAGATTAATTCTGTGCCTCTTTTAAAAAGTAATAAATACGTCTGTAAAGGAAAACTTTTCAGTGCTTAAAAATATAAGACGAGGAAGATCTATTAAAATAAAACTAAAATAATACATACTACAGTCATTTAAACGTTCTGAAAATAATTATTCCTCTTTTTATATTTTTTAAACACAATCTGCACTGAAGAGTTGCCATTTTGAGTTAAATTTACTTTTCACAAGAGGTATCTAATTATTCTACAAGTAATTTAACTGACTCGTGACGAAACATGCTTATAAGGATTGTAACAATTCTAGGAAGTTAGCAAAGGAAAATCTTAATTATTTCAATGGTACTGAAGCGAACCTTTCTTGGATCCAATATATGTAGCTGGAAGAAAAGTGTTGCCGTCATGACACCAATTTGTTCATCTAGCTGACCATAAAAGAATTTTATTAATTGTTGTTTATATTTATAAAACGTCCTGACTTATGCCAAGAAATTTTGGTTGACGGTTTGGGTTGGTTTAATCTAAGTTTGTCGATATAACAACAATGTTGGTAGGATTGCTGTGTTCTGACAATTATTATAATAGTCATCATCATCATCAGCCTATAAACGTCCCACTGCTGGGCACTGGCGTCCCACGTGGACAATAGCATGTGAAGATATTGGGCCATAACCCACCACGCTGGCCCAATGCGGGTTGGTTTGTTTTAACGACTGTCATATTACGACAACAACCGGGACCAACGGCTTAACGTGCCTTCCGAAGCACGGAGGAGCTCGAGATGTTCTAAATTTGATCACCCATCCAGCTACCCGCCATTGCTAAGATGCTCAGCTGGCAAAATTGCAAGCCGAACGCGCTAGCCGCTGCGCCATCGAGCTCCTCGTAAATTATAATATATTATAATAGGAAAGATAGCTATTTTTTTTTATTATGACAGTCTGCAAACTTGCAGGCGGGCCGTCTGATGGTGAGAGTTCACCGCCGCCCATGGACATCAGCAACATCAGAGTTGTTGCTTTTGCGTTGTCGACCTGAGAAAAACCTCTTTAAACCCCTTTTGAAAGAGCCCATGTCGTAGTTTAATGGGAAACCCTCTGATGGCAGCTCATTCCACAGTTTTATAGTGCGTGGAATAAAGCACTTCTGGAAGCGATAATTCAATAGTTGAGGATCCCGGGTAAAGTGCGCTTCCAACTTCGGCCTTATCGTCACTCCCCATCAGTTGAGATAAAGGCTTTGTTGCACACATACGAAGACGGGATTTAACGCAAAACTACTTAGTAAAGGCATTCTACGCATACCTTTTATACCCGACGTTTAGACCGAGTTGCACCCGCCGTGGTCACGGGCTGACTGCTGTCGCGGTGTACTAAGTACTAAGTAGGTGTACTTAGGGTGGATTCGACCAAACTGAAATAAGGTCTTATACCTAGATTAAACCGCCGAATTTGTATAGACTAATCTCGGAGTAAGTCTTATTATTCTCTATTCCAGTTTGGTCGAATCCACCCTTAGTAGTTTTGCGTTTAATCCTGTCTAAATATGTGTGCATAATGGAACGCGAACGTTTAAGTGTATAAAGGCTTTGTTGTCAAAAAATGTGTTGAATTGAGGTGAGTGGTGGCGGGTCATTATAAAAATAATGCTACCAATCTATCTCTTCCCTTCCCTGACTAACCTTTTAAGGATAATTGTCGTGAGTGTATTTATATATGTACCTAGGTACGTGTATAATATTATATTATATATGTATAATATTATACACGTATTGTATCGCGATTCCTTTGACCGTTACTCGTGACGCACATGCAAAATAACTAAACATTTAAAACGTTAATGTACCTATGCGTCAATGATTCTGTTAGGAACGTGATTTTTTTGCGTAGAAATTTATGAATGAACCGGCACATTTTCGTAACGGCGGAACTACACTGCAACATACCGTTTTCTAACTATAATAATTTGTTATGTATTCTATTGCAATAAACGCCATATACATAAATACCTACCTACTTGAATTTATTCTACTTAGGTATTATATACAGGACCTTTGGACATGGACCTTTTAACTATAGACCTTGTGACCATATGGACTATGTGTGACCATGGACCTGTGATCAATGACCTTGTGATCATGGACCGTGTGAGCATGATCCCTATGACCATGGACCACGATGTAATAGGTAAAGAAATAACGTAAACTAGTAGATATAAATTGTTAGAAAGAGATATGTAAAAGGAAAAGAAGTGTTCCTGAATAAACTTATTTCCCTAGTAAATATAAAATTAGAAACTAAGCTAAAACAGCAGTAATCCCAACCGCAAAAGAACAAAAGCGTGATGTATGAAAGTGTGGTATGAAGTATGAAAGTACGAGAGGTATTAAGCGAGAACTTGTATGAAAGAGATAATTAAGCAAAAACTGACTCTGGTCAAATATCGGAGGTATAAGCAGAAAAAAAAAGACCATGGGCCCTGTGGAAGGATTAAAACGGACTTCTTGGCGGGAAGGTGAAGCGTCATGTCTGCAGTTTTGTATTATTTTGTATAATTTGTGTTTTGTCGAATATTAATGTGAAATAATGGTGGATTATTTACTGTTAAGTGTTCGTGAAAGTGCATGAGTGTTAGGAAATAAACAAAACAGTGCAACATCACTTTTCAAATTCTCTCAAGAAGTTCGTGTGAGACCTCAATAAAGTTTTGGGGGTTAAAGTTACTCGCGTCCGTAGGTTTACCCTTGAGACCCTACACGTGACCCCTGGGTGGTGCTAAATGAGTGACACTGACTGAGTGGTAGAGCCACGCTGCGTTGCAGCACGCATTGGGCCGGCTCGCCCGGCGTAATACCTCCCTCTCACGAATATTCGGCGTGAAATAACGGCACTTGGTGCTGTTGTGTTTCGTCCGACCAGTGAGGGTTCCGGAGGCCCCTCCCCCCCTCCCCTCCCAATTCCTATTCCTTCCTTGAACCTATTCCTCCCTTAAAGGCCGGCAACGCATCTGCGATTCCTCTGGTTTTGCGGGTGTCCATGGGCGGCGGTGATTACTTTCCATCAGGTGACCCGCCTGCTCGTTTGCCTTCCTCTTTTATAAAAAAAAAAAAAAAAAGTCCCACTGCTTTATTGAGTCTCGAGGGGTTTGGGGGAAAATCATTTACCATTAAACGTTCATTATCACTTCATTATCATCCACTTAATGTAAAGAAAATAATAATTACTTACTATTAAAAACTTGACACTGGCTAAATTTGCTGATCGCAGGAAGCCATTATTTATAAGAAAAAAAGAGACCATGGACCCTGTGGAAGGATCAAAACTTGTTATGTGAGTATTTTATTTCTAATAAAATATTGCTGTGCATTAAACATGAAACACATCACGGCCTTTCCCCGGATGGGTGGGCGGAGACCACAGAAGACATCCAATTACTACGATCTAGACACATATCTTCATTTCCTCTCAGTCACCATTCGGTCAGAGCTCAAAATCAGTAACTGAAAATTATATATACGAGTACATATAAATTAAACCATGGCTCTCGATATTTGGTTAACAAAATAGCATGAGATTGATGAATAAAACATTGAAAGATCATCGGTTAAGGGCTGTCGCAAAAGTGTTGCCTTTACATACAGTGCTGGAAAAAAAGACCGTGGTTGGAGGAAAAGTGCCCTTAATATTGATGATGCCAATTATTACTGAAAGAAAACATTTTTTTATTTTCAAAAATAACTAAAACTGCAATTAAAAGTTTTTAGAAAAATCAGCTGCTTGAGCCGGGTATCGAACCGGTGTGGTGAAATGTGAAAAAAAACATCCTGTATTTTATGATACCAACCGAAAGAGTAATTCAAAAGGATCATTTCTTTTAAACAACATAGTATCTTAAAATAAAGAAAGATGAAGAAATAGTAGATTATTAACCTAGGGGATAAAGCAGTGTCTTCTGTCGCGGGTGACGATTTAAAACGCGAGCGTAGCGAGGGTGTTAAAAAATTTAATCACGAGCGAAGCGAGAGATTTAAGACGAGTCCTGAGTGTAGCGAGGGATTTAAGTTCATCCAAGACTAAGACAGCTTTATCACCGAGGAAAATACTCTACTTTTCGTACCATTTGCAAAAAAATTAACACAATAATAATATGAGATAAGCATTTATTAAAAATAATGACAATTAAAAGTAAAAGTTAACATTCGAAACATTGGTCCAATTATTGATAGAGAGAGTTACATTTTTGTTTGGTACATTTATTGTGGATGAGTTGATTTGTAATTTTTATTTTTTTTTTTATTTGATTTTTTTTTTCAAAAAGATGTATAATGCTTTTTTATTGTAAAGCTTTCTCGTATCTAAAGAAAATAATCCACTTAACTTATGAATTTGCTCAAAATGAGACCCACTTTCACGTATGCACAGACGTATTCTTCGGCTGAATTCACTGTTCAATTCATTCTGTTTTTTTTTTCACATTTCACCGGTTCGATTACCGGCTCAAGCAGTTAATTTTTCAAAATCTTTAAATGCAGTTTTAATAATTTTTAAAAATAAAGGAATGTTTCCTTCCAGTAAAATTTGCCATCATCAATATTAAGGGTACTTTTCCTCCAACTACGGTCTTTCTTTTCCACCCAATACATAATCACAACTATTATCCCCGAAGGGTTAGTCAGAGATTAGGCAATGAGGACCGCAAAAGCGACTGCCGCAGAGGACTCTCTGCCATAGTCCACTTTTCCACAAATAGAGAGCACATGTGCTCAGCGTGACAGGTGGTGAGCCCATCGCCGCTCTATGCTGTTGGATGTATGTGCAGTCTTTAGTCTACGACACCCATGGAAGAGAGGTGGTTGTAGTATTATTTTTATGAGCAGCTACGAGACACGACATAGTCTTTACAGCGTTACCGAAATGACCGGCAACATGAATTGGTGGCTTCTCAAGCCTTGTTACCGAAATTTAGGTGCTGACAGTCGGTAGGAATGTCTTCAGATCTTGGCTAGAGTCACAGAGGAGTACTAAATTCACAAAGGCGTTTTCAATTTGCTCAGTAATGAGTAATAGAGCCACGCTGCGTATAAGCACGAATTGGAATTCCACTCTCTTACGGAATATCTGCGTGAAACCAGTGACGAAGGTTCCATACAACTCGATTCCCACCGGCTTTCCTTCAGAAGTTTAGAACACAACCACTCTCTACTTGAATTGAGAAATGGCACAATCAGTAATTAAAAAAGTAAATATATAAAAGAAACATTACAAATTGCCTACACTATGGACATTAAATCAACAAAATTTGCTTTTTAACAACATATTGCTTTAAAATAAGCCGCAGGCGCGATCGGCTTATAGGCAGTTAAACTTCCATACAAAATAAACGTCATGACGTCACATAAAGGTCAATAAACCCACCCGCGTATTAGCAGCCGGTAAGCCGTCTTTATCCGAGTTACTTGATAGAGACAGTTATACAATTTGCGTACGCGTGAGCGGGACGGAGGAATATCGCTTTCGGTTTGTGTTCTGTTGACAGATAATTTGACGTAATTGCAATTCATCATTGAATGCATGACTGTGTTTTATTAGTATTTGAATTTATTAGTTAGTTTCACTATTATAATGATTAGTATTGTAGTTGGACTTTGTTTATTTGTGTTGTGTGTAGAAAGTAGTTACGAAGACGTACGTTGTAATTAGGTATTTGCGGTAAGTAGATATTGTAATAAGTTGAAATTACGTATTTAGAGTAAGTAGATTTGCAAAGTAATCGGTAGAATTGTAAGATGTCGGCATTAATAGCTTAAGATTCTTCCCGGCTTTTATGATAATGTCTTAGCGCACTTTGTTAGAAAGAATAGACGAATAGATTTAGAGTATAAGTAGTATTATTAGTACTTAGTCGATTAAGTTTTGTTTAATTTACATAATATCATCATTTCACCACAAACGGCTTTTATCAAAGCCACTTCTATTAAGCTTGCAAGACACTGTTTCAATATCTCAGTGCTTACACGTATAGTTAAAGTGGACTGAAGATACATCTGCCTATACAAGACTGAAGCCAGGATGCCAATCACAGATTTTCGGTAAGGACTCAAGACTGCGTGCCCGCGCTTGGAGTAGGTAAGCATTTTTTTTTGCTCCGGCTTACCTCTCTCAATATTTCACGCTTCGCCACTGCGTGAAACATTAGGGATCATTGCTGTTGTGTACCGTTCGGTGACTGAAGGTACCGGGGGCCTATCTCCACTCCCTCCTGCCACACAATTCCTTCTTCTTCTTCTTATCCGCTACACTCTTGACGGAGCGGTCGTGGTCGTCATGTAGTAGCGATTTGGGCAGATGTTATTCGCCTCACGACAGCGCGCCACTTTTCTCTGTTGGAGGTCATCCTGCTGCAGTCGTTTAATGGACCTCCCACGGCTGACTTAATTTTATCCGTCCATCGCATGGGAGACCTTCCACGCGGCCTTCTGCCCCCCATTTTTCCTTGAACGACAAGACGTTCAATGGTCGCGTCGAGAGACGTGTCCGAAGAATTCAACACAATTCCTACTTCATCCAGAAAGATAAATTTTTAAAATTAATAATTAATTTTTTTTACGCTTACACCAAAATTGTGAGTCAGTACTGACTTTTCTACTTCATAAACATTGTTTTTCTTTGTCAATTTAGAAATACAGTCCTTCTCTAAATTGACCCGACCGAGAATTGAACCCGGGACCTCAGAGATGGCGCGACGCCAGACCCGGCGTGCTAACCACTCGACCACGGAGGTCGTCTGAGACGCATGTGCGAGTACAACTCCTTTGCTTCTGCGGTCATGGCCTAGTCTCTGTCTAACCCTTAGGGAATAATTGTCGTGAGTTCGCGAGTTTGTGCATGTATAAGAAAAAAGCTCCCGACAAATTGAGAACCTGCTCCTTTTTTACATATAAACATACGTAGGATAAAATGTTTACTAGAAAAAAATCAACCAGTCTCAGGAAGCTCGAGTGGGATTCGAACCCACGACCTTTGGATTGCCGGTCCACGGAGACTTCACTGACGGGACCGAGACACTGAGGTTCCTGAGACTGGTTGATTTTTTTCTAGTATATTTATCCTATATCTAAATAGCAATGTGAATTCAAAATTTCAATAATAAAGATATTTAAAAGCAATTACGTCTTTATCGATTGTTAAAAACTTGCAATAGTATTTCTTTCGACTGTGAGGGTATATAGGTAAACTTTTACAGTGACGTAATACGGCTGTCTTGCAGCGTAAATCAACTACTGGAAGGAATTGAACGAGTCTTCTGGGGTCTCGATAGTTAAGTGGTTAGAGCAGTCGACCGGCAATCCAAAGGTCGTGGGTTCGAATCCCACTCGAGCTTCCTGAGACTGGTTGATTTTTTTCTAGTAAACATTTTATCCGTTACGTAAGTTAGCCTGATCACTGCACAAGGTCGTGGCCTTGTTGAATATTGAAACAAATTCTTTAAACAATACATAAATCTAATGACTCCCTTAAACATTTTTTTTCGACAACTTTCTTAATTGCATGAAACAATAATTCTTACATGAAATATTGGTATCAATACAATATCAATATTCCGCAGGTCAACCCCATCTCAAAAAAGTAAATTTTAATTTTTAAACCAAGCGCGTGATGGTTTTGTACATTTCGCAGAATAAAAACATTGCAATAATCAAATTACTAGGTCTGAACCTTCAAAGCAGAATTGTTCTAATTTTAAATATCACTATGATAGATTTTGATTTGAAGTTCATTAGGCAACTTAAGTCAGTTTCTGCGACCGCGCGGCACCCCTATAAAAAAAAATGGTATCGGTGGCGTATACGTGACACATTGCACAAGAATCCATTTCACTGCCTACGTCATAACATCAATTTATTTGTCAATGACTTCTGATTGACAACGTTCATTGCTGAGAGAGCGTGACGTAATAATAATCATCGATGATGATATGATATACTTATAACGCGCGATGCGCGTTCGGGTTGCGATCGCACAAGTTAAGCTACTTTCATAGTGATGTCACATCGGATGGGTGACCGGATTTACTTTTACTTCTTCGTTTTAGGGCTAAAAATAATACATGTTAATACAAAAGAAGAATCATTCATGTAGACATAATTATAATATTATAGTGCATGTAATAATAATAATGTATTAAATTGTAAATTTAAAATGAAATTAGTAACACTTAACACTTTAAGCCAGGGCTTCCCAATCTTTTTTTCATAAAGCCTCCCCAGACTATAAATAATATTTTCATGCCCCCCTTTGATTATATACATATATGAGTCAAAGATTTCCTTTTCTTTTTTCCTTTGATTATTTCATTACAAAACACAAAAACTTATTTATTTTAATTCTAAGTGATACAAAATAAACTTTAATGCAATAAATAAAAAAATAAAATCAAATAAGACGACTGACAAAAAGAAACCTGACAGTAAAAAGACTGAAAAGAAAAAATCTGGAAAAAAGAAGCCGGTAAAAAACAATTAAAACAATAGACGCAATAAAGAAAGTGTCACTTGTTTATCTAAAGATGATGTAAATTATTGTCCTTACTTATACAAGAAGGATGGGTTATTTGTAGCGAATTTACGAAAATTTGTAGCCAAGGCTGGGCCCCAAATTCCTGCGATACATTTATATTATTCCAGCATATGTGAACGTTGCCGAACAGATTAAAATGTGTACTCATTGTGCCTCATAGCGTTTCCCATATTGCCCCGATCATGGGGTAAGAAAATTTGAAATGTGTTATTTAGTTCCTATTTGTTAAAAAATATGTGATTTAGCGCCATAAAAGAATATAATTATGTTAATTAAAACTATAAGTATCAATGATGTTACAATAACATAATATCATTGATAAGTATTGCTTTTGTTGTAAGAGATTTTTAATAAACAGTTTGACTTTCATATGATGACGTTTTTTCTCTTAAGTCATTTATCCAATCTCCCCTACTAGTGGGATAGATGTTGAGTACTTACTTGTGCTTATATTGTCTGTACCAGTTGGTCGATTCTCGGTTCAGTTTTTACCAGAGCTATTGTCAGATCGCTATCGACGGCAAGGCGATATCACTATTTAGTTTTGATTAAAAGTCGAGCTGATAAACTTGTCTTACATTAATTAGTTAAAGTAAACGAAAAGATTGTTCGCAAAGCAAGAGAGTCAACTTTCGTACTACCTAACAAGGAATCGTTTGATCCAAAATTTCTCTCAAGTCAAGAGATGGAAATCATATTTCATGGTCGAATCAGCCTTTATCTTTGACATCTCTCTACTCCTGCATAGGAGGGCGCTCCCCTTGGTTGGGAAGTCCTGTTTTAAATAATACAAAAACAAAATAAACCCTATTACATACATATGTACATTTTCACGACCATTAGCTCCGAAGGGTCAGTCAGAGACCAGGCAATGAGGACCGCAGGCCTCTGCCATAGTCCACTTTTCACCAAATAGCGACCGCACATGTGCTAAGCGTGACAGGTGGTGAGCCCATCGCCGCTCAATGCAGTTGGATGTAAGCGCAGTCTATAGTCCGTTAGTCGCCCTTTTACACAATTTTGAGCGTGAAAGTAACTCGCGTCTGTAGGTTTACCTTTTAGAGCACTGGGTGGTGCTAAATGAGTGTCACTGTCTTAGTGGTAGAGCCACGCACATTGGGCCGGCTCGCCCGGCGTAATACCACCCGAACACGAAATATCGGCGTAAAACAATCGCACTAGTTGCTGTTGTGTTTTGACCGGTGAGTCAAAGTGAGAGAGAGACAGAGAGAGAGAGAGAGAGAGAGAGAGAGTCGTGAGAGTCCATCGGTGTCATCTTTCAAACATAAATTAGAAGAGCACTACCTATCCAACAACAAAAGTAATAGTTAGCAATGTTGTAACATAACTGTTATTCATTTTGATTATATTATATATTAATATGTATGTCTAAGTTATATTATATTATATTATATATATACAACATAGGTAGTTAATTTAAGTAGGTATGTATATGTATGTTTAGGAATGTTATAAGTGTATGTATTTGTAAGTATCATTAGTCCCGTAGACTCTCTTTCCACACCACAGCTAGGGTTGGGTGGAAGAGATCTCTTCTAGAGATAAGCTCACATATGTATATATGTATTTTGTAACGTCTTTTTCAATGTGTTTTATATGTGCAATAAATGATTAATAGCATAAGTAGCGGAGGCCCTTTTTGGAGGAGATATTCTCTATCTATCTGTTTATGCAACATTTACGAAATCTTTATTTCTCAATTAATTTGTTTTAAATTAAAAGAGATTTTTTTTAAATTTATTTTTTCACAGCATTGTAGCGGTTCATCTCTTCCCTTGGGTGTCGTAAAAGGCGACTAACAGACCAAAGACTGCACATACATCCAACAGCATATAGCGGCGATGGGCTCACCACCTGTCACGCTAAACACATGTGCAGTTATCATTTGGTGAAACGTGGATTGTAAAGCTGGAAACGAAGGGTTATTCAGAGACCAGGTAATTCATTCATCCATATATTCACGACTATTATCCCCTAAGAGTTAGTCAGAGACAGAGAGAGTTAGGCAATGAGGGCCGCAGAAGCAGTCCACTGTTAAGCTGGAAACAAACTATCGGACGCGGCTGACAGCCGCGACTGATAAGTGTGCACAGTCTTCAAAAATCCAGCGCGGCAGATTTTTGTCGGACGTCCGAACGCCCAAGGTTTCGTCCGCGACTTACGACCGATAGGTTGCACAATTTAATGTACATTCATTGACTAGATCACCTATAAGTCCCGGCTGTCAGCAGCGCCGCGTCCGTCAGCCGCGTCCGATAGTTTGTTTCCAGCTTAACAGTGGACTGCTTCTGCGGCCCTCATTGCCTAACTCTCTCTGTCTCTGACTAACTCTTAGGGGATAATAGTCGTGAATATATGGATGAATGAATTACCTGGTCTCTGAATAACCCTTCGGTGTTATAATATGTTTATTATGGTTATGTTATTTATTTATTCATAAATATTATGTATAATTTTAAACACTGAAAAAAGGCGACAACCTCAGGCGGGAATCGAACCACGCACCTTCCGCATTCCGGGCGGCTGCCTTAACCACTTGGCTACCGAGGTCTGGCTTTCAACCGTCGAAATTTGTCAGTGCTTATGTTTTTTAGTCAACATTGCTTCATTGAAATGAAACACTTTTTACGGATTAACTCGCGTTTAATTTACTATTTACATAGTTTTTATATTATCCTGACGTTTCGAACCCTTTACAGGGTTCAGTTTGAGCCACACTGTGTTTCGTAAAGTAACCCATACAGATAGGTACCTCAATGGTGATTCTCACCACCATCCTAGACAGTTGGCTACTGTAGGGAAATCTTTGTTTCAGAGAGCACGCGGCATCTGTGACACCCAACACCTGGCTGCTGAACTTCAGCATGTCAAGCATGTACTACAGGATAACAAACTGCAAGTACCGCGGCTTCGTCACAAAAAACGCAAAAAACCAACCACAGTCGAGCGCCAACCTGCAGTACTTCCATATATGAAAGGCGTCACTGACAAGATTGGTCACATCTTGAAGCGAGCTTCAATCAATACTTACTTTAAGCCGCCAAAGAAGATCAACCAGTTCTTACGACCTGTCAAGTGCAATATACCCCTTCAAGATGCAGGCGTGTACAAACTGGACTGCGACTGTGGGCTCTCGTACATCGGGCAAACAAAGAGAAGTGTAGGAACCCGCGTAAAAGAACATATAGCCGATGTCAAGCATAGGCGCGAAAATAAGTCTGCAGTGTGTGAACATGCTCTCGAGGGACCCAACCATTACATCAGATTTGACAAACCTCAAATACTCGCCAAGGAACAACGATTCATCCCTAGGATGATACGCGAGGCTATTGAAATTAAAAAACATCGTAATTTCAATAGAGAGGATGGTTGGAATTTACCACCTGCCTGGGACCCCATCATACAGGTCATCAAATCCCAGCCCCAACAGCAACACATTGCCAGACCTAAAAATATTGTTAGCTCGTATTGTGTAAACTTGAACGCACCCGGTAAAATATAAAAATTATTGACGGTAGGCAAATAACTTCTGACAATGAGACGACCAACACCTCAGTCTCCCTGTGACCACGGACGGAAAGGGTTCGAAACGTCAGGATAATATAAAAACTATGTAAATAGTAAATTAAACGCGAGTTAATCCGTAAAAAGTGTTTCATTTCAATGTGTAGTGCTCGCTTAAACCTCAGAAAACAACATTGCTTCATCAAATCTTAGAAGTTTTCACCTCTGAGATCCGAAAGAAATATTTTTACAAATATTTGAACATTCGGTTAAGATGAAGCTGCGTTTATAGATGAATGTTTTATATTTTTTAGCGTTTTATTATCGCTTAAATATACTTGAGTAAAATTTTAAACACTGAAAAGAAAACTCAGAGGTAAAAACTTCTAAGATTTGATGAAGCATGTTGACTAAAAACATAAGCATCAAGCACTGACAAATTTCGACGGTTGAAAGCCAGACCTCGGTAGCCAAGTGGTTAGGGCAGCCGCCCGGAATGCGGAAGGTGCGTGGTTCGATTCCCGCCTGAGGTTGTCGCCTTTTTTCAGTGTTTAAAATTTTACTCAAGTATATTTAAGCGTTAATAAAACGCTAAAATATATATCATTAAGATTATGTATGATTAAACTTTCAGATTTCATGCACGAAATCTCCAATTCGATGGCCTCGTTTTGAATAACAAAATCCGGATCCATATTCATAATGACTTTCCTAGAGAAAATTCTAGAAACGTTTGTACGAGGATTTAAATTCAAAGTGATGTCAGCTTTGTAAACGTTCTACTGCCGGGCCACATGGACTACAGCTCATGGGAAGTTTGCCCATAACTAATTAACTATTAACATCTTTTAAAATCTTAGGAAACTTATTAAAGGTATCTTAGACAACCGTGTTGCATAACGGCGAATCAATACTATTACTCCTTCTCTTTAATTGGGTGTCGTAAAAAGCGACTTACGGACTAAAGACTGCACATACATCCAACGGTATAGAGCGGCGATGGGCTCACCAGCTGTCACGTTAAGCACATGTGCAGTCGCTATTAGTTGAAAAGTGGACTAGAGGACTGCTTTTATTTAATGTCCTCATTGCCTAGTCTCTGACTCACCCTTAGGGGATAATAGTCGTGATTATATGTATGACAAGCGGCCGCTCACGGTTTCACCCGCGTGGTTCCCGTTCCCGTGGGAATATCGGGATAAAAAGTATCCTACGTGTTAATCCAGGTTATAAACTATCTGTTTGCCAAATTTTATCCAAATCCATTTAGTAGTTTTTACGTGACAGAGTAATAAACATCCACCCATAATTACAAACTTTCGCGTTTATAATATTAGTAGGAAGGATGTACGAGTATGTAGATGTGGTTTCTTGCGCCCGTTCTTAGCTAAAGTTAAAAACTGACGTCCTGAATGGGTGGGTACGTTAAAAAAGGTTTGAACACTTCAAAGTACTTATATTTTGAGTTTATGGAATAAATATACTTGAGTTTGAGTTTAAGACAACCTTAGATTTTTTTTGCACAATAAAATAAAATAAAATTTTAAGTTATGCCAAAATAGGAAACTACAAAGGCATATATTAAATGCTACTTAGTAGCAACATCGAGATCTTAGCAATATACAAGATATTAGTTCGTTCAGAATCGAGAGGAAAAAAGATTCCACACAAAATAATGGGTTATATTACAAAAAAAATAGTAATTACGCCGTTTTAGGGTTCCGTAGCCAAATGGCAAAAAACGGAACCATAATGGATTCGTCATGTCTGTCTGTCTGTTCGTCCGTATGTCACAGCCACTTTTTTCCGAAAAAAAACTTGGTAAGTAGATATATTCTGTGAACCGCATTAAGATTTTCACACAAAAATAGAAAAAAAAACAATAAACTTTGGGGGTTCCCCATACTTAGAACTGAAACTCAAACATTTTTATTCGTCTAACTCATCCGTGTAAGGTATATCTATGGATAGGTCTACCACTCACTCTTGGATTTTTTTGACACTTTTTGACAGTAACTGTCAACGTCAAATTAGACATAATGGAGCATAGATTATGCGATATTGTGCGATAACAATACATAAGATGAACCACAGAACCGAAATAACCAAACTTGTTCATACTAAAGTAGTCTGTAAGTCTATGAAAACACGGTACAAAGTCAAGTGTGTTTTTGTAGGTGCGGTGTCATGCGACCGCTTGGGGTTTGAGGGGTTAAAAAAGATATTGACGTTTCTAATGTCATTTTTTTTAAACTGAAGAGCTTGCGCGAGACACTTCCAAAGTGGTAAAATGTGTGCCCCCCCCCCCCCACGTAACTTCTAAAATAAGAGAATGATAAAACTAAAAAAAATATATGATGTACATTACCATGCAAACTTCCACCGAAAATTGGTTTGAACGAGATTGAGTAAGTACTCTTTTTTAATACGTCATAAATTATTTTTAAAAAAATACACTATTTTTAAAACACCGATCAAAGTTACAACGAACTACAACAACTTTTATATGATGTTCTTGCTGCTACGGAACCCTTCATGGGCGAGTCCGACTCGCACTTGGCCGGTTTATTTTAAATTAACTTATCCCTATCGCCTTCTTTGCAACGTAGCACTTTGAATTTGAATGCAATCGCCGCGGCAACATCGCAGGTGTCGATCTACCAACGTCATAAGTGTAGATATAATTTAAATTTACCAATTGTCAATAATAATGTTTATGATAAGAGTACTTTCATACATGGTATTAAAGTGTTTAATCATTTACCTACTAATTTAAAGGCATTGAATGGTCATATATTTAAATTTAAGTTAATAACTTGGTTATTTAATAATGTTTTCTATACACTAAATGAATACTTTAGTTTCAAGACTAATTAATTGTTAAATTCACGATGAATTTTGTTAATATTAATGTTAATAATATTTATTTGTGTACATTGCATGCCTGATCATGAGCAAACTGTTGATACTATATATATTTTTTTAAGAACTTGTTACTTAAGCAATAAAGGAATTCTATTACGCATGCGGGTGCGAGCGAAGTTGCCGGTGATTGTTGGAAATAATAATTTAATGGTAATATACACTGTAAAAGGCTCAGAAGAATAACTAAAGCAATAAACATAAAGCAAAATGTCACATGAGATAAGAGATGATGATTTTATTGAAAAAACATCGAAATTTTAATAGAGAGGTTGTTGGAACTTACCACCTGCCTGGGACCTCATCATACAGGTCATCAAATCCCAGCCCCAACAGCAACACATTGCCAGACCTAAAAATATTGCTAGCTCGTATTGTGTAAACTTGATCGCACCCGGTTAAATATAAAAATGATTGACGGTAGGCAAATAACTTCTAACTATGAGACGACCAACACCTCAGGCTCCTTGTGAGCACGGACCCTGTAAAGGGTTCGAAACGTCAGGATAATATAAAAAACTATGTAAATAGTAAATTAAACGCAAGTTAATCCGTAAAAAAGTGTTTCATTTCAATGTGTCCTCAGAAAACAATTTATGAGATGATGTTTGACATCAATCCTTTTTGTTGCTTTCTCTACTGCGGACTGCGATGTGTTGGTTGTTAACAGAAATAATCCGAATAAAGCTAATTCTCTAATTAAGTCTTTTACTTATAATGGTCATAATCCTTCAGTAATTACCATAGATCATAAAATTTGCAAGAAATGCAAGTTAACAAAAAAAACATTTTTCTTTTTAATTTTTCCACAAAAATTAAGTTTATTAATTTATATTTATTCTTTTTTCTAATCTCTAATAATAAGTTAGGGTGTCTGTGGTTTTGAGCTATTTAAGTCCTGCTCGAAAATGTGAAAATTTACGCATTTTTAAGTCACTTGTACTAAGTGCTGAATTAGTTAAATACATTAAAAGAACTTATGTAAGTTAGCCTGATCATTGCAGAAGGTTTGTTGAAATTTAAAACAAATTCTTTAAACAATAACCCATAAATAAATTTTTAGAAAACTTTCTTAATTTTACGCATGAAACAATAATTCTCACATGAAAATATTTGTATTGATATTCCCCCTTGTTTAAAAAGTAAATTTTAATTTTTAACACAAGCGCGTGATGGATTTGCACATTTCGCAGAGTAAAAACATTGCTCTTATTAAATTACTAGGTCTGAAACTTCAAAGCAGAATTGTTCTAATTATAAATATCAATATGATTGATTTTGATTTGAAGTTCAATATGAGACTTATGTCAGTTTTTGTGATCGCGCGGCACCCCCTTAATTAACAGTACTTTATCTTAAACAAACGGAAAATACAAATTCCTTGGTAACGCGTAGGTATCATGTTAAATAGGTACCTATACCTACTAATCTAATTATGTCATGTTAAAAGCAAAAGGCTACAAATGTTATGAAATAATTTTTGAAGTTTCAGTGTTAATTATTACGTAGGTGTAAGGTTTCTTTAGTTTTTAATTTACTTATTTTTCTTTTCTTTTTTAAATTTTTAATGTTTTTATATAATGTGTAGCTTTTTTTTCAATATGAAGCACACCCAGACCAAGCGCACCTAAACTATTCCTCCAAGCGCTCCCGTTGGGTGCGCTTCAGAATAGGTAATTAAAATATTAATTTTTCATTTCTCGAAGCGCACCCACGGAAAAGGTACAATGGCGGACTCCGTCGCTTTACCACTTTGCAGCGATTTTCGTATGAAGTGCACCGACCGCCCGGGTACGTGTCCGTACCAAATGGACGACGCGGTGTGCAAGGGATTTTGACCTTTAGACTGGTAAAGCGACGGAGTCCGCCATTGTACCTCTATTATAATAAAAATATATAAATTAAACATCACAAGTATTATTTTTGGAAATTGTACACGAGATACGGGAGGTTCACGTCACGCGGATAGAGTCGCGGGCGAGCCGCTAGTATAAAATAAACTATTTAAATTAATTTTGAAAATTAGCAGCCAATGTTCCATTACAATGCCAAATTCTTATGCTGGATTTACACGAAGCCAATACTTGAGACAATCCACTAAACCAGTCCAATAAGCCAATGCCAATGCTAAGCAAAAATGCCTTGAGGACAATCCAATGTAGTTGACTGTCTCTATTTTCACGATGCCAATATTGTACTGGCTTATTGGATTGTCTCAAGTATTGGCTCCGTGTAAATCCAGCATAACACTCTTTCCTGTCCACCACGGCGGGCCAATGAGTCCCATCAATACGCTATTATATCATGTCCAATTATCAGTTGCAAACCGCCGCGCCCGAAGTTCATTGGTTCCGTCGTCATGAGGAGCCAATTGCTGGACCACCAGCGCTCAGATGCGCCTCATTGCGATTCATTCACGGTTATTAATCAGAGTCACGACACGTCAAGTGTTAAGACGATATTCCACTGGACACATGTGGGGTTTATTAAGAATCATACATACTTACTTACAATGACATTTTGCAGTAAGGGTTGCTGGGTTTGACGAATTTGACGTGCAATTTCTTTTTTGTGTTCCTCAGTTATTTCAGGGTGGTTCGCATAGACCTTACTTTTAAAAAACCCCAGAGAAAATAGTTCAAACAAGTTAAATCGCAACTTCTTGGCGGCCAGTTTTCTCTCTCTCCAAAACGAGAAATTATATACACGACCTGAAAACTTGGTTTGTAACAAAGTCATTGTTTCCCTTGCGGTGTGACAGGTATCGCCATCCTGTTGAAACCATTCCGTCTAATTCTTGCCAAAAAAAATCTGCTAAGCCCTTACTGCAAAATGTACTGCAAAATTTCGTCAAAAGAGTGCATATCTGCCAACAGACCAACGGTGGCCATTTAACCGATATTTTGTTTCATGTGTAAATGTCATCAGAAAAAAATGTTAATAAAATATTAAATAAATATATATTTTTTTAATTTTTAAACAAATAAAAAAAAATTACATTGGTGATGCATATTACAAAACCTTTTAATAAAATAAAAAAAATATTTGTGATTGTTTTTTTTAGTAAACCCGTTGTCCAGGCGCGAGGACAACTAGTACAGCGTAAGAGACGTAGCCAGTCACCCACTCGCCGGCCCACAAAGTGCCTCTTCACGCCTCGTTCGAAGGACCCTATGTCACTGTTTATGGACGCATAAATATTAGGAAATTAATAAAGTATTGATGCCAAGAAAAAACACATAATATTAACATTGGATAATAAAATCAGTAAACACAAGGATATGACATGTATGTCCTTTACTTACACATTATTCTCATTGAAAATCAAATACGCAACTCGGTGAGGATCATTTAAAAACTTTATCATTGTTCATTAGAAATTGTGATCGCGAATTATCATACATTTTACACAGTTTTTACTTTAAGTATGTATGTTTGTGTGAATGGATTCGGTGAGAGACGTCACAGCTAATATACAAAGTTATATGTTTTATGTGAAAATTGTAATTGTAAAACTGAGACGTGACTGTCATTTTTTTTGCTTTTTATTTATTTATATAGGTGCTCACATAGCACGGTGTAGAACAACAGAATATTCCAACCACTTTTTTCCCTTGGGTATAAAAGGCGACTAACGGACTAACGA
This sequence comes from Scoparia ambigualis, assembly GCA_963921215.1. Classification (NCBI taxonomy): domain Eukaryota; kingdom Metazoa; phylum Arthropoda; class Insecta; order Lepidoptera; family Crambidae; genus Scoparia; species Scoparia ambigualis. The sequence continues at coordinate 21,311,383 of OY992526.1, forward strand.
CTTCAGAAAGAAAAAAATACATCCAACAGCATAGAGCGGCGATGGGCTCACCACCTGTCACGCTGAGCACATGTGCAGTCGCTATTTGGTGAAAAGTGGACCATGGTAGAGGACTGCTTTTACGGTCCTCATTGCCTAGTCTCTGACTAACCCTTCGGGGATAATAGTCGTGATTATATGTATGTATCATCGGAAGAAACACGTCACATTTTGGGCAAAACCCTTCTGAGATTGGGCCAAAATATGTTATACTAGCAGCCCCTCGCGGTTTCACCCGCATAGTTCCCGTTCCCGTGGGAATATCGGGATAAAAAGTATCCTATGTGTTAATCCAGGTTATAAACTATCTGTATGCCGAATTTCATCCAAATCCGTGCAGTTGTTTTTACGTGAAAGAGTAACAAACAGCCATCCATACTTACAAACTTTTGCGTTTGTAATATTAGTAGGATTACCCTGCCAAAACCCTCCACCCTGGCGGTGTCACACGGGTAGGTAGATTATGAGTGGGTTATACACCAAGACATTTTAGTGGTTGCTTTCCCGCGGCAGAACGATTTACCTTTAGTAATACTATCGAATCAGGCAAGTTATTTTTTGAAAATAAAAATATTTTTGTTCTCTACTATGTAAGTAATAAAAAAAATCATCATCAACTCGAAAGCGTGAGAAACGATAGTTTCTTATACGAGATGTGACGTATTTGGATACTGCCTGCCGCACGAAATCAATGTTTAAAGTAAAAGAAGCTCCCGCACTAAGTAATATTCTCACGCTTTCGAGTAGATGATTATTTTTTTGATTAACTTACTTGAGAACAAAAATATTTTTATTTTCAAAAAATAACTTGCATAATTCGAAAGTACTACTAAAGGTAATTCGTTCTGCCGCGGGAAAGCAACCACTAAAATGTCGCGGTGTATAAAGCGCCAAAATAAAAACATTTTCCCCCATAAACAGTAGTATGTTGTCATTGGTTTAGATTTTAATTTTTCAAACAAACTAATTTATTATTGAATTGCCAAAAACTGCATCATACTGTTAGATGCCTCGATGAAATCACTCACACATGCGACTGCATTGTGGAAGTCGTCGCAGTCGTCAGTGTGAGTGCAACGACTTCCACAATGCAGTCGCATGTGTGAGTGAAGGCATCTACAGTATGATGCAGTTTTGCCCATTAAATAATAAATTACTTTGTTTGAAAAATTAAAATCTAAACCAATGACAAAATACTACTCTTTATTGAGGATAATATCTTTATTTTGGCGTTAACTACCCGTACTTTAAATAATTATACGTTATTGATTTAGTAGCACCTTATATACAGCCACTATACAGCAACACAAAGACAACAATAAAAGTTTTGTTCTTATATGTCCGACTAGTAGTATATAGGTCCTACAACATTCAAAGTAAAATTAAACAAAACAAACGACATTAAAATAAAATGAAATAACAATCATAAACTATAAGTACAGAAAGAAATCATTTTAATGATTTTTTATGAAAATGACAATGAAAAAACGTTTATTGCAACAGTCACTAATTTACATATTAATGTAGCCCTGGCTTATATTTGCAAAATAAACAAATAATAAAAAAAGGATAAGCCCTTATGGCCTTCATCTCACCTGATGGTAAGTGACGATAAGGCCGAAGGTGAAAGCGCACGAACCCGGAATCCTCAACCACTGAGGAACTGGTTATCTTATCTCAAACTGTCGGAACACAACAATAAACATCGTTGTTATGGCGACAGACTTAGATAAGATGGTGGTAGCTAGCCAGGCGGACTTAACAGCCCTTCCACCAACTACACCGAGCACACAAAAATCTACCCCCCGCTGGGAATCGAACCCGGGACCTCTGGGTCTGAAACCGGTGGCTTAGCCACTAGACAAGAGAGAGTTGAGAGTATCAGAGTCCACGCCGGAATCAGCCACCATGGGCAAGTGGCAGCCGCTCCGTGTCTGTTCGTTTGCGTTTGTTCGACCCTAAACTACATCCTGCTCACCAAGCAGGTTGGATGTCAAATGCTTGCCCAATTTCATTTAAAAAAAATACTAAATTGGTCTTAGAGCATTCAGAATGCTCTAAGAAATTGGTAGATTAGCTGTCTCGCGGACTTCTTGGCGGTAAAGTGAAGCGTCATGTCTGCAGTTTTGTATTATTTTCTATAATTTGTGTTTTGTCGAATATTAATGTGAAATAATGGTGGATTATTTACTGTTAGTGTTCGTCAACGTGCATGAGTGTTAGCAAATAAAACAAAACAGTGCAACATCACTTTTCAAATTCTCTCAAGAAGTTCGTGTGAGACCTCAATAAAGTCCTACAGCTTTATTGAGTCTCGAGAGGTATGGGGGAAACATCATTAACCATTAAACGTTCATTATCATCCAATTAATGTAAAGAAAATATTGCCAGTGTCAAGTTTTTAATTACTATTAAAAACTTGACACTGGCTAAATGTGCTGATCGCACGAAGCCATTATTTAGGAGAAAAAAAACCGTGTCGCGTAGCGGTGAAATAATACTACCACCCCTTCTCTTCCCTTGGGTGTTATAAAAGGCGACTAACGGACTAAAGACTGCGCAAACATGCAATAGCTTCACCACCTGTCACGCTGAGCACATGTGTAGTTGTAACTTGCTGAATCGTGGACTATGGCAGTGGACTGCTTCTGCGGTCCCCATTGCCTAGTCCGTGGCTAACCCTTCGGGGGATAATAGTTGTGAATCTATATGTACAGTCACGAGCAAAAATATGTAAAAATTTGTGACTCTTAATACAATGGAATAAGAGTCAAAGTGTATACATATTGGTGCTCGTGACTGTACTATGTATGTATTTAATAAAACATGTTTTTTTCCAAAGTAAAATGCATGCGTCCGCTATTTCCTTGGAACGTATTGGTCACCGCCATGCCTTCAAAAGATACATTTTCCATGATAAGCGGATGCATCAAGGCCGGAATACGTTACGAATTCAGACGAGCTCATCTTTTATTTAAAATCTATGAGGAATATTGAGCAATTGAATTGAATTTTAAGTTAGAGAAAAATGTGTACTTGTCACACGCACACACACATACACACCCCCACACACATACTCGCACACACACTCACACACCCTGACAGTTATAATTTTATGCATATTAGCAAGGACGATAATATAGTGTCTATGATAATATAGTTAACACTGATTTTTAAGCAATGTGAATGTTTTTGAAACCTTGAGATGAATTGAGGAGCGACGAAACAAAAATAGTTAAGTACAAAATGTCTAGATTGTGGCAAAATGCAAAAAACTGTTAATTGTATACCATACTAATGATGAATTTTACTCTATGATAGGAAAAATAGTAGAAAAAAGGATTGTATGAGAAGCTCTTCAAAAAAATATTGCAATTTAAATATAGTATATGATTATCTATGATTTTTTTTAAATGCAGTTACCGACTCCAAAAATAATTTTTATGATTATAAGATTGAGTAGAATAAAGGTTAATATTGCAAGTAAATTGAACAAACTAAACTATGCAATTATTTTTTACGTTTTACTGCATTTATTTCAGACAAATTTTTTGGAGTCGGTTTTTACTTTTGATATAATTTTTGTTTATAATCTAACAATTAGCACTTAACTAATTTTGATAGATAGTATTTTGTATTGGAATCAACCAGTTTTGTTAAAACAAAATCGTTTATAAACTTTTCTGTTCCGTCAGTCGGATTTGGAGGTACTTTTGTATCGAAAATAACTGATTTTGTTTGGACTTATATCAACATCGGATAGGATTAAAAAAATTGACGCCTCAACATTGTGTCATGTCATTTTCTGCCTCTTGAGTAGTTAACTACTTTTGTTCCGTCGCTCCTCAAATTACTTTATACATTAAAATATTGTAATGTAATACCTAAATATGTCAATTTATGTATTATCGATGTAGATGCTTTGCTAATATAAAGATGTGACAATGTAATTGAGAAATAAGAAATTAAGAAAACGTTTTAAAGTATTATTCAAAATTACATAATAATATTCTACCAATCTACCTCCACAGTGAAAATCACTGCAATCATCAATGTATTTAGGGGGAAAAGCCTAAACTCAGGCGACACAATTTTCTCATCAGTTACTGCCAGCGGAACTGCACAGATTGTCGCTCTAACTGAATTATCTTTACGTTAACTTAAATGTTGAAAACATTGCTCTGTTCTGACAGTTTAGAGATAAGATAGCCAGTTCCTACCTAGTGATTGCGGATTCCGGGTGAAGCGCGTTTCCACCTTCGGCCTTATCGTCACTTACCACCAGGTGTAAGGCAAAGTGATTAACCGAAGTGTTGAAAAAAAACTAGTAACCGCTACGGTAACCGGTAACCGTCAGGAGGGTCCTACGCCCGAATGCCACAAAAAGATTGGCAAGTTCAAACACCTGCCGTATATTCGAGCTAATAGACCATTGCAATAAACAAGGTGCCCGAAGATTCTTAGCAGATCTTTTCACGGTTTACACGGATTTTGTCTGAAAAATAATAAACATACACAATGTGTTTAGACAGGGCGCAGAAAATAGGCAAGCCACGTTGATAGATATGTAAATAGACGCGAAATTATGGTGTATACTCGAATAAGTTTACCGCCCAACGCAAAAAGTTGAATGGGTTTCGATCGATGTATTTTTGTAACAACAATAATCATGATTTAGCATTATATTTTATAAAGGTCTGTACTTTCCTTCAGCCCCTTTAGACAAGTGACGAACGCTCAACTCATGCCAAAGACGTGACCCATGTCTATTCGTAATTTGTGGTACGATTGGCTAACCATGTCGCGAAGCGGTAAAAGACTACCACCCCTTCTCTTCTCTTGGGTGTCGTTAAAAGCGACTAACAGACTAAAGACTGTACTCTTCATATTCTCTCAAGAAGTCCGTGTGATATCTTAATAAAGTCCCACAGCTTTATTGAGTCTCAAGGGGTTTGAGGGAATATCATTTTCCATTAAACGTCAATTATCACTCATTATCATCTACATATGCAAAGAAAATATCACTTTAAAATCTTACTTGACACTGGCTTAATGTGCTGACCGCACGAAACCATTACTTAAGAGAAAAAAAACCTCAAAGAGCCTTTGTGACAGACAAGGGGATAATCGTCCCTGCTGGCTACAATCATTCCCACATAGACAGCATATGGTCAGATTGGGACAAAACCCACCCACCACGCTGGCGGGTTTGGTGGGTTTCTTTCTCAACTACTTCCTTTCTTACATTCATACATATAATTACTACTATTATCTCCGAAGAGTTAGTCAGAGACTAGGCAATGAGGACAGCAAAGCAGTCCTCTACCATAGTCCACTTTTGACCAAATAGCGAATGCACAGTGCTCAGCGTCACCGTTGGATATGCTGTTAGACGTATGTGCAGTCCTTAGTCCGTTAGTCGCCTTTTACGCCAAAGGAAGAGAGGGGGATGATAGTATTCTTCCATCGCTACGCAACACGGTAACAGTTCCTTTCTTTCTTTCAACTAAATACCTTTGGAATGACATCATAAGTTTCAACGCCCTCATGTTGTTTCCATTGAATTGGCTAATTACGTCGCTCGATCGATCTAAATCAGTATGTTTTTGCATAGCAGGCATACCCCGGCTCACCTTGCTAAGTTTGGAATAGTTTGGATGGAATCGCGATTTTGTTGGTTTGCTCATGCGCACTATTTTAGCTTGCATTGTGATTTAGATAGATCGGTTGTGGTTGTACCGTCGAGTTAAGAACGTAGGTCTTGAGTTCGATTCCCAAAAGTACAACAGAACTTGTGATGTTACCAATTGTGACTGTTAATAAAAAGAGAATAGAGTCACAAACATCTATATTACTGAAATTTAGCATTAACAACGCTATATAGATATTGGATAAAATGTTTAAGTCCTAGGAAACGTTTGTCCTATATCAATATGGACTTTGGACCGACAATCCAGGTTCATGGGTTCGAATCCCATTCGAGCTTTCCTCAGACAGGTTGATTATCTTCTAGTAAACATTTTATCCTAAATCTATAAAGCATTGTGAATGCAAAATTTCAATACTAAGGATATTTCTAAGCAAGTTACGTCTTTATCGATTGTTTAATACTTTCAATAATATTTCTTTCGATTGTGAGGGTAGGTAACCTTTACAGTGACGTAATACCGCTGGCTTGCAGCGTAAATCTTCAACTACTTGAATTAATTCAACGAGTCTTCTGGGGTCGCGGTAGTTTAGCGGTTAGAGCAGTGGACCGGCAATCCAAAGGTCATGGGTTCGAATCCCATTCGAGCTTTCCTGCATAAGACAGGTTGATTTTTTCTAGTAAACATTTTATCCTAGAGTCACAAACGCGTCAGAAAGTGCATTATAACTGTATAAGGGTTAATTGGTAGACCGGCTTGTTTTAAGTTCGCTACGGTTACAGCTACAGTTTATTTTTTTATTTGTAAACAGTACAAATAAATAAATAAAAGTACAGCCAAAAGATTTAGCTTTGAAACTAACGGAGTTTCATACAAAATTACCCTCCTTTTTTACCCCCTTAACGGGCGAATTTTTTAAAATCCTTTCTCTGTGCACCTACTCAATAAAAAGAAGGATGGAGCAAAATTTCAAGTATCTAATCCTAGAAGTTTGGGCTGGGCGTTGTTAATGTCAGTCAGTCAGTCAGTCATTAAATCAGTTTTCCTTTTACGTATAGCTAGGTAAACCACAGGTCATAACGTTGGGGTCACCACTATAGGGGGAAGCTGATGGTAGGTAGAATTACGACCGAAGTCCAACGGATGTTAGTTGGATGTGCTATAATAGCGAAGGATATGGTGAAACTTCGCTACCGCGATGCAGGCTTCCTATACTATTTATCGTCGTAGTACGGCGATGTCATTGGTATGCGTTTGTGGCGCCATCTGTTGACACGGTTGAGAAGGTGTATGCTTCGCGTCGAATAATGTGCGGCGTATGCGGTAGGTGGCGCCGCCACAAACATATAACAGTTCTGTTCGCGTGTATAGCATTCATAAGTTTAGTAATAACAACAGTTTTTTTAACTTTGGTATGTTACATCATACATCATATGTTAGTAGAATTATTGTTTCGACAGTTCAGACGAGTGGCGAAGCACTCGGTCCGATATCAGAGTTCGATTCCCAGGTCGGGCAAAGCGTGTTTCGGATGTTGCGATGCATAGCCCGGGTTTGTGATCACCAACTCGCATTTAGAGTTTAAAGTGTGCGAGTTGACGAATAACTCGTAAAATCAAAAGGTGCCATCTCGCACGTCTGTGCGAGTTTAAAGTGTGCGAGTTGACGAATAACTCAGCATGTGTGGTGATTAAGCCAATACATAATCGTATATACTACTATATATATAAGGTATATATATAACCATGTCGCGTAGCGGTGAAAGAATACTACCACCCCCTCTCTTCCCTTGGGTGTCGTAAAAGGCGACTAACGGACAAAAGACTGCACATATATCCAACTGCATAGAGCGGCGATGGACTCACCACCTGTCACGATGAGCATATGTGCAGTCGCTATTTCGTGAAAAGTGGACTATGGCAGAGGACTGCGGTCCTCATTGCCTGGTCTCTGACTGACCCTTCAGGGATAATGATCGTGATGATATGTATATATAAAAATATTAAATGAATACAATCTTGTACGTGACAAAACCCACCTCACCCATCTAAATCAGTATCCAGTAGTCGTAGCAGTCCATCTCTTCCCTTAGGTATCGTAAAGGGCGACTAACGGCCTAAAGACTACACATACATCCAACAGCATAGAGATATGTGGGAGAAGATGGCTCACGTATCACGCTGAGTAGGCAGTTTAACAGAATGCAGTGATCTTGCCTACCCCTCCGTTAAACGGGCCAGATATATGTATGTATGTAGTTATATTTTTTTTTTATTTTTTTTTTTTTTAAAAGTGGGAGGCAAACGAGCAGGCGGGTCACCTGATGGAGAGTAATCACCGCCGCCCATGGACACCTGCAAAACCAGAGGAATCGCAGACGCGTTGCCGGCCTTTAAGGGAGGAATAGGTTTAAGGAAGGAATAGGAATTGGGAGGGGGGGGGGGGGGGGGAAAGGGCCTCCGGAACCCTCACTGGTCGGACGAAACACAACAGCACCAAGTGCCATTATTTCACGCCGAATATTAGTGAGAGGGTGGTATTACGCCGGGCGAGCCGGCCCAATGTGTGCTGCAACGCATCGTGGCTCTACCACTCAGTTGGTGTCACTCATTTAGCACCACCCAGGGATCACGTGTAGGGTCTCAAGGGTAAACCTACGGACGCGAGCAACTTTGACCCCCAAAATTACGTATGTATGTATGAATGTATCAAAAAATAAATAACTTTCTACGCTCACACCAATTATACAGTGTGTCCGGGATAGGGTTAGCGATAATTTAAGGGCATATTATACAATCAAAGGAGACCCGGCGTTTTAGGCCTAAGTTATTAGGAGGCTTAACCTACTTTTTTAATTTTTTAATCTGTTATTCATTGTCTATCTGGCAATATCTGTCAACAAATGACAATTGTTGACACAACAAATGACAGTTGTTGACTAATGACAGCCGCTAGCTGTCGAATCAAACATGACGTGACGGCATTGTTTGCCGTTTTTAAAAGCAAAAGAATTAAGAATTATGCAGTACGTTAGACATTTTTAAAGTACCATGTCTGTTTTTTGAAGAATTAGTGTTTTCATATTGAATAATATTAATAATTAAATAAGTAACTCTTATCCGCGATTCGATAAAAATAAGACAAAACTTGGTTTAGGTAGCAAATAATATTAGCTTTACTTTATGACCAAATTCTTTTGTATCTGGGTGTTTTCTATGTATAATAAGTACGTATTTAAGTATTTTAAGTATGTTTATCCGTTGTCCAGTAACCATTTAACGAGTTTCTTCGAATCTTCTCTTGGGCTAGATAATTGGTGTGAGTGTAGGAAAGTATTATTTTAATGGATAAATATACATAAACATAGAAAAACACCCAGACCGGAAACCAATTTAGAAAAATTGTTTTTTTTTAATTGACCCGACCGGGCACTGAACCCCGGACTTCAGAGATGGCGCGACATCAGAACCGGCGAGCTAACCACTCGACCGCGGAGATCGTCAAATAAACGGAGGAGGTATCAACTGAAACAGTTTGAGAACCGCGCGCTGCACTTAGAAACTAGCAGCATACAATGTTAACGAACCATTTAAGACTGTCGTGTGCAGACGACGTGACCCGACTCACGCTGCACAGACAGACTGACGACAGAGCAATTTTCATATATAATTAGCTGGCCAATCAAATTCGGTCTCTAACTACGAAGGCGTAAAGTTGAATATCGCTTGTAGTGGGCAGTTGAAGGAGGAATTTCCTTAGTCGCATAATTGTTATAGACACGAGAGGTCTTCGCGTAGAGGAGAGTCGGTGAGTCAGTTCATTTCCGTTGCGTGGGAAACGTGGCTTTTTAAATGTTGTATTTCAACCTCTGTGACCACAGAGGAAAGAAAAAATAGTAGATTGTTATACAAGGGGCTAAAATGACCCATTATACACGAGGTAGTTTTACTCCCAAGCTTTAGCGAGGGAGTAAATAGAAACCGAGTTTTAATGGGTTTTTAGCGCCGTGTGTTACACTTTGTTTTTCACTACGAGTGCGAGAAAATAAAACAATTCAATACAATATCAATTTATTTATTTTATTAAAAATTAACCCGTTAGTTGCTTTAACGACACGCACGGGAAGAGAAGGGTGGTAGTATTATTTTGATGAGCCCATCGCCGCTCTATGCTGTTGGATAGTTAGGTATGAGCAGTCTTTCCATCTCTTACCTTGGGTGTCTTAAAAGGCGACTAACGGACTAAAGACTGCACATACATCCTACAGCATAGAGCGGCGATGGGCTCATCAAAATAATACTACCAACCACTCTCTTCCCTTTGGTGTCGTAAAAGGCGACTAACGGACTAAAGACTGCGCATACATCCAACAGCATAGAGCGGCGATGGGCTCATCAAAATAATACTACCAACCTCTTTCTTTCCTTGGGTGTCGTAAAAGGCGACTAACGGACTAAAGACTGCACATACATCTAACAGCATAGAGCGGCGGTGGGCTCATCAAAATAATACTACCAACCCCTCGCTTCCCTTCGGTGTCGTAAAAGGGGACTAACAACTAAAGACTGGACATACATCCAACAGCATAGAGCAACAATGGACTCATCAAAATAATATTACTAACCCCTCACTTTTCTTCGATGTAGTAAAAGGGGACTAACGGACTAAAGACGGCACATACATCCAACAGCATAGAGCGACGATGGGCTTATAAAAAAATAATACTATCAACCCCTCTCTTCTCTTCGGTGTCGTAAAAGGCGACTAATGGACTAAAGACTCACCACCTAAGCACATGTGCAGACTGTGCAGTTGTTTCTTGCTGAAGCGTGGACTGCGTGGGCGTGGTCTGTGTTGTCCATAGATTCAAATAATTACTAATTTTACCATAAACTTTAATAATAACTATCTCAAAAAAGTTGTTGATTTAAGTGAACAGTAAAAAGTTGAGTCTTTATTCATGATTATTCTACATAAGACTAAATACCTACTTTTTCGTTTTTGTAGGCTTGTAACGGTACAGAATGAATGGTATCCGTCCGTTAGTAAGGAATGCATGGGAGTAGCACTAAAATAAATATTAATGCGTAGCACCATTAATAATAAGCATGAAAAGGGAATAATAAACTAGTTCAGAATAATGGTCAGTGGTCTAGCGCTTTATCTTTAGTTTGAATTTCGCGGGGACTGCTCTGTGTGCTCCTTGCGACATAGGCGCCGTCTAGCGTGAGTTATTTACTTGAGCTTCGCATAAGGTTGCTAGTTTGACTTCTTTATTTTGAATTTCGCGGGGACTGCTCTGTGCGTCCCTTGCGACATAGGCGCCGTCTAGCGTGAGTTATTTACTTGAGCTTCGTGTTAGGTTGGCAACGGGCTTTATCTTTATTTTGAATTTCGCGGGGACTGCTCTGTGTGGCCTTGTGACATAGGCGTAGGTTGGCAAGCCGGTAGACATACGGGCGGGCGCCACCTATGGTCGGAATACGGAACTTTTTATAATTTCACAAAATACAGGATTATTGGCTTAAGTGGATGATTATTGAGAGGGAATTGTTAATAGAAGGCTACATTTAGATATTCAAAGATGTAATATTGGCTATCTGACGGGATTTGGTTAGATTATGGAAAAATTTTAGAATTGCGCGGCGAAAGCGGCAATGAGCGAGCGAGAGGTTGAGAAAAAGACAGAAAGAGAGGTCGGATGATAGCTCCACGTGGCGCGACGCGAAGGCGGGGGGGCATCGGGGAAACGGCTAGCGATTGGTTGAAGGGAAGAAAAGCGGACTCGCGCGGGCAAATCTTAGGCGCGCGTGGCGGGAAAGTTAAGATGCTTGGGAAAATTAGCGGACATTCAATTTTGGGACATCGGCGGTGCGGTCCAACTTAAGAGTGCGGTACTACTCATACGGGGAAAATAGTGTCCGAGCTTTGATAGTGCGCTAAGTGATATTCGAGCTGCGATATTAATTAAGATTCGTGAAATTGAAAGTGATTAATAAAGTAAACTATTGCGATCGCAACTCGAATCCGTTAACGGAATGAAGTATTCTGGGGTACATCGGCGGAAACGAATCACGGTGGCAACAAAAACCTATGTACCTTTCAACAGACTTCGGTCTGGATGATCTTTGATTGTATTTAATAAGATCGGCGTTTTATATCATTACGCTAAACAATACACTATCTTCGACGGAGTAATGGGGGAGAGACAGTTGTCTCCCTAGTGAAAGTTGAAGATAGGTCAGACACCATTTAGCTGGAGGTAGACACGTATGACCCAGTCCAATCTCGAGTCTACCTCCATACATACAGTGTAGTGATAGGAAAATAACACACTGAGTATACTGGCTCGACTGATAGAACATTTAGGAGTTAGTTGCTTTCAGGGGCAATGCGACTCTCACCACACACCACGAATTTAAATTAAATGAGGCTTGGCCTAGTTTGCAAGGTACACAAAAGGGACTGTTAGTTCGACAAAATATAGGCATTTTCAAGTGAGGAAAGTTGTAGGAATCTATAGGTAGGCGGATATATATATGGTTAGTTATTAATTCAGACTAATAAGGTAGGGATAATTAAGTTAAGGCGCTAAATAAAATTATGATGAAGTGATGTGGGTCCTAGCTAGGCAAGTAATCTGTTACCGCAGGCCGGTAAAATTCTAATTGTTTTCCTAAAGTTGTTACCAATTAATTATTCATTTTAAATAATTAACAGAAGTATGATAATATCGTACCATCATTACTTTGGAGTACCTAAAAGTCTAGACTGGTTTCCTATTACAAGAAAAATACTAAAAAGTTATAGCAAATAAGCTTAGCCGTACTGTGATGTTTGATTTTTAATACTGAAATGACCAAACAGGCATTTTTTAGCTTTCCCTGGGATGCAATACGATCTCATATCGCTACACTCTTCAAGGTGTTAAAGTTTTACATCCGATACCTTAGCAAAAATAAGCTGATACAAACTGAACAACTAAAACCAGTTTAGAACCTAGGATAAGTCGTTGAAAGAAGACATTGCAAGCTATGAGCTTCTAATAATCTGAAACATAGAAATAATTGATTGATAACAACCAGCTAATTAGCCTGACAATGGTCTACTAATATCATTTGAATAGACCTCTTAAGATATGTAAGTACTTACTTCTAATAATATGAAACATAGAAATATTTGATGGGAACAATCTAATCAATCAGACTAATACCTAGTACAGTCTAATTTAAACTTATTAAAGTGAGTAAAAGATAACTTCTAAATGTAATTTATTTAATGATTAACAGTGATAATTAACTACCTAATTTACTACCTACTAAAGGTATACTAACTATGATTTAGTAGTCTATCAAATTAACCACTCAGTCTGAGAGACAGAGGGTGGAAGTTAATGGAAAAATAATTAACTACATTCACTCCCTAAAAGTCAGGGATGTTGAATGAATTAAACATCTTTCAATAAACTTGAGATGTATTTATACTTTATAAGATTTGTATAATGAACACTAAGAGTAACCCAAAGTAATTTACTTCAAATGATAGTATTCTATTTCAGTTCACTTCCTAAAGTCAAGGATATTGAATGAATTAAACATCCTTTAATAAACATAAGATGTAATAATCTGCCAATGCAGCAATCCAATGTAGTTATATTGGAACTTTACAAGACCTGTATAATAAATACTAAGAGTAAATAAAAGTAGTTTTACCTGAATTAATAGCATTCTACTTTAGCCACCGCCTGAAGTGGCGTTTGATTAAATTATCCACCCTTTACGGAACTGAATATAAGTTATTGCATTGAATAATTAAGTTCTTAATGTGAAAAGGATATTTGGATGATAGCAAGCCTTGAGATAAACTCTATTGATTTATGTGGAATAATAAGAATTTAAATTGCTAACACATAGTGCATAATGTAAAATGAAATTAAATTTGAGGAGAGATGTAAATTCTCAGTTAAAGAATTAAAGGCACAAGCTAATAATTAAAGTTAAAGCCAATGTGACGGAACTGTAATTAAACCATGAGATGTACAGTACGCTATGGAGCGGTGGTGGGGCTCATAAATTGCACCAGGCTTCTTATGTATCATGCTACTGATAATAAATAATAATACCTACAAGCTAAGCTATCATCTGATTACCTTTGAGTGGTTACAAATCTTCCCCGCAGCTGCAGTGAAGGATTTAGGTCACAGTTCAGACGGAGTCATTGCTAGGCTACACATATTTATGTTAGGATTTATAGACTGGTAGGTAATTAGGTCAGGAGAAAATAATTTAACACAGGGATAAGCCAATTACTAAACTTTCACGAAAGAACTTGAGTTACTTAAATGCGGTTAACAACGGAGGGTTCACTAGACGATCTGGCCAAAATAGTAGTTATTATAATATTACATTGCTTGACTGAAATTCACTGCAAATAGAATTAAGCTATGCTAAGGTTCCATCTTCATACAAACGCTACACACTCTACAAAACTCCAGACACAACCATTAGATTGTAGATAAATTAGGTTAATTAGTTTTAAGAATTAGATAATAATTTAAGTTAAGGTAAAGCGGCGAGGATGTGTGTATGTATTATAAGCTAGCTAGGCATATAGGTGTGAAAGGCATTAGATTTAGGTTTAGATTTAGGTGTAGCAAGTTAATAAAAAGAGGGGGGAAGTTACAATTTGGTAAGCCATGACCAGGATCAGAAAGTTAAGTTATAAATTATCATTAATATAGTTGTATTGGATTTCAGTCAAGCGGTAATACTTTAATTTAGAAGTGGGATTTTTCCCACAAATTGTTGTCGTGTTGCGATGCGTGAGTTTAGAATTGGCTTAATAGGGAATAATTCAATGAAGATTAATTAATTCAGAGATATTGAAGAATTATAATTTGACACTTTTCACAATAAACGTTGTTATCTTCTAAAGTTGATTCATACACTTTGTATTACGGGCTCTTGATAATGGGTGAATTATAATTTGACACTTTTCACAATTAACGTTGTTATCTTCTAAAGTTGATTCATACACTTTGTATTACGGGCTCTTGATAATGGGTGAATTATAATTTGACACTTTTCACAATAAACGTTGTTATCTTCTAAAGTTGATTCATACACTTTGTATTACGGGCTCTTGATAATGGGTGAATTATAATTTGACACTTTTCACAATAAACGTTGTTATCTTCTAAAGTTGATTCATACACTTTGTATTACGGGTTCTTGATAATAGATTAAGACCAATATTGTAGACAGTCGCAATGAGAGCTGGAGCTAAAATTTTGTTGTACGAAATCTGTAACAAAAAGATTCTCAGGTTAGGTTAAAGGTCAAAGGAGATAAAACTACAAAACAATAATGTAATGAGTAATAATTGAAATACAATACCTTTCAGTCATTATCTTTTTCTTCTTTATTTAATGGCGGAGTTCGCCAGCATCAGGTACCGTGCGGCTGTTAGGCGTTGTTGTTTTTCCAAAGTTTAATGAGTGAACAAAGTACTTAGATATAGTCAATAACCAAACTATTCCGGGAGTATTAATTTTAAAACTGTTGAGTTATCTGTGAATACTGAAACCTTTAGTAATTGTTTTCTATGAATACTGAAACCAGGTATCCAATTTTTGATAGGACGCTAATATAATAATTGTTGACGTTAGGAGCTATGGTAACTGTAGTTTTGTTTCTATTCCTGGTGATAGATTTCATATAGGCATAGGCAACTGGTTCATACAGCCTTGTGTTGAGTTATTTTTAGGATCGTAAAAGGTCGATAGGGTGACATAGTTCAACATTTATTGATTTAGAAAGATTTGTAGAATAGGGGGCGGTTTAATTATTATTGCTGTCGGATGGGAAGGCAAGGGGGCGAGATTGGACAGAATTAACCAACTAAATTATTGCAGGATTCAATTTATATTATAGGATGGCGATATGCTGTACAATATTATAAAGTTATGACGCTAACAGCATAATATAAAACTAATAATAATTATATTTTGACTAATAATCGTTGAGCGATTGCGGTTTTTAGTTGATGTGCTATTCCACGTATTATAATTTATTTTGTTGGTTATGTTAGAGAAAAAAAAAATTATAAAAGTGTACTTGAGTCTCACATCTGAAATCCATAGAGTAGTTTAGGCTAGTCAAGGACTATAATGTTCTTTGTCTATGGTTGGACCATAGAGACAAATGATTTAGCGAGACCATAAACAATCTAGAATTAGGAATGATTATAAAACATGACGTCATAAAACCAATCGGAGAGGAAACTTCCATAACGCGTAATCATGTGATTTTGTTATAGCAAGTGGAATCACCTGTTATTTTCCATACCTGTTATTTTTAATACCTGCGATTTTTACATTGAAAGAGATTTTCCTAATACTTATCACGTAGTAGATTAGAATGCAATGACATGGGAAATGCCGCTTCATTTTGTTAGTTCGCTAAAATCCTAGGAAAAGTAACATAAAATAGTATTACGGTTCAAAATACACGCGTTGATGAGGAATCGCGATTATAAGTAATAACAAGTAGCAGGGATGTCATGTAGGGGATAGAATCATATGACTATTCATTGCTAGTAGGAATTTTGGTTTAAAAGCAACGTAGTTTGGGATGCATAATGTAAACGGATAAATACGTCTAGTAGGCGATAAAAGTCGTTACCGTCTGGAAACAACTATCTAATATCTACTCTATTGTGGGGAGGTTACCTATTAGCGAGGCTAGATGGCGTTGGGTTACCAATAAAAGATTTTATTTTGGATGATGGTAAAAGGGTGCTGTCTAATAATAATATGTATAATTGTAATACTCTTGCAGCGTTGTAAGTAGTCGTTACCGGTAATCATTGCTTCTTACCGAATAGTTGAAATCGTGATAAATAGTTAATTATGAAGATTTATAAAGGATAATTATTAGCTAAAGATGAGGTTAACGTACGCAGAAGTAAAGCTCGCTGGGCACAGCTTACTATACCTACTTACCTAATATTATCAGTTGTGAGTTACCTAGAGATATCTAAGTCGGGAGAGCGGTGAAAAGAAAAGACCTTACTACATGACTAATTAGTTAGGATAGGTAGAGATAGATAAATCATTAAATTCACTGGGTTGGATTAGCCTATTAAGAAGGGTACCTTGCACAATTGTCTATCTCCGTTGAACGATTAAGATGTTGAAAAAAAAAAAAAAAAAAAATAGTAGAAAGAAAATATATATAGTTGACTGGCTTGAAGTCGAGATTTAACTGCAAAATTAACGAGTTATAGCACTGTTATGCTATAGGGATAACAATAGCGTATGTTATCACATCAATTATAAAGGCGAGTTGCGGGCGGATCTCACGTCATAATCAATAGTTAACTCGTTTTATTATTTTAAAAGTTAACGCAAGCTACTTATAAAACAGTGATCGATTTTATATACCACAATTTTAAGTTGTAGGATAATTTTAAACTCATAGTCCGCAGAAACATTCAAGCCGGAAATAAAGCGATGATATTGCGAGCTGAGAATAAATCTCTTAGAGAAAAATTTATTAATAAGTAAATCCCTGATATTGCGTTATCGAGATTACAATACAAAATCAACTATCACAATTCGAATCATACAAGGTAATTATTTAGATGTTATCTCGCGTCGACAGGTACAAAATTTAATTTAGATGGGTAAAGAAATTAGAACTGAAATGGGTTTCGGATGTGTGACGTTCTTAGGATACGTACTGTTTAGTAGCATAATTTAAATTTAATAAAATCGGCCGAATTAGACATAATTCGTTTTGCGGATATATATATTTAATCGAGATTATTGTGGAGGTAGCCATAGTTCAAAGTTTACTAAACCCGACCTAGAGTCATAGCCTATCTTTATATGTCAGAAGAAAATAATAAATTTATAAGTAGTAGATTTTAAAGTCAATAGTAAATTTATTTTCCCGAGGTGCGACCTGAAACCTAGTTCGCACTAGGCCATTCAAATACTTTAACCGGTAATGTTGATTATAATAAATAAAGATGTTCGGGATTTATAATAATATTCTAATACTGCTATATTAAAATTGTTATTATGAAATTAAATAAGGTTGCTTAACAATTGGCAAATAATTATTAACTCAAGAATTTGTTTAGTACAAAGTAAATGTCTACAGGTTTAGAAATGATAGGACGAACGAAACGCGTTTGACTTGTGGGAAGGTCAGCGCGGACTGTCACAGCGGGATGATCTTGTTGGTTATTTATTAGAATTGCTAGAATTCTTAAATAGTCTAGAGTCTAGATTATTGGCATCTAATATGTACGTGATGTAATTGTAGATGATTAAAATTAGTGCTAAGGTAGGTTATTGTCGAAGTTATGGCACAACCTTAAAATTGTTAGTTAATGTGAACTGCATGTTGCATCTAGATTGTTTTATACAAACTAATTGATTGGGAGTTTTCACATATGTAGGCCGGGACATTGAGTTGATGAAATAGTGTTATCGAAATCATTCATCACGGAAAGATAAAGATATTTTATTTGCAAGTGTGAATACAAAAGTTTACTTCGGTTAGTATTATTCTGTTCTATACTAGTTTTGTGGTAGCGTTTTACCTAGGGTTGTTCTAAATTATAAGTAATTAAATATTAATTGTCTGTTGCTGTCTTCTACGTTAGAGAAGGAACGGAGAAAGATAAGGGGGACTCATTTTGTTATAGTCAGCTGTATGATAGATAATCCTCCTAGTAAATATTTCTTGTGATTGCGGTAGCAACATAGAGTGTTTATAGGATGTTTTGTTCATTAACTAATTATCTTCACCGCAGCTGTGGATAGGGATGGCTAAAGTATGTGAACAGGGGTGGAGAAGATAGGTCATTATAAATTAAAATAAATACTTGAATTGCAATATGCCTGACTTAATAGTGCGAAGGGTGGAGTAACTATGTTAGAGAAATTCTCTATTGCATAATATTCGAACTTTTGACATTTTCAATTGTAACTTTAGAATTTTGATTAGAGTATTTAACTAAGCGGGTCCAACGAAGAAGGCATGCTGAAAGCGAGGTCTTTGGTCGTCTATGCACACAATAAAATTATAGATGACACAAGGGAGCATTCTTAATTGGCACTGTTAAATTAGTAAAAGTAGCTTGTTTAGGGTGTTCGAATATTTTTAGTCGCACTGGGCACAAATAGAACTTAGTTAAGCGTGTAGGGTTTATTTTAATTTACCTGGTGAAGTAATTGAATCGAAGTTTCGGAACTGTGCTGTAGAAGTGGGAATTACTCAGCACACAATAAAATTAAGTGGTTTCCATTTAGCTTCATTTCCTAAACTAGCCTTTCTTAAAGTTGCGGAAATTCTGCTGTAAGGTGGTTCCTTTGGGGGCGTCTTGTGAAGTCTAAATCAGGACAATTATACTTGACTAACCTATAGAGAGATAATGTCTTAGGCTGCAGAAACAGAGGCCATTGATGGCATTTCATTTTGGCGTGGTCAGGGGATCTCGTGTTGCTGGGGAATTTTACCATCTGGACGGAAGGCTGAAAACTAAAGTAGAATGCATAATGAGTAACCAATTAGAGTTACAAACATTCGGGAGATTACCATCTTAATAATGTGTCTTGTGCGAGTGTAAAATTAAAATCATTTAATAAAAAAATAAAAAATAAAAGGAAACTAGCACTATTGAATCACGCAGTTTGGAATTCAGTAAATACGAGAAGGAACTTACGATATTAATTACCATGAATACTAAGACGAAGTGTCACCTTTAATGACTTATTATTTACCGATTTGACCGATTATTAGTAATATAAAAGGTAGGAAGTTAAGTAGAGTTGTGGGGGCGGATAAGATAGTTACCGGTCTGTTTAATTTAAAAAGAAAATGATATTTTCCAAAGGTATAGGAAAGTAAGGGGATATTGACGTATTATATATTAGCAAATGAGTCTAAATGTTGTCTTTCGTGCATAGTAACAGCTAGGGATGAGACATAGTTACTAGATAGGTTTTGGCATAAGTATTTGCTTATACGTGTAAGCTCAGTACTTGTCAATTAGTATACAATGTCCAACGCGTACCGGGGTATTAACAAGTACTTATCGATGACGCATACATTGACAGTTAGATATACATAGCACACAAACTTCTAATAGATCTGAACTACGGGGTAGCTAGTTCAAAACTCAAGGACGTGTTTCGAGATGCGTACCCCCTTAGAGTGAATGAGTTTTTCCTAAATATTTACGATCGACAACCTTATTGTAAGGCGTTAAGACCTCTATTTGTATGCACGGTGAGTGGGTGTCACTGCGTACCGGACGGAAGCGAGTCTAGTATTCTATCTCGGTTATTTGCAGGATTAGACATTAGATGTATCTCATCTAAAATAAAGTTATAACTCTTGGGCGATGATGGTATGCCTACTGGTTTTGGTTGATATGGGGGTTTGGTTAAGATTTCTTATCCGCGGAGAGGAAAATAGGTTTCGGTTGAAAGAAGTAGCTAATTAGGGATTGTGGAGGACGCGGGTTCGATCCCTGCCTGAGGTAGACAATTGTTCCGACGTTTCGTTATCTTAGGTAATTATTTAACTAAGATGAGATTGGTAGCGTTGAAGTATGAAGGAAAGTTTTAATTCAAATTATTAATTATTATTCATTAACCTAGTTGGAACTAAAAGACCATGACGGCGAAGTGGTTGATGCTTCACCCACGAAAGATCCCAGGTTCGATCCCTAGGTTGCAACATTTAGATGCGAAACAAGTTGTAAGAAGAGACGTAAGTTAAAAGAAGGCCATGATGACAGATGTACTTGAAATTATTCTAGGAAAATAATTTAAAGAATAGAATAATTGAATGGTTCGGAAGATGTTATAAACTTACGTCGGAATCGTCATAGAGTTGAAGAGTTTTCGCTAGGGGGCGTTAGTAGACAGAGCAAGAGACTGTTATATTGATTTATATTATAATATGATTTGTTGTTATGATGGTAAACAAAAGGCAAATCATTATTCGGAGGTTGTGTATGATTAAAGAAATGGTAGATGTCTAAGTTATTGGGAAATATTTACCGAGACTAAGTTTACTGGGATTTCGTTTCGAACACGAGAACTGGGTATGCGATTATGATTTTGTGTCAGTTGAATAGAATGAGGGGTGTGGGCTATTTTGCAATAAGAAAGCTTATGGAGGAAGGAGTCATTAGGGATTTGGGGAGGAACTATAAATAGTAGGAATATCTTTGAGGGCTAGGATGACAATGAGGTTGGCAAGGAAGGAGGTGCTATTTTGTACTTAATTAAGTACAGGGTTTAGATATAATTCGCCGCAGATAAGAGTGGTACTTTATCTGCTTAAATTCTATCGGGGGCGGCTGTAACGGTACAGAATGAATGGTATCCGTCCGTTAGTAAGGAATGCATGGGAGTAGCACTAAAATAAATATTAATGCGTAGCACCATTAATAATAAGCATGAAAAGGGAATAATAAACTAGTTCAGAATAATGGTCAGTGGTCTAGCGCTTTATCTTTAGTTTGAATTTCGCGGGGACTGCTCTGTGTGCTCCTTGCGACATAGGCGCCGTCTAGCGTGAGTTATTTACTTGAGCTTCGCATAAGGTTGCTAGTTTGACTTCTTTATTTTGAATTTCGCGGGGACTGCTCTGTGCGTCCCTTGCGACATAGGCGCCGTCTAGCGTGAGTTATTTACTTGAGCTTCGTGTTAGGTTGGCAACGGGCTTTATCTTTATTTTGAATTTCGCGGGGACTGCTCTGTGTGGCCTTGTGACATAGGCGTAGGTTGGCAAGCCGGTAGACATACGGGCGGGCGCCACCTATGGTCGGAATACGGAACTTTTTATAATTTCACAAAATACAGGATTATTGGCTTAAGTGGATGATTATTGAGAGGGAATTGTTAATAGAAGGCTACATTTAGATATTCAAAGATGTAATATTGGCTATCTGACGAGATTTGGTTAGATTATGGAAAAATTTTAGAATTGCGCGGCGAAAGCGGCAATGAGCGAGCGAGAGGTTGAGAAAAAGACAGAAAGAGAGGTCGGATGATAGCTCCACGTGGCGCGACGCGAAGGCGGGGGGGCATCGGGGAAACGGCTAGCGATTGGTTGAAGGGAAGAAAAGCGGACTCGCGCGGGCAAATCTTAGGCGCGCGTGGCGGGAAAGTTAAGATGCTTGGGAAAATTAGCGGACATTCAATTTTGGGACATCGGCGGTGCGGTCCAACTTAAGAGTGCGGTACTACTCATACGGGGAAAATAGTGTCCGAGCTTTGATAGTGCGCTAAGTGATATTCGAGCTGCGATATTAATTAAGATTCGTGAAATTGAAAGTGATTAATAAAGTAAACTATTGCGATCGCAACTCGAATCCGTTAACGGAATGAAGTATTCTGGGGTACATCGGCGGAAACGAATCACGGTGGCAACAAAAACCTATGTACCTTTCAACAGACTTCGGTCTGGATGATCTTTGATTGTATTTAATAAGATCGGCGTTTTATATCATTACGCTAAACAATACACTATCTTCGACGGAGTAATGGGGGAGAGACAGTTGTCTCCCTAGTGAAAGTTGAAGATAGGTCAGACACCATTTAGCTGGAGGTAGACACGTATGACCCAGTCCAATCTTGAGTCTACCTCCATACATACAGTGTAGTGATAGGAAAATAACACACTGAGTATACTGGCTCGACTGATAGAACATTTAGGAGTTAGTTGCTTTCAGGGGCAATGCGACTCTCACCACACACCACGAATTTAAATTAAATGAGGCTTGGCCTAGTTTGCAAGGTACACAAAAGGGACTGTTAGTTCGACAAAATATAGGCATTTTCAAGTGAGGAAAGTTGTAGGAATCTATAGGTAGGCGGATATATATATGGTTAGTTATTAATTCAGACTAATAAGGTAGGGATAATTAAGTTAAGGCGCTAAATAAAATTATGATGAAGTGATGTGGCAAGTAATCTGTTACCGCAGGCCGGTAAAATTCTAATTGTTTTCCTAAAGTTGTTACCAATTAATTATTCATTTTAAATAATTAACAGAAGTATGATAATATCGTACCATCATTACTTTGGAGTACCTAAAAGTCTAGACTGGTTTCCTATTACAAGAAAAATACTAAAAAGTTATAGCAAATAAGCTTAGCCGTACTGTGATGTTTGATTTTTAATACTGAAATGACCAAACAGGCATTTTTTAGCTTTCCCTGGGATGCAATACGATCTCATATCGCTACACTCTTCAAGGTGTTAAAGTTTTACATCCGATACCTTAGCAAAAATAAGCTGATACAAACTGAACAACTAAAACCAGTTTAGAACCTAGGATAAGTCGTTGAAAGAAGACATTGCAAGCTATGAGCTTCTAATAATCTGAAACATAGAAATAATTGATTGATAACAACCAGCTAATTAGCCTGACAATGGTCTACTAATATCATTTGAATAGACCTCTTAAGATATGTAAGTACTTACTTCTAATAATATGAAACATAGAAATATTTGATGGGAACAATCTAATCAATCAGACTAATACCTAGTACAGTCTAATTTAAGCTTATTAAAGTGAGTAAAAGATAACTTCTAAATGTAATTTATTTAATGATTAACAGTGATAATTAACTACCTAATTTACTACCTACTAAAGGTATACTAACTATGATTTAGTAGTCTATCAAATTAACCACTCAGTCTGAGAGACAGAGGGTGGAAGTTAATGGAAAAATAATTAACTACATTCACTCCCTAAAAGTCAGGGATGTTGAATGAATTAAACATCTTTCAATAAACTTGAGATGTATTTATACTTTATAAGATTTGTATAATGAACACTAAGAGTAACCCAAAGTAATTTACTTCAAATGATAGTATTCTATTTCAGTTCACTTCCTAAAGTCAAGGATATTGAATGAATTAAACATCCTTTAATAAACTTAAGATGTAATAATCTGCCAATGCAGCAATCCAATGTAGTTATATTGGAACTTTACAAGACCTGTATAATAAATACTAAGAGTAAATAAAAGTAGTTTTACCTGAATTAATAGCATTCTACTTTAGCCACCGCCTGAAGTGGCGTTTGATTAAATTATCCACCCTTTACGGAACTGAATATAAGTTATTGCATTGAATAATTAAGTTCTTAATGTGAAAAGGATATTTGGATGATAGCAAGCCTTGAGATAAACTCTATTGATTTATGTGGAATAATAAGAATTTAAATTGCTAACACATAGTGCATAATGTAAAATGAAATTAAATTTGAGGAGAGATGTAAATTCTCAGTTAAAGAATTAAAGGCACAAGCTAATAATTAAAGTTAAAGCCAATGTGACGGAACTGTAATTAAACCATGAGATGTACAGTACGCTATGGAGCGGTGGTGGGGCTCATAAATTGCACCAGGCTTCTTATGTATCATGCTACTGATAATAAATAATAATACCTACAAGCTAAGCTATCATCTGATTACCTTTGAGTGGTTACAAATCTTCCCCGCAGCTGCAGTGAAGGATTTAGGTCACAGTTCAGACGGAGTCATTGCTAGGCTACACATATTTATGTTAGGATTTATAGACTGGTAGGTAATTAGGTCAGGAGAAAATAATTTAACACAGGGATAAGCCAATTACTAAACTTTCACGAAAGAACTTGAGTTACTTAAATGCGGTTAACAACGGAGGGTTCACTAGACGATCTGGCCAAAATAGTAGTTATTATAATATTACATTGCTTGACTGAAATTCACTGCAAATAGAATTAAGCTATGCTAAGGTTCCATCTTCATACAAACGCTACACACTCTACAAAACTCCAGACACAACCATTAGATTGTAGATAAATTAGGTTAATTAGTTTTAAGAATTAGATAATAATTTAAGTTAAGGTAAAGCGGCGAGGATGTGTGTATGTATTATAAGCTAGCTAGGCATATAGGTGTGAAAGGCATTAGATTTAGGTTTAGATTTAGGTGTAGCAAGTTAATAAAAAGAGGGGGGAAGTTACAGGCTCATTGTCATGTGACAGACAAAAATTAAAAAAAAATTTACTTTATCCCCTAGAGCAAGAAAAGCTATTTTAGCCCCGCTCTAGAACGCTACAATGACGTTCTTTTTGAGCAAGAGGAGTGAAAAAACCTTTTACAAAAAAAAAAAATTGTGAAAAGGAGGCGAACGAGCAGGTGGTTACCTGATGGAAAATAATCACCGCCGCCCATGGTATTCAGCAAAACCAGAAAAATCGCAGACGCGTTGCAGTTTATAAAGAAAAAATAACACTTAATATCAACACTAGACATCTTAATAAACTAGCTCTTCCTTTAAAAACTAAGACTCTCCATGGAAACGGGTATTGTTGACAATAAGTATTTATAATAGATTGCCGGATGACATCAAGAGTTTGCCCATAACTACGTTTAAAAGAAAATTTAAAACTTGGTTAGCTGAGAACTGTTTTTACTCCATTGAGGAATTTATGGATTTCTGTAAAATACGACGATAGGGAATTAGGATGAAGTATATAAAATCTATTATCATATATCTGTAAATTACTGTAATGTATGTTCTTATCTTTTTTTCGTATGTATGTACCTGTCTCATTTTCGTCCACGTGCTATTTTTTTTAAGATTTCTTTGTATGTTTCATTGTAAGTGTTGTGCAAGTCAATAAATGTTTCTTATTCTTAATGTTTTTGCATTGGTACTATAATGGTGCCATATTTTCAATATGAAATTGTGTGAAGATATTGTTAAATTTGCATGCCAGCCTGCTTTGCAGCCTTGCAGCTCTTTTGTACCACTTTTCATGCAAATAATATATTTGATTTGAGGAGTACGATCTTTATTAAGGAAGGAGTAGGAATCGTGAGGGGGGGGGGGATGGGACTCTGGTTTCTTTAACAATCAACGACTCACCGGACGAAACACAACAGCAACGAGTTCCATTGTTTCACCCCGATATTCTGTGAGAGGGTGGTATTACGCTGGCCCAATACTTGCATGCAACACAGAGTGGCTTTACCGCTCAGGAAACTATCTTATGGTAACACTGACTGTCTCATACCTGTGACGGGTTTGACTCCCCCCAGGGATACTTAATTTACTCTTTTTAATTTGTGGTGGGTCATGTTGTAAGACCGCCATTGTAGCTTCTACCATCTTTTATGTCACCTTGACATCAATGTTACGTTTTTGTGTAGTGACAGTAAGAGATGAGATAGCTAGCAATAGATTATACCACCATAACTTTGCTTATCATCATCTATCACCCAATGTGATGAAAACCAAGTGCATACTCGTATCGTAGTCAAATACAAAAAAAAACATCGTTTTGAGCGAGTAATGCTATCGAAATACGAGTAAGTATATCGATCTCTAACGTTTTATATACTATATAGTAAAGCTCGAGGGAAGATTAGACCAAAACCCACCACGCTGGCCTAATGCCGGTTGGTGGGTTTTAACGACTGCCATCTTACGACGACCACGCTTAACGTGCCTTCCCAAGCACGGAGGGGGCTTAACATGTGTTTTTGTTTTAATTTAGACATCCATCCAGTGACCTTACATTGTGAAATTTGCTAAATTGGCACGATCGCATACCAAACAGACGGGCGGACGGAACTAATATAACTAATATTATAATCATACCAATATATATAATCACGACTATTATCCCCGCAGGGTTAGTCAGAGACTAGGCAATGAGGCCCGCAGAACACGCTCTTTGGTGAAAAGTCCACTATTCACCAAATAGCGACTGCACATGTGCTCAGCGTGACAGATGATGAGCCCATCGCCGCTCTATGCTATTAATTGTATGTGAATTCTTTAGTCCTTTTGTAAGGTTCTAAAGAAAGTCCCTTTAGTAAGGAAGAGAGGGGGTGGTAGTATTCTTTCACCGCTACGAGACACGCTTATACGGTTAAACATACGTATATTCACGACTATTTATCCCCTAAGAGTTAGTCCGAGACTAAGCAATGAGGAACGCGAAATCAGTGTGTTTAGTCGCGGTTATTTTTACAAAACCGCACTGCTCCGTATATGTGATACCTGGTGTCCCATGCAAGCTATATCCGCCGCTACACGTGTTTCGTTTCATACTCGAGTCATTCAATGCTAATTGCCCATCAAGCGAATAATTGTATCATTGCATCCATTGCAAGGATGTACAGAAACTAGAGCGAGAGGGGAGGGGGGAGACAGGTAGTTTTTTAAAACGAAGTTAAACTACAATTTTAACTCGTGCAAGGTCTTTACGAGATATTAAAGATATTTGAAATTATTTATACCCACTTACGTGTATTATGTCCGAAGGGTTCTAACCCTGGGACTATGAGCTAAAAACTGCACATACATCCAACGGCATAGAGCGGCGGTGGGCTCACCACCTGTCACGCTGAGCACATGTGCAGTTGCCATTTCGTGAAACGTGCAGCGTGTCTGTCTACAGAACCTAGGCAATGAGTAATACGATTATGTTGAAATTATTTGTAATGTTTTTGCTTAATATGGTAGGTACCTAATATTGCATGATGTACGCCAGTCAAATATGTGAGACTTATAAACTGCTATAACAGCACTTTGTACCATATTTTCGGAAGTAAATGGTTTATGATTTGAGGTGTGTGGTGCCGGCTCATTATTAAAAGAGTACTAGGTACATACTTACCCACCTCATCCATTAGCTGTCGTAAAAGGCGACTAACGTACTACAAACTGTCTCTTTCTACAGAGACTAGGCAATGAGTAGGTACCTACCTAGTGAGTGCTTGGTCGTTATCGCAGTGTTCCTAGGAAAGTGGCAATTAATATTTAACCGGTTACTAACTGCATTTGAGCATCCATGAGCAAACATAATAAATTAGGTATAACTACATGGACAAACCCCTATTTTTTTTTAATCCAATAAGTTATATTTAAGCAGTATAACAAAGAAGACTTTTTTTGTCCATTCCGTTATATAGTATAACTAACAGTATTACTAGATTCACTGACCCCGAAAGCAGTCCACGTTTCACGAAATGGCAACTGTGATAGGAGATGAGACTATCGCCGCTCTATGCTGTTGGATGTATGTGCAGTCTTTAGTCCGTTAGTCGCCTTTTACGACAGCCAAGAGATTTCATCACCTTTCTTAGTAGTTAAGCACCCGGATGGTGAAGTGCGCTTTTGTCATCTGGCTTATCATCATCACCTAAGGTGAGATGAAAGTAGAGGCACTTACCCGTAGTGGATTGTTATTGCACAAAAGATCACATCATCATCAGCCTATAAACGTCCCACTGCTGGGCACAGGCCTACCCACATGTGAAGGTTGGGACATAACCCTCCACGCTAGCCTAATGCAGGTTGGTGGGTTTTAACGACTGCCATCTTACGACAACAACCGGGACCAACGGCTTATCGTGCCTTCCGAAGCACGGAGGAGCTCGAGCTGTTATTAAATTGGTTACCCATCCAGCGACCCGGCATTGCGAAAGTCTCTTAGCGGGCAAGATCGCAAGCTGGACGCGCTTGCCGCTGTGCCATAGAGCTCCTCGTCCAAAGCAAAAGATCCCAATAATTTGATTTGTTAATTGCCCAATGCGTCGATGTGGTACTGCGAGAGGGAGACTTCGGCAGGCCCCACACTAAGATAAGTTAAGATATCAGTAGTGAATTAAAATCAGCTGCGAAACATTGCTGAATGATCGAAGTCTAAGGTATTTGAGATCTATCTAATCTGGTTATGTGCAGTAGACTACCATCATGTCCCTATATAATTACATTTTATTTTTTACAAAGAAAACTGCAGGCAAAAACTAGTACTGATAAAAAGCCGGTACCTCTGCGGTTAAAAAGCTACTGTTGCGTCATACAACCGGTGAACATACAATAACTGTACAAAAACTAAGTACGCCTAACATTGCGCTTTACGTATAACAAACTTTTGTAACTACATTAAGTGGAGCAGCAATGGATATTGTACATTGCGGCATTTCGTCTCGATTAACGAATAGTCATGCTGATTACTCGTATACGTTACGCTAACCACGTGTCTTTGGTAGGGTGACAATGGTAATTAATAAAAATGAGACTATCAACTTTAAACTTCTTTAAACTCAAAAAAGGAACCGATAGTGTTGTGCGTGAGTTTGATAGTGTTCTTCTATAGAAGGGAGGGTATTTTCCAATAATGTAGACGCTATAAAGGATATTTAAAAAAAACAACCTTGCTGAATTTGTTGCCGGCAAATCACAGAAGTTCTTTTGCAGTAGATTTAACAACGGACGCTCAACTAAATAAAAACAAAATAAATAAGTATGAAACAAGAGCCCTAATGTTACAGTAAAAATATCTTAATACTTTGAATTGTTTGATTCCATTGCAAAACTGCTTACCGATAGAGTTCGTTTGGTCGGGTAAACTATAGTACAAGCTGCCTATAAGCTGTCCAAGCTGCTGGACTAAAGCATATAATAATTAAATCCAACAATTGGTACCATTTACGGGTATTTACTTAAACAGTTTGACGATCACAAACACAAACCACTTATATTCATCGTAAAATATAAAACGAACTTTGCTTTGGGAATTTATCCCCGGATTAGCGCTTCACTACTCGGTCACGAAGGCGGTTATTGATCGGGTTGCGATCAGAGTTAAAAAGATATTTCCTTACTATAAAATATGTATAAGACATTACAAAAAGTAATATTTACTATTTTTGTAATGTTTAATTAATACAGTATGCCTAACAGCCAAATTACGTAGCAACCATTCCCACTTAATCCGTCTAAAGTCTAGTTACCGCAATGATAACTTAAATATTTGCTATAGTATCAACGTCAAATACTACAGCAGTTTCTCAAATAGCTTCAGCGATAAGTTATCGTTCTCCATTATCGTTGTAGGGCGTGGCTACCACGTTTTTGACATTCAATAACTAGACTAATGCTTTCACCCTGTCCTTATCATTTATCAATGTTTAAGCGAGATAAAATGTAAGAGCATTGACGGTAAAGATAAAGTAGTTTAGTTCGATCGTTGAATTATTGGCGCCATAGAGCTAATGCATAACACAGAAGAGTGTAAAGGAAATTGTTTTTCAAAATTTTGGTTTGTTACTTCTTGTGTAGCTCTCGTGTAATTAAAATTTTTCATCATCAGCCCATAAACTTCCCACTGCTGGGCACAGGCCTCCTACATGCACAACAGCATGTAAGGAGATTGGGCTATGACCCACCACGCTGTGCAGGTTGGTGGGATAATGCAGGTTGGGGGTTTTTTTTCTATTTTTACAGTGTCATTTTTGTAATTTTAAAAGATACACCGGTGCGACGTAAAAATTGCACTCATCTGTTGGCAGTGGTTTTTTTTATAGCTAATGATAGTACGTAATTAACTTCTACATCTCTAAAGCACATTAAATAACCAGCTAAGAGCACTTCAAATAAAATACAATTATAATTTATAATATACAAGCTCAACGATAACTTATCGCCATGTTTAATTATGATAGAGCATCCTTGACAATTTTTACCTGCCTATTAAGTATACATACAGTAAAACGTGTTGCATGCATATATCACAGAGATTTAATAAAAAACTGAGAGACAGTATGTGCAATCTTTAGTCCGTTAGTCCTTTCACGACACCCAAGGGAAGAGAGGGGGTGGTTGCATTCTTTTACCGCTGACATGTGCAGTCGCTATTTGGTAAAAACTATGGTAAAGGACTGCTTTTGCTGTTCTCATTGCCTAGTCTTTGATTAACTCTTTAGGGATAATAGTCGTTATTACATGTATGTATGAGAGGCATTAAAGATTTTTTAAAGTCTTACTCTTGTAAGAAATTAATCAAATAAGGGATAGATCATTGATCAATTTTATTTAGTAGTTAGGTACATAGGTTATCCATCAAATAGGCACATTAACAATAACATGCAACAAGCGGTGGCGAACGGCGATCCACCGTCCGCCCCCGTCGCCCGCGAGTCGCGCACTGCCATGCCGCCGCCCCGGTTGGCGTGCAATAAAGTGAAAACTGTATTATTCCCTATTTATCTGACAAATAGGTATTACTTAAGTTTTTAGTTTTTAATTGTGAAAGTAGGTACTACATTGTAAGTCTGTTTTATATTACTTAAGTTTTTAGTTTTTAATTGAGAACCTACCTACTGTATGTACATTGTAAAGTATTGGCATCCATATGTCAAAAAATTATTGAAGGAGCCCATTGAAAACCAGCGTCAGGCTCCATCGGACCTGACAAATTGCTGAATTGGCTACCTTTTTAGCTGCGGCCGTGAGACATTGCTATTATTTTTAATAAGTGTTCTCATATTAATCTGTTCTTTTTAAATCTATATTTTGATAAACTGTGATCGTTGTAACTGTCTCGTGTGTTGTAGCTAAATAAACTAGTTTTCATTTTCATTTTCATTTTCATTTTTTCATTTTCAACAACGTGTACTAATTTGTTTGCTGTACAGTACATTCAAGTTTGTTCAAATCATACATATTAATACTTACAATGTTTTAGATGGAATGTTACCCAAATATTAATGATACGTAAGTAAGTAAAAGATTTTACTAGATAGGTACTTTAAAACGGGGTATGTGAATCAAAAAGAATACAATTTAATGAGTAAAATAAAATAAATTTAGTTAGTACCAAGTCCGGTAAGTACTAGCCACGACTTTCTAGAAATCCTGCTGACGATGTGTCCTTCAGGAAAAGAATAATATTTTTGTCAAGTCAGAACAACCACCACCACCATTTAAAGAAAGACATGTAACGGAGTTTTCGAACTCTATGTTAAGTTCTACGACATTTAATTCATTCGACCATTGAAGTCAAAGGTAAGGTTCATTCTATAAGGTTTTATACTCGATTCTTTTTGATCTCGATGTGTTCATGCATGCTGTCTGCACATACTTTGGAAGTGCAGTCTACCAATGCTTGTACAAGTAGAAAATGACTATGGAAACGCTGTAATTCCGTTTTGTGTAAGTAATAAAATAAATCTTAGTCCGGTATTTCCTTTATTAGTTTAACTTTATATTATTTTACATCTTTAGCAGATGAACACGATTATTGAAAATTTTGAACATTTTAAACGTTTTATGACTGAGCTGGAAAATAGACGTAGAACGACTTGACATAGAAGCTCTTAACACCATGGATAACTTGCTTGTGGCCAACACTGAAGCATTATTGTCACTATGGACAACTTAAAAATACTAGAAAATTACACAGGACATCAAATTAGTGGCAAAAGCCCTGGGATTTTTATATGGATTTAACGCACAGGTCCACATCCGGTGAAACTGTTACTGGAGAAACACTTTGTATGATCGGCTTCATTAAAAATGTAGCTTAACATTTTGGTGCCATGCTAAACCAGTTCATAAATAATGGTTGCCGACTGTACCATACAGAGCAGTTAACGTTTAACCCCGTTAAATTGGAGCGGTCTCGATAATATAACTTTATGTAATTAAACTGATAAGGAATAGTCAGCCAGTGGGTGTGAAATATATTAACAATCACGCCTCTGCCACACTCAATCAACGCAATATATTATATTATAACAAATACGCGATTATAACAATCGGAGCGTAAATAGATAATTACGATTCGATAAATCCAATGAACCATAAATTATATAATAATCTCGAGACGAAACAATATCGTACCACGGTAACTTTTTATAAAATTTATAATATTTAAATAGTAGGTAACAAAGTGTTGGTAGTAACAGTAGCAAGAATTAGTTCTGGTTAAATTAAATTATTGTCCTATTATAGATTATTAAACGTTTAATCTGACTACTCGCACACTTAGTAAGTATTGGTACTATGGTACTGTTTTGGCAGACTGTCGAGCTAATCATACGTGATTGATACTGTTTCTGTACACAGAAACAGTTTTAAAACAGCTCTTCTAGGTACTGATTGATTCCCGTGGTTCAATTCTCTGCTGGACAGGTCTCACGGCCTCCGCTATACTCGAATAGCTGATCTCCAGTGTTTAGTGGGACGCCCACATCCACGTGTCCACGTTTCACCAAAAGACAACTGCACATGTGCTCAGCGTGATAGGTGGTGAGCCCATCGCCGCTTTAAGCTGTTGGATGTATGAGCAGTATTCAGTCCGCTAGTTGGCTTTTACGACACCTAAAGGAAGAGATGGGTTGGTAGTATTCTTGTAATAATAACCCGCCACTACACCATAATAACTGTATGTTAAAATATGTGTAAAAATATGTAGTTTTGATTTAAACAATTAAAGGGTAACTTGTTTTGGATTAACTGTTTATAGAGAACTACTTTTTGTGTCCTGAAATAATCTGTACCTATGTAAAAAATATATTTTTAAACATTTCTGTATAAATTATTTGTACACTTTTTGTGTGTTGTTAAATTGTTCGTTTCCCAAATAAACCAAAATAAAATAAGATTAGGTATATAAAAAATGACGATTATATGTCCTGACAATATACAAATTCATGGTGACACCAATTCATTCATAAACTCAAGGAATGTCGTCGTGTCGACTTGTAGGGAACTCTTGCGCACATCAATTTTAACCGACATCTATGCCCGTTACAATAAGGTTCGTTTTCGTATGACTTAAAAGTACTTATGTATACAAGACACTGTTGAAGTACGTACGTACACACGTCATACTTGCCAAATGATAAACATGTCTTCCGTTCGTCTTGCGAATTGCGATGCGTTAAACGCTGACCACTTTTAAAATATACATACGTAGGTACATACACTTCCGTTTATTATCTTCGAAAACTTTTACTTTTTAGTCTCTGACTAACTCTTAGTTAGTTAGTTAGTTAGAGACCAGACAAGGATGTTGGAATGTACAAAAATAAATACGCCTCTCTCTAACCACAGTTAATCTTTCTCTATCACACCATTTCTGTACAAGAAACAATAAACCTTTGTTTTTATGAAAAAGTAACTGTCAGTCACTCCGTGATCATGGTGCATGCAACTGCGCCGAAATATCGGGGACTCAAAAACAACTCAAACATGGTAAAAATCCCGTTTTTCATAAAAATAATTGTAGTGACCATGAAAGTTTAAAATATGTTATTAATCCTTTTTTCTTTGGCCTAGTACATTTCCTGTGTGAGTTCTTACTATTAGCATAGAATAACTAATAGTACTACCGTACAGAAGGTTCACTCTAACGACTTTCACGCGAAATTGAATCTTATCGTTCGACACGAGCGTTCATATTCCGTTAAGCAACGCTGACTCGATATCGATAGCGTAGGGTTTACGCGCGCGCGCATGGATTACGAGTTAGCCCCTTCGTACACAAGGCTACGCAAATCTCCGATACTTGACGATTTTAGTCTCCAAGCGACTACCGCCATACAAATCCATTGAGGTTCGTACACTAGTCGCGTCGCCGACATTTGTCTCGCGTCTCGCGTCGCGCCAGTCGCGCGCTTCCTGCCAGTCGAGATCTTCGCTACTTAAGTCGCAGCGAATTCCAAGATGGCAGAGCAATCATTAAATATTAAATTTGTTTCTGAGGTGGAGAAATATCCTTGCATATATATAAGTACAAGATTAGTATCGGAGATTTGCGTAGCCTTATGTACGGACTGTGCGCTACTCGATACTCGCGACTTGAAACTAATGTAGTATACAACATTAGTATCGGAGATTTGCGTAGCCTTGTGTACGAAGGGCCTAAAGCGACTCGGCGCTCGGTGTGGTGCTATGGCTCGCGGCAACCTTTACTGCCATACGCCTAGGCGGCCTGCCTGGGAGGCGCGCCAAACGAACCTACCTAAACTGCGGAGTGACACCCCCCCTGCTATTAGTTCCGTCGTGCGTGGCTCTTGCCCGTTTAACCGTGCCCTACTCTTATTATATACGACACCCCTTTCTAAATATTGAATAAATCTTTTATCAGAAACTTATAAGTGTTGTGTCTCATTTGGCTTTCATAAATCCTTATTAAGGAGGACCTCAAAATCAGTGCTCTGCCATAGTCCACTTTCATCAAATACGTGTTATTTGACGCACATGTGCTAAGCGTAGGTAGATAATAGCTACGATATCGAACTCTCAAAAAGTAAAACATTCTTATTTGAAAAGAGCCTATACATACACCGTAGCTTTAAAGGGGCCCTAGTAATATAATGTTAGGGCAATAGAAACTCGTGTAATAAGGCCGAGCGTTAGAGCGGTTCCGCACTACGTTCGATCCGAATCTGACCCGAACCCGTGAAAATACGGTCTGTAGTAATCGTAGAACTATTTCTATGTTATTTTACGCACTTGATCAGTCTTCTGTCATCCGATTTCATTCCGTCATCCGTGAATCTCTACTACGGAGAAGAATTTTACGGATCGAAAGAGCCCCGGTGGCCCCTGAACTGTTTTGGATTTGTATCAGTATCGGTCGATCGGTCATTCATCGGACTGGTGCGTAAGCAATATTCGGATTCAGTCCGAATATTGCTTCTAAATCCGTTGTATTTTCGTATTTATACGGGCTCGGATCGGATTCGGATTGGACGTAGGTAGTCTGAAACCGCACATACCCTAAGAGCGGTTTCGCACTACATCCGATCCGATATAATTTATGACCATTTTTACTTTATGCGATATCAAAGGTTTCATACGTCGGAGAAACATTAAAAAATGGCAAACGGTAACTATGACACTGGCTAACTAATAAATTACTTTGTTTCGTATGTTTGAGATTATTTTAGTGAGAAAAAAAATCATTACTTAATTATTTTGAGATTTAAAATCACTTTTTTATAAGTCCATATTATTTTTATTGTCGATGAATTTCGATGTAAGTACTACTTAGCCTTAACAGGTTAGAAGTACCACCCCGATCACATTGTATATGTATGTATGTACCTACTGTTTCTTGTTCATGGATTTATCAAAGATAAAAATTGTTCATTTCAATTAAGTAAGTACGTTGTTTTTTAATACGCATAACGCAGCGGCTTATTGTACTCGTATATTTAATACCTTGTTAACCGTAAAAATTCTTTGGAACCGAGTGGAATGATTCATACAGTCTAAGCAATAACTGCATAAATATGTTATAAAGTTAGGTGGGATCGTTTTTAGATTTTAACGGTAGATGTTGTTGATTTGATTAAATAACATTTGATTTTTGTTTTAGTTGTATATATTTTGAATACTTGTTTAGAACTACTATTAAAACCACTATAATAAAACTGCCTATTAAGCACTTAAAACTAAAAATATAAAAATATAATTTTAATTATCTATAGATTTCAGCGTGCCCTAGTTAGTGGCAACTATACAAATTATACCAACGCAATAAGGACACACGACACCTTTCTCTTTCTTAGCGGCTGATGCAATACTAGACGTTACAATGAAAAATGTAGACATAAAAAGTGTGCTAGCAAAATATACAACCTTAATTTTTCTTAATACAAAAACAATTAAGGGCGAGTTTCACCCATGAAACTGAACAACTTTCCCCAATAAACCTATGTGCAAAAAGGACAAAAAAATTTCGACCTCCCACACAAAACTGCCCGATCAGCTGACGACAATAGTATGGGAGATCGACATTTTTTTGTCATTTTTGCACATAGGTTTCTTGGGGAAAGTTGTTCAGTTTCATGGGCGGAACTCATCCTTAATTGTTTTTGTATTAAGAAAAATTAAGGTTGTTAGCTTAGGTTTTTCTGTTGCTTTTAAATCAACGTACAAGCCATGGCCTTATATAGGTAACTTGTACGGTACATAATATTTTCTTGAAAAATCAAAAGGAAATGTATGCTTTTTATAATAAAAGTAACATGTTTTTACTGTGCCGCTGTTGAGCAAAGGCTTCAATCAAGTCTTCGACAATTGATTGGTATCGACATAATTAAAACGTTTGCCAGATGACGGTAGGTGATTTCAAACCCGGGCTATTCATGGAGCAATCTGAAATTCACTTCGCCTGACCTGGGAATTGAAGCTGGGACCACCGAATATTTTTTTTTTAGCTATTTCCCCCTTCGTTGATCAAGAAGGGGACTTTGTTATTGCTTATACTTAATTATATACTTATTTACTATTAGGTGGACTGAAGGTCCACCTCAAAAAAGAAAGGTGCACAAAGGGGGGGGGGGGGGGGGGGAAGAGTTTTAGGAGAAAGAGAAGAGGAAGAAAAGAGTCTAGAGGGAAGGAAGGAATTTAGGAACAAGTTTTCTGTATTTTGGGGTATTTTTAGTTATTTTACAATTTTTTGGGGAAGAGGAAATTCGACATTTTGCTTTTATATTTATTAAATATTTAAATTTGTACTTATTTTTGTTGAGTTATTTTTATTATGTTTATTTTATTTTTACTTTATTTAAAACACTAGTTACTTTTTATTATTTAAAAACTTTAGTATTATATGTATTTTGGTATTCTTTATTGGGGAGTTTTGTTTTATTTTAGTTTTAGTTTTGTTAATTTTTTAAGTTTATTTTCTTAAGGATTTTAAAATATTATTTTTAGTTTGGTTGGTAAATTATTTGTAATTTGTTAAGGTTTTATAGTTTTGATTTAGTTTTTAATTTATTGTTGTTATTTATTTTGGCTTTATCACCTTTATGTTTTTTGTTTATTCTATTTTATTTAGTTTATAATGACTTATTTTATATTTGTTTTTGGAGTTATGGCTTTATTTGAGTTTAATTAAGTTAGTTTTTTGTTTTATGACTATTAAATTTATTTAGTTTTATTGTTTTAAGTTAATGTTTAGTTATTTGGTACGTGAGTATTTGGTTATTTTTGTTTGATTTATTGTTTTTTAATTTATTTAGTTGTAATTTAAGGTTATTATTATTTATTTAAATTGATTATTTATAATATAAAGCCTAGTCACCGTAATTGGTCTGGCTCTGCAGACGCAGGACCATGGACCTTATGCGGGGGCATTCGCGGGCATCTGTGGCGTCGTGGCCGGTATCCACCCTTGTGCCCATGCGCAGGTTGTGGGCCGAGCAATTATAGCACTTGGGCCCCTGGTTCTTATTGGGGCATTGTGCTATTTGGTGGCTCGGACTGGCGCAGTGGGCACAGGGCTTCCTGTCGGACTTACATTTCGCCTTCGTGTGCCCATACTAAAGGCACTCCGGACACTGTACAAAACGGCTGAAGTCCTCAACGTGGACCCTACTGTGATCCACGTTGAGCCGCTCGAGAGCTAAGAAGGTTTTACGCATCTTTGGTTGATGGTTTAACGGGTTGACCTCAATAACCGCATTGTACAGTGCCTGGTTGCGGTTCGAGGTCAGGAAACAAATGCGGTTCACCTCTACGTCGTTCTGAGCTACGAGGACCTCCGCTAGATCCTCGCGGGCAACATCCTTTGATATGCCCTTTAGGATAACTAGCGGTGGTCTCCGCTTCGCCTGTTCGGCGGCGAAATTAACGTTATCAGCGTGACGTGCTACGGTCTCTTCACATTGTCTCCTGTCCTCAAACTCTACCCTCAGCTTCGCTTTGGGCAGTGGCCTTATTTTAATGGACGCGTATTTGTGGCTCCGAAATGATATTTACCCTTTCCAGAGGGATACCACCTCCGGAGGCTTCAGCGTGCAGTCATAGGACGAGACTATGACTACAAGGTTTGTTTTGGGCGTAGGTGGCAAACGCCTTGCATTGACGGCAGCGTATAGGTGGTATGGGGAGCTGGGGCAGGCTGGAGAGGCGGTTCGGTCAACGAACTGTGGGCCAAGGGGTGTTGGTCCTTGAGAGGGGCTGTTAGCATATTGCCTGAAAGGCGAACTAAATCCTCCAGCCGCTCATTCTGCCTTATCAGTTCGTCGACCTCGTCCGCGATGTCTTTGCCACCACCGGATATTAGACCGAACGATTAACCACTCGGCCACCGAGGAGTTATTGTATGTCCTGTAAACCCATGTAGAAAGCTGGGATACTATTGTGTTAGGAATGGATTTAAGTCATTAGGCAATTTGAACCCGGAATCACTGTTTTTCCGACTAGTCTCTTTGTCACACCTCCAAAGGATGTAATAGTCTGCCAACACAGTTTTCCCTCCTTTTTATGATATGGGGTGTTTACTTTTGGCAATTTTCCTAAGAATAAGTAGGCCACACCTAGCCTATTTGGGAGAATTTTTTGTACCTTTTATTATGGCAACATTGCCACTTCGAATTTGTTCGAGTTCGTTTGTGTTTTTTTTGTTCGCGCGCTCGCTCATTAAGTCGCTAATTTTCGAAATAGTCTTATTCATTGCATATAAAAGTGAAGTTGACCAATGAAATCCATTGCCAATTATTATAGGTTATTCGTCGTATAAATTATCGCGGTTACCAAGATTGTGCCACAGCCTCATTACAAGGAACACGTGGGAAAAGGGGTTAACGCATTTCAAGGTATTTAAGCTGATCTAACGGGTAAGTGGCCACTAAATCCTTGACGTGACGCACAAGACTCGTCGGCGATCAGCCATGGACCTCAAAGCAGCAACCTGCAGTTCTAAAGGTGAGTGCGGTGAAACAATACATATTTAATTTTGTTGTCGTCATATTTCTCAAGCACTTTTTTTTACTTCTACTTTCGTATTTACAGTCCATTACAAAACATAGGGTCTTTTAAACGAGAAGTGAATAGTCACCTAGTGGGCTGGCAGGGTGAGGGTGACTGATGCCACGTCTTTATGACACTGCCAAGGGTCCAAGTCCAAGTGTCTCATGGTCACTCGCGCATGGTCTCCATATCCACATAACATCAGGTGGAATGCAGCCGTTTGCCGGGCATATCTAAAAATGAATTGCTGTTCGTTTGTCTCGCAAAAACTCGAGAATGACCGCGATCCGATTTAGCTAATTTTGATCTTGAAATATTTGTGAAAGTTCAGGGAAGATTTAAACGGTGAGACAAGATAGTAAAAATCCTTAATAAAACTATAAACATAAAAAGACGTCGTGCAATATAGGTAGAGTCTGGCTAACGAAAGCTGAACCAGGAAAAACGCGGCAAATTCAGAAAAATCATGACTGGGTAACACAGGATCACTCACACAGCTGCAATTTTCTCAGAAAAATTTCAATTTGACATACGACATGACACCTCAGATAGACACGCATAGAGACAAAGTGTTGCCAATCAAATAACTACGAGGTTCATCTTTCGTTGGCCAGACGTTACTTAAAACTTTTTACAGTTCTTTTGAAGTAGGAGAACTGCAAATAATTTTAAGCAACTTCTTCTTCGCGACATTTATCTTTTTCCTGACAGTTGTCATTGTGATTTGGACAGGACA
Organism: Scoparia ambigualis; assembly: GCA_963921215.1. NCBI lineage: Eukaryota > Metazoa > Arthropoda > Insecta > Lepidoptera > Crambidae > Scoparia > Scoparia ambigualis. The sequence goes on from OY992526.1 coordinate 21,351,400, forward strand.
ACGTCTGTCGGGTCTACTAGTCTACAGTAATCAAAATCAATTGCCGAAATGTTTGCACGCGCATCACTTCAGAACGGCTGCACCTATTTGCGTAATTTTTTTTTGTGTTCGTAACTGTCAGGACTAGGTTTATGTAAAATTTTTTTTTGGAAGTTTGGAAGAATACTGGCTGTTCACGCAGACAAAGTCGTGGGCGGGCTGCTAGTTATTTATAAAATTATCACGTTTACTCAATATAAGCTTAAGAAACTTTTGATAGATATATCCGTTCAGCGTTCGTTGATTTATCAACGTTAAAGAAAGCCGTCTTCGTGGCACATAAGAGATTGTGGGTACTAGGTTTTTAGTGGGTAGACCACCCTCCTTTCGAGATCTTCTAGTTGGGCGGAGGAAGAAGAGGATCATCCCAGATAACCCGAGGTTGCTCCTGTTCTCGGTGTATGCGTTAGATAGGATTTTGCATATTAGTTAAGAATAAAAGCGCGCATCCACCTTCGGCCTTATCGTTACTTCTTTTTTTGTTTTTTTTTTTATTTTACAATGGGTAAGCGCTTGGCCATCATCTCATCCGATAGTAAGTGGCGATAAGGCCGAAGGTGGAAGCGAGCTTCACCCGGAATCCTCACCCACTGAGGAACAGGCTATCTTATATCAAACTGTCGGAACACAACAATGCTATAAACATCGTTGTTATGGCGACAGATTTAGCTAAGACAGTGGTAGCTAGCCAGGCGGACTTAACAGCCCTACCACCAACCAAACCGAGCACATAAAGATGTACCCCCTGCTGGGAATCGAACCCGGGACTTCTGGGTTTGAAACCGGTGGCTTTTGCCACTAAACAACAAAGGCGGTTAAAAGTTAAGTGAGATGAGAGATAAGTGCTAACCAGTAATCTTAGATTAATCTAAGCCCGTAATAGATAACTAAAAATGTGCTGATGTCTTTGTGGGATGCCCGTGTCCAGTTTTAGGATGGTTATCATCCTATGATGATGATATAATACTAATAAGCGAAAGGCGCGGCATAAATGCCTTCAACTGATGCTAAGCGGAAGTAAAGTGAACACGCGAGGACAGCTGATGCACCATGATTTGCAACATTGCCGGCTAACGTTCTTTTTTATAACATGGCAATACTCTTTATAACACATTTGCTCGTAAAGTGGCTCTTATTACACCGATTTCAGCATCGTAATGTAGCTTATTACACACTAGTGCGGTAATGTAAAATTAGTAATAACACACTAGTGCGGTAATGTAAAATTAGTAATAACACACTAGTGCGGTAATGTAAAATTAGTATTAATTTGCATCTATGGACAACACGGACCACGCCCACACAGTCCACGCTTCAGCAAGAAACAACTGCACAGTCTGCACAAGTGCTTAGATGGTGAGCTTTTAGTCCGTTAGTCGCCTTTTACGACACCGAAGAGAAAAGAGGGGTTTGGTAGTATTATTTTGATTAGCCCATCGCCGTTCTATGCTGTTAAATGTATGTTCAATCTTTAGTCCGTTAGTCGCCTTTTACGACACCGAAGGGAAGAAAGGGGTTGGTAGTATTATTTTGATGAGCCCTTCGCCGTTCTATGCTGTTGAATGAATGTGCAGTCTTTAGTCCGTTAGTCGCCTTTTACGACACCGAAGGAAAGAGAGGGGTTGGTAGTATTATTTTGATGAGCCCATCGCCGCTCTATGCTGTTGGATGTATGTGCAGTCTTTAGTCCGTTAGTCGCCTTTTACGACACACAAGGGAAGAAAGGGGTTGGTAGTATTATTTTGATGAGCCCATCGCCGTTCTATGCTGTAGGATGTATGTGCAGTCTTTAGTCCGTTAGTCGCCATTTACGACACCCAAGGAATTGGATGGAAAGACTCGCTTCCCTACCTTTCACATACCTATATTTTGTCGATTCAAACAGCGGCTTCTTGTTCAATAATTACTTTGAAAGTTTAAAAATAAATATGTCTAGTTTTAGTAATGAAGAACTAAGCTTACAGTCTACACCACCGGAAATAATAAGTGAAGCACAAAATGTTATTGACAGCCTGTTATCATCTAAGTTCAAAGAAAAATACATGTTGGCTTACCAAAAATTATACACTAGAAAAGAAACAAAAACACGCAGTCATTTTCAGAAAAGTTGTTTTCCTCGCAAATATGTTATAAAACGTCGTATGACATACGTGCGCTTTGATAATTACAGCCTCTGCTTTCTTGTAGCCCTCGCCTACTGCTCGGGCTAGCAATATCGCCTCTGCTGTAATTTTCAACTTACCGCACTTATATCATAATGTACTATTACAATTCGAATTCTGCCCAGCACACTACAACACTTTTCCAGTTTGTAATTTTTTCGCAAAAAAAATTGTGTTTAAATTATTTATACAACTAGTAGACCGGGCAGGCGTTGTCCTGTCCAAATCACAATTACAACTCAACAGTTAAATGTCGCGAAGTAAGAAAACAGCGAAAAGCAAAACCAATTAATAACTTTATTGCACGTCTTTTTATTTTTTAAGTTTTTATAAGGATTTTTATTATTTTTTCTCACCGTTTGAATCTTCCCTGAACTTTTACAAATATTTCTAGATCGAAATTAGCGAAATCGGCTAGGTCATTCTCGAGTTTTTGCGAGACACACGAACATCAATTAATTTTTATATTCATAGTAACATTGGTAAAACTCATTATTGAGTACTACACTCATATGAGTCGTTCTTTTTTCATCGCCCACCCCCCTGTCCAGGTCTAGGGGCCTCAACAGGGATTCGGGAAAAAGGGGTATACCTACCCACCAAAAAACCAGGTAAGTACAACCCCCCACATGCCGCTAGGGTCTGGATCAAGAAGAACACATCTGAGTGTGTTTTGGCAGGAAAAAGTAGCCTTGACCGTTTCATAATTTTTACAATTCATCAAAATCGTTTCAGCAGTTTAGGTGTGAAAGCGTAAAAAACAAACAAATTAACTCACTTTTGCTTTTATTTATTATTAGTTTAGATTAGGATTGTTTGTATAATGTTTAAAATATTTTATATCAGTGTCGCGTAGCGGTGAAAGAATACGCCACCCCCTATCTTCCCTTGGGTGTCTTAAAAGGCGACTAACGGACTAAAGACTGCACAAACATCCAACAGCATAGAGCGGCGATGGGCTCACCACCTGTCACGCTAAGCACACGTGCAGTCACTATTTGGTGAAAAGTGGACTATGGCATTTGCTGTCCTCATTGCCTAGTCTCTGACTAACCCTTCGGGGATAATAAGCGTGATTATATATGTATGAATTGCACCTACATCATAATCCTACTGAGTCATCCATGCACCACTCAGTAGTTAACTGGTAGAAAATGCCTCAAGCATTAAGTCCGTTATGTAATATAATGTGGCAAAAGTTTCATGCAAGTCTATCCTTCTGTATTTATACATAAAACAATTCTGCAAACCCCCCCTCACAACTCCTATTCCTTCCTTAGGACGGCAACGCGCCTGCGATTCCTCTGGTTTTGCGGGTGTCCATGGGCGGCGGTGATTACTCTCCATCAGGTGACCCGCCTGTTTGTTTGCCTCCTTCTTTTATAAAAAAAATACCTGTTATAATCACAAGACTCCGAAACCTTGGTCACTCACTCAGTCACTAGTTCAATCCAAATCACCGTTATCACAGATCTCCTCACGCACTATCCGCGAATGAGTAAAGCAACTCACAGTCCACAGTAACTTTGATTAAGCTAACATAAGCTAACGCATTTCTTTTATACGTGTAATCATTGAGGTATTATTACTAGAAAGGACATTACAAAGCAAATGTTTGCGCACAAAGTTGAGGCACAAACGCCTCAGTGAGTGAGTGATTCAAGCGATCGTGGACTTTGCGGGTCCATTGTCCGTCCAAAAATTGCTTCGCGGTGTCGTTTCTAGTTATAATAACCTCAATGGTTTGTGCTTGTGCCTCGATGAGTCACGCATGCGGTACTCAAACTGTGTAACGGGTTTGAAGTTATGGTCCAAGCGACCGACAGCCTGTTTTAAGATGGAGTGTGAAGTGTTTGTGTACTTATGTGGTTTAAGAACTTTAGTTGTTAATAAGATAATTATGTGTTGATAATGTATATATAATACCTTTATTATTGACATTTTGCATTCTCACAATGCTATATAGATTTAGGAACCCTCTTAGGGTTTACGCATTTCGGTTTTCCATACAAATTTCCAAGTCGAAATTTTTAAAGACCAATAAGCCAATTTTAATGAAACTTTGCATGCTAAAGTAAAATACAGGGATCTAAATAGTTTCTTGAAAACATTAAAAAAAAGGTTTTTTTGATTGAGTTATTGCGATTTAAAGTCCACTAAAAAAAGTTTAAAATAGCAATAACTCAGTTAAAAAACGTTTTTTAGAAATGTTTTCAACAAACTATTTAGATCTCTATATTTTTGATTTTTATAAATTTCAACTTGGAAATTTGTACGGGAAACCGAATTGCGTAAACCCTCTTTTAAATGTTTACAAGAAAAAAATCAACCAGTCTCTAGAAGCCCGAATGGGAATCGAACTCATGACCTTCGGATTGCCGGTCGACTGCTCTAACCACTAAACTATCGAGACCCCAGAAGACTCGTTCAATTCCTTCCAGTAGTTGATTTACGCTGCAAGACAGCCGTATTACGTCACTGTAAAAGTTTACCTATATACCCTCACAGTCGAAAGAAATACTATTGCAAGTTTTTAACAATCGATAAAGACGTAATTGCTTTTAAATATCTTTATTATTGAAATTTTTAATTCACATTGCTATTTAGATTTAGGATAAATATACTAGAAAAAAATCAACCAGTCTCAGGAACCTCAGTGTCTCGGTCCCGTCAGTGAAGTCTCCGTGGACCGGCAATCCAAAGGTCATGAGTTCGAATTACATTCGAGCTTCCTGAGACTGGTGTAAACTGGTGTATTTTTTTGCTAGTAAACATTTTATCCAATAGATTCACGACTAGACTAGACTAGTCCCCGAAGGGTTAGCAGAGACTAAGCGATGAGGACCACAAACGTGTCACAGTCCACGGCAAACCACATAACAACTCCACATGTGCTCAGCTTGACAGATGGTGAGCCCATCGCCGCTCTAAGTTGTTGGATGTATGTGCAGTCTTTAGTCCGTTAGTCGCCTATTACGACACCTAATTCAATAGATGGGTTAGTCATTGTATTTATGAGCCTCCACCGCACAGCTCCAAATTAAAATAGTCCAGGGATACCACGATGCATGATATGTGAGTGCGCTCGATAATCGTTCGATGTCGTATATTATAGGTACCTATGTGCGACTATAATAGGTAGTATACATAACACATAATTACGACTATTATCCCTGAATAATTAATCAGAGACTAGGCAATGAGGACAGCAAAAGCAGTCCTCTACCATAGTCCACTTTTCACCAAATATCAACTGCACATGTGCTCAGCGTGACAGGTGGTGAGCTCATCGCCGCTCCACGCTGTTGGAAAGTATGTGCAGTCTTTAGTCCGTTAGTCGCCTTTTACGACACCCAAGGGAAGAAAGGGGTGGTAGTATTCTTTTACGCTTCGCGACAGGGTTACAGTTCCAGTATGGCCTTAATTACTTGTACTTACTTACTCCGATGGCTCAACCACCTATGATGATTTAAACGCAATACCGAAACCAGACCTTGACCATGACTGCGAAGGGTTCAAGGTTAAGTGCGTAATGGGTTATGCCGTGAATTGCCCCCGATCCATTAACCAGTGTCCTGTGTGACGTCATGAAAACGTGCTCTATTAGGTCTGGTATGCGAAGATTAGGTGGGAAATGACAGGTAGTAAGTGTATCACATACATGTACAAACATAGATATAATCACGACGACACTTTTATAACGCAACGAAACAAATTTTGACACCACAGCAAAAAAAATAAATTATAAAATACAAGTTAGGTCGATATTTGCATCTATCATCATTTCTAATTTATTTATTTATTTATTTAGACACAATAACAGTTCACAAACCATGACAGATACTTAAAATTAATCTTATACTTTAAACACACGTTAGCTTGGAACCTATTAAAATTGTGCACAACATTCACATACAACATATATACCTAAAGTTAATTAATTTCGATGAGCATATAGTAAAGTTATAAATATGTACCTATATACCAAAATTTGGAAAAACATTACTTAAATGAAATATTCACTAAAAAATAAAGTAAAAAAAAAGCCTTACTTAACTTAAACCTTAACCTGATTAGATGACTTAGATAATAGAGCAGTAAACTAATTTTTTTTTTTTTTGGAATTGTTACTATTGACTGACTATTGCTTGGGGTAGAGGGTTGATAACCTGTTTATTATGGGATACTTCCTAGTTCAGGTGTCAGCCCGCCACAATCTGCAAATTGTACCATTTTTATTTTTGTGCCTTATTGTTTTACTAGCGGCCGCTCGCGGTTTCACCCGCGTGGTTCCCGTTCCCGTGGGAATATCGGGATAAAAAGTATTCTATGTGATAATCCAGGTTATAAATTATCTGTATGCCGAAATTCATCCAATTCCATGCAGTAGTTTTTACGTGAAGAAGTAACAAACATACACACTCACAAACTTTCGCCTTTATAATATTAGTGTGGATAAAAAGTATCCTATGTGTTAATCCAGGTTATAAATTATCTGTATGCCGAAATTCATCCAAATCCATTCAGTAGTTGTTACGTGAAGAAGTAACAAACATACACACTCACAAACTTTCGCCTTTATAATATTAGTGTGATGTGATATGTAAGTATTATGTTGATTGTGGTGTGAAAATAAATTTACTTTACTATTACAATGAGGACCGCAATTATCAGTCCTTTGCGATAATACACGTTTCACCTATTAACAACTGCACAAAAATGCTCAGCGTGACAGGAGGTTAGTCCATCATCGCTCTTTGCTGTTGGAAGAATGTACCACTAACGGATTAAACACTGCACATACATACTGCACATGCATAGAGCGGCGATGGGCTCACCATCTATTGCGTTGAGCACATGTGCAGTGTTATTTTTTATTTTTTTATTTATGTTAATGTGACACCTCCAACATGATGATTGTTGTTCTTAGGTACCTACTGTTTCTCTTTTATTCTAGTTTACATCTTTAGTACATAAGCAGCTGGGACTCCGCCTACTTTGCTAGCTATACTTTTTACAGTGTTGTGTTCTATTTCCTATTCTCTAATACAATAATATGTACATACCTAAACTACTTCTTATTTTCTATGCAGATTGCTTAATAATATTACATTTTCTTATTTCTATATTTATCCTATCTTAATTAAGACCTAGGCATGTGCAGTGTTATTTAATGAAATGTGGATTGTGGCAGTTGACTGCTTTTGCAGTCCACATTGGGGATTATACTCGTGAGAGAAGGAATGAGAGAGAACTTATTTAAAAAAACACCTAAGTCATTTAACAAATCAAATGTTTGGGACACACAGACCGAGCACGATAAATTAAAGCACAGGTGTTCATTCAAGTATAAAAAAGCCGAATCCACACAAAAAAATCCACAACTTAAATGATTACAACTTGTAGACCTGTCATTAAAGTAATAAAATCAGTCTTGTTTTCACGGAGCCTTATTTACGACCTGTTGTCGACGATCTGATTTAACCTTTACCCCAATAAGCAATAGAATTGATTTTTCTACGACCTGAAGTAATGATTATAAATAAAATCTTGAGACCTCCTTTTTGGTATTAACGCCCAGTATTAGCAGTTACTAAAATTTAAACTTCAAGTTCACTTATTTATTGTGTGAATTTGTCTGTGATGAACCGATGTGTTATTTTTATAAATTAAACATTAATTTGTTAATTTTATATCAACAATTTGGAAAACCTTTTTTCCACACTAAAGAAACTAACGAACAACCATTATTCTTTTTTAATGAAACACTATACAAGGATGATCAGATTAAGTGATAGGTGGTGAGCCCATTGCCGCTACATACTGTTGGACGTGTGTGCAGTCTGGCACAGACTATAGTTTTTCTGGCACAGACTATTTGTTAAGTCCTAACTACAAGTTAGTTAACTTTTTATTATTATTAGTATTGACGTCAATTAGTGCCTGTAAAGGTTTACATTGAATAACTTATATAATTTGACTTTGACTTTGACTCTGAGTCTTTAGTCCGTTAGTCGCCTTTTACGATACCCAAAGGAAGGAAGAAAGGAAAGGTATTCTTTCACCGCTACGCGACATGGTTACGAATATTATATATATGTATATAACTTATATATATTAGAAAACAATTTCACAACGTGATCATTAAAGGGTTAAACGGTTTTCTTATTTAAAAGTTAGTTTAATTTATAAAAAATGTTAACACAACAATTATGAAACTTAACGTACTTAATTGGTAATTATCGAATCGAATAAATCTTTTTTAATATTTGCTAGCTATTACGCTAGTGGTCCAAGGTAGGCATTGCTTTTTGTAACTGTTTTTTTACTGTACATATTTTTAGATCTACGTAGGTAAGTACGTTATGAAACTTATGAATTTGATTGATGATCCAACTTTTGTTGCTGACCGCAAGGTCTGTGATATATTGGTTAACCGCCTATATGGCCTTGTGATTAGCCTCTCTCACTCAAAGGTTCCTAGGTTCGATTCCCAACGTTCCTAGCGTTAAATTTTTAGAACATATTGTTATTTGGCATAGCGACTCACTTAAATAGTATTAGCAAAGAGTGTCGTAAAAGGCGACTAACGGACTAAAGACTGCACATACATCCAACAGCATAAAGCGGCGATGGGCTCACCACCTATCAAGCTGAGCAAATGTGGAGTTGCTATTTGGTGAAAAGTGGACTATGGCAGAGGACTGCTTTTGCGGTCCTTAGGTATTATCTAGTTTCTGAGATCTCCCTTTGGGGATATTAGTCATAAATCTATGTATTTAGTTGTTTGCAGTTTTGTTAATGGCTGTAAGTTGATCCCACTTCGTTTTTACATATTATGCGATGATTCTCTTGGGGTTTTATTCCGTGCAGGTCGCAGATAATGCAAAGACAAGGCAATTCCCGTAGTAAATAAAAAAAACAACTTACCTGTTCCACAGAGCACTAGTTAACCGGCGCTAAACACTTATAACTTCAAGCTTTTAACTATCTAATAATTTTACTTAACTATTTTGACACAGGAAATAGTTAATGTCAAATCTATATAAAATTTAAACAGAATTCAGTTGTGTATAAAGATAGATTTAACCACTTCTTTAGATGAATTATTAACACTACAGAGGATACACTTTAACAAACAAAAAATGCGGCAAGTGATTATGGCATTACGTAATCACTATAAGAAAGCATTGCCTCAAATGACTCAGGGCCAGAGCGTTGAAAAAGGAATAAAGAAAAAAGAGCGGGAAAAAGTGGCAACAGGTGGCTTGAAGGACACCGAGAAAGTACCAGCCGCGGTTTGGACGCTTTAGAGATCCGTATATTTAATATTAAATGTATAAATAGGTGACTAACGTACTAAATGACGGACTTGTATTGTAATTAATTAATAAGTAAGTAAAAAAAAATAAAAATTATAACCTCATTTTTGCAGTGCCCTACGTGGCTCGTGTTTTGGTTTCATGGAAGTATAATTTACCTTTAATACCACATGACGCACATTATACGACATCTATCTTTTTTTGGGCTTGCTTTTGGCATTCTTATCCGTAGGATTAAGAAGAGGCCGACGATGAAGCGAGCTCGACCAGAAGCAGGCCATTCACTGGGCCTCTAAAGTTGTTGGGGCTTTATGCACTCCGGAACACAGACGCCGGCGCCGGCAGGGAATTCCATAGCTTGGCTGTATGCATTATGAATGAAGACGAATATCACTTGGTGTGTATGAGTGAAATATCTACCAAGTAAGGGTGGTAACCCGCCATACGTCTGGAATCCCAATAGTAGAAAGAAGACGGTGGAATGAGTTCGTGTAGCTCAACAGCACACTCTCCGAACTACAACTGGTAAAATACCGACCAGCAAGCAACTGAGCGACGGTGAGCGAGACTGTGAAGCTTGGTTTTCACAAGCTTATCGTCACCTATAAGTTTCCTGGCTCTGCATTCCACCGAATCGAGCACGGCAAGTTGATATTTTGCTGAGACGTCCCAATGGTGGCAGCGATACTCCATGCACGACCGGACTTGTGCTTTATATAGAGTTATAAGCTGTCCTGGCGTGAAATATCGCCTAACCTTATTAAGAACACCCAGCTTTTTCGCCGCAGTTTGAGCCATGATTTCGATGTTGTCGCCGAAGTTGAGATTGGAGGTCAACTTCATGCCGAGGAGATCGAGGTTGTCGGTAATTGGTACTTCTACACCCCGGAAAGTTAAAAGGACTCCTTTTGGCCGAGAACAAATTATACGCCTGCGTTTTGGTGGCTTTAAAACTGAACACAAACTGTTGTCACTCCATTAGGAGACAAGAGTTGAAGTCAAGTTTGTTCGCTCAGCTACGGCCTCTCTTAAGGAACGAACTTCCTCTCCGCCGACCCTTGCGTTAGACAGATACCTCTCTGTGACCGTGCTGTCGTCTGTATACCCAACAATTCCGGGCTTGAGCAGATCGTTAATATGCAACAAGAAAAGGGTAGCAGAGAGAACGGATCCATGAGGAACCCCGGCATCGATAGCCATGAGGACAGAGGAACAGCCATCAATGACTACTCTGATTGACCGTTCACTCAGGAAGTCCAAAATCCAGACACAAAATACAGCAGGGATGCCGTACGCTAGAAGCTTGCTCAGCAAGTTAGCGTGCCAGACCCGGTCAAAGGCTTTTGAGATGTCAAGCGACACGGCAAGCGCTTCGCCATGCTTCTCGATTGCCTGTGTGTGTGCAATGTGTTCACCAGAAGGTCTACCGTGGAACGGCCCCGCCTAAAGCCATATTAGCAGTCGAGAAGGTCGTGGGCTTCTAGATACGACAAAAGCTTTCTATTCAGTACCCTTTCCATAACTTTACAGAGTATGGAGGTGATGGCAATTTGGCTTGTTGTTGGTAAGGATGGCACGATCACCCTTCTTGGGCACTGGCTGCACAGTTGCTAGCTTCCAGGACTGAGGAACCGCTTTAAGATAAGAAAGGCGGTACAGACGCGTTAGAGCCGAAAACAATTCAGGCGCATGACCCTGAGTAGTCTAGCTGGAATCCTGTCCGGGCCGCTGGTCTTATTAACGTCCAGATTTTGCAAAGCTTTTCTTACCTCTTTGGTGTGAATGGTGACACTTGGCATGAAAGCACCACAGTGAGGTAAATTTGGTGGCTTTGCACGGTTTGCATCTAGTCGCGAATTGCCCGCGAACAGAGATGCAAAAAGATATGCTTTCTCTGTTGCAGTGTGGGCCAATGTCCCATCGAGTCGCAGCATGAGGGGCAAAGTAGACCGGAAAAATCTGACTTGACCGACTTTGACAGGGACCAGAACTGCTTACTACCAGCAGGATAAGATGCTTGTCTGGCTCTTATGCGGCTTACGTGGTCGAATCGCGCCTCGCGGATCATTCTTTTGCACCGCTTATCTGCAGAGTTGAAGGCCTTCTTCTTCGCACGTACCCTCCGCGCTCGTTCTTTACAGTCACGAGCGCGTACCCAGGCTTGGTAAGCGGATTCTTTACGTGCTTCTGCGCTTGCACTTGTGAGGGACGGAGGACTGCTTTTGCTGTCACCATTGCCTAGTTTCTGACTAACCCTTCGGGGACAATAGTTGTGATTATGTATACTTCGCAAGTGCTATTAAAGACCTTCGTTTATGAAGAGACCAGAAGTGGAAACTTTATTTATAAGCCAAGCAAAAATGATGTTACGTACGTTTAAAGAACAGTAAGTACGTGATTTTTTCTAGATACATCACGCTCGTTTCCTGGATTCTCGGATTCCCGGGTAGCTAGCTTTTCATTACGATCCTGACGCACTTAATTTAGGGCCAGAGCAGACATGCTACTTTTAGCAGCGGCAATCGGCGATTTAGACGCTTTTTAGAAGCTGAATGCAGTGGCTGAATTGCTAGAACGCGCGATTCCGATACTGCATCGAAAGCAGACAGTCGCTAAAACGCGATGCCAGTCGCAAAATCGCCGATCGCCGATGCTAAAAGTATCATGCGTGCGGTGGCTCTTACTCTTATAATACTCATCATACTTGTACATGCTTGTCGGTTGACTACTCTCGACTTTTCTCTGACCTTTTACGAGAACATAGAACATCTCTGATTGTCAACCTCTATGTAGACAAGTGGCAAACGCTCCGAGTCTATTCGTTAGCGTGAATCAAATATAGAATGGTGATACATAAATTAGCTCTTTAACTGTCGTACTCAGAGGCGTCAATTAAGTTTGAATGACAATTAAATGTGTTTCCTTTTCTATTTGGCATTATACATAAGAAAATGACAGCAAGAGACTTAATTGTCATTAAAACTTAACTGACGTCTCTGAGTGCGGCAGTTTATGTTTTAAAATTACCTATTAAATTCTGAGGAGAAGCGTTGAAATACGTCAAATCCCATACATCATAATTCTATTCCATATGTCATTATGCCAGTTGTCTACGAGTATGCTCTCCTTCCTACTATCCCGTTCACACTCCCATGTTCTTTTTTCCCCCTTAATTGTGACTATACGAAAGCCTCATCATAAAATGCATGATTGTAAAAAGGTGCAATTCAAATGTTATCAAGCCCGCCATTATAAAGAGATTAGTAAACAAAATCGCTGAATGATACGTTTCGATTCGAAAAGATATATGGCGTTGATCCTACATATTAAAATGCGCATAATGTGTCCGTCTCACGTAGGGTTGTCAACCGGTCGGATTTATTTTAGATTTGAGTCTGTCCGGGACGTGTCCTAACAATACATATGAATGGTGTACGGTAAGCGTCCGGAATACTACAGGTAGAGTCCAAGAATAGTACGGGCTGCGTACGGAAACCGTCCGAAGTACCTAGTGTCCGAAAAGCCTGAATAAAGGGGAGAGGAGAGTAAAGGGAAAGAAAGTGAAGAAGAAGGGAGAAGAAGTCACGGGGAAGGAAAGAGCAGAGGAGATAATGGGGAAAATAAGGGAAGAAAGAAGAAGAATGAAGAGGAAGTGACGGGGAAAGAGAGAGAAAGGTAAGAATGGGGAAAATAAAGGGAGAAAGGTTAAATAAACAAAAGAGGAAGGGGAGAAAAAAAAAAAATTGGTTGCCTGTAAAGTCGGTATACGGGCGAAAGTTTTACGTGACAACGACTTTGAGTGGTAAAATAATTTTAATGTGAATATTCATTCGTATAGTAGGAAGAAGGATGAAATAATAGTAACAATTTAAAACATTTATTTATACAAAGAATTATATTTAAAACATTAATTTATACAAAGAATCTCGCACTGAATTTTTTATGTCTGTCTCTCTCGCTCTTAGGCGGGCTAACCATGCCCGAGTGGAAGGGACGCGTGCCTCTCACTCGCTCTCATTGTGAGCGCATAACGTGAGCGGAGCGTAACGCAGTTTCTTGAAGTGTCACCCGGCAAACCAATTTATAGGACGTTGTCACGTCAAAAAGCGAAAAGAAGGGAAGATGAAGGAGCTAGAAAAGTGAGAGAAAAGTGGAAGAAAAACGGAGCGCGTAGCGGCAAAAGAATACTACCACCCCCTCTCTTCCTTTTGGTGCCGTAAAAGACGGACTAAAGACTGCACATACATCCAACAAAATAGAGCGGCAATAGGCTCACAATTTGTCATGCTGAGCACATACGTGCAGTCGTTATTTGGTGAAAAGTGGACTATGGTAGAGGATTACTTTTACTATCCTCATTGCCAAGTCCCCTTCGGGGATAATAGTCATGATATGTATGTAAAAGAAGGGACAGGGAAAGAAGAAGTGGAGAGAAAAGGGAAATAATGGAGAGAGGAGAGAGACTAAAGTTCCGTGTCTATGTACAATTGTACAGGGTTCATGCTCCAGAAGATACGTACAGCCGTTTGTCCCGGTTGTTGTCGTAACACAGCAGTCTGTTAAGCCCATCAACCCTCATTGGCCCAGCGTCCTGAGTAATGGCCCAAACTCCCAATGCGTTTAATTAAAGTTAAAGTTTCGTTTTGTGCCATAATTTTATCAAACAGAACCACAGCTCGTTGTCATTGCACTTGAGTAACCTTGGGACTGATTTGTTTTAACTTTTTTTAGTAACGTGACGCCGCAAAAGCTTTTCCAGGTGGTTTCAAATAACCGCCGGCGGTGATCACGATTTGTAGATATTGGTTCCGTACATTTTTTAATGTTAATCATCTTGGATCCACCTAGGGAACACCTTCGTTTTATTAATTAGTTGTTCTGTTCAATCAACGTTCAACTTATTAAAAGTACAATACTATATAATATATATCAACTTTCATAAAATATATTTAATTAGAATACTTACTTCTTTGTTCCAAATAAACCCGATTTGTTACATATTGCATAAATATATATTTTTTATTTTTCCCATCTGGCCGGTGGACGTCCCCTACTTCCTCCTACTACTATCCATCTTTTGGTTTCTCTTTGTTTCACAACAACTATCAACATTCAACTTTAATTTCCCCTGATGGTACCATGTGATAAGTTTCAATGTGGAAGTGCAGTTTACCCGAAATAGTCTAATGAGTACCTATCTTATAAAAAGGCAAAGTTTGCCTACTTAATGTACTCCTCCTAACTTCAGGTGTTTAAACACACATTTTGACGGGGATTAACGCTAACTACATATTATACATAATAAGGCATACTACCTTTTTTTGTTTTTTTTTCTAAGACCATAATGCTTCACTTTTTACCCCGTGCATCAGATTCGTTCTATATTCAACTACTCTGTCGTTAAGGAGTTCGCATGACGTCACCGCTCAAGATATGCATGATCCAGGAGCGCATCTGGGTCGGCTGGCGACTGCATTTATGGGGCCATTTGCATTTACGTCACCACTCACGTGGCTTAACGAGAGAGGGTGTACGCTTCAGTGAGACTGCGGACTTGGGAATGAAAATAAAATTATACATATTCGCGACTATTTTCCCCGAAGGGTTAGTCAGAGACTAGGCAATGGAGTCCACTGCCATAGTCCACGTTTTACCAAATGATAACTGCACATGTGTTCATCTAACGAGTGGTGAGCCCATCGCGATGTGTAGTCCGTTAGTCCCAAAAAAAAATCACGATGACTTTTAAACCCCTGAATTGTACCTAAAAACCTTTTCGATCACGTCAGCTTTCAAATAAAAAAACCGCATCATAATCGGTGCATGCTAACACCCCTCTTTATGCGTTGGGGGTTAAAAAGGTCTTTATTGCATTTAGAATAAGAATCAAAGATTATTTCGCTTGGCGCAGGATAGTGAAAGTTGGCTAAGCTGACAGTCAACCTCCAGTGATGGAGAGGCATTTTAAGAAGAATAAAATAAAAGTAAAAAACCTTTTAAAAACAAGCTTTTATTCAAATGCGCTAAAAGAAAAAGATAAACTTTTACTATCAACTTAAAACATCATTACACAATTTATATTACTTATATAAAATGTTGTCGCGAGGTTTAAGTAAGTACTCGTTATTACATAGATTTTTGTAATAGTTGAAATCTATCACATCAAGTTATTTATTGTTTATTTACACAAGTAAATCTGGCGACAACCATTTATATCTTATAAATTGTGTAATGACGTTATAAGTTGATAGTAAAAGTTTTAATGTAATAGTTTTTTTTTCGTTTTACCGCATTTAAATAAAATCTTGTTTTTTAAAAGGTCTTTTATTTTTAATTTATTTTTTACTTTTTAGTTATTTTGGACTTATTCTCAGCAAGCCCATTTATTTGATACCCTTGGTAGGAATGCATTATAAATAACTAGTCCGCCATCTTGGGAGTGCCGCCATCTTGGATTTAGAATGACGTCACACAAATTAACCATGCATTGTCATCCAAACTGAACGTGTATCTTCAAAATTGAGTTGTAAGATTCCACCCGAACAAACACACATACTTACATACATTACAAGTTAAATAGAAGTTATTTATTTGACGTACATAGTATTGTATGCGCACTATTAACGACTATGATCTCATTAAGTTTTTACTATTTTGACGTGACAACGTCTTATAAATTGGTTTGCCGGGTGACACTTCAAGAAACTGCGTTACGCTCCGCTCACGTTATGCGCTCACAACGAGAGCGAGTGAGAGGCACGCGTCCCTTCTACTCGGGCATGGTTAGCCCGCCTAAGAGCGAGAGAGACATCGTTGTCACGTAAAACTTTCGCCCGTATACCGACTTTACAGGCAACCAATTTTTTTTCCTATTTTTTTTAATAAAAGAAGGAGGCAAACCAGCAGGCGGGTCACCTGATGGAGAGCAATCACCGCCGCCCATGGACACCCGCAAAACCAGAGGAGTCGCAGATGCGTTGCCGACCTTAAAGAAAGGAATAGGGTTAAGGAAGGGATAGGAATCGTGAGGGGGGGGGAAGGGGCCTCCGGAACTTTCACGGGCCGGACGAAACACAACAGCACCAAATGCCATTATTTCAAGGGTTAGTCAGAGACTAGGCAATGAGGACTGCAAAAGCAGTTCTCTGTCAAAGTCCACTTTTTACCAAACAGCGACTGCACATGTGCTCTGCGTGACCGGTGGCGAGTATATCGCCGCTCTATGCTGTTGAAAGTATGCGCAGTCTTTAGTCCGTTAGTCGCCTTTTACGACACTCAAGAAAAGAGAGGGGGTGGTAGTATTCTTTCACCGCTACGACACGGTACATAGATATATTTTGTCCAACCATTATGGGTTTTCGTAATATAGGTATCATATTGTTTGCATTAGTAACGCTCAAATATACTATATGATATTGAAACGTTGAAAAAGCTAATTACCTCTAAAAGTCTAAGATCCGAGTATAGAACGACCTTCACCGGGCCGGTAAATGGATGAAAAGTATTTTATATCAATATGTTAAAAAATATATCGCGAGTGGGTTGGCAGAGAAACTTCAGTTTAAATTTAATTAAATTAATCGATAAAGGTACTACCTTTATCGATTAATTTAAATTAAAAAAAATATTTTTTTACATTGCACTGGTTTGGTGTATGTGTGTGTTTGTAATGACATTATTTTTATTTATTTAACCAGACGGTTGCAAATTACTAATATTGACGTACCTGTTTACACCTGCCTACCCAATGTTAAGACGGGAAAAAAATAGTCAAACTAACGTTTGCATATTTTATAGGCTTCATACTTTCGATTGGTACCTATGTAATTTACCTATTATTCAAACCAGTGCAATGTTTAAAATAAAATATTTTTTAATTATTTAATGAATCATATACTAGACTGAATTTTTTCAGCCAACCTACGCGCAATATATTTTTTAAGATATTAAATTTGATATAAAATACTTTTCATCCATTAACCGGCCCGGTGAAGGTCGTTGTATACTCGGATCCTCTACTTTAATGAGAATGCAACCCACGTCCTTCGTAATCTGGGCGACTGCGTTGACCACTCTAGCCACCGAGGTTTTGGTTGGACCGGTCGAAATTCTTCAACTCTTGACTTATGTTTTTTTATCATTACTTTTTTTATTATTACAAAATAAAGTTCAAAGTGTTTAGAGTCACCCAAGCGCAGTGTGATAAGGATCCGTTGTATACCGATTTTGTTAACATAATAAAATTATGTAGCAGGTGGGAACCGCATGCAAACAGACAACCTGATTCACTGCCAAGCTCTATTTCAATTATTGGTCGCTCTCTTTTTTGGTCGCTTTAATCACGATTATTATCCCGGAAGGGTTAGTCAGAGACCAGGCAATGAGGAGCGCAAAATCCTCTGCCGCCTCAGTCCACGTTTCACAACAACTGCACATGTGCTCAGCGTGACAGGTGGGTGAGCCCATCGCTGCTCTATGCTGTTGGATGTGTGGCGAGCACATCTCTATTGCACGCGCCCGTCTCTACTCGCGACGCGACATTGAGCGATGTGACACTGACGCAGACAAGATCTGACAAAACGCTCTACTACATAATTTCTGCATGCCATATTATATATTTTACCCATTAAACGTTGTACATATAAAGGGTCTAACAATATTAATAAGCGAACGTTTAAAGGAAGCATCTATACATCACACCGAGCATGCTCACCAAATTTGGTCCAAAACTACAGGCTCGTTACCGAGATAATCAACAAAACATTATTATAATTTACCAAAAAATACACCCTTTCCAAACCCGTACGTACCTGTACTACACGCACACAAAGATAGCCGAACCTGCACACTAAACTCGGAGCATACTGAGCTATCTTTTTATTGACACTTGCGTGCGTGCTAGTAAATATACAGCATGTTTCATGATGTGCATTATTTTAATTGATTTAATTTCTTAGAAAACATAACTTTGAAAAATCACTATAAAACTGGAGCCCATTTTTTGTCATTGTATTCAGAATGATGTATAGATACCGCCCTTAAACGTGCGCTTATTGATTCTGTTAGACCCTGTATACAGTGTTGTGGCTTTCTAATCTCCTCCCCGGCGCTCTGCCATAGATGTATTGTGCAGTCTTTGGTCCGTTAGCCGCCTTTATACGACTATAAAAATTAATAATAGTAAAAGGTTTCCTTAGTCAATAAAACAATATCTTCTAATGATAATAATGAATAAATTCAGATGTTGAATTGTTGAGTAAAAGTAGCACTTTTAATTCATTTTTGCTATGAGTTTTAGATGTTCGAAGAATTTTTTTTGTGAATTTCATGATTTCTATTAATAAAAATATTTAAACAAAATCATTAAACATTACTGCTTATTTAATTAATTATATAAAGAGTGAAATGATGTCTACTGCTAATCCCCCAGAAAACATAAATCTGTTTGCTGGTGTGATTTTCGCGCTAATGAACGTTCGCGCTTTTGTGTGCGCAATTACACTTTCGAGCGAAGGTACTTTCGCAATATCGTCTTCGCGCTGTTGTCATTTGAGCTATCGTCTTTCGCCATTGCGTAATACTCCCGATTTTAACATTGGTAGTTGTAGCAGTGGTGGCGCTTGTTTTAATGTTTTAAGTCCGCCTCTGGCTATAGCTCCCGTCAACTTATTGTAACATATACATACATACAATATTATCACGACTATTATCCCCGAATAGTTAGTCAGAGATAGGCAATGAGGACCGCACAAGCAGTCCTCTGCTTTAGTCCACTTTTCACCAAATAGCGATTGCATATGTGCTCAGCGTGACAGGGGGGAGCATACCGCCGCTCTATGCTGTTGGATGTATGTGCAGTCTTTAGTCCGTTAGTCGCCTTTTACGACACCCAAGGGAAGAGTGGGCATGGTAGTATTCTTTCACCGCTACGCGACGCGGTTATTGTAACCTGTCGCTATTATAACAGCAATTTTAATAGCTGTCTTGTTTCGATAGTTAACGATGAGATAGTCGCTTCCTCACACATACCGCATTGGGCTAGCATGGTAGGTCATGGCGTAATCTGTTCCCTTTGCCTAGCAGTGGGACATTTTGATGATGATGATGATGATGATGTGTGGTGGCGGCTCATCAATAGAATACTAACAACACAACTTTTCCCTTGGGTGTCGTATAAAGGCGAATAACGGACTAAAGACTGCACATACATCCAACAGCATAGAGCGGCGGTATGCTCCCCCCTGTCACGCTGAGCACATATGCAATCGCTATTTGGTGAAAAGTGGACTAAAGCAGAGAACTGCTTGTGCAGTTCTCATTGCCTATCTCTGACTAACCCTTCGGGGATAATAGTCGTGATAATATTGTATGTATGTATATGTTACAATAAGTTGACGGGAGCTATAGCCAGAGGCGGACTTAAAACATTAAAACAAGCGCCACCACTGCTACAACTACCAATGTTAAAATCGGGAGTATTACGCAATAGCGAAAGACGATAGCTCGAATGACAACAGCGCGAAGACGATATTGCGAAAGTACCTTCGCTCGAAAGTGTAATTGCGCACACAAAAGCGCGAACGTTCATTAGCGCGAAAATCACACCAGCGAACAGATTTATGTTTTCTGGGGGATTAGCAGTAGACATCATTTCACTCTTTATATAATTAATTAAATAAGCAGTAATGTTTAATGATTTTGTTTAAATATTTTTATTAATAGACATCATGAAATTCACAAAAAAAATTCTTCGAACATCTAAAACTCATAGCAAAAATGAATTAAAAGTGCTACTTTTACTCAACAATTCAACATCTGAATTTATTTATTATTATGATTAGAAGATATTGTTTTATTGACTAAGGAAACCTTTTACTATTATTAATTTAATAAATTCAGATGTTGAATTGTTGAGTAAAAGTAGCATTCTTTATTCATTTTTGTTATGAATTTTAGATGTTCAAAGATTTTTTTTGTGAATTTCATGATTTCTATTAATAAAAATATTGAATAAAAAATATTTAAATAAAATTATTAAACATTACTACATATTTAATTAATTAAAATTATAAAGAGTGAAATGATGTCTACTGCTAATCCCCCAGAAAACATAAATCTGTTCGCTGGTGTGTTTTTCGCGCAAATGAACGTTCGCGCTTTTGTGTGTCGCGCAATTAAGTTTTCGCGCAAATGAACGTTCGCGCAATTACACTTTCGAGCGGTGGTACTTTTGCAATATAGTCTTCGCGCTGTTGTCATTCTAGCTATCGTCTTTCGCTATTGCGTAGTACTCCCGTTAAAAACAGATCGGGGGTGTGTTTTTTGAACATAGACAAATTAGATAACGTCTTTGTTTTTTAACTACACTGGTGAAATTGCAATAAAATAATATCAAAAAACCTCATGTAAGTAAGTAAGTAAATTTCACAACTGTCACTCCACCATTCAGCCCCAAACTAACCATAGCATAACTTGAACTATGGTGACTGAACAACGGATGAACATACATAAATACTAATAAACATCCATGACTCGGTCACAAATGCTCGTGCTTACCACACAAACATTTGCCCCTACCGGGATTCGAACATTGTATCAAAATAAATAAATAAATCAATCAATATAATGTATCTAAACATTTAGGTTTGTGTATTTAGTTACTTTCATTGTCAAAGTCAAAAGTACATATCGTACAAGAAAAGCTACTCTGTGTAATACAAGTAGGTATACTGTACACAGTATTGGTAATAAATTATATTCTTTTCTATTCCATTCTACAAAAGACAACATTATCGTAAAAGTTTACGTTATAAGATTACTCAATTAAACGTCTAAATATCAACTTCAATACGCACCTAAGTTATTATAAAAATAATAAAGCAATAGCAATATCAACAAAGATATACCTACTCGTAGTTCAAATTAAGCGAACGCAAACAAATTAGGGTAAACCATTAAAATTTTCGCAAAGCAACAGTCGCAAACTTCAGGTTCGACAAAGTAATATTCCTTGTTACGGTTACCCGTGAAGCGTTATTTAATCGAGATTGTCTCCCTTTAGTTAGTTCGTACTAAATTGGTGTGACTACTGGCTTTCTCAGAAGCGGGGTCAGCGACCCCTCAATAATATGCGAGGCGATGTATCTGTTTATCCGCTGTAACTTTACACCTGGAATCGCTTGTGGTGCAACTCTTAAGCGACAGATCAACATTGAAGTTTTATTATATTTAAATATATTCTTTTAATTAATACTAATAAAAAAAAATTAATAAAACAAAACTTCAATGTTTTTTTAAAATCTTAATTAATTTTTTAAGTGGATCATTTAAAAGTACATTGAGTTTGTACGGTAGAATGAATTAAAATGAAGTCTCAACAGTGTTGTTGCGAATAGAAGTTGAAGGTAAAAAGCGATAAAGAATGTTGACAGGTTAACCAATTTTTGTTTTGTTTTTATAAATGTCGTTACTTCAGTTACTTCAGCCGTTTAATTCTTTTCAACTGCTAAAATGAGACGTTTTGAAATAGAATTTAATAGAATTAATTCATTGCTTAAACTGCGTAACAAGTACACAGAAGATTCACAGTACCTAATAATTAAGTTTGTAAATACATTTGACTTTGATTTTTACTTTGAATACTTCGGTGGCGGAGTAGTCACTCAGCCTGCATGTCGATTCTCGAAAGTTTTCGTTCGCTTCTCACTTCGACCCTCACGTTCCGATCAGTGACCTAGGCGTAGAGACGAATTTAGAGAATGCGGATTTTATACCTCACTGCAGATTCAGGAGTGAGTTATCAATCAAAGTTATGGACGTTGCATTCCCAATTGGAAGTCGTTAAAGATACACGAAATTACAGAAAAGTGAAAACACTTCTGAAAAAAACTCAAAAGGTTCAAACTAAAGATAACATTATTCGTGACTATTTATTAAGATAACCTTCTAACCTTACAACTTCGTCACACTGCCAGTAGTTATAGGTTTTAATGATAAGTGTAAATAAGTGTGCTGATAAAAATACAATTGTTGTAAGTTTCTATAAGCGTGCTGATAAATAACACAATTGTTTTAAGTTGATAAATAGCTATTGTCACTTGCGTCAATAGGTCGATGATCTCTTATCATAGCGAAACGTAGGAGTTAAAAATTTAAACAAATAATACAATATTTACCTCTTACGTAGTCTAGTGGTTAAACTACTGATAATATACCCAGAGATCTCGGGCGTGATATATGTACTTATGTATTGTAAGTATACTTTATCAAAGTTTTGTTTAAATTGTAATAGTTAATTTTTAATAATTTTGCAAATCGCTTAGAGCTTATGTTTGAGCCCCACCCCACAAGTATTGTAAAAATTTACTGCGCAGTAAAATTTAGTTGGTTGCCGTTTTCAGTACGAACGTTCCGATTTCAGTGGCTAATTAAGATTTATCATTATTATCTCTACCGCCTAGTCTGTGCGAGCTTCTACGAAATGATTTCTATAAATTTGCTCCGTATATTTATCACTAATTGGAGTGCTAGGATGTCTTAATAAAATATGAGACAGTGCATACGTCACTGTTCGTCGCTGTTGTCTCTTTTGCTCGCGGTGGTCTCGGTTTTGTTGTTTAGTGCTATTTTTAATGCGATGTGGAAGTTTAATGGTTAATTTGTTTGATGCTTCAAATGGTCTGTTAATTTGAAGTTATATATACTTACTTATTGATTTTTCATTTATGTATTACATACATAAATATAATCATGACTATTGTCCCCGAAGGGTTAGTCAGAGATAAGGCAATGCGGACCGCAAAAGCAGGCCTCTGCCATAGTCCACTTTTTACCAAATAGCGACTGCACATGTGCTCAGCGCGACCGGTGGTGAGCCCATCGCCGCTCTAAGCTGTTGGATGTATGTGCAGTCTTTAGTCCGTTAGTCGCCTTTTACGACACCCAAGGGAAGAGTATTCTTTCACTGCGACGCGACAGGGTTGTATTCCTAAAAATATTTTACATAATATGTAGTTCGATGGTTTGATTTCAATAACTGAGGCCTTTATCGATCAGTTAGAGGCTATACTTTGCTTTATAACTAACTTCAAATCGTCCCTTGCTTTATTCGTTTGATTTTATTATTTTATTTTTTTTTAGCGTTGAAATAATACTACCACCGCCTCTCTTCCCTCGGGTGTCGTAAAAGGCGACTAACGGACTAAATACTGCACATACATACAATAGCTTAGAGCGGCGTTGGGCTCACCACCTGTCAAGCTAAGCACATGTGCAGCCGCTATTTGGTGAAAAGTGGACTATGGTAGAGGGCTGCCTTTGCTGTCCTCATTGCCTAGTCTCTGACTAACCCCCTTCGGGGATTATACCTATAGTCGTGATAATATGTATGTATGTCTTTTCTAAAATTAATTTATTTTTTATTTATTTATATTATTTATTAGGACAACCAACAAGGCATACACTACAAAAGACTTATGTAAGTGAACTGTATCTCATTCTAAGTGCTGACTTGCTATTACTTACATATTTAGAAATTAATGTACGTCATCATCATCAGCCACTGCTTGACGTAGGCAGATCAAAGAGGTTGTACATCTATAAAAGAACTATACACCTCAAACCCCAAGCGGTCGCATGACACCGCACCTACAAAAACACACTTGACTTTGTACCGTGTTTTCATAGACTTACAGACTACTTTAGTATGAACAAGTTTGATTATTTCGGTTCTGTGGTTCATCTTATGTATTGTTATCGCAAAATATCGCTTAGAATGCTCGATTCTGTCAAGTTTGACGATGACAGTTAGTGTCAAAAAACTGTCAAAAAAATCCAAGAGTGAGCAAAGACAACTTTGTACATCATTGAGAGTGAGGGGTTAAAAAGCAGTCATTTTCTAGTCCAAGAATAGCACACTGAAGAAGGACGTTCCATTCATTTGTTTATTAATGCAGGATGTTTGATAATAAGTAATAGATATTGGAAAATTTAAAAAAGCTTACCTAGGTAGACTAATTGGAAGAGCACTAGTGACTCGGCATGTCAGGAGGGAGCCGGTTCTAATAATGCACGTTTTTCAACATTTTCCAATTTGTAGTTAATTCACAACAAAATTTTTGTTGAAATTATATAAAAAAAATAAATTTATATACACACGGCGCGGCGTCAGATCAACTGTCAAATTTCTACAATCAATTTTGAACTTAATTGTTTAGTTTTAAGGATCAATATACACTGGAGAAATTTGACAGTTTAGGGTAAGCTAATCTAACGCCGTGTGTGCGTTGCAGGGTAATGTGGAAACTATGCTGCTTTTCGTGTACTTGAGGTCTTCTTAAATAATATTTTTTCTGTTATTTTATATATATAACCTCAATCCTTTCTGACTTTGGATACACCCGCTCCTCTATGATTCTTTAATATTCTCTCTCTTTACTAAGGTTGCCTGAAATGCTAGTTTCCTGAGTTTTTTATAAGGCCTTGAGGCCTATTTTTATAAGGTTTTTTGTATTGTTTCTCGTCCTTTTATGCAAAATATAAAGTGTTTTTATGATTATTATTCTATCTATTAAATATACATCTAAAGAATTTTTTTTACAATATTTTATATAAAAAACATATTTACAATACAAAATATTATAAAAAACTTAACCTAGGTTGCCACCGGCAGCGGGGATTGACCCAAGCTATCGGTGGTTAGGGCTGCAGAGTGAGGAACCTCCTGATAATAGACGTGCCGTGTCAAGGAGTACTGCCTTTTGTATCTGACCCTTGATCCAACCTTTTAGCGAGAGCCTCTCTAGGTGTTGATCGAGGCTCTTAGCTAAAAGACCGTTTGCCGAAATGACTATCGGTACAATAATGGTTGAATCCACATCCTACATGGCGGTAACCTCGTGAGCCAAGTCAAGGTACTTACTGAGCTGAGCTTGTCCTTCTCGGCTTTCACGTTCTCATCATGAGGTACGGTGATATCAAACAATATTGCCCGGCGCTGAGATCGGACGATCACCACTATATCAGGCTTATTGGCGACAATAGTCCTGTCCGTGATGATAGAGCGATCCCAGTAGAGTGTTGCATGACCATTTTTGAGAACTGGCGCAGGTGAGTATATTACCTCGGATTCAACAAGGCCATATTGAAGAGCAAGTTGCTGGCTACTTGGTTGTATCTGTGCAAATACTCTCCGTTAGCAAGATGAGAACAAGGGGAAATAATATGTCCGACTGATTCTCCAGGACGGCGGCATGCCTGACAGATGTTGACCGTACCGTCCTTCATAATATATTTCCGGTAGTTATTCGCCTTGATAACTTCATCTTAAATGGCACAGACAAAACCTTCGGTTTCCCCAAAGAGGTCACCGGAACGTAGCCAGTTCACCGTGGCAGGCAAATCTACATCAGGCCCAGTTAGAGCCCGATAGTAGCGCCCGTGTAGCACCTTGCTCTTCCATATGTCCTTGCGATTGAGAGTGCTTAGCACCACTGGTTTGCGCCAGTTTTCTGTTGCCAAGAAGAGCGGCGTAAAGTGTCTATCAACAGCCACGACATCCAAATGCATTCCGCACTCACTGTTAAGGAAATAATCCCTGAGACTGCTCACCTCACGGTTATGTAGGTCCTTGGCATTTAAAAAGCCGCGACCCCCACATCTCCGTGGGATGTACAGCCTCATAACAGATGAGCGCGGGTGTAGCATTCTGGAAGTCGTAAGCATTTGACGGAGTCTTCTATTATTATTATTATTATAGTCATTACAGAAAAGTTTTATCTTAAAAACTTAAACACATACTGAACTACGATCAAGTCTTCCCTGATGAATCTGCAACATGACATACCTGTGAACAAACAGACAATATATAAGAAGCAGTTGTAACAAATAAAAATCTGTGATCTCTGCCTACCTTCCAAATCTCTGCCTACCCTCCAAGTCTCTGCCTACCCTCCAAATCTCTGCCTACCCTCTAAATCTCTGCCTACCCTCCAAATCTCTGCCTACCAAATTGTGCATACATATGTACATAATATCAAGGCTATTATCCCCAAAGGGTACATCAGAGACTAGGCAATTAGGACCGCAATCCACTGCCATAGTGGACGGCACAAAAAGACAACTGCACATGTACTCAGCATGACATGTGGTGAGCCCATCGCCGCTCTATGCTGTTAGATGTATGCGCAGTATTAAGTCCATTATTAGTCATGTTTTACGACACCCAAGGGAAGGGAACATTCTTATCCACGGCTAAAAAAGACTTCCTGTGGGCTTACTCTTGAAACACAATTGCATTAATCAATTTCCAATTACAAATCTAAAAAATGTCAAATGGCACTTTTGTAAGCGACAATAGCGCCACATTGGAATTAAATTGCGTGGAAATTGAATGAACAAATTATTATTGAGATGGCGTTCCTGAATTATCTTTACTTATCCCAATATCGATACATCTTAATCGCATTGGAATTGTATTAAGATTTAGTTTGCGTTCAAGAGTGGTTACTCTTGAACGCAAACTGAATTGGGTGGGAAGCTAAAACATAATTTTTAACCATATAAAGGCTTCGGTATTAAGCGTCCTCAAACAAATAAACTCTGGTGTTATATTTTTTATTTTACACATCCAGTAATCGTTGTAGCACACCGACATTCACGATTGCACGTTCACATTGTAACGGCAGATTATCTAAACGAGTATGCTGGTCCGATGCCAATAAGGTGGATAGCAACAGAGCGCTAACGAGATGCACTTGCGAGTTGCGATCAATCGCCAGTGTCACAGGATCAACTCGGAAACTTGTAGGGCTGCCGATCGACTAACTAAATAACTCAATACCTATTATAATTTCTTTCTAAGGTTTACGCGAACACTGCATTGAAATAAAACACTTTTTACAGATGAACTCGCGTTTGTTAACTACATTTATTTTATCTTTATTATTGAAATTCTGCATTCACAATGCTTTAATAGATATAAGATAAAATGTTTACTAGAAAAAAATCAACCAGTTTCAGGAAAGCTCGAATGGGATTCGAACCCATGACCTTTGGATTGCCGGTCCATCTCATTGGTTCGAATCCTATTCGAGCTTTCCTGAGACTGGTTATTTTTTTTTAAAAAACGTTTATCCTACATTAATTTTAGTTTTATTTTAGTCTTGACGTTTCGAACTCATCATTCCACCATGCAGTCGAATCCCAACCACCTAATTAATTAAGTACTAAAAAAAAATGAAAAAAGTGAAGTATGTTGTACTACAGTGCAGGCCAAGGCCTCCATCATTAAAATCAAGTCATCGCTACTATTAATCAGTATTGGTTTAATAACCGCGCTTGCCAAAAGCGTTTTGGTGATCGCAAACTGAACTAACCATCGAAAATCCGGAAACACACGTTGCCCGATCTGGGAATTGAACGCGGGACCTCCGCATAAGAAACAACACCGAATTAGAGCATGTCGAAACGCATTCCTCATTCCGTACTCATAAGGCAAGTGTCACAAGAGAATGGCCTCGTGCTCCCGACTGTTGCTGTAATATGACAGTCGTTTAAGCCACCGTTGGGCCAGGTTATTTCCTCTGTGCTATTGTGCAAGTGGAAAGGCCCTGTGCTCGACAGTAAGTATTTTATAGGCTATACTTTGTTTTATTCTTAGTCCTTATCCCTCCTTTTCCTGTCACACATTTACTGTCTCCAATATTCCATCGCGCACAAAGAAAATTGGTGACTCATTTCTTTGTTTGTTTGACCGCTAAAAGAATAACCTACCAGCACACGTCTTCCCTTTTTGTGAAGAGGTAACTCGTAAGCCGGCAGAGTGAGCACCACTGATGTAGCATATTTATAACGCTGCACCAATTGTCTTTGCGTTTGGACTTTATTTCCATTTAACATCGGGTGGAGTGGGTTCATTTTCCGGACTGATTATAAAATATAATAATAATTTAAATGTGAGTGACAGCCCTGAATGCAGTTCAGACTGCACGGCGCGGGTGTGCAGCCGGCAATCAGTTGATGGACTTTGGTTGCAGGCCGGCCGCGCGAGGACGACACTTTTGATTAAGTATTTATTATTTTATTAGTTTCCTAAATAAAGTTAAGTATATAGCCTATCCTATTGCGATGGCCTTTATCGTTGAAATCAAGTCTTCGCTACAATAATTGATGTCTTGTCGAATATTAATGTGAAATAATGTTGGATTATTTATTGTTAAGAGGCCTGTTAAGAGGAGATGTAATAACATCTCGACTGTGATTTTTGCGTAAAATGGCCAACTTTGGCGTTATGGATCTCAGAAACGAAAATACATGAACAATTATGACTTATTGAATAGTGTAGAATAGCTATTGGAATAGTGGGTAGCTTTTTTTTGCCCCGCTTTTTGTAAATTTTGCTTAACTTTTTAATTAAACCCAAAATTGCAGAGAAAGATTTTCATAAAGTGCGCGAAGGCACTTTTTTGAGCTCATCGATTGAACTACTGTTTTATACAAGTGAAATAAAAATTATGATGTTATCTCTTATATAGTCGAATACCATTCCATTGATTACCATACCATTGATTTTATATAGAAAAAAATCTTATTCTAAACCAAAAAACTTCGAAAATTGCTATAAATTAACTGTGAATATCTCCTATCTGCGATAATATTATTAAGCAAAATTTATACCAGAGTAACTGTTACTTCATGAGGAATAAAGATTTTATAATGAATTTATTATCCTATTTCGATAAAAACGATAAATACAACTACAAAATGCGATGCGCTGGCCGTCCGAATTCAACTTATGCTCACAGAATGGATATTTGTAATATTATGCACAAATTTCTTACCCTATTTAAAAAATCACATTCGAGATGTAATAGGCCTCTTAAGTGTTCTTGAGCATGCATGAGGGTTGGCAAATAAAACAAAACAGTGCAACATTACTTTTTAAATTCTCTCAAGAAGTCCATGTGAGATCTCAGTAAAGACCTTTACTGAAATTCAAGGGGTTTAGGAGGGAATATAAATTATCATTTAACATTCATATTACCACTCATTATCATCTACTCTAAACAAAGAAAATATTTAACATTATTGCTATTACTTGACACTGGCTAAATTTGCAGAACGCGCAAAGCCATTATTAAAAACAAATATAAAAAAGAAGTTTTGTAAGCAATATTTTTATTTGGTTGATAGGATCTTTTTACTTTTCGCTTTCTACTTTTTACTTTCTATTTTTGATTTATTTTCTGCTACTTTTATCTTTTTCCAGTCAGTTAAGTTGTTATTATGATTTGGACAGGATAACATAACATAATGTACATTTTCTTTACACTTAAAGCACAGTACTTTAAGCATTATAGAACTCCTCATTGATAAACTGATAAACCAACATTAAGGTTCTATTGTGTCCGGTTATGTGGCAGCATTACATAATTAAGCTATCATTACATACCTGCATGTCTTCAATGACCGCATGTTAATATTAGTTACTTAAGCTAAATTATGATTAAAGTTGACTAAAGTGTCGCTAAAGCGTTCAGCGAAACTCTTAACGACTCTTACCGACAGTACGAACCTAATAAGGTTTCATCTTACGCATTAACCGCAATAATTCCATACTTAATAACGAGTTTCCTATTTTCAAATTAACCGAAAACTATTCTTAGTACAAAGGCGAAACTATTATATTATAAGTCCTATTACAAACGTGATATTTGTGTACTTCTTGCCGCCTTTGATCTGTCATATTAGACGAAGTACTTATTCATTGAGTATGGTTAATTAGTACGTATTGACTTATCATTATATCTTAATTAATGGCTTCGCCAGATACGTATTAAGCCACTTTCAAGTGGTGTTCTTTCAATCGTAGTGTCTGTGCAATGATTATGAACTATCGTCCATTTTCTTTTACTTAAAGAATGAAAGAATGTGGAAGATAGCATCTCATGCATCAAAATATCATGGTCCACGTGTTCATGGTAGCAATAGACCACAAATGAATTGAAAGGACGACGAAGAAGGTGGCCAGTATCAACTGCATCCTTACTGCCCAGGATAGCAATAAGTGCAAAAGTTTAAAGTTGCCCCATCGCACTTATGCTCAGATGGCTCAGCAACAGCCCGACCATTACCGTGGCCGCTCCTCAGCTCCATCGCCTCACCGCGTCTATGATCAGCCTACTCACCAACCATCACGCCCAGCGCGGCAAATGCGTCACCGCCCATCCACTTCCCCGGCTCGCAGTCAGCCCTTCCCCGTCTACTCGGCCTTCCAGCAAAGCTGCTCCTCATCATCGTCATCGTCCTCTTCCTCACGCTCGACGTCCTACTGTCCCTATTGTGCCACTAGGGGACATACGCTCATGACGTGCAGATGGTACAATGCCCAGCCAACACAGGGCCGTTGGGACTTTGTACAGGCACGCGAGCGCTGCCAGCGTTGTCTCGGCCGTCACTACGAGAGCGAGTGCAGGTCAAGGGGGGCATGCAAGGACTGTGGGAGCACGAACCACCACACGTCCCTCCATCGACCAGACGGCCCAATGCACTCAGCTCATTCGTCGTCTGTACACCTTTTTTTGTTGTTGTTTTTGTGCCTATTTGTTGCTATGCTCAGACCACGATTACGTGTCTACATAGTAACATGCCCAGTGTACACCCTTTTTTTGTTGTTGTTTTTGTGCCTATTTGTTGCTATGCTCAGACCACGATTACGTGTCTACATAGTAACATGGCCAGTGTACACCCTTTTTATGTTGTTGTTTTTTGTGCCTATTTGTTGCTATGCTCAGACCACGATTACGTGTCTACATGGTAACATGCCCAGTGTACACCTTTTTTTGTTGTTGTTTTTGTACCTATTTGTTGCTATGCTCAGACCACGATTACGTGTCTACATGGTAACATGCCCAGTGTGGTGTACACCTTTTTTTGTTGTTGTTTGTGCCTATGTGTTGCTGTGCTCAGTGCACGATCTTACTCATACAGTCACACACGTGCATTCCTCTCAGCTCATCATATACACACCCACGCGACATTAACTCAACACAGCACGAATCGAGGCTGTAGTCTCCTGTTACTCCGTTCCTTCCCCCCCCCCCTCCTACCCCCTGGGGCCCGGGAAGATGTTTGCGCCACAGCGCAACGACGAATAACAGCCGTCTCTGCGCCGGCCAATCAGAGTGCAACGACAAATATACCGGACGAAGTGTTAGCCCGCGCCGACTGGCGCTGGCGCCAAACCAGTGTGCTCTGAGCTATCAAGGCGAACCCACGCGTCGCGCGCCCTAGAACTCAGCCCGTGACCACGTCACATATGAGACGAGCTAGGACTACCAGCTCACCTCCCCCTAAAACGCCACCGACCAGTGCCTTCAGTGCCGTCAGTGAATTGTGTGTGTGTTGCCGCCATCAAGCCCGCCGCCCGCGCCTAGAGCGCCAGCCACCTTCAGCTCCAGCACGATCCATTGACTACAGCTCGGACCCCGGTAAGTTCCTTTCGACCTCCCGCCTAACCTTCTTTACTCTGCTGTATTTGGCGGTGTCCTTCTGACCCGCGAATACAGAGAAGATAAGAGAAAGCAATTGCATTAACTTCGAAGACAATGTTTAATACATAATACAATCACGACCATTATCCCCGAAGGGTTGGTCAGAGACTAGGCAATGAGGACCGCAAAAGCAGTCAACTGCCACAGTCAACTTTTCACCAAATATAACGACTGCACATGTGCTCAGCAGACTCAGCTTGATAAGTGGTGAGCCCATCGTCGCTTTATGCTTCAGAAGATAAGAGAAAGCAATAGCATACATTTCGAAGACAAAGTTTGATAATATACAAAAAAAGTTTTTTTGTGCTATAAAGTTGGTATTAATAGTAGGTGGTAGTTTGTATATGACAGTAATGGTATCGTTTTCAAGATAACATAAAAAATATATAACATAAAAAGACTGTCAAATACGAGTCCCAACAAATGATTTTTGGCAGCTTTTTTTCAATTAGGTACTTACTTAAAAAAAATCGAAACGCAAATCTAGCCCAAAGTCGCAAGTCTTCGGTTGACCTAAACGACGCTTAGCAACGACTCAGTTAAATCAAGGAGAGTGAAGGTGATGTGGTTTTGCCAAGTATTAATAGAAGATCCACTTTGTTAGATTAGTGGGGTAACTTGATTGGATACACGTTTAAGGGGTTAAAGTTATATAAATACATGCATGTAATCACGACTATTATCCCCGAAGGGTTAGTCAGAGACTAGGCAATGAGAACCGCAAAAGCAGTCCTTGCCATAGTCCACTTTTCACTAAATAGCAACTGCACATGATTGTGCTCAGCGTAACAGGTGGTGAGACCATCGCCGCTCTATGCTGTTGGATGTATGTGCAGTCTTTAGTCCATTAGTCGCCTTTTACAACACTTAAGGGGAGGTATTTTAAACGCTTCTCTCTCGCTCTCTCGACGGTACGACGGTAAGGGCACAGTATAAATATATACTGTGGTAAGGGCCCGTTCCTTATACACAGCGAAGCAGCACGAATAAGGGCGTTTTATATTTTTAAAAATTGATAGATGTTATAAAAAAAAACGATCGGTTATAATCCCTTAAGTTCTCTATGATCCGCCTCTGTGGTCTAGTGGCTAAGCCACCTGTTTCAGACCCAGAGGTCCCGGGTTCGATTCCCAGCGGGGGGTACATCTTTGTGTGCTCGGTTTGGTTGGTGGTAGGGCTGTTAAGTCCGCCTGGCTAGCTACCACCATCTTATCTAAGTCTGTCGGCATAACAACGATGTTTATAGCATTGTTGTGTTCCGACAGTTTGAGATAAGATAGCCAGTTCCTCAGTGGTTGAGGATACCGGGTGAAGCGCGCTTCCATCTTCGGCCTTATCGTCACTTAGGTACCAGCAGATGAGATGAAGGCCAAGCGCTTACCCGTTGCCGATTAAAAAAAAACTTTATTTTGGTAAATAACTTATACTTAATATCAAATCACTTATTTGAAGAATAAAACCTAGAACAGAAGATAAAATGACACAGAAATATGTAACTTTGTGAATTTATTCTATCGAGCTAACTTTATCAAATCGTGTTTTCATCGGGTATATTCTACAGCATAAAGCCTCAACAATATTTTATAATTTGCGCAGATTGTTTACTACTTCAAAAATTAATTCTAAAAACGTGTTATGTTAATTTTTCAATAGAGGATGGAGTATTCTTTGAGTGAGCCGCTACGAGACACGACACGACTCCCTCTACATACATACTACATATTAAGAGCTTTCCATTTGGAACACCTGACACGTCGTTTATAAGGCCTTTTATAAGGCTTTGCGCATTTCTTTATACGCATTAATTTGTTTTTATTTGTTTCTAAAGTGATATACCTCTTTGTTTTATTTTTTGTTTAATTGTTGGAAGGTACTTCATTTTATTTTCCTGTCTCTTTGAACAGTGTTTATATTTATTACTTGTTTCGGAGCATTTCTCTCTATTAACAGTTTTTATGTTAAAACTTATTAGGCTAGTGTATTATTTAAGTTGTCTGTGTAATAATATGTTAAATCATGCTGTATGTTTTCTTAATAAAGAAAAACAAAATTTTGTTTCCCATACAAACTTCCAAGTTCAAAATTTTACAAACCAATGAACTTTTAAAGAAACTTTGCATGCTAAAGTTAAATAATACATACAAAGATCTAAATAGTTTGTAGGAAACATTTACTCGGCTGAGTTATTGCGATTTTAAACTTTCTATAGAGGACTCCAAATCCCCAATACTCAGCTACATAAACGTTTTTGGGGTTCCGTAGCCAAATGGCAAAAAACGAAACCCTTATGGATTCGTCTGTCTGTCTGTCCGTCCGTATGTCACAGCCACTTTTTTTCCGAAACTCTAAGAACTATACTGTTGAAACTTGGTAAGTAAGTAAGATGTATTCTGTGAACCGCATTAAGATTTTCACACAAAAATGGAAAAAAAACAATAAATTTTGGGGGTTCCCCATACTTAAAAACTGAAACACATCGCGCGAGTAGGGAACAGTCGCGTCACGCGGGATTTTGCTCATCGCGCGAGTTTGAACGTAAGTAAAGTACCAATTCAGTTCCTATGTTTGTTATTAAAAATTCAAAGCATAACTAATGTTGTAAACTTAAAATAAATATTTTAGTTGATTAAATATTATTGTTTTATTATAAAATTGTCATAAAATATGTAATTTATTATGACAATCCTATGTACATTTTGATTGTTTACAAAACGTGAGCAAAATACTCTATGCGCGAGTGCTTGTGTAACTTTCAAGAACGCGAGTGCTGCCAGGTTAAACAAGAATTTGAAAACTTTGTATACACGAATAAAGATTATTTATTATATTATTATTTTATCCAGTTTACGGCGGTGCACTGTTTACATTTTGTTGTTCTTATAATACGATGTTTAAATTTTATTAGAGAAGTTACTATCATTGTTGTGTTCCAAAGGTAAGAGATAAGATAGCCAGCTTCTCAGTAGTTGAGGCAGCCGGGTGAAGTGCGCTTCCATCATCAGCCTAACATCATCACCTAACATCAGAGATGAAGGTGAAGTGCTTACCCGTAATGGAAAAAAAACCTGTACCTTCAAAAATTGTATAGTTTTAGTCTTCGATCAACAATACAACTAGAAGTCAGGTCGGCGCTAAAAATGTGTCTCGGTAAATAAGAGCGCACTTGAGAAGTGAGCTCTTATTTTCTCGCAAGGAATAACAGGAAAAAGTACTTTATTTGTTGCCCCTTAAGGTTGATTTCACCACTATTGACGTCTTTTCTTCTTTAGTAATTTATTGCTTTGAAAAAGTATTTATTCACGTGGACAGAATTCAGCTTTGATTTTGTACGTGACGCGTTATCTAGTTGGTATTGTTGGTACTTACTTTAAAAATTAAGCTGTGCTATTGGCATTAGGTCGAAAGTATTTGCAGTTTTTTATGAAACAGCGAATTTAGGTACATATTTTTATTTTTTTATTTTTTGACGACCTCTGTGGTCGAGTGGTTAGAGCGCCGGGTGTGGCGTCGCGCCTTCTCTGAGGTCCCGGGTTCAATTCCCGGTCGGGTCAATTTAAAGAAGGACTGTTTTTCTAAATTGATTTCGGATTTGAGTGTTTTCTTCTATGTTTATGTATATTTATCCGTTATCTTACCATTTTAACGAATTTCATAAGAATACTTATCCTGGGCTAGATAATTGGTGTGAACGAAGACAATTTTTTTAAAATTTAATTTTGCAAAAAAACCGACAACGAATTTGCGAATCCCCCCTGGTTTTGCGTGTGTCTGTCTATGTGCGGCGGTGATTGCTCTCCATCAGGTAAGCCGCCTGCTCGTTTGCCTACTTTTATTATAAAAAAATGATTTGTTATCCATAAATTAATGAAAAAAAAATGACATTTTCGCGCAGAAAATGAAGGTTAATTTATATTTTATTCTGTACAGCCTAAAACGGAACTTCATTGCGTAATATAATTGAGTTTTCAAATTAATGAAGTATATTTAAACAAAATGCGCAGTTTAATTTGTAATGGGTCAATGGTAATCTGTTACTTATTCATAATTAATAATTACGCAGCAAGTAAAAGGTTTAATATAAATAATGATTTAACTATTAAATTATTAAATATAGATATTTCTTTACTTTAATCAGCCAGAGCTATCACAGCATTCAAATACAAATTGTATAATGGCAAGAAAGTTCTAGATACACTAAGTATCTGTTAAGATTCAGTTTTTTGTGTTTTTACTAATTTGATATAATTTTTTATATCAAATTAGTAGTTTATTTGGCTATAATTGCAACGAAATCCAGAAAAAAAACATAATTTAAATTCTAAACTGTAAAGAGTTACAGTAAGATGCAACTTTATTTTCTAATGTACTTGAACCAGTCAAATAATAGGTAGGTACTTAGAACTAAAAATATATTCTAAAATTGATGTATAAAAATACCTCATTGTATTCTAGAAACATTAGATTTAGACGATAGATTTGAATTTTTTGTTAAAAGTGCATTTTATTGTAATTATTTTAGTCTAGTCTGACATTGGACTATGGATAGTGGCAAATACCAAACTTGATATTCAAAGCACCGATGTATACCATACCACCCGTTTTACGAATTTTATGTTCACCCATTTGTAATCCAACCTGTAGGCTTACTCTTGAAACACAATTGCATTAATCAATTTCCAATCACAAATCTAAAAAATGTCAAATGGCACTTTTGTAAGCGACAATAGCGCCACATTGGTATTAAATTGCGTGGAAATTGATTGAACAAATTATTATCGAGATGGCGTTCCGGAATTATCTTTACTTGTCCCAATATCGATACATATTAATCGCATTGGAATTGTATTGAGATTGAGTTTGCGTTCAAGAGTAACCCCCTGTACCGTCCGCGAATACACGGAGCCCTAACCGGTACGCGAACTAACCTTGTGGAGTGGCTCGTGGCACTGCGCAGCTCCGATGACAAAGGTCTTTGCTCTTCTCTCTTGCACCGTTCGTTCTTTACAATAATTAAGCTAACACAACCATTGCGAAAGTAGCATAACTTTCACGATATAAATCTTTTCCCCGATATTGTTTTACTTATCATTTAATATCCATATTTATATCATACATAACGACGCAAAATAGATAACTATATTTTTTTTGGGTTCTTTAGTAAATCAATGGCGCAGTTAATTGCGATCTTGCAAGTTAAGCAGCTATACCAGCATGCAGGGCTATTGGATGGGTGACCAAATTAAAAATCTGTGTAGATGCATGTCATGATAAGCCTTTGGTCCCGACTGTTTGCAAATGGCAGTTCATGAAACCCACCGACCCGTATTGGGCCAGTGTGGTAGGTTTTTGCCCAGTCTGCCCAGCAGTGGGAAGTTTATAAGATAATGGTGAATAGAAAACGTAAGAATTTTAAACAAAGGGTTTTAGTAGAGGTATCCTAAGATTACTAGGCAATCTAGGCATAATTTTTTATACTTGACCTTTCAACCGAGTTGTACCGGCCGTGGTCACGGACTGACCGCGGCCGTAGGGCCGATAGGGTCCAGACGTGACAGTAGTGTCACGTCTGGAGAAGCATTACTTCCAACATACTTTGCAAAATTCCTATGGGATATGCTTAAATATATGATGATAAGGCCCCTGAATGTATGATATGTGAACATACATAATAATCACGACGATTATCCCCGAAGGGTTAGTCAGAGACTAGGCAATGAGGACAGCAAAAGCAGTCCTCTGGCATAGTCCACTTTTCACCAAATACTTAGCAACTGCACATATATGTTAATGTTTTTTATATATTTTAGCGTTTTATTAACGCATAAATATACTTAAGAAAACTTTTAAACACTGAAAAAAGACGACAACCTCAGGCGGGCATCGAACCTTCATCTTAACCGAATGTTCAAATATGTGTAAAAATATTTCTTTCGGATCTCATAGGTGAAAACTTTTAAAATTTGATGAAGCAATGTTGACTAAAAAACCTAAGCATCAAGCACTGACAAATTTCAATGGGTGAAAACCAGACCTCGGTAGCCAAGTAGCTAAGGCAGCCGCCCGGAATGCGGAAGGTGCGTGGTTCGATTACCGCCTGAGGTTGTCGTCTTTTTTAAGGGTTTAAATTTTTTTACATAACTGCACATGTGCTCAGTGTGACAGGTGGTGAGTCCATCGACGTTCTATGCTATTGTTTGTATGTGAATGTATGTGTGAATAGAATAGAATAGAATTTCTTTATTGCTTATACTGTGTAACTTGTGTAGTCTTTAGTCCGTTAGTCGCCTTTTATATACGACACCCGAGAGCCCGCTCTCCCCTTGGGAGTGTTCTTTCACCGCTAATTTTAATTAATCGTCACCATATATTTTGCTGAGGTGGGGTCCTCATTGGCTTGTCACACTGTTGTTTTAATTCAATTTCAATTTCAATGTATTTATTTATTCAGATATCACAGATCCAATTATGGTTAGTAACAATGTGCACTTAATAACTATGTTAATACATTTTAATTAGAAATTCAATAATAATAATAATAATATATAATATTGTTATTTCATAAGTATTTGTTCGCTAATTTCTGTTTTCACATTTTGTTTTTTTTTCTATTTTTATTTGTGACAGTCAATAACTGGTTTTTCTTTCTTTCTTTTGTATATAAAAATAAAGGGTTATTCTTCGTGGCCCCCGAACTCCCAGTAACCTGTCTCCCTTGGCCCTCGAATTCTATACATCATATTCTATACATTATTACATTTTCTTTGGTATTTTTATCTATTATTTTCAACTTGTACCTATCGTCGACGCAAAAAGCGCTTCAAGGTGTGAATATTGTTTTTGGGTACCTATCTGCCGGCATCTAGTGGTTTGAAATATGGGAACAAGTAAGCATATCGGTATAAAGTAATTAGATATAATTTAACTTTTCAATATAAGATAAGGTTTCTTTAATTATTTTTTTTTATTTGAATATTAAAGTAACAAATCAAATATTAAACTGAATTTTAGATTAACTATTTTTTTATTTATGGTAACAACAATATGTATATTTCAAAGTCTGGAAAAACTAAAGCGCAGCCGGTAAAGGGTTGCAAAGAACACTACCTGGACACCATCCGGTTGTAGTAAAACAATAGAACTAAAGTCCCTAAGAAAATAAAGAATAATAAAAAAAAACAATAGAACCACTGAAGCCAACAGAATATAATATTGTGTCAAAATATACGATGATTTTAAACACAGAAATATATAAAGAATATTTCTGTGATTTTAACCTTATGGGCCGGCAACGCATCTGCGATTCCTCTGGTTTTGCGGGTGTCCATGGGCGGCGGTGATTGCTCTCCATCAAGAGACCCGCTTGCTCGTGTGCCTCCTTGTTTTAAAAAAAATGATTTAGAAGAGCTTATATATTCCTGATTCTGAATGTTAAGTAAATCATATTTTATTAACATTCAGAATTTTCAGATTTTCAGATGGTGCTGTTAAGCAATATTGACTTAATAATCGACATTATCAAGAAAACTAGAAATCGGAGGCCAGGGAGACGGGTGGCTGGAAGATCGGGGGCCACGAGAAATAACCCAAAATAAATGGTTATCGCTTTTGAAAACGGAATTCGTCACTGCGAGTGTCCAACTCGCACTTTGCCGTTTTTTATCAATGTCTAATATCCAAGTTGTCTCTAATTAAAAAAAAATAAAAATATTAAAGATTATCTTTCGAACGAGGAAGTGGAATCTGAATAATAAATTATCAGTCTGTACAATTCCATCTATCTGTAAAGAAATCGATCTAGATAGATATATTATTATGATTTATGAAGGCCAATGAAAGACACAGCATACACATAACCATATCGCGTGGCTGTGAAAGAATACTACCACCCCCTCTCTTCCCTTGGGTGTCGTAAAAGGCGACTAACGAACTAAAGACTGCACATACATCCAACAGCATAGAGCGGCGATGGGTTTACCACCTGTCACGCTGAGCACATTTGTAGTCGCTATTTGGTGAAAAGTGGCCTTTGATAGAGGACTGCTTTTGCTGTCCTCATTGCCTAAGTCTCTGACTAACCCTTCGGGGATAATAGTCGTGATTATATGTAAGTATGCGATGAAAGACACGACACTTTATTTTTAATCTTTATATAGTTTAACGAGTATTATCCCCGAAGGGTCAGGTGGTGAGCCCATCGCCGCTCATATGCTGTTGGATGCAATGATGTTACTATAAATCCAACTAATATTAGAAACGCGAAAGTTTGTAAGTATGCATGGATGTTTGTTACTCTTTTACGTAAAAACTACTGAATGGATTTGGATGAAATTCGGCATACAGATAGTTTATAACCTGGATTAACACATAGGACCTTTTTATCCCAATTTTCCTACGGGAACGGGACGTACGCGGGTGAAACCGCGAGCGGCCGCTAGTGTTACAATAAAAAGAGGTAAGACGTTCTGCTATACAGACCATCTGAGAGATGGACGTTTTGCTACATGGACCTTTTCCTAATTAGGCTTACTGCTCATTAGACGTTTTGCGCTGTTGGACGTTTTGCTGCGTAAACCGATCGATCGTGAGGCGATGCTTTACATGTGCCAAAAACTGGCAACAGTAAACTATGCTAATTGGCTTACCTTATGCCACCAACAACATTCTCTGTCTCGTTTACGCTAAAGCTAGTTGTCATGCTATCTTGCTCAAACTTTCGTACGAGCTTTGGTCCATTAATGACATCACATTAGTACTGACATAATCTATCTACCTTTAATGTTTTTTTATATATTTTAGCGTTTTAATAACGCATAAATATACCCACATAAGTAAAATTTTCAACACTGAAAAAAAAGACGACAACCTCAGGCGGGAATTGAACCACGCACCTTCCGCATTCCGGGCGAGTGGTTAAGGCAGCCGCCCGGAATGCGGAAGGTGCGTTGTTCGATTCCCGCCTGAGGTTGTCGACTATCTACC
This sequence comes from Scoparia ambigualis, assembly GCA_963921215.1. Lineage (NCBI taxonomy): Eukaryota > Metazoa > Arthropoda > Insecta > Lepidoptera > Crambidae > Scoparia > Scoparia ambigualis. Next base: position 21,392,452 of record OY992526.1, read on the forward strand.
TTTTTTATTATAATATCATTGGGTGGATGTATTTGCAGTCTATAGTCCGTTAGTCGACTTCTATACGACACACAAGGGAAGAGAGGGGTTGGTGTATGCATGAGCCGCCCCCCAAAGCTCAAACTAAAGGTATACTGATGTTAATGTATATGTTACCGGCCAAACCCGATTTCAGGACAAACTAGTTTTGCCTAGGCTAAACTAGTTCTTCCTATACGCGATAGGATTAACTAGTATAGCCTAGTCCAAACTAATTTATCCTAAGCCCGACAGGATAGACCAGTTTAGGCTAGGCCAAACTAGTTAATCCTGATATAAATACGCACACTCTAGGATAAACTGGTATGGCCCAGTCTAAACAGTCTAAACAAATAAATGTAGTAAATAGTCTAAAGTAATTGAGCAAACATGTCAGGACTTGTACATGGGGAGTTCCCAAATCACGCCCCGAGCAAAGAAAATATACACTACCGTGAAAAGAACCGACACTTAAGCATGTGTGCTAAGCATGTGTCTGGACTGCGCGGGGGCCTTGTGCGGCGAAATGACGAAGGTTTTTACAAAGTTGGCACCAAACATGTTGTACTTCAGAAACTATATTGCAGGTTTTATTTTTTCTTACTTAATTACTTATCTATCTTTCTGGACCATTAATGATATTCTAAAGTAGCTAATATGTTTTTAATTGTATTTCTCAGATCAGAATTTGGCATTTGCAATCAAACTTTTTTCGATGTAGCAGATGTAAACCAAGGCTTTTCTTTTCTAGTAAACATTTTATCATATATCTATATAGCAATGCCAAATTTCACCATTATGAATGCAAAAATTTCAATAATAAAGATTTAGTATGATAGTTTGTATTACCAATTATTCATAATTTTTAACGCCGAATCATTATGGTTTTAATAAAAATGATTACTTTTCCAATTACGGAGTATTTTATTCAGTTTATCTATTCATTTTGACTTTCTACTATAATGTTTAGACTAGGCCATACCAGTTTACCTTAGAGTGTGCGTATTTACTTATATCAGGATCAACTACTTTGGCCTAGCGTAAACTGGTATATATTATCGGGCTTAGGACAAATTAGTTTGGTCTAGCCTAAACTGGTTTATCCTATCGGGCTTAGGACAAGTTAGTTTGGACTAGGCTATATTAGTTAATCCTATCGCGTATAGGAAGAACTAGTTTAGCCTAGGCAAAACTAGTTTGTCCTGAAATCGGGTTTGGCCGGTAACATATACACAAACAAATCTGCTCAGAATTGAACCCGGGACCTCTAGAGTAGGGATTAAACCATTACCATATACCCCTAAAGCTTCTATACAATATACCACCATTTAATCTGTTCTAATAAGGCTATCGTCGAGTCCCTTCTTATTCTCGTATTAATTAAGATACATTATGGTAGTGTAGAGATAATGTTGTGCCAATCAGTCAAGTAATCCTAATTAAGGAAAATCTATTTACATCACAGATAAGAGGTACGAGAAATTGTTATATTATTATTATTTATGGACTAGCTTTTGCCCGCAGCTTCGCTCACGTTAATCTAGATATTGTCAATCTGTTTTGTTTGTTGATAGATACAGGAAGCATTCACGTAAACAATTACGTAACTTACGTAAATACCTAGAAATTATAACCTAGCCGTAATACGTTAACTTCGTAATACTTAGAGGTTACTTAGTTAATACAGGATTTTTTGAAAGGATAAGTCATTGCCTAGCTTTTGGCAGTCATTTTCACTGAGGAGGCAGAGAGATAGGACGTAGTTGCACAAAGATGCCAATGGGTTGACGTGCTACTTTATACATGATTTTTTTTATATGTTTATTTAATTTGTCCGGCAAAATAAAGAATAACTCGTGGATACCAGGCAAACAAAAGGTCACGTGTTAACGTAAAGGTAACTTAACCTAGGTATCCTGTGGTATCGTAATGTGTCAGAGCTCAATTGCGCGGCCCCGGTCGATTGACCATGATCAACGGGATTTTGTGGATATGTTTGATAAATTTTTGTTTCTTTATTTTTCACTTAAAAAAATTAAAATTAAATCTGTAGCTCTACATTAAGTTACTCTTTTTTTTTTCTCTTTAATAATGGCTTCGTGCGATTAACACATTTAGCCAGTGTCAAGTTTTAATAGTAATTTTTATTTTCTTTTCTTTTTGTGGATGATAATGAGTGATAATGAACGTTTAATGATTTTCCCCCAAACCCCTCGAGTTTCAATAAAGCTGTTTGACTTTATTGAGGTCTCACACGGACTTCTTGAGAGAAGTTGAGAAGTGATGTTGCACTGTTTTGTTTTATTTGCCAACACTCATGCACGTTCACGAACACTTAACAATAAATAATCCACCTTTATTTCACATTAATATTCGACAAAATATAAAATATAAAAAATAATACAAAACTGCAGACATAACGCTTCACTTTCCCGCCAAGAAGTCTACCCTTCAATTCCTCAGTCTTGGAATTTAAATGTCAAAAATAATGACAGCAGGTGCGCCATATTTTTTTTTAATAGGCGGATGACGTCACAATTCCCGCCTTTTGCAAAAAAAAATATTCCTCTAAAATCAAACCATATTTTGTCATTCTGTAAACAACAATATACTAACTGATATATTTCCTATCCATCAGGTATCAAAATAAAGTGATGATTGCAACAGTTTATTTGTCTTATAGTATTTCTCTAAAAATCACTCGGAAATCGGTAACATGCTAACGGTCTTTACATGCTTTATCACTAGATAATAAGTTGTAAGAAATACATCGTTATTACTACTAAGTAATAACGATGTATTTCTTACAATTTATTATCTAAATACGATCATTATAGCACAGAATAAATAATAGTACAGTAAAGTCTCAATAATCTCTTCAAGTCTCATGCAACCGCTTGGGGTTTGACGGAATGGCGCGAACTGTCAGTGCGGTCTCATGCGACCGCTTGGGGTTCTAGAGGATAAAAAATTCGCACAGATATTTTTTTTCCTGTATTATGGATTAGAGCCGTGTGGAATAGCGGCTTACTAAAATAATACCACCGACCTATATCTTCCCATGGGTGTTGTAAAAATCGAGTAACAGACTGAAGACTGCACACACATCCAACAGCAAAGAGCGGTAATGAGATCACCACCTGTCACATGTGAAGTTGCTATTTAGTTTAACGTGGACTATGGCAGAGGACTGATTATGCGGTCCTCATTGCCTAGTCTCTGACTAACCCTTCGGGAATTATAGGAGTAAGTGTTTGTATGTATGTATTTAAAATACTCTTGTACTTTACCTTATGAGCACATGATTTTACTTACTCCTTTTTTCTTCATGTTTTAAATTGGCTACTTGACAGTTCTCAAAAAAATATATTTTAAAAGTTGCAAACGCTTATTTTAAATAAATAATATTAAAAAAATAAAAAAAAAACATATTTTTCTTCAATAACAATAAAAAAAAGGCAAAAAAAAATATCTTGAAACCTGACAGATAGTTTTTGTTTATTTTGTGAAATGTGACGTCACACGAAGCTCAATCATGACCGCCCGTGTTTTAGGTCTTGTAATCCACAGATAAAAAAAATCGCAAATTTATTTAGTAAAAATAACATATAATTAGTTACAAATTATCTTAATAAAAAAACTATGGGATAATTATTGTTGATTATAATATATATGAAATATGTCATATTATCCAACATATTTCATATTTTATTGTTAAAACTGTCAAATAGCCAATTGCAAGCCCGGCAAATAACCCCACTCCATCTCATGTTAAGACAGTGGAGGTGGAGTCCAGGGATAAAAAAAATCGCAAATATATTTTGTAAAAATAAAATATAATTAGTTACAAATTATCTTAATAAAAAAACTATTGGATAATTATTGTTAATTAGTTCTATACTACCATATTATCCGACATATTTCATATTTTATAGTTACAACTGTCAAATAGCAAATTGTAAGCCCGGTAAATAACCCCTGGAGGTGGAGTCCAGGCGCGAGGATAACTGGTGCAGCGTAAGAGATCAGCATCAGTCACCCTCACCCTGCCGGCTCACAAGAGCCTCTTCACGCCTCGTTTGAATCTTTATTTTCGCACTTGTTGTTGACCTTTAGCAGGCGAGCCCCCACAAGCGGACCTACTCCAACGTCCTACGCAGTGCGTCCAATTGAAGATATGTATGGTGCGTGTCACAACAGCAGTAAATATATCAATTGTGATCTTCCTGTTAGGATTTGTCAGTCAATGCTGCGCAGTGGCGGTAGGTACTGTTATGTTATGGACCTTAATCTGTTGGTTGGCATTCTACGACGCAACAGTGAAGAGGTCAATAATGATTTGACCCTTTTTTAATGGGACTTGATTATGTTTTTTTTAAGTGTCGTTTTTTACTTTGAAAGTCTTTTTTTAAAAGTAAAATCTAGAAATGGTAAATAATTAAGTACATTTAATTATTAGGTGGTTTAAATTTGTCTCAGCTTCAAGCTGTTTTCCTTGCAACTCCGTAGTTGCAAGGAAAACAGTATGCTTCACTCTCCCAATTGAAAGAATAAATAAATAATAATAAAATATACTTTTATTGCACACAAGAACATATAACAGAAAACATTTATACAGTGACAAAGTACAAAACAGGCGGCCTTATTGCTAACAAGCAATTTCTTCCAGGCAACCTTGGGTGATAGAAATATAATAAAAAGAATATTGAAATGGGTGCAAGAATAAGGGAAATAAGAAATAGAAATATAAAAAGATTGGATAATAATATAAATAATAATAATGAAATTTAATTATAATTTAAATAAATAAATGAGATAAAAGAGATAATGCAATATTATGGTATACTATGGAAATAAATAAACTAAGATGTTAAACGTAAAAAATGACTCCGGACCTGACCCTAAAACGAATCCAACGTACGAGCACTCCTGATGCTCTCTGGTAGAGCATTCCATAGCCGGACAGCATGCACAGAAAAGGAGTAGGAAAGGAAATCAGTGGAGTGAAGTGGAGTCGTTAGAGAAAGGTTGTAAGCAGAACGTAAAGTCCTACTAGAGGAAGAAGAACGAAAGGAAAAACAACTTCGTAGATAAAGAGGAGAAGTTGGTAAAAATAGGACAGAATATAGAAGGGAAAGAACGTGTAAGTCCCTACGTCGTCGAATTGGCAGCCAGTTAAGCCGAGCTCGATAATACGAAACATGGTCATATTTTCTTAAATTAAAAATAAATCTTATACACACATTCTGCAGACGCTCTAGCTTGTTAAGGAGTTCCTCCGAAAGATCAGCGTAGCAGACATCCGCATAATCAAGAATGGATAGTAGAAGTGTCTGTGCCAGAGTTATTTTGGTGCTAGTCGGTAAAAAATTACGAAGGCGGTTGAGGGAACCGTAAGCAGCAAACACCTTTTTCCGAACTGCCTCCACTTGGGGGCGCCAAGTGAGGCATTGATCAAAAGTAATTCCTAAATTTTTGACAGTTTTTGCAAACGGAATATCAGCGCCCGCGAAATTAACACGAGGTAGAAGGTCATAATTAATTCTAGAAACAAAATATGGACTGCCAATGATAATTGTCTGCGTTTTGCTAGGGTTAACAGCAAGACCATAAGACTTGCTCCAATTATTTATGACGTCAAGATCTGCATTAGTAACTTCCACAGCACGTGAAAGATCCGATAATGGTGCCTGTGTGTAGATCTGGAGATCATCAGCATACAAGTGGTAGGAACATGAAAGCGACTGCGAAATTGAATTAATAAAAATTGAGAAAAGTAGGGGAGATAAGACGCCACCCTGAGGGACACCAGAACCAATATTGCTCCATGTAGAGAAAGATTCTTCAATACGTATGCGTTGCCGGCGGCCCATCAGGTAACTTCGAAACCAATCAACCACGGAGGGAGAGATGCCAATAGAACGTAGAACACTTAGGAGAACGTCAAAATCCACTGAGTTAAAGGCATTACTAAAGTCTAATAATGTCAATAGAGTAAGATGACGATTTTCCATGCCATGATGAATATCGTCAGTGATTTTGGTTAAGGCCGATGTCGTACTATGACCAGTACGGAAACCAGATTGAAAGGAATTTAGGAGATTGTTTTTATTTAGGAAAGTAGTTAGTTGACGATGAATAAGTTTTTCAATGACCTTAGAAAGAAAAGGTAATATGGAAATAGGACGGTAGTCGGAATACAGGGTAGAAGTAGGGTAGAAAGAACTTAATATTAACTTTATATTTTATTGTTCGTTTCAATTTCTTTTCAAAATTTATTTATTGCAGAGTCTCATAGTTTAACAAAACAATACATATTTAGGTAAACGGGACTTAACGCAAAACGACCCGATTTCACCAATATCAAAATTACACGAGAATAGCTACCCAAGTATAAATTTACTACCTAAATTTATCATACGTATAACTTGTATTTCATTTCACCACGCTAATGTAAGAATAAGTTACTCTCGCTTAATTACCCTGTGCTATTGAACGAACCGAACGAATGAGCGTATTAACCACCAAAGTATAGTTGCAGTTTATGTCGTACGAGAGCAAAGGCGCTTTACACTTTTTTATTTTCTGGCGTAACATTGTTTGTTTGACGTAACATTTCTGACGATGACATCAAAAAAAATGTTGTTGTTGTTAATCTTCTAAGTAATTTGTTCTTTCCTTAAACCATCTCGGGCGTGGGCCTAAAATAATCTTCATCACTGCTATCAGATTCGTCAATCAACAATCTCAAACGACGCGGCATTTTTTATTTACAATATTAATTTGAAGGCTGCTTTAAATGACATTAGTGACATTATTATCTTAAGAATAGGGGCTAATACGGCCAAAATTGGCGGTATAAGATTTAACTGTAGTGTAGTGACTTTATCATTAGGTTAAGCGTTGGTGAAACGTAAAGTTCATTTACACGCGTGTAAATATGGATTTATACTTAGAATAACACTTATACAACTTTGTAGTGAAGCATCCTACGCATACGCATGCCGGCATGCCCGAGACGTTTCGACTAGGGTTGATGAGGATTCCTCTTCCGCTTCCGTTGCGGAAGTTCCGCAAATTATTACAGTTCCCCTACCGCTATCGCTTCCCCATAAATAAAAGGTATCGATTAAAAGCAAAAATATTTGCTTGCACACATCTAGGTACACTTCTTACATTTATTAAGTGTATGTGTAAGAAAATCTTGCACCGAATAAAATAGGTGTGCCATAAACCATTTATGTAACTCTGCTAAAATTGTTTTACAATAAGTTTTCTAATTGTTTCAGGCAATTTATTAAAAATACTTATACACATGCAGAAACAATTCTTTTGCATACGAGTGCTTTTTGGAACAAAGGCCGACACCAACCTTTTCCCATTTCTAGTGTTTCGGGGATACCTACATATCTTTTGCTGTTTCAAAATAATGTTGGTTGAGTTTGACAAATTTTGCTATTACAAAAATGTATAGACATGGCAGAGGTAAGACTTTTAACTAGTCGGGTGGTTAGCACGTCGGTTCTATTCGTTCGCCATCTCTGGGGTTCGATTCTGGGTCGTGCCAATTTAGAAATAACTGGTATTTTATTTGTGTAATAAGTATGTTTATCCGTTATCAAACTAATAAAAAAAAACTTAAATTGGGCTAAAAATAATTTATTAAAAAAAAAATCAAAAATCAAAATGTCTTTATTCAGTAAGCTTAAAAAGCATTTTGAATCGTCAAAAATTTTAGTTTAAATTTACTCCTATATATGGATTATATATACACAGGCTGTTTCTTGTAAGATGTCAAGCCGATGCGTGGTGATAGGGGACTACCATACCTATCTATTGAATCCCCATGTATGTTCAGCTATTTTTGTTAGTTTTCGAGCTATATTTTTTTTATTTTCTAAGTATTTTATTGCGACATCAGTTTAAATTATTTTTTTGTAACTTGTATTGATATTAGGAAGACGATTACAGTAAAGTATAGAAAAAAGTGCAAAGAAAATGTCTACGCAAAAAATAGATACTTAAAAAAAATCAAGTCACTCGTCATAAAATACTGAGAAAAGAAAAAACATTATAGCTCGAAAACTACCATAAATAGCTGTACATACATGGGGATTCAATAGATAGGTATGGTAGTTTCCTATCACCACATATCGGCTTGACACCTTACAAGAAACACCCCGTATACATATTTATATAATAATTTATTTACGTTCACATCAATTATCTAGCCCAAGCTTCTATTGAAACTCGTTAATATGGTTAAACTAGATAACGGATAAATATACATAAACATAGAAAAACACCCAGACCCGAAATCAATTTAGCAAAAAAACAATAAATTATGCATCGTTCAAGTTGTCTCTATTTCTGGGCTAAAGTGTAAACTATGTGCTTTTAATTATAATGTTTGATTGTAAAAGCGGGGGGCGCTGGAACAGGAAAGACTTTCTTGTTAACAGATACTAATACTTACTAACTTCCTGGCGGAAGCTGCACGAGGTCCTACAAGAGCATAACGTTTATGCCGCCAAAGGGTTACCAAAGGGAACCAAAGATATCTCGTTCACGAACAAGAACTCTACATTTTGCCACTGTTGACGCATTACCCTTATGTACTTAATTTCCTGAGAGAAGAGGCGTTAAAATGTCGGTGAATGTCGTCTCTCCTCGCTGCTTGCTCATGTTTTGTCTGAGTTCGACAAACTGTTACTTTGAACAGACTGTTTAATGTAGAGCCACCTACTAGTCGTGCTGCAACTCCAGTTAACCTGCTTCCCGTAACATCGCTTAACTTGATTTCTCACAAGTTATACAAAAAGTCTTTCCTTTACCAGCGCCCCACGCTTTTACAATCAAATATTATAATTAAAAGCACATAGTTCACACTTTAGCCCAGAAATAGAGACAACATGAACGATGCATGATTTATTTTTTGTTTTTACGTGCATATTTAACAGCGTGTTTTTCTAGTGTTTTTTAAACTATTAATTTATTTTATACTTTTTGGTCTTTGATAACGAAGTGTTCAAAGTCCATTACGTGGCCTTTCTCACAAGTGCAGACACAACTATGATACGATATTCTATCATGGAATGCCAGTGCCTATCTTCCGGCTTCATCATCAGACCTTGAAACCTAATCGTGGTCAAAGTTCATTACTAGACTTTTCTAAGAAATCCAAAACAGCTATGATACGATTTTCCATCATGAAGTTCCAGTTCATATCTTCCGGCTCCATCATCAGATCAGTTCGACAGTACCATATTATTGTATTGTCATCAGAACTACATATAGCTGCCAATTTTCATTACGCTACGACCCTTGGAAGATGGTTAAATTAGTTACCTTAGATTCCATTACATAGTTTGTTACATACAGGTTGACCTAATAAAAGCGTGATAAAAACAGTTTTCTCTAAATTGACCCACCCATCTCTGAGGTCCCGGGTTCAAATACCCGGGACCTCAGAGATGGCGCGACGCCAGACCCGGCGCGCTAACCACTCGACCTTGGAGGTCACCGTCGTTTAAAACTACCGACACTTCATAAATAAATAAATTCTATTCTATTCTACATCTTGGCTCCCATTGTCTAGCTATCTAGCGGGACGAGAGGAAGCGGAAGCCTTAACTATCTTAACTATTAGTCTATTGACAACTAGATTGGCTTAGTTATTTGGGACACCGGCTTCACCGTGGGACTATCGGATGTCCGGCTGCTAAGAGCTATTGAAATCTCTATTTTTTGTACATATGAGTAAGTATATTTAATTTTTAAAACAGAACAGTTATTAATTAATAATTATTATAATTGTAATGTATTTAAATGCTTTACATTAATATAATGCAAATGTATAAAATCACAACTTATAAAACGCTAAGTATAAATTGGAAGACTTATCAGATATATTTATCACTTAGCAACAATATATTTAAAATGCTGGAAAAACCTAAATTAATGATAATAATGTGTGAATGATCAAGTAGCTTTGTAAATATTAAATGAAAATAACAGTTCCTAATGTAAAAAAAAATGTTAAGTACTATTATTAAGAGCCTTCACTGATATAATTGTTATAAAAGATATTTTAAGGAGATTTTGCACAACGGAATTAATTAATGAATTTATTTATTTATCTATTCCTTGGTTATAACCAACCCATATCTTCCCTTGGGTGTCGTAAAAAGCGACTAACGGCAATGATGTTACAATAATATTATAATATCATTGACTAATGGACTTAAGACTGTACATACATCCAACACAACATCATAGCTCACCACCTATCACGCTGTACACATGTGCAGTTGACTGCTTCTGCGGGGGACCCTATGGGGAATAATAGTTGCGAATCTACGTGTGTATTCATTGCACTTTAATTATATTTATTATTTATTTAAGGCTAGGACTCCCAACGCAGAAACTAGTAGGGGACTGATTGATTTCACATCGCGATTCGCGACCGTCAACTTAGCAAAATAGGTAGGTAATTTTGAAAATCTTATCTTTTCTTTATAAATATTTTAACTATTAACGGCCGGAATGCCTCACCTATTCAAAAAATTGTCTTCTTGTTGCATGAATGTTAGGTCGGAATTGACTCGTTCTAGCATGTCCTCGCCGCCTCTTATGCGATTGAGTTTTTGGAGAAAATTCAGGTCTTTAGGGACTAGCCGAGCAGCAACATGTTTCATACCCACGTGATTATTTAAAATGGTACGGATCGAATCGTGAGACACAAAATAATTGTATTTTCGTATATTTTTCATTAACTAAAACCAAATATAATGCAAGTAATACGATATTTGAATTACGATTAGACGGATTTTGAAATTTTATTTGATGCAGTAAAGTATCACTAATAGAGTATTTCATGGCCGGAATGACTGTGGAATAACATATATTTTTTTCCAAATTTTGAGTAAATACTTGTGATTTGCGAGTAATCCATAATTTAAAATATACCATTTTCGGGAATTTTGGAAATCTCAGCTTAAATCCAGATGTTTCGATTATTTAAATGGTCCGTAGTCACAGGGAGACTGAGAGGTTGCTCGTCATAATAAGAAAACCATATTACTATTAGGTATAATATTTTCGTGCAAAATTCGGCACATAGACCTACGCAATTGACTTATTTATTATTGTTTCTTAGATTTATGTAGAATCTGTATAAATTGATGTAGAAATATGTATGTCCTCTTGTCAAACAGCTCTAGTACAAGGAGTGGCTGAAGAACAGCGTTGGTTAAGGTCCAGACCTCAACTAATTTAGGCTGAGCTATTTCCTTTTGTCTTTTTTTTTATAAGTTATTTTTATTTTTATAGGTTTTTTTAAAGTATATTGCACTATTTGCACTGTTGATTGTTTTACCTTTTATTTAAAAAGGTAGAAAGACAATAAATATATTTCTATTCTATTCTATTATATTACTAAAGAAGAAGCCAAAGAATTATTACTAAAAATCAGCTTAATTAGAATGTTGTAAAGTCGGTCAAACCAAAACGCTTTTCCATTTATTTCCTTTCAGCTGACGCAGATATCGTACGGTACATTTCGGGGAATTAAATCAAAGGTATAATAAATTGTAGGCTGTGGATAGAGTGCTACAAGCGGCATTCTAGTACGATCGGTTACGATGCCGTCATTACGGCATCCTAGTACAAAGTGTAGGCAGTGTATAGAGTGCCACAAGCGGCATTGTATCTCAATCGGTTCGGGAACCGTAACATATATTTTATTTGCCATAATGTTCAGAAGACATAATATCCAAAAGATATTTTTGTAAGGAGTTATATGTCTGTTGTCTAATAAAAAAAATTACCTCAAAATTCAAGACAATCGCGAAGCGCAGCGTAGCGATTGTCTTGAATTTCTAACCTATCACGTTATTAAGGAAGCTAGTATTTCTGTTGTTAAACAACAAAACAAAAAACTTTACAGCAGATTAGGCGGCGTCACTATTAAACCGCAAAACTTACGGTTCGTGAACCGATTGAGATACAGTGCCGCTTGTGGCACTGAATACACTTCCTAAATGGTAACACTTTTGTCTATCCACAATTCCTCTAATGAGCAGTTTTGCAATAAAACAAACTCAAAACGTACAAGTGATTATCGGCACTAAAGATATTGTCATTGTAGAATAATTACGATGAATCCTAGCTTCATAACGTACTTACGTTGCTTTTTTCTGTGTGTTCTTTTGTGTATATGTACAGATTAGCAAATTTCGATGATTTACGTATAAAGTTAGTAGATAAATGTCGTCATCAGCGATCTATATTGGTGAATGGAATCCATACGTATCGCTGATTTTGCTAAATAACGAGGTCGCGTCGAAGCGAACTTGCCACATTACTACCTGATTATGTAAATAATGTAATAAGTTTTTCGTAACAAAACAAGTTTTAACCCGCATTGGGGCAGCGTGGTGGGTGGTTTATAGCCCAATCTCCCCATGTGATGTGGTCCATGGGGAATGCCTATTCGTTTTACGTTTTATTCTGAAATAAACAAACATTTACTATATTATGCAAACTATTACTTTACTCTTTATGTAGATAAAGAGTAAAGTAATAGTTTACATATACAGTAAATGTTTGTTTATCATAATCAGAATAAAACGTAAAACGAATATAAAACACGCCGGTTTGAAGGAACGGGAGACCGGAAGGCTGGCAATTTTTTCGCTCAGCGGATAAGTCTAGCAATACGAAAAGGCAATGCAATGCCGCCAGGCTTTTGGGCACCTTGCCTTAAACAGGGGGGTTACTCTTGAACGCAAACTCAATCTCAATACAATTCCAATGCGATTAATATGTATCGATATTGGTATAAGTAAAGATAATTCCGGAACGCCATCTCGATAATAATTTGTTCAATCAATTTCCACGCAATTTAATACCAATGTGGCGCTATTGTCGCTTACAAAAGTGCCATTTGACATTTTTTAGATTTGTGATTGGAAATTGATTAATGCAATTGTGTTTCAAGAGCAGCCTATCAGGCGAGTTAGTTGAAATTTTTTATTTATAAACGTACCTAGTCTTTTCTTTTTTATTTGTTATTTTTTTGTGTGTAAATAAGTTGTGTTTGATGACCTCCTTGGTCGAGTGGTTTGTACACCAGTTTTCATGGTGTCGCCATCTCCGAGGTCCCGGGTTCGATCCCCGGTCGGGTCAATTTAAAAAATATTGTTTTTTAAATTATTGCGTGTCTGGGTGTTTTCTATGTACAAGTAATAAGTATGAATTTAAATAATTTAAGTACGAGTATGTTTATCCGTTGTCTAGTATTAACCAACGAGTTTCATAACGAAGCTTCTCTTGGGCTAGATAATTGGTGTGAGTGTAGGAAAGTTTATTTATTTATGTTGTTTTTGTCCATTTTATTTTGTCTTTTAAAATTAAATTAAATTATTAATGGCTCTATATGTTTTGTTGTATGAATTTACTAATAATATTGTCCAAAAATACTGTACTACTATTTAACGCACAGTGGCAGAGTGTTTAAGCACTCGGCTCGATTTCTGGAGGTCCCAGGAAGGAGGAAGAAATGTGTTTTCAGATTTTTCAATGCATAGCCACACACAATCCATTTTTGATCAAATAGCAACTGCACATATGCTCAGCGTGATAGCTGGCGAGCCCAACGCCGCTCTACGCTGTTGGATGTATGTGCAGTCTTTAGTCCGTTAGTCACCTTTTAAAAAAGTAGCAAGTATCCGGCACAAGACACCAAAAAGTATCGTCGTTTGCGCCTACGCAACGGTCGCCGTTGGACCATGAAGGTTGCGGCTCGGCCTTGGCAACCATCTTGGATGCATATCCTCTTTAACTTTGTCTATGGCTATTGTTAATTACAGTTTACGCAAACTACTACCTATTAAAATGAAACACTTTTTTGGACTTGGCACTTGTGCCTTATTGCCTCTCCAAGAAGTCTTGCCGACTGGCGCTGAACTCCCATGGCCAATCTGGAAGACTCTTAAGAAGAAGCCCAGATCGGTTGCTGTAAGCAAAACCTTAGCAACTGAGGGTTTCCTGTTGGCACAAATGAATGCGAGTGTGAAGCCTCCCCTCAGTCGATGCAACACCTGCTGATAACACCTATGTCCCTTGTCCCAAAATCAATTCATCACTTATACAGTTTAAATAAAAAGAGTAATTTAGTATTAGTTTATGCTCAACATGTAATATGTAATATGTTCCTGTAATATGTTCGAAACGTCAGAATTAAATTATATAAGAACTAGCAGCCTGCCCGCGACTTCGTCCGCGAAGACACGCCGTACCCCGTGACAAAGAAGAATGGGCAAAACGTCCCCCCCCCCTTGTAACATTTACATCTATGTATCAAATGAAAGTACTTGAAAAGTGAAGTATTTTATAGTATGTTATAGTAGAGGATCCGAGTATACAACAACCTTCACCGAGCGGTTAATGGATGAAAAGTTTTTATATCAAATTTAATGTGTTAAAATAGTTATTTGTTATACAAGATTGCAAAGTTGCTTTTTAACCGCGTGCTCAATTTTGATGACCGAGCAAGCGAAGGATTCTAAAATTGAATCACGAGTGCAGCGAGTGATTCAAACATTAGAATCCTGAGCGTTAGCGAGGGAATCAAAAGAGCACGAGGTGAAAAATCTTTGCAATCGAGTGCAACACGTAACTTTTCATCCCACCTCAGCGAGGAAATGACTAAATGCAAATTGAAAAAAGAACACCAAGAAGGTTCCGAGTCTGAGTTTTTAACAAATTAAAAAAAAGTTGTATGATATATTCGGCACCATAGAGGTAGCAGTAAATAGGTTTAATGTTATTTTTAATTCACAAACTTAGTGCACACGATGTTCTAAATTCAATTTACTTTATCCTCTAGAGAATAAAAACGGCTTTTCCATTCAGATATTGAAGATTAAAAATACTCTTTCCGAGATGGTGGGATGAAAAATATATTGCGAGTGGGTTGGCTGAAAAATTTCAGTCCAGTATATGATTAAATAAATAAATAAATAATTTAAAAATATATTTATCAGGTGTAAACAGGCAAGTCAATATTGGTAATTTGCAACCGTCTGGTTAATTAAATAAAATTTATGTTTATATAAAGATAAGCTCATTACAAACACACACACCAAACCAGTGCAATGTAATTTTTTTTTTTAATATTAAATTAATCATTAATGGTACTGGACTGAATTTTTTCAGCCAACCCACTTGCGATATATTATTTAACATATAAAATTTGATATAAAATACTTTTCATCCATTAACCTTCTCGGTGAAGGTCGTTCTGTACTCGGATCTTAGACTATTAGCAAATCTGTCAAGCATTGGAGAAAAAAGTTATTGAGAAGAAAAAAAAAAAATGCTAATATAAAATTGAGGTCAATATTTTTTCTTGAATTTAACAATACACCCTCATTTTTTTTTCATTCATTCATTCGCTCGTTTATATTTGCTGTCCTTACAACAAAATAAACTATTTATTTCGAAACTTACCATGTTACAAACAGTGGGACGGGTTTCATACAAAAAAGCCCATTCTTCTTTCCAAATAAATCTCATAAACAAACCTAGTCCTGACAGTAACAATCACAACAATAAAATAATGGAAAATATAGGAGCAGCCTCGGACCAAATATTTGGTCCGAGGGAGCAGCCGTTTAGAAATGATGCGTGTACAAACATTTCAGCATTTGATTTTTATTAATATAGATTAATTAATTAGATATGAAGATATTATTAACCCGGGTTAATCCACAACAACTTAACGACCTCCTTGGTCGAGTGGTTTGTACACCGGTTTTCATGGTGTCCCCATCTCTCATGATTGATTTGAAATTATTGTTTTTCTAAATTGTCTCGAGTCTGGGTGTTTTCTATGTACTCGTATAATAAATATGTATTTAAGTATTTTAAGTATCTTTATCCGTTTTAACGAGTTTCATAACGAAGCTTCTCTTGCGCTAGATAATTGGTGTGAGTGTGGGAAAGTTTATTTATTATTTGTTTATTTATTCATGTTAATACATACATACAATCACGACTATTATCCCCGAAGGGTTAGTCAGAGACTAGGCTAGGCTATGAGAACAGCAAAAGCAGTCCTCTACCATAGTCCACTTTTCAACAAATAGCGACTGCACAGGTGCTCAGCGTGACAGGTGGTGAGCCCATCGCCGATCTATGTTGTTGAATGTATGTGCAGTCTTTAGTCCGTTAGTCGCCTTTTACGACACCCATAAGGGAAGAGAGTGGTAGTATTCTTTCACCGCTACGCGGACTCGCTGACGTTTCGTGCACATTATATTCGGACACAGTGTCCAAATTGACACCTTTTTATTTTATTATTTTGTTCACTGACGATTCGGATACCAATAAGTATTTATATTAATTTTAAGAAAATATACAAAAGTAAAAAACAACAACTTGATTTATCTGACTGTACTGAACAGCTCCAATAATTTAATAGTGTCCGAATAGTCAGTAAAAAAAATAATAAAATTAAAAAGTGTCAATTCGGACACTGTGTCCCAATTTAATGTGTCCGAAACGTCAGTTAGTCGCTACGGACACGGCTATGTTAATGTTAATTGTCTACTGACAGTTACTACATCTTTTCATGAAGTCCGATACTTCCGTTATCAGAAGGTCCTGTGTACAAATCCCTGGTCGTGAAAAGTGTTCGGATTTTGGTGATTACGAAAAACCCATCAAGTGTAATGATGATGGGGTTTGCCCAGCTGTGGGACAGTGATATTGTAATTACATGCAGAGCTGCAATCGACATTTGACATTGAGATTAGTCGCGGCCATTGATCTAACAGATGCATTGTAACCTTGCGCGGACTGACCTAGACTCGAGATGGTTAGCGCATTTGATATACAGATCCGGTAATTTACAAACAAACATACATACATAGACTATTCATCCACGACTATTATCCCCAAAAGGGTTAGTCAGAGACTATAGGCAGTGAGGACGGCAATTTTAATGCACTTACTCGGTTTGATTGATGGTAAACGATTTACATCGATTTTTATATTATCGTGACGTTTCGAACTCTTTACAGGGTCCGTGGTCACTGGGAGACTGTAGCGGACTCCCTGTGACCACGGTCACCGTCAGAGTGAGTTATTTGGGGGTTAAAGTTTCTCGCGTCCGTAGGTTTAGCCTTGAGACCCTACACGTGACCCCTGGGTGGTGCTAAATGAGTGACACTGACAGAGTGCTAGAGCCACGCTGCATTGCAGCACGCATTGGGCCGGCTCGCCCGGCGTAATACTACCCTCTCACGAATATCCGGCGTGAAATAATGGCACTTGGTGCTGTTGTGTTTCGTCCGGCCAGTGAGAGTTCCGGAGGCCCCTTCCCCTCCCACCCCTCCTCACAATTCCTATTCCTTCCCCTAACCCTATTCCTTTCTTAAAGGTCGGCAACGCATCTGCGACTCCTCTGGTTTTGCGGGTGTCCATGGGCGGCGGTGATTGCTTTCCATCAGGTGACCCGCCTGCTCGTTTGCCTCCTTCTCATATAAAAAAAAAAAAGTCAGTATATATAAAAAAATATGTGAATAGTAAATTAAACGCGAGTTAATCCGTAAAAAAGTGTTTCATTTCAATGTGTAGTGCTCGCTTATACCTCAGAAAACAATATGATGGTAAATGATTTATTATTTTTTGTAAATGTTCATTATTTTCTTACCGTGTTGCGTAGCGGTGAAAGAATACTACCACCCCCCCTTGTAATGAACTAAAGACTGCACATACTTCCTCCAACAGCATAGAGAAGCGGTGGGCTCACCACCTGTCAAGCTGTGTGCAGTCGCTATTTGGTGAAAAGTGAACGATGGTAGAGGACTGCTTTTGCAGTCCTCATTGCCTAGTTTCTGACTAACCCTTCGGGGATAATAGTCGTGATTATATGTATGTATGACATAATTTTCTCAACAGCTAAAAGCCTTTCAGAATGGGTAGTACCTAAGTATGTAATTTTTTTATATTTCTATGATTAATTTATTTTATATTTAAAAATACAATAATTGTTTTATTATTACTTTTTTTTTTGTTACTATTTAATCAATTAATTTAATGATTCATAAAATATTGTAATATACTTAAGTAATTAAAAAAAAGTGCTTTAAGAAAATTGCAACGCCCTTCCTGGGCCCATATGATTACTACCATATTTTATAAGACCCTAATGTACATACAATATGTGATGCAATAAATAAATGAAAGAATGAAAAAAATAATGTTTTTAAGGATCTTTAGTTTTTTTTTTAATAACTACTACTTCCCGCTATTTTGGCAGGGTTTTTTGTTGTTTTGTGTCTATTTTCTTTTCTTTCAAATTAACCGGAGCTTTATGAGCCCTACTTACTTTATTTACTTTTTTTTACTTTTGTACATTTCCCTCTTTATTTTTATTATTTTTTGTTATACAATTTTACAATTACATGTTTCTTATTATCTAATAAATTGTTTCCTTTATGCTTTACATTATTTTACTTACATTTATTACCTATTTTCTTATTAACTATTACATTTTCTTACTTTATATTTTACTTTTTTTTCTAATACATTTATTCTAGCACTTGATTATTCATTACATTTATCGTATATTTCTTCTTCTTTCCTTCTCTTATTAAATACAAGTTTATTTCCTTTGCCATCCTAACTTTTTATTCTATATTATTGCTATATTATTCTTAATAAGTTCTGAATTACTTTTGCATCCTGCCACGTGTGTGGTCTTTGCTTTTACTTGCTTACATATATATTATTCCTTGTTTCTCTTATTAACTAATTAATACTACTTTCTTGGCAATATCTAAAAATATTTTTCTTTCCTTCTTGTTTCTTAAAATTTCCTTTAGTGTCTTTGCTAAGTGTGGTGTCAATTATGTGTTGCAGAGTGAAGGATCTTTAGTTAGGTATACGCGGTTTTATATTTACGCGTTTTCCAAGATAAAAAAAATCTATTCTTACGCCCATGCGCTATTTAAGCCAGTTCCCATTAATTGTAGCGATGAATTGATTTCAATAATGGTGGCCTTTGCCCAGCAGTGGGACTAATATGCCTTCGCGCTGGGAAGATAATGCATATTATATGTAGTTTGGTTGGTACTAGAATTAAACCAACTGCTCTAAGGTTGGTACTGTGGAGTCTATGCCACAGACGTATAATAAGAAGTATACGTCTGTGGTCTATGCTATGTTAGGGCACTGGCAGGTTCTACGTTGAAGTATTAATGAATAAAACATATATTTTGAAAGGAAAATGTCAAACGTCTGTAGTGCATAGAACATAGAATAATAACTATAAAGCTTAATATTCTATGGCATACAATAACTAAAGCATTAGAAGGAATGCTATGACATTGGAGTGTGCACTCCGTTTGACAACAAACAATGCGATATTATCTCAGAACCTTTGATTATGTACATGATAGTCAAAGCTCAGAACAATATTGCATTAGTTATTATTCTGAGGATATTATGTGACATACAGACGCTAAAATATAACTTAACTAAATTACGCTGGCGCGTTGGCCCTTGCCAATGTCAAATATTACCCTTCGAATCACCATATCGCTTTTAAATTCGGTATCTTGGTGACCGGGTATCCAATTTTTTTTAAACTTTTTATTTCACGTTTTTAGCAACTTATTTTGTTTCTTTCCTTTCAATGTTTATGGCCTATTTGAAAAAATAGGACAACTATACGAGTCTCATTTTGGACTCCTATGCTTTAGTTATTATTCTGAGAGTAAGGGAGATCGAGCGGAAGTGCGAACAAGCATGGACTTACCATTTTACGTATTTTTATATTATAATGTTATAGGGTAAACCGACAGTCATTGGACACCGAATAGTTAATGGACAGTTTCAATTCAAACGCAAATAATAACATTTCTATTGTTTAAAAACGAGATCTATGGTTTGCAGTAAATCATTATGTTTATTAGTCGCTAAAGTTAATTCATCAAGTTTATGATAGATGGCAGTGTAAAATGTTAAAAAATATTTTTTGACAGACATGCGCGGTCAGTGAAATTTGCCGCTAAAATTAAATATTTCTTAAGTTTGGGCTGTGAGTTTTTTGGTGATAAACTTTATGCTTTCGTCAGTTTGTGGAGAGGTAATACATTGCTTATGTTACGTTTTTATCAACTTTCAATGACAAACATACCTTGATTTGAGGTTATGTCGACCCGTCCAATAACTGTATGCAATAAGATAAAGAAATTCTATTATTGGACAGTTTGAATTTAGTAACTGAGTAATAACTATTTTTACACTTCTTTGTCATTGTAAGACGGGTTAGTATGGTCTATTTTTAATTTAATATTTCGCGGGTTATTCTATCATTTATTGGACGGCTGTCCAATGAGTGTCAGTCAGTGTGTCCAATGATTGTTTACTATTGCTACAGATCTTCAGAAAAGAAGAAGGATTATGATCCTGTCAACTTGGATTTAGCACTTAGGGAAATGCAAGCATCCGATAAATCTAAAATTCGTGAGATTGCACGAAAATACAACGTGCCGAAGTCGACATTACACTTCACACTTAAGAATCCCGAACATAAAACTTCATTTTTATAAACTGTCCAATAACTATTTATTGGCTGTCCAATAACTGTAAATTCTGTCCAATGACTATGTTTTAGCCTAATCTTTTTCAAACTATGGTTATTTATGAAAAGCCTTAATATTTGAATGTTTTGAGATGTTGTAGTAATAGTTAATTTAATTTAGTTTCAGAAAAATATAATAATATATATATGTATATGTAGCTATTTTTTTAGATCTAAAAAAATAATTTGTTGGTCGCTTAAGTGTCCAATGACTGTCGGTTTACCCCTATATAGGTTTAGCTTCATAAATAAATAATGTATATCCAAAGAAAAGGACAGTTTTAATAACCACGCCCCCGCAACCTTTTCAGTAGGTACCCACCGCTAGCGAAGCTCTGTGGCCCTGTCACCACTTAGAGCAGCATTATATTAATCTTACTATGCGAGTACTTACTACCGTATGAGAATTTACACTGCTCTAAGAGTTAGACCCCTGATTAGTTCGTAAAGACACCGTATTGAGTTTGCAACCGGAAGTAGTGTATTAACGTACCTGCCGAAGCGCGGAGCAGCTCGATATAATTTTGGTATTCCATCCTTGGAGCATCGCAAAAAAGGCTAGGCGTCCACGTTCCTAGCAAATTACGTCATCTAACGAGCTTGATACACCCTAAACACAGGGTCAAAGTCAATATTTAGGCCTCTAGGTGTAAGTTTAGTGCACAGATAAAGTGATACAGAATAGAAGTTATAAACAAGCGCTCATTTTATAAAAATATTACAATAACCGCAATTTCAAAATTACAACCGAATGAAACGAACGTCGTTGTTTAATTACTATCGATTGAATTCTAGTCGCATGCGAATTATCTTCAAGGCCTAGTGATTTCCAAAACAACAACTTTCCTAAAGACTTTTTAAATCAACATACACATAATCTATCACTATTACATCTAGTGATAGTATCTATATCCCCGAAGGAAAGTCAGAGACTAGGCAATGAGGACCGCAAAAGCAGTCCTCTACAATAGTCCACTTTTCACCAAATAGAACTGCACTTGTTCTCAGCGTGACAGGTAGTGAGACCATCGTTGCTCTATGCTGTTGGATGTATGTGCAGTCTTTAGTCCGTTAGTCGCTTTTTAAGACACCTAAGGAGAGAGAGACGGTATTCTTTCACCGCTACGCGACATGCACGGGAAGATCATGAAAATTAGAGCTTTATTTCTAATCACTATTTAGAGCACTTTCCTACCAGCTACCCTATCGGCTAAAAAATATGAATATGGACATAGGCTTCATTTGACATTTGAAGCCCATAATATGCCCATATAAGGACAAAATATGGGCTTCAAATGTCAAATGAAGCCCATGTTCATATCAATATTTTTTAGGGGATAGATCCGCAGGTAGCCCTTTCCTCTATGCCTCTATGACCTCTATGCTCATTTTGCATTGTACAATTGCATTGTATCTAGTACCATTCAATAAAACATGGTTGAGTAAAGCGATGGCTGATTCACATGTCATATTCGTGAACGGGTGCCGCCTGTGGAGGCTGGTCTGCTCTTGCAATCTTATTTTTATTGGTAGTAGTAATAATCTTTCTTTTCCTTGTTTCAAAGATACTGTAAGACGTTCTTTATTTTATTTTAAATTGTGCAGTACCTGTTTTTTATTAGATATTCTTATATATGTGTTGTATTGTCTTGTAATCGTTTTAAATGTTTTATGTGTTGTAATGGAAAATGCCCTTCTATGATAGGGAGGGCATTTTCCAATTTGTATCGACGCTGTAAAAGAAAGGGAGAAAAGAAATGCCCTTGCTGAGTTTCTTGCCAGTTCTTCTCAGTACAAGTCTCCCGCCCCATTTAGGACTTACGAAACAATGGCATAGCTACATTCATATCATAAGTGCTCAATTATTGTTGCCTAAATTGAATGAATGATATTGAATTTAGATTTTTTTATATTCAAACCGAAGTAATAGCACCGAATTGGTCTGAATGGCACTAGTTCGTTCCTGTTGTGTTTCGTTCGGTGAGTGCTGAAAACCCATCTCTTACCCCTCAAGACCGGAAACGCATCTGCGACTACTATGGTTTTGCGGGTGTCTATGGGCGGCGGGCTGTATTTATTTATTTATTTGGAAAACAAACAATTACGTAACTCATACAATTTCATAATATACATAGAACACAAATCAGCAAAGTTTTCACAAAAAAACAATCACATAAGTACGTATATATAACTAATTCAATAGTAATAATGTATATAAATTAATTTTTGTATTTTTTAGTTACAATTATAAAAAAATAAATTAATTGATAAAAAAATAAAAGTTTACTAATAAAATATAGGTACCAAATTAAAACAATGACTATTAATACAATTTCTTCAAAAATAAATTAAATATTTTAGAATAAATTAAAGTTAATTACAGTTGAAATGAAACACTTTTTACGGATTAACTCGCGTTTAATTTACTATTTACATAGTTTTTATATTATCCTGACGTTTCGAACCCTTTACAGGGTCCGTGGTCACAGGGAAACGTCAGGATAATATAAAAACTATGTAAATAGTAAATTAAACGCGAGTTAATCCGTAAAAAGTGTTTAATTACAGTTACTAATTGAAACCTTAAAAGAGGGGCTAATAAATTTCTGAGTGCAACAAATCTCTTATACTTACTTACCTATGTTTCTTAAATATAGTTACATGCTTACAATTAAATAGATCAACCTCAATGAATGACTTATTATACACGGTACAGGATCTAAAAAAAGCATTACTTACGTTGGTTTTAGCCAAAGGTATCGAAAACAGTTTCAGGGAACGAGAACTTGTCCGAGGGCATCTCAAAGAGACATTCTCAAGAAGAAATGGAGAATCAGCGTTATTATTTAAGATCTTATATAAAGGAAGATTTGATCTCTCTCCGTACGACGATTATTTAGTAAATGGGAATAAGGAATAAGGTTTGACGGGCTTCCCTTCAAACACCGATGTCAGTTGTTGCACCATAAATCGTCTGATTTAAGAGGAAACACTACGTCGAAGTGGCATGCAAAATTCTCATACAAAAGACAGATGCTGAAAAAGTAATAAAATTTGGTCCAGTTCTGAAGGAGGAAACAGGGGGCTACGAAACGTCGTTTTTCTTTGTTTTGTATGAGAATTTTGCTTGCCACGTCGACGTAGTGTTTCCTCTTAAAGACGCAAAGATCAAAGATGATTGTAACAATGATGGTGTGTTAAAATAATAGAAAAATCTATACTTGCAGTTTCATAAGCCGATTACACTCAGCTAATAAAATGAACACAAAGGAAATCTAAATTAATAAATTGTTGGAATAATCCGGTGCTATCGTTCCATGCGGTGTGTCATTCGTAAGGTATTCGTATTAGAAATTAAAAGTAAATAATCTCGTCCATTCAATAACTCCACGTGGTGAGATCGGCGATATCACGACGTACGTTATACCTCCTTATAGCGACACTGATAAAGTTCATTATCGCCTGGCAAACATCACTAATAATTATGTGACTTAGAAACGGTCGCATGGCTAAATGGAAACGTTTTATTTTATTACGGAAGAAACATGAAATTGTAAATAAAATTATTGTTGTGTAGGTTTAAATGGAACTCAATATATGGCTGTCGTGTCTGGATTGCGATCTTGCAAGTTAAGTAACTTTCGCAACGCCGGGTCATAGGATGGGTGAGCAAAATTAATACCAAATATGTGTAGCTCTTCCGAGTTTTGGAATGTACTTTAAGCCGTTGGTCCCGGTTGTTGTCGTAAGGTGGCAGTCGTTAAAACACACCAACTTTTATTGAGCCAGCGTGTTCGCCCAATCTTCCCATGTAGGAAGAAAGCCCAGAAGTGGGACTTTTAAATGCTTAATAATAAAATAAAAATATTTTTACTAAAACTAACCTTATATTTAATCGTGCCGACGAGACGTTACTTTATAGCGAAGTACGTATAATATTGTATGCTGATTAAAACATTTAACATTTTGTCCTTTGAGCCGACCAAATCCTGCGCACCTCTCTAGCACATTCAATTAATAGTCGTGTTTAAACCAATAAAACTCAGTCACTCTCACACTCACTAGGGATGCCGAAAGTTCCAAAAAATGTTTATCGATACTTTTGTCACTTTTTCCTTGGGATCAGCAAAAAGTTAACACTACACGTCTTAGAATGACCACGGCGTACTGTTGAATGCGGGTTGTGCTGTGTAGGTGACTACTTATCAGTGGCTTAACCGCGTATCAACTATGAGCAGGGCCGTGCGATGTGCAGTATCGATTTTCGATGATTTCGCTTTACTAGAATTCTTATTAGCGACGTGGGTATATTACGTTCGCTATTGTCCATTGAACTTTGTTGTCATTTATTTATTATATTAAGCGGGCCGCCCGCGCCTTCTTCCACGATAAATTAGAAACACATTCATACTTCAGCTTCAGCTTCTTTATAAACAAAAACCATCCTCACTTATCGCTCTTAAGCCTAGTTCGCACCTGCGCTAGTAATTTGGTAGAGTATAGAGAGAGATGCATTGCTTCGTCACTTTGCTAATTTAAAATGAATTTTCAAAGAAGTAAACTGGCGAATCAATGTACTTCTACTCGACTGAAATACTAGCACAGGTGCGAACTAGGCATTACTGATAGTGAATACTGCATACAAATCCATTGAGTGGTTCAGAAGAATAAAGGTCGGACCGCATTTGAGCGGCGCTGCGCAGCGCGTCGCTTCCGCTTCATAGCACCTATCGCACTAAAGCCACAGACACACACACGACAACGGCGGCATTACTTTATAATTATGTATTTATAATATAAATACACCGAGAAATTTTAGTGGTTGTTTTCCCGCCGCAGAAAGATTTATCTTTAGTAGTACTATCGAATCATATAAGTTGTTTTTTGAAAATAAAAATATTTTTGTTCTCAACTAAGTAATAATCATAAAAATAATCAACTCGAAAGCGTGAGAAACGATAGTTTCTTATACGAGATGTGACGTATTTGGGTACTGCCTGCCGCACGAAATCAATGTTTAAAGTAAAAGAAGCTCCCGCACTTAGTAATATTCTCACGCTTTCGAGTTGATGAATATTTTTTTGATTACTTGAGAACAAAAATATTTTTATTTTCATAAAATAACTCGCATGATTCGATAGTACTACTAAAGGAAAATCGTTCTGCCGCGGGACAACAACCACTAAAATGTCTCGGTGTACAATAATCACGACTATTATCCACAAAGGATCAGAGACCAGGCGATGAGGACCGCAAAAGCAGTCCTGTACCATAGTCCACTTTTCACCAAATAGCGACTGCATGTGCTCTGCGTGACAGGTGGTGAGCCCATCGTCGCTCTATGCTGTTGGATGTATGTGCAGTCTTTTACGACTAACGGACACCAAAGGGAAGAGAGGGAGGTGGTAGTATTCTTTCAACGCTACGTGACACGGTTACGTGACAGACGTTTTACTCGCTTCGTCGCAGAATGCCCCTATCGCAAAATGTCCCTTTCGCAAAATGTCCGTTTCGCAAAAAGTCCCTTTCGCAAAAAGTCCCGTTCGCGAAATGTCCCTTTCGCAAAATGTCCCTTTTTGCTCAGCTTCGTCGTAGAATGTCCCTTTTGAAAATGGACACTTTCACAAAATGGGCATTTTCACAAAATGGACACTTACAAAATTTTAATTTTCTATGAAAGGTTTTATAAAAATGAGAATTATACTACTTGGGAGAATTTTAAGCTACTGGCAACACTAAATTATATTTTACATCAGGGAATTCTTGGCGGGAAATTAAAGCGTCGTGTCTGTAGTTTTGTCTTAATTTTTAAAATTTGTGTTGTTATGCCAGCAATGACATTGTTTAAAGAATGTCATTGTATGCCTAGCATAATGACAAATAAATTGACAGAAAAAAGAGTAATGTCGCTAAAAAGAAGTAAGAAACAGCAAAAAGTCGTCAACCAAATTAATATATAGCACAACTTCTTTTTTATTTTTTAGGTTTTTCTTTAAGATTTGTTATTACTTATGTTTTCTCTTTAAACCACCACTGTATTAAAACGGACAAAATAAAATTTAAAAAATCTAGTTGGTCAAGCCGTTTTGGAGTACCTATACAATAAACTAACTAAATTGAATTTTATATAGATTACCAATGCTAACATAAAGCAAATAGTCATCTCTCTACATCAGCTTACAAACGTCACTAACAAGTACCTATGTATGTTAGTTTTAATTTTGAATTTTACTTAAAACATTAAATTGTACCTATTGAACTATTAAAAAAAACTAGTTCTTACTTATTTTCAAGATTTAGCAATGCCCTTGCAGGGCTCATGTTTACAACCTAATTAGAATTAAAACATTTCCTCTACAACCAAAAGCAATAAAGATTATAATTATGATAATGATGATTAAAAATAAACAACGACTGCAAATGATAAAACACTAAATTATTGATAAATTTTGATTTATTGATGTGATTAAACACCGAAATAAGCATTATATTAAGTATAATATAATAGCACTTCAGAAAATTAAAAATATCTCACAGAAAAGATCCCCGTACATATAAACCATATTTTTTTTGTAATCATCCCTTTAAAAGTCCCAAGCTGGGCACAGGCCTTCCACAAAACAAACCTGGCCTTCAAAACAAGCCTGGTCTTCAAAACAAACCTGGCCTTTTAAACAAACCTTGCCTTCCAGACAAACAAAACACAGAGACATTTAATTGGACCCTAACCCACCAGGCTAGCGCAATGCGGGTTGATAGGTTGAAACAACTGCCATATTACCGACAACAACTGGAACCAACTGCCTTCCGTGCCTTCCACAAAGAGGGGCTCGAGATGTTTATTTTTAAATTGGTTCCCTATTCGTCAACCCACCATTGCAAAAGCTGCTAACTGGCAAGATCGCAAAACAAACGCATTAGCTGCAGCGCCAACGAGCTTCTCAAGTCAGCTAGTGTTCCTTACTTTCCTTACATTACTTTTTCCACAAAAGATCCTGATGGGTCAACATACTACTGAGGGACCATGGCAGGCTCCCCTTAGATAAGATAAGATAAGATACCTCACTGTACCAGATTCTCCGAGGTTATCAAGTCGGACGACATACATACTTCCACTCACACACAGGGACCGCAAAATACTGATTTTGCTGAGAACTGCCTCTGCCATAGTCCACAACAACTGCACATGTGCTCAGTGTGACAGGTGGTAAGCCCATCGCTGCTTTTTGCTGTTGTATATATGTGCAGTATTTGGTCACTCGCCTATTACAACACGGTTGGTGGTATTCTTTAAGTGAACAGCTATAGGTAATAAGGTAAGTACCACACGGCGAATCTTTCATCATAATAATGATTTCCATTGGTTGTAGATTGGCTGACTAACCCTTAAGGATAAAGTCGTGATTACACACATATATATAATCAGACTAATATCCCTAAAGGGTTAGTCAGAAACTAGGCAATGAGGAAAGCAAAAGCAGTCCTCTGCCATAGTCCACCAAATATTGATGGATGGCGGTCTACTACTGTGCGTTTTTCACGAATTTTTTTACTTCGAACTACAGTGTTGTAGAACCAGCTCTCGGCGGCGGTATTTCCCAAACGTTACAACTAAGGGATCTTCAAGAAACGAGCCTGTCTGCGCCACGTAAAACGAAACGTCTCGGCGAGCGGTTGTGACGTCAGGAAAACGGCCATACAACGGACTTACACTTCGCATCCGACCATCTTTGCTATAGCCCTTGACTACTTACATGATTTTGTATAAGATTCTATATTAATTTGTTAAAATTTACATTGTCCAATTTTAAATACCATTTTGTTTTACAAAATACTTGTGGCTTTTAATAAATAATAAAAAGGCTACAGAGGTTTTACTTAAATGGAACTTCCAGTGGCCCGCGTGGCCAGAGCTTATTCCTTTCTTAAAGGCCGGCAACGCGTCTGCGATTTCTCTAATTTTGCGGGTGTCCATGGGCGGCGGTGATTACTCTCCATCAGGTGACCCGCCTGCTGGTTTGCCTCCTTCTTTTATTAAAAAAAAATAGCTGCACATGTCCTTCGCGTAAGAGGTGGTAGCCAATCGCCGCTGTTGGAAATCTGTACAGTCTTTAGTCCGTTAGTCGCCTTTTACGACACCAAAGGAAGTGGTAAGAGAGGGGATGGTAGTATCTTTCACCGCTACGCGACGCGGCGGTTTATTATTTAAAACACATGCTAGTTTACAGAAAGCTTCCCACACACTAGCCAGTTACAATAATAATAAAATACCAGTACAGTATAACATTTTAGCAGGTACAAATTAATTCATATATGTTAATGGGTTATAATTTTAACAATTTTATGAAAGTATTTCAATTTCAATCAAACTCCATAATAGGTACAAACAATAATAATCTAAAAAGAATTATATAGGTACACATGCAGACACAATATTTTTTTATACATTATGAAAAAAAAGACCGTTGTTGGAGGAAAAGTACCCTTAATATTGATGATGGCAAATTTTACAGAAAGGAAAAATTCCTTTATTTTTAAAAATAATTAAAAATGCATTTAAAAATTTTTGAAAAATCTTCTGCTTGACCCGGGAATCGAACCGGTTATTATTATTGCGTATAGCAAAATTGATCCTGAGTGGATCATATGTCTACTTTTAGACTCCTCAGCCAAGTTTCAGCCGCATGCATAGTGTGGAGCTCGGTTATACCACCTGGGAAACGATGATGGGGGCGATCATTGATTATATGTGATAGGGTTTGGTTCAAATGACCACATTCACAGTGTGGCGTCTCCCTCAAGCCCCATTTATGTAAATAATTAAAAATGCATTTAAAAATTTTTGAAAAATCTTCTGCTTGACCCGGGAATCGAACCGGTTATTATTATTGCGTATAGCAAAATTGATCCTGAGTGGATCATATGTCTACTTTTAGACTCCTCAGCCAAGTTTCAGCCGCATGCATAGTGTGGAGCTCGGTTATACCACCTGGGAAACGATGATGGGGGCGATCATTGATTATATGTGATAGGGTTTGGTTCAAATGACCACATTCACAGTGTGGCGTCTCCCTCAAGCCCCATTTATGTAGGTGATGGTTGGATTTGCCGTGGTTGGTCCTACACCGGCTCAGTCGGGTTCAAATCCTTCTCACGGCACCAAAACCAGGAACTTTCCACGTGGGGTCTTGTATTAGCTCCGAGTTAATGCCGTTGAACATGTGAAATCGAACCGGTGAAATGTGAAAATTAAAACATCCTGTATTTTATGATATAAACCGAAAGAGTCATTCTTTCAATTTCTTTAAACAACATAGTATCTTAAATTAAAAGACCAAAATCTGTGCATACGTAAATATGGGTCTCATTTTGAGCAATTCATAAGTTAAGTGAACTATTTTCTTTGATGGTAAGTAAACTTTACAATAAAATCATCATTTTTTTTGGTCTTTCTTTAATCTAAGATACTATTTTGTTTAAAAGATTCTTAAGAATGACTCTCTCGGTTAGTATCATAAAATACAGGTTTTATTTTCCACATTTCACCGCTTCGATTCCCGGCTCAAGCAGGTGATTTTTCAAAAATCTTCAAATGCAGTTTTATTTATTTTTGAAAATAAAGGAATGTTTCCTTTCTGTAAAACTTGCCATCATCAATATTAAGGGTACATTTCCTCCAATTACGGTATTTTTTCCACTCTGTAAAGGTATGCATGTATGGTAGTGCATTCCGGGTGTTCATTCCTTCTTTAGCCTTATTGTCACTTATCATGAGGTGAGATGAATGCCAGCTTCCCTGTTGTGGTAAAATGGTTAACTCTGAACCCACGTTACCAGGAACCCGGTAGCGCTCGAGTTTTCTAGACATTCCTACCTTCTAACTCGCGGAAGAAATTTAAAGTGGTCCTCGTTTATTATAATGATCTCAGTATTATGATGATACTTGCTAGTAAGTACTACTAATGGAGATCATTGCGTTTGCGTTTGTATGCACCGAATGCCAACCGGATAAAAATAGTATAAAACAGAATATGTCAACAACAAATATTTAAAACAGCTTCAAAAAGGGGTAACGGGTAAAAAGGGGTAAGTAAAAAAGGGGTCTCAATTCTTCAGGAGCTTGTTTTATGCATGTTCCCCAGCGTTATTTTTTTTTGTTTGAAAATTGATTTACTTTCTACTTGGTCCCATTTTTATCAGGTCAGAACCTGATTATGAGAGCATTGATTTCGTTTTTAAACCCCAAGTAATGACTTCAGACTTCGCCTAAAAAGGACTCGACCGAAACCTAAAAGGATGTTTCTTCTAAATAAACCCATCTCTAGACCATCCTCGTCCAGCCGTGGATTTAAAGATCAAAAGAATGGGATCCGTTGACTCCGGCGAAGCTGAGTGGAATACCCTCAAGGAGGTTGTTCTAGAAACCGCGAAGAAGAGTTCGTGTCTATTCAAAACTGTACCTAGAAAGGAAGAGCGGATAAATAAAGCATCGTAGGAGCTGATTGAGGAAAGGAAAACTCTTAAGTGTAACTCGGTCTGGAGACTAATAACCGGTTTCATAATGATGTACAAAAATCCACGCGAAGGGACAGAGACATGCACATCAATAGCATTTAATAATAATGCATTGAGATTGAGGGATATGCAGACAAAGATCTCTTTCTAAAAGTGAAGCAATTGACTGGTACCTTCAAACCAAAGAGTTGGATCATTGATGATAGTAGAGGTTACACCTTGACAGAGCTGGAATACCACCGATAGATGGTGGGATTACTGTTATGAACTCTACCGTGATAAAGAGGGGCATAACGTCGAAAGGAAATGGCACGATCACGATAGGGAACGAGATATATTGCTTTCCGAGATCCAAGACGTAATTGGGAAATTGAAACACAAGGCTGTGGGTCCTGACGGTATTTCTGCTGCTATATTTCAACATCTGGGCGATGAAGGGACTAAGATCGTCCACCATATAAAAGCATAGTAATGCATATTATTCTATGTGTGAAACATATTTTGATGTCTTTTGAATATTAAAATCTATCATCAGTTTGTCAGTGTGCGAGAATTTTTTATTGGGTTGTCAAATATTTATTGGTGCGTTCAGAATTAAGTCTGTTTCATACTCAGAATAATAACTAAAGCATTATTCTATGGCTTCAGAGCTGTAGTATGAGGTCCGATCGCTTTGGTCTGTTTTGTTGAAATACAAAATAGTTCTGTTTCAGAAATAAAAAAAGTGTAAAAGTGGACTTCTTGGCGGGAAAGTGAAGCGTCATGGTCTGCGCTTTTGTTTTATTTTCTTTAATTTGTGTTTCGTTTAATACTAATGTGTAATAAATAATGGCGGATTAATAACTGTTAGGTGTTCGTGAACGTGCATGAGTTTTGACAAAAAAAACAAAATCGTAATTATTCAGATTCTCTCAAGAAGTCCGTGTGAGATCTCAATTAAGTCCCACAGCTATATTGAGTCTCAAGGGGTTTGGGGAAATGTCATTTACCATTAATCTTTATCTTATATTATCTCTCATTATCATCTACTTTAAGCAATTACTTATTAACTTGACACTGGCTAAATGTGCTGACGGAAAAATGTTGTACTTATTATGTTTTGACCATATTTTTCACTAATATAATGTAGGTCCGGGTCATCTTGTTATGAATAAAAATTAATAATTGCTAAAATTTTTGTACGCGCATCACTTAGAACGGCTCGACCGATTTGGCTGACTCTTTTTTGTTGTGTTCGTAATTGTGAGGACAAGGTTAGTGCGAAACAATTTTTTTGGGAATTCACCAGGGTGTTCACGCGGACGAGGTCGCGAGCGGGCCGCGACAAATGTCAGACAAAAAATAAAAATAAAACAGAATTGCCAACACTACTCTTCACTAAAGGAGTCCAAGATCAGGAAAAATACAGATAAAGTAGATAAACGTGTTGCAAAAAGAGGTCACAAAATTATTAAGAACCATTTCAAGAACCGGTAACGTAATTTTTTTTATAATCTAGCCGTTACTTTTATTGTAATAGTGATATGTTAAAGTTTATCTGCTGTGTGGTTGAATAATGGCCAATAATCATTGTTGTACTTATAACAAAGAGTTCAAACGCTATCATTATCGTTTGTAACCCATTTTGAAAGAACGTAGTTTTACAAGTACTTAATTAACGAACTGACCTCAATTCTTTGACAATTAAAATGAATTGTAAGCAATAGTTTTTTTTTTCAAAATGTTGTACAACGCCATTTTTTTATTTATTTCAAATTCAGGACGTCTCAAAAAAATCTGGCCAATTCAAATGAAATTGGGCCAGGCACGTCTACCGCATGCTCGGTAGGAACTTAGGGCCAAAGCCACTACCGTTTGGGTACCTTCCAACGCTAGGAGGCGACGCGGCAGACTAAGGCGAAGATGGCGTGACGAGCTGGTCGCTTATCAGTTAGATTGGACCACTGTGGTGGCGGACAGAAAAGAGTGGAAAGAAGGGGGAGGAGGGAGGGGGGAATTTGCCCTGCAATGGGTAAAATAAATAAATCTTTCCTACAATCACACCAATTATCTAGCCCAAGAGAAGCTTCGAAGAAACTCGTTAAATGGTTACTAGACAACGGATAAACATACTTAAAATACTTAAATACATACTTATTATACATATAAAATACCGAGACAATTTAGAAAACAATAATTTCTAAATTGACCCGACTTTCTAAATAGGCTTAGAATAATAATGATAACTGGGTTATGCCCATCGGTCTCGGACCAATCTTTCAGATAGAAGACTTTTTTGCAACCTTACGAAATCCGGGCGAATATAATTATATTTTAATTAATTAATTTCTGTCTTATGTTATATTGTCTTTAACAATATATAATCTCGCTAAACTGATCAACAGTTTATTGGCGAAAAAAAATAATACATAGATTGGAAT
This sequence comes from Scoparia ambigualis, assembly GCA_963921215.1. NCBI lineage: Eukaryota > Metazoa > Arthropoda > Insecta > Lepidoptera > Crambidae > Scoparia > Scoparia ambigualis. The sequence goes on from OY992526.1 coordinate 21,426,061, forward strand.
CAGATGTTACTTAGTGAAAATCCATGGCCACTTGAGTTTAGCTATTCTTTAGGATATTTTAGATACCTTTGTTCTTTTATGAACCCTCTCATTTCTGGCCGATCTGCATTTGAATATTTATAAGCCATCTCTATTTCTTTGCGTGACCATGAGCCTTCTTAAGGCTGCAATAGACTTTGCGACTGACAGAGCAGTGGAGTTCAGGCGCAAGGACAACTGGTGCAGCGTAATGGCCGGGTCCCACGGTGTTTCTTAGACAATCCGCGCCGCGCCACTCCGCAAACGGGCTGTGGGACCGGCAATGCCTGTCGCGGATTGCAGCGGCAGGCTTCATCGGATGCGTTGATTCCCACGGCCTGTTGGCGCGGTTGGGCGCGCCAAATAGCAGGCCGTGGGACCGCGCCATAAGAGACGTGGCATCAGTCACCCTCACTCTGCCGGCCCACAAAGTGCCTCTTCACGCCTCGTGAGGGAATACCTCACAAAGTCTGTTTCCGCCTTTATAAGGCCATAGTAAGCGACCACGATTCGGTACCTTAACTTAATTAAGATCTTTGCCAAAACAAAATGACAGAATGTATGCATATTTCATTAACAACTTTTTTAAAAGGTGATCTGACTGCCGAAATACATAATATGTTATCACTTGTGCAGGCATTAATTAGCAAATTCATTTATAGTTCGATGGGTAACAGAGGATTCGTTGTTTTATTGGTTTATTGCATTCACGGTGATATGCAAGTCGTATGTAAAAAATGACTTGAACGTCGTTTTTGCGCAAGGTTAATTTTCATTGATGTCATAATTGGATGTTATAGGTATTGCCCATATGTTTGACCTACCTCTGGTCACAGAGGCCACCAGTCACAGAGGCTATATAAGATAAAGGGTTCGACCATAACGGAGGTAACACTTTATTACCAAAGCTATCAAACAAACGCGAATTAAAGAACCTTAAATAGTTGACGATATCAAATACTCAAAGGAAACAATAATTTATTTTTGAAATCAACATATTTTTTGAAAAGCTAACTCAAGCCGAGTTTCGAACCAATTTCAAATGCATAACTTACACAATATCTATTTTATACTATATAATCGCTCAAGTAAATGAGATGTATACAATTTGTAAAACAATACCTCTAATATTTAAGGAACATACATACATATAATCATGACGAGGTAGAGGACCGCAAAAGCAGTCCTCTACAGTCCACTTTTCACTAAATAGCGACTGCAGATGTGCTCAGCGTGACAGGTGGTGAACCCATCGCCGCTCTATGCTGTTGGAAGTATGTGTAGTCTTTAGTCCGTTAGTCACCTTTTACGACACCCAAAGGAAAACGGTTACTATAAGGAAGATCATGAATATTAGAGCTTTATTTTTAATCACTATTTAGAGCATTTTCCTAACAGATACTAAAACTTAACGACGGTTCCACCCACCACCTGTAGGTAGCTGTTAATCTGCGAGGCCTATACGAGTATTAAAATAATATTGACCGCGTGATCCGCGACCGCGAATAGTGACCGCGCGCCAAGGGAAGAGAGGGCTCTTCCCTTGGGTGTCGTAAAAGGCGACTAACGGAATAAAGACTGCACATACTTCCAACAGCATAAAGCGGCGATGGGCTCACCACCTGTCACGCTGAGCACATGTGCAGTCGCTATTTGGTGAAAAATGGTAGATGACTGCATTTGCTGTCCTCAATTCCTCATTGCCTAGTCTCTGCCGTGATTGTGCGTATGTTTTTCTCTCACCTTCAAGCTGGTATTATTATTAAGATGATATTAAACATACACCTTGAAGTGGCTGACCTCCGATTAACCCATATACAGGTCACTGAACCTGACCGCGTGAGAACACGTGGTACTATTAGTCGTAGTATTTCGCCGGTTGATAGTCATCCGATAGAGGAACGCGCACCGGAAGTGACGTCACACGGTGGAGGTATGGCGGAGACATTCAGATAATTTACATACAACATATATACAAATGGTTAGCGCGTTCGGCTTGCGATCTTGCCCGCTAAGCAACTTTCGCAATGCCGGGTCGCCTGATGGGTGACCAATTAAAAACATCTCGAGCTCCTCCGTGCTTCGGAAGGCACGTTAAGCCGTTGGTCCCGGTTGTTGTCGTAAGATGGCAGTCGTTAAAACCAATCAACCCGCATTGGGTCAACGTGGTGGGTTATGGCTCAATATCCCCGCGTGCTAATTGTCCACGTGGGAGGCCTGTGCCCAGCAGTGGGACGTTTATAGGCTGATGATGATTATGATTATCCCCGAAGGGTTTGTCAGAGACTAGGCAATGAGAAACGCAAAAGCCGTCCACTATCACGCGCCACGTTTCACCAAACTACAACTGCACATGTGGTCAGCTTGATAGGTTGTGAGCCCAACACCGTTCTATGCTAATGGATGTATGTGCAGTATTTAGTCAGTTAGTCCGCTTTTTACGACACTCAGGGAAGGGAGGGGGTGGTAGTAGTCTTTCACCGCTACCGACACGGTTATTTTATAATAGCTTAGCTGTCATAATCACTACTTATCAGCGATATATAAACGTTGCACTAGATAGGCCCTTCCAAACACGCACTATGTTTCACTCATCTGCGGAGTCGACTCGGCACCTTGCTTTAGTGCGCGCGAGCGGAGCGGCGAAAAAAATTCTTTATTTCTTTTCAAAGTGTACACCTAGACGATTACTACAATTCAGTTGTCAAGTAAGAGACATTAGTTGTTATTGAAGTCATTATTATGTATTTATTACGTATTATTAGAATAGAAAAGATATTTTTCCAATTATTGTTATTGACAATCTATTTAGGACGCCATCTTGATACACACTACGTTGTCTTTGACCGATCTGGCGCTGCTGCGCTGCGATGTCTGTCTGTTGATTAGACGACATTAAAATGTTTAAGCGCTGCAGCGAACTTTAGGTCTCTCATTCCAGAATTTGAACAAATGGTTTGTATGAACGTTCTTGTCTATACTTCTAGGTCAATGCTACCTATATGGTCATATACCAGATACAAGAGAAATTTAATTGTTTTCAAGTTCTAGAGGTGTCTTTGTGACAGACAAGGGGATAAAGATATATCTACCTAAATGGACACACATTTAAAAATATGTTTTTTAATCTACACAAATTTAAAAAAAACATTTTTATGTCATTTTAAAAGTACTTCGAATTAAGTTTCCTTGAATAAAAAGATTATTAAATTTAACGATTTGTCGTTTAATTATGTTGCTATAAATACAGTAACGCGAACGCTTTGCAAACGGTACTTCCTTTCTCACTTTACTTTCCTCGATGTCATTAACATAATGCCGAAATTGACTCGAAACTTTTAATTAATGTTTAGCTGTACTGTATAATAATCAGGATTCGCGTTCGGAATAACTCGAGATTAATTTAAATGTCTATTTCCGTCCTTAATGGCGGGTCAACTTTTACGTGTCAATAGCAATAATAATTAAAAAGAATATAACAATAAAAAGGTAGCTTGTTATACATAATATAATAAAAATTAAGATCCATATCTTGCATGCTCTGTAATAGTTTAGTTATTATTAACTTGGCGATTGTGAAGTAATCAATTGCATTTGCGATCCGGAATGAGGTCGATATATTTACAGGTTCTATAGCGTCTACCAAAAAAAACCTTGAATCTTGCCTCGATTGGAAGTAAAATCTTCAAAATTCGTTGCGTAATTGCGTTTGTCATTTGTTTTTATGATCGTCATTTATTTTTATTTTTGAACAGTTTTTTTGTACTGTTTTTTTATTATATTTTTGTAATTATTTAATGTTTGTTTAATGTGTTTGTTGTATGTCTTTTTCGTGCACGCTGTGTCTGAATCAAGTAGAGTATAATCAATGTGATATTTTAATAGTTTACCATAAGCATAGACTATTAGCGGATTGTATTCAGTTTTGTAGACCAAAACAAAAAAAAAAAATTGTTACACTTTTTCAGTGTTATACTTTTTATAGAACTGTCGATTCACCTGTGAAAATAAAATAAAATAATAGAGGACTAAAATATGAGTTAAAAGAAGTGTATCAAAATAGTAGCAAATGGAATGGAATGCAGTGGTCTCTACCTACCCCTCCGGGAAACGGGGGTGATGTGTATGTAAAGGCCTTCACACACGCCGGCTATGATATAAAGATGTTTAATATACGTTAAACTAATATTATAAAGAGGAAACAATTGATTGTTTGTTTGTATTGAATAGGCTCCGAAACTACTAGACCGATTTAAAAAATTCTTTCACCGTTTGGAAGCTACACTTTTTCGAAGTGACATAAGGTTATATAATGTTTTCAAAAAATTGGGGATCCTTACTAAAACTCAACTAAATTTCTTATATCGCGTGCGCTAAGAAAACTATCGATGATAGAATAAAATAATGTACTATGGCTTTGCAGAACACACCATTTTCTACAAAAAGTGTCGCAATAGCATATGTCTAACTATTTTAGTTACGTCACAATAAGTGTTCTTGGGAGGGGATTCATTTTGAAAATTCGTCACGGGGTACGGGGTCCACGCGAACGAAGTCGCCGGCGGTCTGCTAGTACATTATATAGAAAATACATCTCCCTACATCTTCTGTATCTGTCCAGTGTGGCATCGGTCCGCTCATGCCAGGGAGGTAGACGTCGCCCTGAACGAAACATGCAGAAAAATTACAGGTTGTCTCAAACCCACTCCCCTTAACATGCCTAACCCATTATCTGGTATAGCACCGCCACAAGTTCGCAGAGGTGTTGCTTGCTCTCTGTAAAAGCAAAAACAGGAATCCGACAACAGGCACTCTCTGTTCAAGCACCAACCGCCTAAAAGACGCCTTAAAAGTCGTAGGAGCTTCCTGAAGTCCACAAAAGCTTTAAAGGAACACCCTAGAGAGGCCGCGCTGCAAACTATGGCAGGAAATTTGTGCCCCACCACCACCTAACTCCATTGCACCTTCCAAAAACCTTCCCCCTGGCAATGAACTAGCGTGGTCCATATGGAAGTCGCTTAACCGACTCCGGACCCGAGTGTGCCGCTGCAGATCGAATATGGGGGGGTTATACTGCTTGTGTGGCGCTCCAGAGCAAGACATGCGGCATCTCATGCCCGCGTTGCCCTTACACCTGCACGTTGAAAGATCTAAATGAGGCTTCTCCTCCTGGAGTGGCAACAGCGGAATATTGGGCCAAAACTATTTAAGGTTTGTTGCGTGGATGCTGAACCATCGATACGACGAAGAAGAAGACTACATCTTTCCATAGAAATCGTCAGGAGACCACACACGACAGCTATAATGTATATTATAGCTGCCGTATTATATCTTGAGATGTAATGTACATTAAATACATTATAGCTGCCGTGTGTGAAGGCCTTAATTGTCTTTTACAGGGAACTGGAAATTTCAAAGTGTCTTAAAATTACGAACATTATTTAAGAATCGATCAGCGATCTTTAAGGGATAAGCAATCATCGACAACCGATAAGAGATCGAGTATGGAGTATTGTTCCTATCTATGGGACGGCTTCGCTAAATACCTCCTCGATGCACTCGATAGACTGCAAAGGCGAGCGGTAAGCCTTATTGGGGATGCTGAGTTTACAGCCTCTCTTGAGGACCTCCAGCTGCGTAGAGACATTGCTTCTCTAAGTGTCTTCTTCCGAAATTACTACGGAGAGTGTTCTGAAGAAATTTTTGGTCTAATCCCGCCCTCTCCTTTCCTCTTCCGGACTACACGTGCTGGTTTTAGGAACCACCATCATAATGTGTACACTATCAGCACTCGTACAAAAAAAATTGGCAAGTTGTTCCTCTGTAAGACCATTCGGCTTTGGAATCTGCCGGAGCATGTGTTTCCCAGCTCCTATAGTGCCGGGTCTTTTAAGCGGGGCGTGAAACGGCATTTATGGAAGGAAGGCGAGCCTTCCACTCATCATCATCATCATCATCAGCCAGAAGACGTCCACTGCTGGACAAAGGCCTCCCCCAAGGATCTCCACCACGACCGGTCCTGTGCTGCTTGCATCCAGCGGCTACCCGCGACCTTCACCAGATCGTCGGACCACCTTGTTGGAGGCCTGCCCACACTGCGTCTTCCGGTGCGCGGTCGCCACTCGAGAACCGTTCTGCCCCAACGGCCATCGGTTCTACGGGCGATGTGCCCTGCCCATTGCCACTTGAGCTTGGCGACTCTTTGGGCTATGTCGGTTACTTTAGTTCGTCTACGAATCTCCTCATTTCTGATTCGATCACGTAGAGAAACCTCGAGCATAGCCCTCTCCATTGCTCTTTGCGACTTTGAGCCTGCTAATAAGGCCCATAGTGAGCGACCACGTTTCGGTACCGTATGTCATCACTGGCAACACACACTGGTCGAAGACTTTCGTCTTGAGACACTGCGGTATTTTGGACGAGAAGATATTACGTAGCTTACCGAACGCTGCCCAGCCGAGTTGGATTCGACGATTGACCTCTTTCTTAAAGTTGGACCTACCAAGTTGGACTGTTTGTCCCAGGTATACATATTCCTCAACAACTTCAAGAGCAGAGTCTCCAACCTTCAGAGGAGTGGGTATGACACGTGAGTTAGACATGATTTTCGTCTTCTCCATGTTCATTTTAAGGCCCACTTGTTGAGAGACTCTGTTGAGATCACCGAGCATTGTGCCGAGTTCCTCCAGGGTCTCAGCCATGACTACTATATCGTCGGCAAAACGAAGGTGACTGATGTACACGCCGTTAATATTGATGCCGAGTCCTCTCCAGTCCAGAAGCTTAAACACGTCCTCCAGTGCAGCAGTGAAGAGTTTCGGAGAAATGACATCTCCTTGTCTCACTCCACGCTGCAGCTGGACTGGCTTCGAGCTCCGGTCCTGAAGACGAACTGTCATAGTGGCGTTTTCGTACAAACACTTCAACACTTCGATGTACCGGTAGTCAATTTGGCACCGCTGGAGAGACTGTAGCACGGCCCATGTTTCGATCGAATCAAAGGCTTTCTCATAGTCCACAAACGCTAAGCAAAGAGGCCGGTTATACTCTTCGGTCTTCTGTATAACCTGCCGCAGCGTATGTATGTGGTCTATAGTGCTAAAGCCTTTTCGGAATCCGGCTTGTTCGATTGGCTGGAAGTCATCAAACCTGCGTGCGAGACGATTAGTTATAACTCTCGAGAACAGCTTATAAACGTGACTTAGAAGTGATATGGGTCTGTAGTTCCTTAGTAGGGCCTTGTTGCCCTTCTTAAAGAACAACACAACCACACTTTCATGCCACGCTTCTGGCGTTCTACCTCCGAGTACGACGGAATTAAATAGTCTCTGAAGAGCTGCGAGTACCGGTCTTCCGCCTGCTTTCAGAAGCTCAGCCGTAATTCCGTCAGCACCCGATGCCTTGCTGTTCTTAAGCTGCTTGAGAGCCATACCAATCTCGTACAGGCTGATGTCCGGGATATCTTCGGTGTAGTGTCGGGTTAGCTTAGCTCTAGGGTCTGTAGCTAAACTTTATACAGGTGGCCCCGTGGATGTGTATAGCTGTCCATAGAACTTCTCGACCTCTCCCATAACTTCGGACCTGGACGTGACAGTTCTGCCGTCATCGGTTTTCAGCGTCGTCAGTTGGCTCTGCCCAATAGCCAAATCTCTTGCAAACACTTTCGAACCTTTGTTTCGCTCGATAGCCTCTTTAATACGGTCGGTATTAAATCGGCGAGTGTCGCGAGTCAAAGACTTCGAGATCTGCCTATTGAGCCGCCGAAGCTGAGACGAATCGTCCGAAGAACGCAGAACCATAACGCGCCGCTCTTCCATCAGTTTGAGAGTATGGTCCGAGAGCTTTTTAGGTCCTCTTATACGGTGGGTTTTGAAGAACTTAGACCCAATCGCATGGACAGTTTTTACAAACCGGTTGTTGTAATCGTCCACGTCTACGCAATCCTTCAGGCATTCGAAGCGATTTTTCAGTTCGAGCTGGAAGCTTTCGGGGTTTTGGATTTGGATGGGTGCAGGGCGGAGCGTAGATTTCATCAATCGACGTCTTTCAAGCTTGATATTAATGTTCAATGTGCCTCTTACCAACCGGTGATCACTGCCAGTTTTGAACGCGTTGATCACAGAGACATCATTGAATATTTGCTTTCTCGTCGACATGATAAAGTCAATCTCATTTTTTGTTGCACCATCGGGACTTAGCCAGGTCCACTTGCGGTGTTCAGATTTCCTAAAGAAGGAGTTCATCATGAAGAGTCCCTCCTTTTCCAGAAACTCCGCCAGCAGTTGACCCCGGTGGTTCCGAATTCCAACTCCAAATCGTCCCACTTTCAGCTCATCGGCGCTTCGTTTGCCCAATTTTGCGTTAAAGTCTCCCATGACAACGGTGTAATGAGTTTTGGAGACTTGTATGGCTCTAGAGATGTCCTCATACGTAGCCTCCACCTCATTGTCGGGGTGTGCCGTAGTCGGAGCGTATACCTGTATAACCTTCAACGAATACCGTTTGGTTATTCTGAGTATAAGGTACGCTACCCTCGACGACACACTTCCGGTCTTAACAACGTTGTTCACGAGAGAGCTGTGGACGATAAACCCGACACCACCCTGGGACAGTTGTTCGCCCCCCCGGAAATAAAGCAAGTTACCAGACTTCAAGATTATCGATTCCTCCGAAGGATATAGCGTGCGACGCCATGACGCAGCGGACCCATTGTAACTCGCTCAACCCGCTGCACTTGCTGGCCGTCATGAATGGGTGCGTTTGGGGAGCGCTCTCATTATTTTGGATTGCATCGGCTGCTTACCATCAGGCAGGATGTAGTCACTGGCACGTGTGGCACATAAAAAAAAAAAAAGAAAGCCAATTCCTTAGTGGTTAAGGATTCCGGATAAAACACGCTTTTACGTTTAGCTTTGATGTCACTTACCACCAGGTGAGATATTTTGAATTTGGTTACCCATCCGATGATTCGCCATTGCATAAGTTGCTTAACTTACACGATCGCGACGAGCTTTTGCGTCAACGAGCTCCTTTAAGACCATAGGTTTGTTTATTTCTTATTATTGAGGTTGTTAACTTATTGAGTCCCCACTGAGTATTTAGCCGATGATCTATTTAGTTAATTTGTGTCCCAGTAGGGGGTTAAAAATACTTAATTGAAAATGTATTGGCTCAACAAATTGGGACTAGTCTTCCAATTGGAGGTTAAATTGTGGAATTTTCTCTTTTCTTACTTGTTTCTCGTTCCTATTTAATTTAATAAGGACGATCAATATTTCGGAAGATTACAGACGGGTAACATTGTTGACCTATGCTGTTTGGATGTATGAGCAGAATTTAGTCCGTTAGTCGCCTTAGTCTTAACCGTGACGGGTAGCGGTAAAATAGTAATACCACCCCCTCTCTTTCCTTGGGTGTCGTAAAAGGCGACTAATGACTTAAAGACTGCACATACATCCGACAGCATAGAGCTAAGATGGGGACACCACATATCACGCTGAGCACATTTGTTAAGTTAAAGTCAAAATATATTTATTCAATAAACTCAATTAATAAGTACTTTGAATCGTCCAAATCTTTTTTTTATGACATGTCATAGTGACTACATCCTGCCTGATGGTAAGCAGCCGATGCAGTCCAAAATAATGAGAGATCTTTTTTAACCTACCACCCATTCAGGACGTACGACGGTAAGGGACGGGTATAACAGCGAAGCGGCGCGAAATGTAATAAATAAAAAACAATCGGTTATAATTCCTCAAGTTATCTATGAACTTCGTTTTGGTAAATGACTTATAATATCAAATCACTTATTTTAAGAATAAAACCTGGAAAAAGAAGATAAAATGACACAAAAATATGTAACTTTGTGAATTTATTCTATCAAGCCAACTTTAACAAATCGTGTTTCCATCGGATGTATTTCACAGATTAATTAATACAGAATAATTCATAATTTTCGCAGATTTTAATTTTACTGTTTTTACTTCAAAAAGTAATTCTAAGAACGGGTTATTTTAATTTTTTACTAACACCTAGCCTTAACTGTGGCAGAGAACGGGCGCACGAAACCACAGCGCATAGAAGCAATTTGTTAAAACGCAGACTAAGACAGTGGACTGCTTCTGCGCTCCTCATTGCTTAGTCTCTGTCACCGTTAGGGGATAAATTATAGTCGTGATTATCTATATGTATTTAAGAAGGGATATGTTTGGCGACCCTATACAAAAAGCACAGATTCTTGCCATAGATGTAAGCCATACAGTAGTAGCAACAAACAGGTAATAGGTCCCAAGCTACATCATACTAGGAAATAGGTTTTCCCATTACGAGTATACATACATGCATATAATCACGACTATTATCCCCGAAGGGTTAGTCAGAGACTAGGCAATGAGGACAACAAAAGCCACGAGTATCAAGCAAAATATTCAGTCAACATCACAAATTGTAATATTTCGCGCGAAAATGTATTCGCTGTCTAGACTGTAAGTCAATTGAATTCTTGGGAACGGAAAAAAGTTATCGGACTTGGTGATTTGAGAGAATACCCCCGTTTAGAGATCCGTAACGTATAATCTTGACAAAAGTTGTTAGTTATGGCCATAAAAGAAACGGAAGAAAGAATATTCCTACATACGCATAGATTCACGTCTGATATCCCGAAAGTGTTATTCAGAGACACTGGACAATGAGGACAGTAAAAGCAACCCAATGCCATAGTTCACGTTTTCATTCATTTTTTTTTATTTTGCAAAGGGCAAGCGTTAGGCCTTCATCTCACCTGATGGTAAGTGACGATAAGGCCGAAGGTGGAAGCGCGCTTCACCCGGAATCCTCAACCACTGAGGAACTGGCTATCTTATCTGTAACTGTCGGAACACAACAATGCTATGAACATACGTTGTTAAGGCGACAGACTTAGATAAGATGGGGTAGCTAGCCAGGTGGACTTAACAGCCCACCACCAACCAAACCTAGCACACACAGATGTACCCCCCGCTGGGGATCGAACCCGAGACCTCTGGGTTTAAGACCGGTGGCATAGCCACTAGACCACAGAGGCAGTTCAAATGCGTTCATCGTGACAGGTGGTGAGCTCATCGCCGTTCTAAGCTGTTGGATGTACCTATGTGCAGTCTTTAGACCGTTAGTCGCCTTTTACGACACCCAAGGGAAGAGAGGGGTTGGGTATCTTTTAGTGAGCTGCTATACCATTCCACTCAAATACCAAAAATATTCCTTTACTGAGTTTTTCTTATAGATTAGATTCTGTATAGAGAAAACAATATAAAAGAGAGAGTGACAAAATGACATTGTTTTCCGGTGTAGTCTTAGGAACTGGATGGTGTAGTAACATACAGCCGCACGGAGCAATAGTAAATTAAAAAATATGCACCGACATACGAACACATAATCGTCTCTTATCCCCGAAGGGTTTATTTATTTATTTATTTATTCATTTATTTATTTATTAAGGGTTAGTCAGAGACTAGGCAATGAGGACAGCAGAAGCAGTCTTCTACTATAGATCATATTTCACTAAATAGCAACTGCACATGTGTTCAGCGTGACAGGTGGGAGAACCCATCGCCTTTTAAAAATATGGTGGACTATTAAACGTTAAATACGAACTGCGTGGTATAGCGGCTCAATACAAGTTTACAACCAACCCATCACTTGGGTATAATAAAAGGCGACTAACGGACTAAAAACTGCACATTCATCCAATAGCATAAAGCGACGATGGGCTCACCAATTATCACGTTGAACACATTTCCAGTTTTAATTTGGTGAAAAGTGGACTATGGCAGTGGACTGCTTCTGCGGTCCTCATTGCCTAGTCTCTGACTAACCCTTCGGGGATAATAGTCGCGAATCTATGTAAGTATTAAACGTTAACCCTGTTATTAATAAACGTAGATTAAAGTTACACCTAGGATTAAATTGACGCTGTCTCTATCTGTCTCCTTTAACAAAAACGAGACAGCGTCACTTTAAACCGAGGGTATAATATTTGGCCATTTTTATTAAGACCTTGTGCCTTACAAATAAACAAAGAATAAGCTACGAATAGTTATTACGTATTTTGTTCCTGTCATTTAAACCTAATTTCACGTTTTTTTTGTACTAAGCCCGGCATATGACCCCACTCCACCTGATGTTAAGTGGAAATGAAGTCCAGGCGCGAGGACAACTGGTGCAGCGTAAGAGACGTAGCATCAGTCACCCTCACTCTGTCGGCCCACAAAGTGCCTCTTCACGCCTCGTTTGAAGGATATTTAGATTATGAGAGACAAAACACGGAAAAACTATTCTCTGTTTATTTGTAAGGCACTATTATGCATGTACAGAAGAGTGTAAATAAAATAAAACAGCTGTTGCTGTGTCGTTTTTCAATTTTCTCTCCACTCGTTCATAATATATAACATAATTCTTTATTCCAATTAAACTTTACTTAAACTCTAAATGCCATTATTACTGATCTTTTGTTGATTATTATTCATTACAGACACTATCATCTTTTATCATGAAACAAGGAAAATGTTACAGAATTTCTGGCTTATCTTTTGCTAAACTTTGAAATTGACTAAACGCAAACCGCAATCTATTAAAAACTCCACGGTCTTTCATACTGAAAGCGTAGACATCAAAATGCTTGAAAATATAACAAAACTGCGAAAATATTTGTTCACTTTCTTGCTCAAAACAATAACTGCTTTAGTTATTGTTCTGAGCTTTCTTGCCAAGAAGTCCAATTCCAATTTCAAATAACTCATTTTCTTTTTTGTTAGGGAAAGTTTTTGTACATTTTTGCTCGTATTATATAAAAAAGACAGTTTTATTTATTTATTTAAAAATCTTCTTTTACAGAACCAAGTACGATTTAAACGCCCGTTTTTCCTCAAAAGCTGAAGATGTTCAGAACTTGAGACTGCCAAATGAGATCACATTATGCATTAGCGACACAGACATGATTTGTTAAAAGATTTGCAGGAGGCCATCTTTTTGAGGCTATAGTAAATTGGTGCTATCATAGAAGGAGACATTAGTGACATTTTTCGTATAAAAAGATGAAAATTTATGTCGCTGTCTCTTTGAGAGAGTGATTCTTAACATCATTTCTAAAACGTTGGACATCAATTTTGTAACATCTTTTAATACCATGTTTTATGCAAATAAAGATTTATTATTATTATTATTATTCTCGTATTTATTTATTTTCTTAAGTCTAGGTTTTTTATAATATTCCATATAAATATAATAAACATAACTACTATAAAACATTAAACATTATAAAAAACCTAATCCTAGGGTGCCGCCGGCAGCGGGGCAGGGCCCAAGCTACCGGTGCTTAGAGCTGCAGAGAGAGGAACCTGACGATGCGTGCCGTGTCAAGAAGTACCGCCTTCTGTATCTGGCCCTTGATCCAGCCGTCTAGCGAGTCTTTTGAGATGTTGGTCGAGACTCTTCGCTATTAGGCCATTTGCAGATACGACTATCGGGACAATCTATTTAACATAGATTTACTTGCTGAGTCTGGGGATAAGGAAAACTTTATTTCATTGTTAAAATGTTATGACTTAGATTATGTTTTCAATGAGCCAACTCGAATCACACCTCAATCAGAGACATGTATTGATAATATTTTTGTAAATTGTAAAATTAAAAGTAAGGAACTGATAAATGGGGTACCCTCTGACCATAAAGCTCAAAAGATAGAGTTATTTTGCAAGGAAAAATTGTCGAAAAATAAAGTAATTACTTATAGGCCCTTAACTTGTAGTAGATCTGCAATATTCAAAGATAAAATTATTGAGAGACTCTCGTTATTTGATTGCAATGTTAACGAACCAAAAAAATATTACAATAAATTATTTGGTGTGATTACTAAAGAATTTGACAAAATATATACAAAAAAAAAGTTAATGTAAAGGAAAAGACAGTTTTTAGTGACTGGGCTACGAAGGGAATAAGAAAAAGTAGGGATTTTCTTTATGATCTGTATGACAAGAAGTCTTTCAATTCTAATCCAGCTTTTCATGATTATGTTAGACAATATTCAAAAAAAAAATGTATGTTTTATTGCAAAGTCTAAATTTATTAGCAACTTCTACTACTACTTGGAAAATTATAAATTCAGAGACTGGCAAAGTGAGTAAAAATGAGTCAGGCTTTCTGCTTAAGTTGAATGATGAGCTTATTAAAGATAATCTTAAAGTTGCTGACATTTTTGATTCCTTTTTTGCCAATATACCTATTGAAACAACTAGACATATAGAATCGTCCTCTACTGAAGCACAAAGTTTATTAAAACTTAATTTTAATAAAAAAGTACCGATCTTTAGTTTTAGAGATATAACGTATTTAGACATAATAAAAACGTACAAAAGCATGAACAAGAAAAGAACGGAAGATTTATGGGGTCTCTCTGTGACAGTTTTGGAGCCTATTATAGAAGTAATCGCACCGTTTTTAGCAGGAATATTTAATAAATGTTCTAAGTAGGTTCATTTCAAGATTTAATGAAAAATAGTAAAGTAACTCCCATTTTTAAATCAGGTGATAAATTTACCGCTGCTAACTATAGACCGGTTTTTGTTCTTCCGGCACTTAGTACAATTTTCAAATCTATAATCTATACGCAAATGAATGCACACTTTAGAATGAATAAAATTTTACACAGTGATCAGTTTGGTTTCACGAAAGGACGGTCAACTATAGATGCTTGAGCAAAACTGGTCAAAAACGTACTTGACACTTGGGAATCTTCGCAGGATACAGTAGGTATTTTCTGCGACCTCTCTAAAGCCTTTGATTGTGTTGATCATTCCACTTTAGTTGGTAAATTATTTCAATATGGCGTTCGTGGTAATGCATTAAAAATAATAAAATCTTATCTGCACAATAGAAGTCAGAAAGTAGGTATAAATAATGTAGTATCAGGAGGTTCGATAGTCAAAATGGGGGTACCCCAGGGATCTATTCTCGGTCCCTTTCTGTTTCTTGTTTATCTTAATGACCTTCCATTCATGGTTAAGGAAATGTCGGAAATAGCGTTATTCGCTGACGACACTTCTTTAATATTTTCTTTAGATAGGAAAGACCCAAAGGTTGGAGAAGGAAAAATTAACGAAACACTTAGCAGAGTATCACAATGGTTTTCTGTTAATAACTAGGCACTTAATGCTAATAAAACTAAATTTCTTAAATTTTCTCCACCTAATACACGGCTCAGTCATTTAAATATTGAATTAGATTCGGAAACGTTAGAAATCGTTAATGAAACGACTTTTCTTGGTATTAGGACAGACTCTAAATTACAGTGGGGTTCGAATATCGAGGGTCTGGCAAAGAGGCTCAGTTCGGCTGCTTTTGCTGTTAAAAATATAAGGAAAATTACAAATCAGTCTACTGCTAGGCTGGTTTATTTTGCTTATTTCCATAGCGTTATGTCAATTGGATTACTACTATGGGGAACGGCAGCAGACGTTAGTAGAATTTTCATTCTCCAGAAAAGAGCAGTTCGGTTTAATATCAGTTAAAAGCACGTGATTCGTTGAAGGAATTATTTAAAGATATAGATATCATTACTTTACCGTCCTTGTACATATTTGTAAATATTATGTACACTCGTAAAAATCTACACCTTTATACCAGAAACAATGAGGTTCACGGATATAACACAAGGAACAGGAACAAACTGTGTGATCAGAAGTTCAGACTTAGCAAAAGTAGTAAATCTTTTATATGCAACTCAATTCGATTTTATAACAAAATACCTGACGACATCACTGCATTGACAGACAACAAATTCAAAACGCACATTAAACGTGTGTTAATTGCGAAAGCTTATTATAAGATCAATGACTATGTTGCAGACAAAAATGCATGGAAATAAGTCTACTCTGTACTAGTGTTTATTATTAGTATTTTTAGTCTATTATTAACTATTCTTTCATTCAATTATTATGAATTGTTATAATTATTTTAGTTTAGTTATTATTAATTTTATTGATGCGTACAAATTGTAATTATGTTTAATAAATTGTACCTACTTAATTAGATCTATGACACTGTAAAGTAACATTGTTACTTAGAGGGAGAAAAAAGTAAGGCCTTCTGAGTTTCTTGCCAGCTCTTCTCGGTCGAAGGCTCTCCCAAAATCCGAACTGGTGGTAGATTGGTTAGGTAGGTAGATTAGGTAGGTAGAGTAGATTATGGCCTGTGCCAGCTAGATGTGCATGAAGGGTCATTTACCCCACTTGTACCAGTGGGGTGCTGCAGTTTAGGTACGTTCGGCAGACGTGCCTCCCAGGAAGGCCGCCTAGGCGTATGATAGTAAAGGTTGCCGCTCGGCTTGCACGCTCCACGTCGCGCGTTGTCGCTTAAGGCCAGGTATTTCTCTCTCGCGGCTTCTCTCTCGCTCTCTCGATGGTACGACGGTACGGGACGGGTATAACAGCGAAGCGGCGCGTTTTATAGGTTTTATTGCCTATATTTATAGACTTTAAAGGATTCTCTGCTAATTTATCTGCGAATTATTTGTCTTTCGTTGAGTACAAAAATTAAATGTAAAGTATTAGTAGCTTAGTCATAATATTGAAAAAACATTACAAAAAGAGGTATTTTTTTTTATCAAGTGAAGTTTATTGGATCTTGTAACTGAATGAGACTTTGAATAGATTGGATCCTTAACTAATACATACCTTTTTTTTCCCAGAATTTAAACCATTATTTTCTATGTCTCAGATGGTTTGAAAAAACTCAAAGCGCGATCTATCTAGCCTTAACTCGTAATCCCTACGCGTGCGCGTAAACCCCGCACTCCTGACGGACGTCAAATCGATATCGAGTCGGCTGTGCTTATCGGAATATGAACGCTCGGGTCACGCGATAGGTTTCGGTTTCGCGTGGGGGTCGTTGGAGGGTGAACCTTCTGTACGGTAGTAATATTAGTTATTCTGTGCTTGTACCAAGACAAAAACGAAACAATTTAAAACACACAAATTTATGCTTATTTATTTTTGACGTTTTTTATGCTTAAGTTTTTATAAAAAGAAATATTTGAATGATTAAAAATGTCAACCTTATTGGTTAGGTAGGTACTAATGTTTTCCAAAACTCATTTCAGCCGTTACTTTATTTTACTTCAAAAACTCTCCAATTTCTATTACTTACCACAATATCAATACGATAATTAGAAATCATATTTAATTTTATTCCATTAAGTAATAACTTAAGTTAACAATTCATTATGATTTATCATTTTTCACCTTTCATCCCAAAAAAACGATAAATTACCTATAAATTTTAGCCGTTTGTGTCGCTAGGGGAGAGACACTTGCCCGCTATTTTTTCTCGCACCAGGATACGTATGTTTACACAATTCTATGACCACGGCTTATATTTCGGTTTGACGCGATTCTGTTTCGGCGTGCAGTGGTACTGGGGGTAGCGATGCGCATTTGTCTGGCACAGACTATAATAGCTCGTTAGATTAGTTGTTAAGTCTTTACTATAAGTTAGTTAACTGTTTTTTTATTTTTATTAGTATTGACGTCAATAAGTGCCTGTAAAGGTTTACATTGAATAAATAATTTAACTTTGACTTTGAATGATAGTCGAGTCAACATCCCACATGGCGGTAACCTCGTAAGCCAAGTCAAGGTACTTGCTCAGCTTGTCCTTCTCAACTTTCACGAGGTTCTCATCATGTGGGACGGTGATGTCGACTAGCACTGCCCGCCGCTGGGACCGATCGACTATCACGATGTCAGGCTTATTGGCAACAATAGTCTCAAAGTTTTTGGGGGTTAAAGATATTCGCGTCCGTAGGTTCACCCTTGAGACCCTACACGTAACCTCTGGGTGGTGCTAAATGAATGACACTGACTGAGTGGTAGAGCCACGCTGCGTTGCAGCACGCATTGGGCCGGCTCGCCCGGCGTAATACCACCCTCTCACGAATAGCCGGCGTGAAATAATGGCACTTGGTGCTGTTGTGTTTCGTCCGGCCAGTGAGGGCCGGAGGCCAATTCCCCCCCCCCTCCCCCTCTCAGAATTCCTATTCGTTCCTTAAAGGACGCCAACGCGCCTGCGATTCCTCTGGTTTTGCGGGTGTCCATGGGCGGCGAAAATTACTCTCCATCAGGTGATCCGCCTGCTCGTTTGCCTCCTTATGTTATAAAAAAAAATAGTCCTATCCGTGATAACCGATCGGTCCCAATAGCCTCGACCACCCCATTTCCGCGGGATGTACAGTCTCATAACAGACGAGCGTGGGTGGAGCATGCGATGTGATGTCAGTTGCTGTCGAACCTTTCTGTCCAGGGCGTCTAACTCAGTCTGAGTCCACCTTAGTATGCCAAAGGTGTATTACCAGTAAGGGCATAACCCGCCCGTTGAAAGCGCGCACCCTGTTTATTATTATTAATCAAGTTTTTTGGGGGTTAAAGTGGCTCGTGACCTAAGGTATACCATTGAGGCCCTACACATGACCCCTGGGTGGTGCTAAATGAGTGACATTGTCTGAGTGGTAGAGCCAAACGCATTGGGTCAGCTCGCCCGGCGTAATACCACCCGAGCATGTAATTACGCGTAAAACAATTGTACTTGTTGCTGTTGTGTTTCTTCCGGTGAGTCAAAGTACCTGAAGCCCTTGCCTCCCCCTTCCCCCTCCATAATTCTTATTCCTTACTCAAATTAAATTAAATAAAATTTGTTAACGCTTACACCATATATCAAGCCCACTTAAAGTATCCTTTTAAACTCTTTAATATGGTAAGATAACGGATAAATAAACATAACTGAGAAAAAATACCCAGACCCTAATTCAATTTAGAAAAACAGTTTTTCTCCGACCAGGAATTGAACCCGGGAGCTTAGAGATGGCGCGACGCCAGACCCGGCGTGCGAACCGCTCGACCACAGCGATCGTCAAAAATGTCTTATTCCTTAGTCAAGTCTGTGCAACCCTCCTGCGACTCCTATGGTTTTGTACAATACATTCTTTGTTATAGTAAAGTAAAATGAATGACGAAATATCTATCATACTTGCATTGCACTGATATGAGCTCTAAAACTATTTAAAATACATCGTTCGTCACATATAAAGCGTTTCAAAATAGAGTTACCGTGCCGTTCAATGTACAGCTCACAATAGAATCTAATTAGGTAACAGAATGTCACAGGGTGGGCGTGGCAATCGTACGATTGTCACGCGATCTTCGTGTATGATGCAATGTATGGGCGATGCAAGTCATCACAGCCATTGAGGTATTATAGCTGGAGTAGCTATCCCATACAAAAAATTCACAGATTTCGCAGTCCCCGCATAAATCGGAGCATTGAAAATGAATACAAAAATTTACACTTAAAAAATATATTATATTTTGAATAACACATTACAAGTTGAAAAATACGAGTAAGAAATTAAATTTTTATTTAGATATACTTCCCTAAAATTACACAACTACATTACTTACAAGTTGAATTATATACGAATGTATATAACACTGCACAACACAGAGAATAACATTTTCTATTCTTTTGAATTTCACTTAGATTTTCGAAATTCCAACTCGAATGCACTTCTTGCCTGCATCCGCATCTTTTAACACAATTACCATGATGATCGGTCAATAATCTTAGAAGCTACATCACTTTTATACACCCTTAATTTTTATTCGTTTTAATTAAATAAAGGGTGAGCTCCATCTAGGATTGCCAGATGTCCTTTGTTTTAAAGGACGTCCTCATTTTCAGCCCTTAATATGGGTAGTGTCCCTTATTTTAAAATAAAGATTAGAGGACGATACTTCGTCCTTTATTTGGATAAAAATGAACGCATCAGTAGGTCGCGTAAAGCAGCAAAAAGTAGGATACAAAATTTATTGTAAAAATATAATAATTTTGTCTTTGTTTTATGATGCGTGTAATTATTTATTTGATTTTTTGATACCTTATTTTAGTCTCGTAATAAAATAGGGATTTTATTAAATAATATTTCTACTGATACTACAACAGAGCGTTTTATTGCAAATAACATCACGTCCTTTGATTCTGTCTTTAGTCCTATAATTTCTACTAACTAATCCTCTGCAATACAAAATGGGAGCTGGCAACCCTAGGCCTCTACCCATGAAACTGAACAACTTTCCCCAAGAAACCGATGTGCATATATGACAAAAAAATTTCGACCTCCCATACAAAACTGTCCGATCAGCTGTCGACAATAGTATGGAAGGTCGAAATTTTTTAGTCATATTTGCACATAGGTTTCTTGGGGTTTTCATTGATGTCATGAAAACGAATAAAAAATAAGGGTGTATACGGAAATACCCGTTTTTCTACAATTCCAAATCTAAAGGGACCACCTACTGGTCACAATTATTAACCGATTTTCAAAATTTTTCCGCCATATTGTAGCTAAACTAATACACTAGGACTCCCTTTTCATTTTTTTTAAGTCTGTTTTTTTCCGAAATATTTTTAATTTAGCAAACAAACACCTCCCTAAAAACCCATTTTTTTACATTTTTCAAAATTCCGAAATAGTTACCCGGTGATTTTCAAAATTTAAACGCTCGCACGTGTCTCGATAAATTTTTCAACTATTCCCATCTCGATCCTCCTCGATACGTCTCAGGCGATTTGCATCTAATAACGATTTTCAATGGTAAAACGTACTCACCTAGAATCTATGTAGATGACTAGCGGCCGCTCGCGGTTTCACCCGCGTGGTTCCCGTTCCCGTGGGAATAAAGGGTTAAAAAGTATCCTATATGGTAATCCAGGTTATAAACTATCTGTATGCGGAATTTCATCCAAATCCATTCAGTAGTTATTACGTGCAAGAGTAACAAACATCCATCCATAGTTACAAACTTTCGCGTTCTTAATATTAGTAGGATAGTGGGTCCTAACGACCTGTGAGGCGTAGTAAGCGGGGCGGTATTGTTAGTCGTTTTTATCCACTACGGCACTTGACACCTACTTGACACTGTCGGAGGCGCTAGACTGTATATATAAGATGGTGGTAGCTAGCCAGGCGGACTTAACAAGCCCTACAAAACCAAACCAAGTGCACAAAGATGAACCGGTGTCGAACCCGGAATCTCTTGGTCTAAGAGCGATGGATTAGCCACTAGACCACAGAGGCGTCTAAAAGGCGACGTTTGCAGCCCATTGGCGCAATTTACTGCGCAAAAACTTGCTTCGCGGTAATCTCTAGTTATAATGGCTCAATGTTCACGGCATGGATGCAGCGACCGTTTTTCCACTCGGCCACTGACGATAGGCGAAACGTTCTGCACCTTAGACAAGTGGCTAGTGCCCCACATCGATTCTAAAGCGTTTGTCAATAGTAAATTGGTAGAAAATTGTATAAATATTTGGCGAACGGTCACATTATTCGATTACTACCACAGAATTTATAATTAAATAAAGAATAAATAAGTAAAGTGTTAATAAATTAGCTAAGAATGGAATGTGTTTGACGATCACTACAACTTTGGTATTGTCAAGGCAAGAGTGAATAGGCACCTCCTGGGTAAGCATGCAACACGTTAGACCATATCTTGCTCACCAAGCAGGTTGGTGGTCAAATGCTTGTCCAGTTTCATTTAAAAAAATCGGCCAAGTGCGAGTCGGACTCGCCCATGAAGGGTTCCGTAGCAGCAAGTAACATCATATAAAAGTTCTTGTAGTTCGTTGTATCCTTGATCGATGTTTTAATAATAGTGTATTTTTTTAATTTATGAATTTATGACGTATTAAAAAAAACTACTTACTAGATTTCGTTCATACCAATTTTCAGTGGAAGTTTTTGTTGTTTGGTATTGTACATCATATATTTTTCTTAGTTTTATCATTCTCTTATTTTGGAAGTTACAGGGGGGGACACACATTTTACCACTTTGGAAGTGTCTCTCGCGCAAACTATTCAGTTTAGAAAAAAATTACGTTAGAAACCTCAATATCATTTTTGAAGACCTATCCATAAATACCCCACACGTATGAGATTGATGAAAAAAAATGAGTTTCAGTTCTAAGTATGGGGAACCCCCAAAATTTATTGTTTTTTTATATTTTTGTGTGAAAATCTTAATGCGGTTCACAGAATACATCTACTTACCAAGTTTCAACAGTATAGTTCTTATAGTTTCGAAAAAAAAGTGGCTGTGACATACGGACGGACAGACAGACGTGACGAATCCATAAGGGTTCCGTTTTTTGCCATTTGGCTACGGAGCCCTAAAAAGGGGAGATGAGGGCCAAGTGCTTACCCGTACGCAGTAGATAAAAAAATGGATAGCACTAAACATTGTTACTCAGGCACCCAGTAAAGAATATTGCGACAGAACGATTTACATGCCAGTTACAAACACCAAGCTTACCATGTGAACGGATGTTGACAAGAACGGACAAATTATTCCTACACTGTGTACCTTTGAGCGTATTTTTCCTTACCGTTAGTCGACTCATATCTGTGACGGCAGAGCAGTCAATTGAAGACATACCTCCATCTTGTGACGCCATTTTGTTTCGGCCATGACAATTTATACGTCACTTTGGCAGCTTCGAATGAGATGATGAAACATTTAGTTGTATTACACACCGATACATTGCTTTACAATCATACATACATATACAATGTGATAGGTGTGGTACTTCTAACCTGTTAAGGCTAAGTACTACATCTAAATTCATCGACAAAAAAAATAATATGGAGTTAAAAAAAAGTGATTTAAAATCACAAAATAATTAAGTAATGATTTTTTTTCTCACCAAAATAAACTGAAACATACAAAACAAAGTAATTTATTAGTTAGCCAGTGTCATTAGCTACCGTTTGCCATTTTTTCATGTTTCTCCGACGTATGAAACCTTTCATATCGTATAAAATAAAAATAGTCAAAAATTATAGGGGGAGGGGGTAGGACCCCCATATTATTTTTTTTGTCGATGAATTTAGATGTAGTATTTAGCCTTAATGGGTTAGAAGTACCACCCCTATCACATTGTATAATCACGACTATTCACGACTAAAGGGTTAGTCGAGACTAGGCAACAAGGACCGCAGAAGCAGTCCACTGCCATAGTCCACTTTTCACCAAATTACAAATGCACGTACATGTGCTTAGTGTGATTGGTGGAGAGCTCGTCGCCGCATGCTGTTGGATGTATGTGCAGTCTTTAGTCTGTTAGTCGCCGTATAAGAAACCCAAGGAAATGGAGGGCTTGGTAGTATTCTTTACAATCAATAACGCCCGTATTTTGTGATAGGTTTAGACATTTTCGTATAAAAACGTCAGCGCAAAACAACATAATATACCAAATTTTCATCGCAATTAGTTGATTAATATATTAACCGCATACGAAAGAAAGAAACAAACAAAATGTTTATTTTAGATGAATATTTGGAAAAACACTAAAGATAAACTTGCGTATATCTGACGGTTTAATTGCCGACATACCTCCATCTTGTGACGTCACCGCCATATTGTTTCAGCCATGACACTTCATACGTCACTTGGCATCTTGCGAACAAGAATGATGACACATCTAGGAGTTTCTCCCGTGTTCTTTTAGCAACAACACGTGTTGTGAGACTCCATTTTATTTCAATCTACCGTACAATACTAAATGTACTATAAAAATATATAAGTACCACTTTAAATTATTTTTTTAATTGTGGCACGCCAAAATGGCCTCACTCTGCCTGATGAAAAGCAGCCAGTGAAGCCCATGAAGTGAAAGCGTTCGTCACAGCGCTACCACGCTATGCCGAACGCTCACACTATGGCGGCCTGCATAAATGCTTTTTCACGCCCCGCTTAAATAACCCGGGAGAGAAAGAGGAGGGAAACACGTGTGCGGGAAGCGCATTCCACATACGGGCAGTTCGGCAAAAGAACGATTGTCCAAACTTTTTGGTACGTGTCTTGATGGTCAGCACGGTATGAGGGTTGCTTCTTAGACCTGCACGTGTGCCTAATGCTAAACGCGAAGCCATTAATTAAGTTATAATAAAAATTACATATCTAGTTGCATTACATACACTTTACTACCTATCATGCTGAGCACATGTGCAGTTGTAATTTAGTGAAACGTGGACTATGGTATAGGACTGCTTCTGCGGTCCTCATTGCCTAGTCTCGGACTAACCCTTCGGGGGGAGTTGTAATTCACACATTAGATAAATAACAAAAAAATTTAAATAAATAAAACATCTAAACTGACCCCAAAATTTAAATGGTTAAAAGTGTTATAGGTATTATTATTCCTTCAAATGCCTCAACAATTCTTTCCCCCTTTCCCTTCATTCTTTTTCTTCCTCTTCCTTCCCCCCTGTATTTTCTGCCCCTTAAATAGCGCCCCGCAATTAATTTCCTTACCTGAGCGGCACACTGTACAACAACACCAACAAATTACACAATATTTACAAAATGACAAAACACCATTGCAAGAAAGCGGTAACATCATGGCTTTTAACTTTAAATTATAACAAAACTGAAAGCACTATGATAAGAATTATAGACTAAGTATTATACTTGTAATAGTCATATAATAAAAATGTAATAAGAGCACTTAAGAAATTTATATTACCTATATGTGATTAAATCTCAAGTTTCTAAAATTGTATTTCTATTTTAAGGATACTCAACAATATTTTCCGAGCGGTGGGGACCAGGAGTTACAAAGAACGGGGTCTACCTAGTTTGGACTCCTGTCTCCCTTTACTTTATAATTAAGCTAAGTTTTAGTATCTAAGGATCTTTGTAACTGGGAGAAAAATAAAAATTATTTTAATTTTTAATTAAGAAAGGACTTCAAGTCCACTTTAGATAAGTAATTTTAAGTAGCTTTTAATAACTTCATCAATTCCCAAATGTCCCGAATAACACCCAATTCCCCGAATAAGCCAAAGTCCTAACTTGTTCCCTAAAAACGTGTATTGTCCTATCTCAGGGTCGTCCAGCCCCAAGAGAAATCGCCCGATGTCACGCAAAGGAACTATATGTTCAATACTGGACCTTATAGGAAACCGTTAGCCCTAAGATAGCCTTAAGACCCAAATCAATAAAATAAAAAAAAACCCTTCGGGGATAATAGTCGTGATTATATGTACGTGGATGAGAGTGGCCGCGGATCGTGCTCAGTGGGTGTTCTTGGAGAGGCCTATGTCCAGCAGTGGACGAGTATAGGCTGATGATGATGATGATGATGATGATGATGATGATGATGATATGTACGTACTTTAGATTCATAATTAAACAAGATACTTTTTAGAAAATAAACTTGCATATAACTGGCGATTTAATTGACGACATACCTCCATCTTGTGACGTCACCACCGTCATATTGTTTCGGCCATGACACTTCGTACGTCACTTGGCAGCTGGCGAACGGGAATGATGACACATCTAGTTGTATTACATAAGCTTTGCATTGCTATCTTCGATCACATATATAAATACACAATCACATAAAAAGGGAATATAGTGGTAACCTTGACATATATAATATTGACGTATAACAAATAATTACCATTACTAAAGTTTTGCATAATATGACGAGGTGGACAAACTATCTAAAAACCTATAGAGGAAGACTTTGTATCACAGATATTATCTTGTTACTCAGAAGCTCTTCTTAAATATAAAAGAAAATGTATGATAAGTTGGAAAACCTACTTTGATGAAAGATCTAAAAGTAAGGGGATATGGTACAAAAGTATCCAAAGTGAGCCTTCTCATGTTCCTTGGTTCCTATTATCCAAATTAAGTAGACCTACCGTTTACAACTGTATAAAGCACAGGTGAGGCCGCATATGGAATACTGCTCCCATCTCTGGGCTGGAGCATCCCAATACCAACTCCTTCCATTTGACCGCATTCAACGCAGAGCTGCTCGAATTGTCGACGACGTGGTTATTTCAGGACGGCTCGATCCACTGGCTCTTCGGAGAGACGTTGCGTCTCTCTGTATATTGTACCGTATATATCATGGGGAGTGTTATGAGGAATTGTTCGGCTTGATCCCTGCCGCTGATTTCCTTTCACTACACGCAATCGACTGTCATTCCATCCACATCACCTTGATGGATGGCGGTCTACTACTGTGCGTTTTTCAAGAAATTTCTTGCCTCGAACTACAGTGTTGTGGAACCAGCTCTCGGCGGCGGTATTTCCGGACCGTTATGACTTAGGGATTCAAGAAACGAGCCTATTCCTTCCTTAAAGGACGGCAACGCGCCTGCGATTTCTCTGGTTTTGCGGGTGTCCATGGGCGGCGGTGATTACTTTTCATCAGGTGACCCGCTTGCTCGTTTGCCTTCTTCTGCTATATATAAAAAAAAAAGACCTGTGTTAGTTACAGCTCTAAGAATGTGTTCCGGGTATTTCCCGTCAAAATATTTTGAGTTTTTAATGGGCAAGATCAATTGCCCTAACTGTGACATGTGGTAAAGTAGAAGATCTGTATCATGGAATGTGTGCGGGACGCACGTGATAGGATTTTATTTGTATCCAAATCTGGCCTTAAGAGGGTTTACGTATTTCGGTTTCCCATACAAACTTCAAAGTCGAAATTTTTAAAAACCATAATAGCGCGAGATTTATCTACTTTCAAAGCCCCCTAAAACAAATATTGATAAAAATTTAACTATTACCAGAAAAACAAAATTCAATGAACTCCTTCCATGATCCACTAATGATTCCGTAACAAATCCCACTAAAACACGTTTGAAAGTTAAAATTAGGAAAAATGACATATGTATCAAAACCCACTAAAACACCAGTCTGTCACTATCAAAGTCCACTAAAATGGAGTTGGCCAAAAAGCAAAGTTTTATTACGACACGTAACTTTAGAACAAAATATGTTGCTATTGGGCGTTATTGTTGTCGTCCCGACCGATGCTTTACCTATGCGGTTTTGTATTATTTAAACATGAATAATTCATGTTTTTTTAATACAAAACCTACATTTACCTAAATATTATCTTCGTTTGTGAAAAAAAGCCTTTATGGGGTTTTGAAAGTAGACCTCTCTATGTGTTTTGGCAGAATTACAATTTTTGAAGGAGCTCTTCGTAATTTTGACTCTTAGCACGCACACTACTGAACGAAATGAGTCTAAACATCTTACTAGGTACCTACTGTTTGGTCGGACGTTTTAAAAGCGTTGATTGTGCCTCTAGTTTTAAGTGATCGAGGGTTAGCAATCCGATAAATAGTATAGGAACGCACACGTGACATAAAAAGAAACATTCATGTTTTGTTTTAGTAATACATACATACCTCCTGACGACCTCTTTGGTCGAGTGGCTTGTACACCGGTTTTCATGGTGACTTTTTCTAAATTGTCTCTGGTACGGGTGTTTTCTATGTATAATAATTAAATTACATATTTAAGTATTTTAAGTAAGTTTATCCGTTGTCTAGTAACCATTTAACGAGTTTCATAACAAAGCTTTTCTTGGGCTAGATAATTGGTGTGAGTGTAGGAAGTTTATTTTATTTATTTATTACCTAGGTACATACATATATCACGACTATTATCCTCGAAGGGTTAGTCAGAGACTACGCAATGAGGACCGCAAAAGCAGTCCTCTACCATAGTCTACTTTTCACCAAATAGCGACTGCACGTGCAGGTGGTGAGCCCATCGCCGTTTATGCTGTTGGATGTATGTGCAGTCTTTAGTCCGTTAGTCGCCTTTTACGACACCCAAGAGAAGATAAGGGGTGGTAGTATTCTTTCACCGCTACGCGACACGGTTACATTTTAATAATAATAATAATAATAATAATAATCAATCAATGCTAATGAACTAATAATTAGTTTAAAATTTAATTAGGTTGTTATACCTATTTAATTTTAGAATAGAATAGAATAGAATAGAAAAACGTTTATTGGGTACACGCACACACAAAATAATGCAAAAAAAAAAATATAAACAATGAAATAAACTAAAAAATAAAATTTGATACTTACATATCTGATTGTACACTTATATATTCATATTAACACATTAATGCATAAAATTCCCAAACCAAAGGAGTATTGTTCCCATCTATGGGACGGCTCCGCTAAATACCTCCTCGATGCACTTGATAGACTGCAAAGGCGAGCGGCGCGCATTATAGGAGATGCTGACGTTACAGCCTCCCTTGAGGACCTCCAGCTGCGTAAAGACATTGCTTCTCTCAGTGTCTTCTACCGGAACTACGAGTACTACGGAGATCGTTCTGAAGAACTTTTTGATCTTATCCCACCCTCTCCTTTCCTCTCCTGGACTACACGTGCTGGTCTTAGGAACCACCATCTGTACTGTACAGACTATCAGTACTCGTACCAAAAAATTTGGCAAGTCGTTCCTCTGTAAGACCATTCGGCTTTGAAATTCTTTGCCGGCGCATGTGTTTCCCAGCTCCTACAGTCCCGGGTCTTTTAAGCGGGGCGTGAAACGGCATATAAGCAGGCCGTCATGAATAGGAGCGCTCGTTATCGTGCTTATTCCACGGTGGGGAGCGCTCTCATTATTTTGGACTGCATCGGCTGCTTACCATCAGGCAGGATGCAGTCACTATGACGAGTCATTATAAAAAAAAACATTTATGATTTTAGATAGAAGTTTTTATTTTTATTTTTTATTTCCTTTATTTTAGCCTTGTTTATTACAATAATACATTATGTTGAGTAATTAAAATTTTAACATAGTTACCTACGTACGTCATACTTAAGTTATTTGTAATAAGAGATATGAGAGAGCGGAGTCTTCTGGAAAAGGCAGTTGATGCTTAAAATGAGACTTCGTCAACTAGAGTTAAGCAATGCAAATCTATGTACAAATAAAATATTTTTCATTTTTTCATTTTTCACTAATAAATAATGAGCTGTGTGGTAGGGGCTCATGAGTTGTGTCGTTTCGGCCCATTTATAGAATACCACCAACCTTTGCGTTTCGTAAAAGGCGACTAAAGACTACACATACAGTCGAGGAAGTTCTCGGTCGACCACTTTTCGGCAATATTTGCTTGCACACTATCTACACTAGGGTGGCCACCTTTTCTTAAGACGAATAAAGTTGTTTTTCATTTTGTTAGAACAAAAATAAAGTACATATCATAATAACAAGTATTTATTAATTTTGTCCTTTTGTTGCTCTTTGCGACATTTAACAAATATTTGTCTTTTACATAAATAGTTTTACGTGAGTATTTTGCGTACTTTATTGATGTCGTAGATAAAAAGTACGCCTACATGAAAAAGAGAACAATACTCTATTTTAGAGTACGGGTGGCCCTAATCTACTCGCGCGCTACTGTACGCACGCGCGGTCAGAAGACAGAATCGAGCGTATCAGCAGCACAGAATGGCGGAGCATCCAGCACGAGCGGCGATGGCTCACAACAGTCCACCTTGTTGGAGGCCTGCCTACACTGCGTCTACCTGTGCGCTGTCACCACTAGTATCTAAATCAATGTATTATTGAAATACGACAAAAAATAAACAAAAAGTTAATTTATATGCAGTAGGCAGGTGATTTTAACTACGCCGTAACGTAAAATAAATGAATTTAAAACAGTAAGTAACAAAAGTTCAAGGTGATAATACCCATTCGTTACTGACACTATACGCGATTTCAGGATAAGATGAACAACAATATTTCAGTGTCCCCTTATGGAAAAAACCGATATGGGGAATAAAAAGACAACATTTAAAATTAATGTTTTAAAGATCGCGATTTTACGTGTACAATATGAAAACTCAACGTCAACCTGTCATCTAGCCATACATAACCCAAGATATTTTTCTTTGTTTGTTTGTTGTTATGACGTTATTATTTATCGTTAGAGGAGTGAAATCTGGTATAAGCTTATTTTTTGCAGCAAAAATCATAATGTTTTCAAGGTATTTATAGGCAGGACATTGTATTTTAACTATTCATTCAAAATATTATTGTCATTTTGAGCTTAGTTTATAAGTTTTTAAAGTTTACCAAAGTAGAAAAGACAAGTATCGTCCGCGTACAGTGTCAGTTGTCCCGTTAAACCAATTTTATTAATATTATTTATATAAATTAAAAAACTAACGGTCCGACTGCGGAATCCCGTAATTTATATTTTGCGAATTACTTCTGAAGTTATCGATCCTAACAATCTGTCATCTGTTCTGTAGGTATGAAGCAAGCATGTTCTAAGGGCCGGCCGTTCCGATTATACCAATGTTACACAGTTTTTGGAGTAGCTTCTTATGACTGACAGTGTCAAAAGCTTTTCCTATATCAATAAATTTTCCTAAAGATGTTTTAATTTTTGTCACTAGGTCAATAGTTGCTGACAATGTATCTACTAGATTTCGGCCGAAAACCGTACTGTTGATCAATAAAGGAGATTTTTTCGATTAATTATTTAAAAGATAGGTGTATTTCTATACACCTATCTTTTAAATAATTATACCTTCGTTTTTCATTTAAATTTAATTCGTTCAAAAACTTTTGATAGAATTATCAACACTAATACTGGTCTATAATTATTACTTGGATCAGTTTTGATCTCTGACTTATAAATGGGACTAACCTTAGCAATTTTAAGTGTACCAGGGAAAAAAACACCTTGCTTTAAACATTCATTTGTACATTCTGTTATGCTCTCAGATATAATATTTTTTAAACACGGTGCTGGTGTTTGTATCAAGATGATCAATAATTTGTTTTTTACAGCAGAAATACCCAAACGAGCAAGCGGGTCACCTGATGGAAAATAAACTGTTGTTGTTCAACTTCCTCCACACACAAGGTTCAAAATCGCTTAAGGTCGAAACGTGAATAATTGTTCTCGTACATTAAAATATTGCCTATATTGTCGTAATAATTCTGAGGAATGTTATTAGCTAATTCCCACGGAGGACAGAACCAGAGTCTGTGCTAATTCCTGAAACACCGAAAAAAAACGGGTTACAATAATTGCAAATAGCAATACCGTCTGTAAAGGGCCGTATTTAGGAGGAGTTATGTTTATTACTGTTTTATTTTGTGCTTGGCTGTTAATCAATTCCAACATTTGTTTAGGGTTGTTGTAAAAATCAGAATACAATTTATAATAATCCCGCTCGAGCTTCCTGAGACTGGTTGATTTTTTTTCTAGCAAACATTTTATCCAATTTATAATAAGTTTTTACTACGATGCTTAGGTTTAAGAAGACAAAGAAACGACGCAGTTAACAGTAATTATTAATCATTTAATTTAGAATTATTTAAATACAACAAAATATTCTATCATAAATTAATAACAAATCTGCAGAACATTCACGTCTATAGACAAAAGACTCGCGAGCACGCGCCATGTTTTCTTCTTTGCTCTCGCCGTCAGTCTCGTGGAGATGTCGCCTACGTGGTCTAAGGCTTGTTTCACACGTACCACAACCACAACAACACGACAACCACACTGCAGGCAAAACACGTGGGTGGGAGCTAATTTGTATGAAAATCAATAGTTGAATTCACACGGACCACATTTTGACGTCAACTGTCAACCGCGTGTGTGATACCGACTACATCGCAGCCACAACGCAACCACCAGTGACACCGCGACCTAGCTAGCCTAATTAATTATTTATTAATTGTTTATTCAGAGAGTCAGAGACCAGGTAATAATGACAGCAAGAGCAGTCTACTGCCACAGTCCACGTTTCATCATACCATTCATATAACTGGATTTGAGGGAATAATTATGATTTTCCATTATCAAAAAAAAAGGAAATCAAAAGGCCGTTTTCACTTTACGAAGTAGAGCGTCTCACATATCGTCGCTTATATAACAACACCGCACAAGTCGATTCTGTCAACTTTTCAGGAGAGCCAAAAAACGATAGTATTTATTATTTTCACGTGCAGTTACATAATTTAGTGTTTTAAATTATTGTGATATAGTTAGGGAATAATATAAATATGTAACAGAGCCTGTTTTTTTTACAGCATTCTAATTAAAAGACTTGTGCGGTATTATGCAGTAGATGAATTGGACTTATGCGGTGTTACTAGTAATAAATAAAAAAAAGATAATCAATGAATCACTTTTAATTGAAATCAAAGTTACAGATATGGTAAATCATCATAAAATTGGTGACATGTAGCAGGTATTACAGTTTTTAAATCTTGCAAGTCCATAAATTTGCGAGCAGAAATTGGCAATCTAGCTGTATACAGTTTTGGTAGAGTACTTATTGGTTTTATGCGATTAAGAGGCATCGGTCGTTGTGGCAAAGGCTTTATATTATCTTGAAAGTGAAGTTTATACCATATCGTACCATCTGGTCTATACTCCAACATACGCAGATCAGTGACTACAGGGTCACCTGTCTTCTTGCCAGGACGAATTGATTTATACACCAAATCTTTGGAAAAATCAATGAAAAAGGTATACTCTAGCAGCCTTGCATCATAAGGTGCAGGGTTTGCTCTTGCTTTTTTTGTATAGTCCACATATTGCTGCGGTAAGTAAATCTCTTTATTTTTTAATTTACACTCGATAGCGCTGTGTACAGAATCGCACTCCATCTGGGTGTGCCCCTTTTCTAAATATTTTTGGGCAATTAACACTTGTTTTTCAATAGCTAAACGTAAAAGTGCATTACTCAACGTTGAATTGCGATTCTGGGCACAGCAACCATCTGAATATAATATGACAGGCATTGACTTTTTGCTTAAAGTTAATTGTAAATGGTCCACCAAACATGTAGCAAAAACTGACGCCTCTAGAGAGCTGTTCGTTTCATCGAACCAATAACATAACACATCTTTAGTGCTCAAATTATACAACGTAAAATTATGAACACATAGTTTTGTTTTATAGTAAATAGCACTGGCTTGTAGAAATGGGGCTAGTTTCACAGATTCAACATCTTGCGTAAAGAGATGAAATTTTCCAGCTTCTGCTTCAGATTTATCTGTTGACTTTTCTTTTCTAGCTTGATCTTTTCTTGCAACGTGTTGCGTATAAACTTCATCACTGACGTTTCCTGTTTTGTGACCTACGCAAATGTCACATTGATCTTTTTTAGGACGGAATATGCTGAGATTGAGCTTTAGAAATGTGTCATCAAATAATTTTCGACAAACGTATACGCAAGAGTTTAATTCGCACGATTCTTTATATCTTTTATAAAGATCAGACATGTTTTCGAACACCGGCTCTAAATAAGCCTTAGACGTGCTAGCACGACAATAATGTGATGGCATGGTTGGTAGACTTGTCAGAAAATTTCTTAAAAAATCTACGTCTTCAGTCTTTTGAGGCCCTTTGCGTCCTTTCTGAGATGTCGCTGAGTCAGGTGGCATAGCACAGTCAGTTTTTTGAAGCCAATATCTAATAAACCATTCCTTGAATCCAAGTGTTGCAAGAAACATTTTTTTGCAGACTTGAAGTCGTTTGTTGTCAATAGTTAGAAAATACTCACGACTTTCAGTTCTGTTTGAGTCAACGTTTTTAACAATTTTTTTTTCCACTCTCATGACGTGGGAACATATAAATGCTCTTCGTTGCTCCCAGGACGTATCCATCCAAAATTTTTTAAATAACTGGCTGCGTGACTCTTGACTAATGGAATGGCATGCTCTTAACTTAGATTTAAGACAAAATGGAGAGTTGCACGAAGGATTCATGTGTCTGGCAGGCTTAAGTACATCATGCAGAACCTTAAATTTTTCATTGTTATTTACTTTTCTGTCTCTTCTATAACCTAAGTAACATTCACCTTTTTCTCTCTTTTCTTTATTCAGGTTTCTTTGCCACAGTTTAGACTTTTTGGTGGCTTTGTTGGCACGCTTTTTATTCAACTCTAGGTCTCCGTGATATGGTACATTTTCAAGTATTGTTATTCTACTCTGTCGTTTTTCAATATTACTTGAAGTAGTGCTCGATGAGGAAGGTACGACAAATGTAGCAATAGTTTCAGAATTATTTAGGGTAGTGGTAGATAGGTCATAATTACCGATTTCCATTGCAGGGGATAGTGGAGCAATCGTGGCAGCAGATTCAGATTCTACAGAACTCTGTGTAGGTTGATTAGCGACAATAACTTTTGGACCAGAAGGTATTAGCGCAATTGAAGCAGCGGTATCAAACTCAACAGATCGTCGTGTAGGTAGATCAGAGACAATGTCTTCTGGGGCAGTCTGTTTCAAAGTTGTTGGAGCTATGGGTTTATGGGCTAAGCCAAACCCCAATCCTACAGGTTCAAGCTCATCAGTAAATCGTGCAGGTAGGTAAGGCACAAGCATAGCCTCAGGGACAGCAGACACCAGTGCGATCGAAGCAGTTCGTTCAGTATTACTCGATGAAGAAGGTACAACAAATGGAGCAACAGTTGCAGGATTATTTAGGGTACTTGCAAATAGGTCATAATTACCAACTTCTGGACCAGGGTATAGCGGAGCAATCATGGCGGCAGATTCAGATTCTACAGAACTTTGTGTAAATTGATTAGCGATAATAATTTCTGAACCAGCAGGTACTAGCGCAATCGAAGCAGCGGTGTCAAACCCAACAGAACGTCGTGTAGGTAGATTAGAGACAATGTCTTCTAGGGCAGCCTGTTTCAAAGTAGTTGGAGCAATAGGCAATAATTCAGGCTCATCAGTAAATCGTGCAGGTAGGTTAGGCACAAGCATAGCGTTAGGGACAGCAGATGACAATAACTTTAACGGCACAGAAACTGGAATACTTGGTTGACATTCGTTGGTATTGACTGAAGACACGACGTGTTCTTTTAGTGATGATTGTGAATCCAGACAAATCAATTGATCACCTATCTGCTCTAGGAACGGAAGAGAGTTGATGTCAATATCCACTATCCCGGTCGTGGGCGAACCTGAAATATAATAATAAATATTAAATTATTTTCACACGTATGTAATTAATTAAGGAAATAGTAAATAAAGTCGTCAAGTAGTCAAAAACTATTTTATAATCCTTACCCAGTTTGGTCTTCTTAGATTCTTCTTTGCCCTCTTTTTTGCTCGATAATTTAGTTTTACTTTCAACAATCCTGGACGTGAAAGAATCTGTAATGTAATAACATTATTTAATTATGTTTACACAGTATGTAATTGTATAAGAAAATAAATAATAAAGTAGATACGAGCCATATTTTATGGTCTTCTTAGTGTTTTCTTTGCCCATCTTTTTATTCGATATTTTTCTTTTACATGAAACACTCAAACCAGCTTTTCGTAGCTCCGCAGCTAACTCTTCGTCTGAGCTGTGATCACTAACATCCTCTAAATTAATTTCCTGCATGACGAATCACTGTAACAATAATGATCCAATGTTACAACACCGCTCAAGTACTATAACTGATTACACTAAAACACCGCTTAAGTAACCAGCAGCAAAAAATAGTAAATTTCAGTAAGTTTTTGGATATTATAAGACAAATCATTGTTTAAAATTAAATGCTTACCTCTTTTTTATTGAAATAAACCCACAATCACTCAATCTTACGAAAAAAATACACTAAAATCGTTAAAAATATGCGGAGCAACAAGTAGTCCTCAAAAACAATATGGCAGAATGAAGACTTACGCGGTGTTGCCGAATGAACGGACTTGCGCGGTGTCACAATTTTTTGAATAACGTGTTCTTATTGGTGGAAAAGTAAAGATTGCCATTGGTAGATCGAAGCGCGCGAAAAAGCTTTATCCAATAAAATCAAAATATGACCACCGCCAAAAATCGACTTGCGCGGTGTTGTTTTATAACCGACGATATGCCACAATGCCAAGAATAGGGATACTACGATTTCTCGAAAGTATTTCTATACTTCTTGTGAATGGTGCTAGAAAAAATAGGTAGCTAAAAGATTTAGCTACAAGTTTCATAAAATTGTCTTGGCTCCCAAAAATAGCTACATCTAGCTAAAAACTAGCTAAGTTGGCAAAACCCACTCTTATTCATTCTGTCGTGTAATGACGTGCCGCGTGGTTGTTGTGTAAACAAAATGTCCGACAGCGAGACTTTTGACACTGATTTATTTATTGAGGAGGTCCGTAATTTACCATGATCAAGGCATGCCTTGCATGGTAAATTACGTTACAGGATAGATGAGTATTCCAATCGCATACTAAAGAACAAGGCATGGGAAATTATTTGCAAGAAGTTTTAGGAAATAAGGAATTAGTGGATTGACACGTACCACCAACCCCATATTCACGCTTTATTATACTGCCAAGATAGTTTTTATGAGATCGATTCAAGACGTTTGATCCAAGAATCGATACAGACCGATCCATTGCAATCCAAAAAATCGATTTAAAGTAAAAAATCGTGCATCCCTACCACAGTATAAATATAAGCTAAAGCAGTACGGAAGCTCGGCCTTTTTCTTGTTTTATATACCTACGCGCCAATTGAGCGTTAGGGTTGTCCCCTTATTTTTGTAAAATTCAAAAAGTTTTTGTTTAGTTAGCGCTGTATCTCAGCTAGTTAGCGCTTTCTTGAGATAACTAACAAAGCATAAGGGTTGTCTCTTTTAATAAAAAAAAAACTAATAAGTTAAAGATGGCGGCTACTTTCCTCATACTAATAACAGTGTCGTTGTCAGAAACCACACAGATCCCCAGATATCGATTTTCAAAGGAATCAGTTAAATAACTAAAACTTTCACTAAGGCGGCTACTTTTTCTCATTCTAATAACGGATTCATTGTCAGAAACCATACAGATTCTCAGATATCGATTTTCAAAGCAAAGTTTATTAACGATGAAGTTTCGTAGTATCAATTTTTATTATTTTTCACCATTAAAATAACGCGCGCTCAAAAAATATTAAGTAAGTACGGCAAATATCACTTAAACAATCAAACGATTTATTTAAAAGAAAAAGCTTTTTATTTAGTAATAATAAATCATTATTATCATGTTACCTTTCAACAACAGGGAAGTTTAAAAAACGAAAGCTCCGGTTTTGAAGAAGCCGAGTTCAAACAGCCGTATACTACGCAATACACTCGCGGCATTTTTA
Organism: Scoparia ambigualis; assembly: GCA_963921215.1. NCBI lineage: Eukaryota > Metazoa > Arthropoda > Insecta > Lepidoptera > Crambidae > Scoparia > Scoparia ambigualis. The sequence goes on from OY992526.1 coordinate 21,463,111, forward strand.
AAAATCGCGCGCGCAGCTCACGCAATACATCTCGTCTCGACGCGATACGCGCTACTGAGAGCACTGCGATGTCCGCTTAGGGGCTCTGTAAACACATGCGTCTGTGGGCGTGCGCCGTTTCGAGCGTTTGTACGTAGCTTCCTTACTGCTTTAGCTCATATTTATACTGTGTCCCTACTGTCTACTACTACGCAACCACATCGCAACCACTGGCTACAACGCAACAACATCCACATTTTGTAGGTGACACAACGCAACCGCAAGAAGCCGCGGCGACACTATTCACACGTAACCACAGCCTAACCACCTTTTGTAGCGACGGTGTGGTGTGGTTTGGTTGTGGGTGCATTCGGGTAATTCCGAATGATTTTTATAAGAGTTGACATCACCTCTGCATTTTAATTAACCAATCAAAATGGGTAGGCTTTATTCTACCAGTTAATGTTTTCCTCTGAACTTGGTTTTACAGGCTAAAGCACTGCATCGGAAACTATTGTAAATATCATCTAAATTTGGAAATATAAGTGTTTAAAAAAATCAAAAAAATCCAGACGGCAAAGGTAATTTCGAACTAGTTCAGGTAATTGCGAAATACTCGTAAAAGTAAGTTTAAGTATATTGTTTAAGTGAATAGTGTCTTAAGGTTCACATTCCATTTCCATTCAAAATAACCCTACTATGAAAAAAATCTTGAATTTGGTTATGGAACAGCCGAATCACATTTTGACGAAACTTTTATTTCGGAATTACCCGACAAAAAATGTGTGATTCTCAAACTTTAGTTTAATAAGTAAACAACACAAAGTAAAGATTTCGAATTAGGAACGACCTTCAAGCTAGGGACAAACTGAGCCATTGAAACTTTTTTTAAATTTATTAACTAAGAAGAAAATACAGGTTAAAATATATATTTTGTATCACAAAAACCTTGACAGTTTGTCTGGATACAAATCACACTTGAGTGTCGCATATTAAGTCATACTGCGTTGCGTGGTGGGCACATTTTGTCTCTAACTTCTTCCTTTGCGTTCATTAGTTTAACAATTAAATTTAAGAATATTTTAAGCAAACCTCGCTTTATATTTTTAACATAGCTACCAAATTTTTAATATAAAAAAGGTACATACTTTTCGTGCAGTAAACAGATGAGTCGTTTCATAATCAAACAGCAGTACGAACCAAAAAGAATCAAAATCCTAAAAAACTTATTTAAAAAAACTGTCTTTCAAATATCAAAAGGTTGAGAACCACTGACGATTACTATGGAAAAACCACATGGGGTAATTCCGAATTAATTTTTAGTTCCGATTTGCCCTCTTCGGTCGATTCCGCAAAGAACAATAAACATCAGCTCAGTTCTCCTGAATCTATATAAGGTGTCAAAAACGTTAATCATTCTAACAAAAAAAACAACGAATTGATTAACTTATCAAATTTTAAAGATGTGAATGTTCGGGTAAATCTGAAATTGCAAAAACGCGCGAAAATTCACTCTCTCACAATATTACCACAATGTACACGCATGCTTACGGGTAGCGACCTGAGTCAACTGCAGAGTAAGATGGCGTCTAGGTAAGGGTAGCAGACCAAAAAATACTGTCGCGTTCGGTAGAAATTCGTAATTATTGGAATTACCCGATTTTCGGGATTAGCCACCTTACGTGTGAAACAACACTATAATGTATATTATAGCTGTCGTGTTATGTTCCGAGATGTAATGTAATTAATATACATTATAGCTGCCGTGTGTAAAGGCCTCAAGTAGTATTTATTTTTAGATTTTTAGATAGATTTAACGTATACCTTTTCTTTGTGGAAATTATTTAAAATTATCTTATTGTAGGTGGCGCCGCCACAATATTTAAGATAAAAAACTCAAAAAAAACTTATGTTAAAACAAATTTTTAAAGAAAATCGTAGTACTTAGGTACCTACAAAAACAACCTAATCTAATAGGCCAACGCACGTCACTCCTGACTCAAAGGTTCCCATGATACCAGCCGCGTTGCCGCGCTGTGTCGCCAGGGAGATCCTTGAACCAGGTATGACAGCAGCGATCGTAGCCACGATCCGCCAAGCGGTGCCCTTCGTATTGTTTGGATTATCTTTACTTTGTCCCCATAATTTATTTGGCAAGTTAATTGTATTTATTATATTTTTATTTATCCAATCGTTTTTTGGTGAATTTTAATATTTTATTTTATCTATTTAACTTTTATTTATTTATTCCTGAATGCATTTCTCAAAATCTAGTAGGTAGGAGTCATCGCGATTATTTATGTATTCAGTATTTATTGTATTATAGTAAAGTTTGTCGTACCTAATCAAGCGCTTTGTAATGTACTGTTTTGTTTACGCGTGGTGCTAGCCAAAACCGGCTAAGTGCGAGTCGGACGCGCGCGCGTAAACCCTGCGCTCCTGACGGACGTCAAATCGATATCGAGTCGGCTGTGCTTATCGGAATATGAACGCTCGGGTCACGAGATAGGTTTCAGTTTCGCGTGGGGGTCGTTGGAGGGTGAACCTTCTGTACGGTAGTAGTATTAGTTATTCTGTGCTTGTACCAAGACGAAAAACGAAACAATTTTAAAACACACAAGTTTATGCTTATTAATTTTTGACGTTTTTTTATGCTTAAGTTTTTGTAAAAAAAGATATTTGAATGATTAAAAATGTCAACCTTATTGGTTAGGTACTAATGTTTTCCAAAACTCATTTCAGCCGCTACTTTATTTTACTTCAAAAACTCTCCAATTTATATTAATTACCACAGTATCAATACGATAATTGGAAATCATATTACACAATTCTATGACCACGGCTTATATTTCGGTTCGACGCGATTCTGTTTCGGCGTGCAGTGGTACTGGGGGTAGCAATGCGCATTTGTCTGGCACAGACTATAATAGCTCGTTAGATTAGTTATTAAGTCTTAACTATAAGTTAGTTAACTGTTTTTTTATTATTATTAGTATTGACGTCAATAAGTGCCTGTAAAGGTTTACATTGAATAAATAATTTGACTTTGACTTTGACTTTGACTCGCCCATGAAGGGTTCCGTAGCAGCAAGTAACATCGTATAAAAGTTCTTGTAGTACGTTGTAACTTTGATCGATGTTTTAATAATAGTGTAATTTTTTTTAATTTATTTATTTATGACGTATTAAAATAAAACTTACTAGATCTAGTTCAAACCAATTTTCAGTGAAAGTTTTCGTAGTAATGTACATCATATATTTATTTTAATTTTATCATTTTCTTATTTTAGAAGCTACAGGGGGGGGACACACATTTTACCACTTTGGAAGTGTCTCTCGCGCAAACTATTCAGTTTAGAAAAAAATAATTAGAAACCTTAATATCATTTTTGAAGACCTATCCATAAATACACCACACGTATGGGTTTGTTGAAAAAGAAATTTTGAGTTTCAGTTCTAGGTATGGGGAACCCCCAAAATTTATTGTTTTTTTTTCTATTTTTGTGTGAAAATCTTAATGCGGTTCACAGAATACATCTACTTACCAAGTTTCAACAGTATAGTTCTTATAGTTTCGGAAAAAAGTGGCTGTGACATACGGACGGGCAGACAGACAGACATGACGAATCCATAAGGGTTCCGTTTTTTGCCATTTAGCTACGGAACTCTAAAAATATGTTAATGGTCTGATAATGATGAACCAATGATTGATAAACTAAAAGAGTACATACAAACAAACATATAATCACGACTATTATCCCCGAAGGGTTAGTCAGAGACTTGGCAATGAGGACAGCAGAAGTAGTCCTCTACCATAGTCCACTTTTCACCAAATAGTGACTGTACATGTGTTCAGCGTGACATGTCCATCGCCGCTCTATGCTGTTCGATGTATGTGCAGTCTTTAGTCCGTTAGTCGCCTTTCACGACAACCAAGGGAAGAGAGGGGGTGGTAGTATTATTTCACCGCTACACGACACGGTTAGCGGTGATTTTTTTTGTACAAACGTGATTCAATAGTGTGTTCGATGAGCTAGTTTCACGTATGCTATCTTAACCTGGCTTTGAGGTTTTAATGATTGCCATAAATATTATTATATACGCGATGCGATGTTCAGTTCGTCTCAGACATTAACATCCTAGTTTAACATTTTTACAAAATATCAAGGTCAAAATAGTTCATTAGTAAAAACACAAGGCAAATTATTACATCAGCATCTGTCTACGGACAGATGACGACAAAGTTATGTCCACCTCGAAGCGCCATTTTAAATATCGGTGAAAGAACTTTTGATGTTATTACATGTTTTGAAATAATTAAAAGAAACAAAAACAAGGTTGACGTACAGACACCAGCTGAGCGGGTCCACCATGGGTCCACTACAACAAAACGCCGAATTACTTTTGTAAAGTTTTGAACTTTATCATTTGGGTAATATCGAAAAGAGTATTACAGTTTTAGATGGAAAGTTTTATATACTCTGCTGATGTGTGGTACATACGACCGGATTTCCACAGATTTATCCCGACAATGACCTAAATTGTTTCCTTTGTATACCGTACCAACAATGTTATAAGTCGGATTGAGTTTGGTTCTGACCGGAAAACATTTAAGATGAGTCGTCACGTCACTTCATAGATGTCGCTCGTTGATATCACTCTCCTACGTTTCCAGTTCGATTAAAATGATGATGGAATTCCCTGCCGGCGTCTGTGTTCCCGAGTGTATATAGTCCCAACATCTCTAAAGCCAAAGTGAATAGGTTGCTTCTGGGCAAGCTTGCTCCATCGTCGGCCACTTCTTATTTCTACGGAAAAGAATGCGACCAAGAGCAAGCCCATTTATTATTTGAAAAAAATATGTATTTGACATAGTTACAAGTAGTTTTGAGCCGTGTGGTATATCATCTCATTAATAGAATGCTACCAACCTGTCTCTTCCCTTGTGTATCGTAAAAGGCGATTAACGGACTAAAGACTGCACATACATCCAACAGCATAGAGCGGCGATTGGCTCACCAACCAACCACGCTGAGCATATGTGCAATTGTAATTTAAAGTAAAGTCTCATTATTATGAGAGTAATCACCGCCGCCCATGGACACCCACCCGCAAAACCAGAGGAATCGCAGGCGCGTTGCCGGCCTTGAAGGAAGGAATAGGAATTGTGGAGGAGGGGCTCCGGAACTCACTGGCCGGACGAAACACAACAGCACCAAGTGCCATTATTTCACGCCGGATATTCGTGAGAGGTATTACCCCGGGCGAGCCGGCCCAATGCTCTACCACTCAGTCAGTGTCACTCATTTAGCACCACCCAGGGGTCACGTGTAGGGTCTCAAGGGTAAACCTACAAACGCGAGTAACTTTAACCCCTAAAACGTCCTACTGCTGGGCCGCCTTTCCAACATGGACAAAAGCACCTGAGGAGACTGGAGGCATAACCCACCACGATGGCCCATTACGGGCGTAGAAGTCGAAGCGTATTTTTAAATATTCATGCAAGAAGTTTCGTTGTAGTTTTGGCTGTTAGAGGTAAAAGGTTACATCCAAAGTTTTGTTATGACGTCCTCCGTGGTCGAGTGGTTAGCGCGCCGGGTCTGGCGTCGCGCCATCTCTGAGGTCCCGGGTTCAATTCCTGGTCGGGTCAATTTAGAGAATCACTGTTTTTCTATATTGATTTCGGGTCTGGGTGTTTTTTCTATGTTTATTTAATTTTAATTTTCAAACTTTCATCGTAATTCATTTATCTGAGTGGTAGAGCCAAACGGTGATGAGTGAACTGTGGCAGTGGACTACTTCCGCGATGCTCATTGCCTAGTCCTCTGACTAACCCTTCGGCGATAATAGTCGTGAGGCATGGCCGTCGGATTGGGCATGTTACAAGTAATCTTAAAACTAGAATGGGAGTTTTCCATTGGTCAATGGAGAGGTTTGTTCCGCATTAGAAGAGCATGGCGATTACATCTATACTAATATTATAAGCTGAAGAGTTTGTTTGTTTGTTTGCTTGAACGCGCTAATCTCAGGAACTACTGGTCCGATTTATAATTTTTTTTTAGTGTTAGATAGCCCATTTATCGAGGAAGGTCTTTTGAAGATTTGTTTAGGTACCGGTACGGGTAGTAACCCGTGCAAAGCCGGGCGGGTCGCTAGTACATACATATGATCACGACTATTATCCCCGAAGGGTTAGTCAGACTAGGCAATGAGGATAGCAAAAGCAGTCCTCTACCATAGTCCACTTTTCACCAGTGGACCAAAGCGGTGAAACCAAGTGGTGATTAAACCAAAAATTACAATTTTAATGCGCAACGCACTCTGAAGCTTCAGTTCCTATGGCTCTGTATCCTGTAATTTTACTATGTGTCCTGTAATGGTGCTCGAGAAGTTTTTGTTTTAAATTTGGTCACCCATCCATTGTCGCTTAGCTTTCAAGATCGCAAATTTAGCCATCTTAGCCGCCGCGCAATCGAGTTCCATGTCTTTTATATTGTCAAAGTCAAATTCAAAAGATATTTATTCAATAAACTCAATTAATAAGTACTTTGAATCGTCCAAATCTTTTTTAACCTACCACCCATTTCAGGACGTTATTTTTTTACTGTGGTAAAGAACGGGCGCAAAAATCACAGCGCATAGAAGCAACGACATATTATACAAAAAAAAAATAAGTTTATGTCATTGATTACCGCTTCCATGGATAATAATAATGTTCATTACAACAAATTTTAACACAAACTCATTCACATTCTATCTGCCTATTTTTTAACGAACATTATGTGGTGTACACATGTTCAATTGAATTTTAATCCTTATCACTATTGACTTAAGATACCAGGAAATGTAAAGAGATTATACCTACCTAATGTAAAAAAATCGTTAAACGAGTTTCGGTTCTTGGTATAATCGAGTTGGGCATGTATCACTGTCGCCGATGAATCATCCAATCGGAAGTAGGTAGCACGTGTTGCGATTGTGAATGCTAAGCGATTTTCGTGATTGTCAGATTTTGAATAGGTGACCAAAATTTTGCAGTTGCGCTAATTCCACTTGCACATGTTTATCACGGGTTGCTATGAAAATCAGCGTTGCAATTTCTCGGAGCTTGTTGACTTTACTTTTAACTATCTACTAGTAATTTGGGACGAAGCACCACTTCAATAGTGATATGGGACGAACTAAGAATTTTTTGGAATGTGGGACAAAACTTCGGGACGAACGAAGCATAAACCCTTCAACATTATGCTGAGAGGGGTTCTAATCGTTGTATTAGATAATAAAATAAAAAAATAGATAATAAAAAAATAGAATATGTTTATAACTATTGCAAAGTTAACTTTTGAACATGAGAAAGGAAGAAAAAATCGACTGAAAAAAGATAATGTTATCCGATTGTAACCTTGAAGTTTTTTCCTTAATATGCTTACCATCTGTGCGGGGAGTACTAGGGTTGTCAACTTTATCAGACAGATTATATTTAAGTAGTTGCTATGTGGTAAAAACGTTTGGTATGCAGAAAAGATATCTATTTTCTTTTTATATCCTTTATTCAGTTTTAGCTTATTATCTTCGTTCATTTTCTTGGACTTAAATTCGTCCTGAAAGTAGTTTTTTTTTTTACTTAACATTTATTTCACTGTTCAATAATTAAGGTGCTGACACAGTGGTAAAGTATAGTACAGTTGACCTGACCTTTCGTGAGTACGTCACGCCATCCAGCTTCTTTGCTAGCGTCAATTTTAATAATAAAAATGTACATGGATGACCTCAAGTTATTCGCACCAAACCACCAAGACTTGGTGAAACTGCTGAAAATTACTGAGACTTTCAGCAGTACCATCAGGATAGAGTTTGGTTTGGATAAGTGTGCGGTTATGCATGTACAGCGTGAGAGAGTAGTAATTACAACCAATTCACAACTCTCCGACAATAAACCGAACAATAAACTTTAGATCTCTCTCCGGAGTTGAAACATATAAATATCTTGGTATGTCACAGTCTTTGGGTGTTGCAGACGGGGATATAAAACAGTCATTACGGAAGCGATTCTTTTGCCACCGAAGAAAAGTACTTAACAGTCTTTTATCGGGCGGCAATAAGACGCGTGCTTTTAATGGCTCGGTTATGCCTCTGCTCACATACTCCCTTTGGCATACTAAGATGGACTCAGACCGAATTGGACGCCTTGGGTAGGGTCCGTCCGTCAAATGCTCAAGACTTCCAGAATGCTACACCTACGCTCATCTGTTATGAGGCTGAACATCCCGCGGAGATGTGGGGGTCGCGGCTTTTTAAATGCCAAAGATCTCTCGATCGCAAGGACATATGAAAGAGCAAGGTGCTACACGGGCGCTACTATCGGGCTCTAACTGGGCCTGATGTAGATTTAAATAATCACTTGGGTTTGAAACATGTTGCCGCTCGGCTAGTCCTAAAAGTCGCCTTCCGACTGAACCGAAAAAACCACGCCAAAGTCGATCAAAAGTCAAAGTCATGTTGACTATTTTCTTTAACTATCGCGGTATTGTGCACTCGGAATTGTTGCCGGAAAGTCAAACGGTAAATAAAGAATATTATTTAAGCGTTATGCGGCGTTTAAGACAGAAAATTCGACGAAAAAGGCCAAATTTGTGGAAAGATAATTCTTGGATTTTGCACAACGATAATGCGCCTTTGCACAAGGCCATCATTGTGAACGAATTTTTGACCAAAAACTCAACAAATACCACCGAGCAACCACCTTATTCACCAAATATGGCTCCAGCCGACTTCTTTCTTTTTCCTAAACTCAAATTACCACTTCGTGGCACCCGTTTTCATTCGGTAGAAGACATAAAGGAGAATTCGCGGCGAGAACTGAACTCAATTCCGGAAAAAGCGTTTTAAAAATGTTTTGATGATTGGATTATTTGTTGGCGTAAGTGTATCGTTTCTGAAGGAGCATACTTTGAAGGCTATAAAATAAATTTGGATGTATAACTAACATTTTGTGTATTATTGATCTTTTCCCGGTACTTTCTTGACAGATAGTATAATGCATGTTGACTGCTCTAAAACTGACAACCCTACGTTCCGTAATTGAAATTGAAACAATTGCCCGAGATTTTATCATGCACTCACATGTAACTGGTAAATTCCCTAGATTTTCCTGTTAGCTACTGAAAGAACTGGGATTCTATTAATTGCTATGTAGCGGGCAGTGGAATAGTGATTAAGACGCAAGCTCTTAAGACTCATTTACTAGTCCTACAAAAAACTTTTGGGAGCAGCAGCAGCTGAGCAGCTTCTTTGACTTTTTTAACCGTGTCGTGTAGCGGTGAAAGAATACTAACACCCCCTCTTGCCTTGGGTGTCGTAAAAGGCGACTAACGGACTAAAGACTGCACATACGTCCAACAGCATATAGCGGCGATGGGCTCACCACCTGTCACGCTGAGCACATGTATTGTTGCTATTTGGTGAAAAGTAGACTATTGCAGAGAACTGCTCTTGCGGTCTTATTTCCTAGTCTCTGACTAACCTTTCGGAGATAATAGTCGTGATTATGTGTGATCAGTAATAATGTATAAGTTAGTCGCCTTTTACGACACCCAAGAGAAGAGATGGTTTGATAGTCTTTATTTGGTTATGAGCCGCCCCACACAGTATCTTTAAACATACTTAACAGACCCGAGAAGAATTAGAAAAACATCATCATTAAGAGGAAACACTACGTTGACGTGGCATGCGAAATTCTCATACAAAACACAGAAAAACGACGTTTCGTAGTCCCCTGTTTCCTCCTTCAGAACTGAATCAATTATTATTACTTTTTTAGTATCGGTTAAAGAAAAAGATTTTCTATGTCTGTATGTTTGATTTTTTTGCATTAAATATAAATAAATTATTCAATAACCAGGAGCCTTAAATATTTCGCGAAATCACTTGTTTTTTAAGGCGTCTTTAGAAACATTAAGTGTTTGATTTAAATAAAAATCAAACATACAAACATAGAGAATCTCTTTCTTTAACCGATGCTGTAAAAGTAATAAAAATTGGTCCAGTTCTGAAGGAGGAAACAGGGGACTACGAAACGTCGTGTTTCTGTGTTTTGTATGAGAATTTTTCATGCCACTTTGACGTAGTGTTTCCTCTTAACAGCCCATATTCCCACTGCTGGGCACAGGCCTTTCCACGTGGGCAACAACTCATGGGGAGATTGGGCCATACCCCACCACGCTGGCCCAATGCGGGTTGGTGGGTTTTAACGACTGCCATCTTACAAGGCACAACCGACACCAAACGCTTACATGCTTTCCGAGGCATGGACTAGCTCGATACATTTATAAATTCGTACACTCTTTCTGTGGCCCGCATTGCAGAAGATCCTTAAACCTAGAAAAGTAGTCATGTCTAAATTTACCAACCGGGAATTGAAACTGAAACCTCAGAGACCCTACACGTGACCCCTGGGTGGTGCTAAATGAGTGACACTGTCTGAGTGGTAGAGCTACGCTTCGTAACAGCACAATTGAATCGGGCTGACTCGCCCAGCGTAATACCACCCTCTCACGAGATATAGGCGTGAAATTAATGGCTCTAAGCGTTGCTGCTGCGTTTCGTACGGTGAGTGAAAACACCGGAGACCCACTCTTTTCCCCCTTCCCCACTTCATAACACTTACTCCATCCTAAAAGGTCCTACTAATTCCTCAAGGATGGCAACGCGTCTGCGAATCCTCTAAAAGTACGACGTTGGCGAATCCTTTGGTTTTGCTAGATGTCCATTGGCAGTGGTGATTAGTACTTCTCATCCGATGACCAACCTGCTCGTTTGCCCCCTATGAGAACAAAAACATCAAACTACAGCCCACAAATGCTTACAACAACATGGACTAGGCTTAACCCTTTCACTACACTAAATAATATAATATCGGCGCATAGCAACAAGCCACTAAGCCAACTTATATTAATTACTTCTAGCTAACTGCGTGACGTGGCAATCATATTACGAACCGTTTAAACGTTAGAAGAATTTATTCTGAAAACACAAATGACTTGGTTTTTTCCTACTTGTTCATTTTGTATTATTTATGGAGCTGTGTGGGTGGCGGCTGACTAAAAAAATAGTACAAATTCCTCTTTTTCCTTGGGTGTCGTAAAAGGCGACTAACGGACTAAAGACTCCACATACGTCAAACAGCATAGAGCGGTAATGTGCTCACCACCTGTCTATCTGAGCACATGTGCAGTTGTAAATCGATGAAACGTGGACTATGGCAGTGGACTGCTCCTGCGGTCCTCATTGCCTAGTCTCTGACTTACCCTTTGGGGATAATCTTCGATCAACGATACAACTAGATTTCAGGTCGGCGCTAAAATTATGTCTCGGTAAATTACAGCCCACTTCTTATTTTCTCGCAAGGCAATAACAGGAAAAAGTACTTTATTTGTTGCCACCTAAGGTTTTTTTTTTATTGTGGCACGCCATAATGGCTTCACTCTGCCTGATGAAAAGCAGCCAGTGAAGCCCAAGAAGTGAAAGCGTTCATCACAGCGCTACCACGCTGTGCCGAACGCTCACATTATAGCGGCCTGCCTTCCTCCTGCATGACGTATTCCTCGAAGGGCTCCCATGTTGGAGCGCTCCCAACGAAGCGCCCCAAAACTATTCCTCGAAGCGCTCCTTTTAATAACTGCTAATAAAAGAAGCGCTTCACAATTAAAAATATTAAAACTTTATTCCTAGAAGCGCTCCCACGTTGAAAAATAGAGAATAGCATGAAGTAAACGTAATATAAGATATCGATGATCTTTTAAAACTCATTTGTGCATCATCACGAACACTATAATGTGTAATGTATTTATACGATAAGGGATATTAATAAATAAAACGCAAACATATACTCGTAATGTTTAATCACACTTTGCGGAAAAATCTACACAATAATTATAATATCGTTATTACTTTGCGTTGTGTTATCATAAATATTATTTTAAAAATGTATGTTTTAATATTTTTATAAATGACTTTAACGTTATGATATTGAAAGTATGACAGAACAAAGACAGCCCCTTTACTATGACGAGTATTCCGGTCTGATCCAGTAATCTGATCCCTTGCTGGATATTTTTATTATTTAATACCGGTCTGATCCCTTGACCCACTCTCTTTGACAGTTAGGTAAAGTCAAAATTAAGACAGTTGTCCAAGTAAAAATTCTTTTTATTTTTATTTATTGTGTGTGTTTACAATCATCACAGGCGATTGCCTGTGATGATTGCCAGGCAGGCATTTGGTCTTATTATTTAGATAAACCTTAGTACTAAAAAATATTGATCATCTTTAAGAACTATATAAAATCATCACAAGCCACCCAATGTCTGACACATTGGGTTTTTTGATTTGGACAGATACCAAAAATATATACAGAATATAAAATTTACTATAATTATCACAGTCAATCAGATATTTTGTGTATTGATTTGGACAATTAAACAAAAATAATAACCTAATTAAAAAAAATGATTCTAAGTAATTAAAGAATTTAGTCAGTTTAATCAGATAACTAGAACCAAAATCAAAACACTATATTTACAATATAATTATCACAGGCAATCAGATGTTAATTATTTTTATTTGGACAATGAAATAAAAACAATAACCTAAATAAACTAAAAATTCTAAGTAAGTAATCAAATATTTTGGTCTGCTTGATAAAATAACTAAAACCAAAATTAAACCACTATACTTATAATATAATTATTACAGACAATCAAATATTAAACGAGTAACTATGATTTTAAATAACAAAAATGAAATAGTTAAGTAATAGTACAAATTTCTTATAAACATAGACAAAATCCATTTTATATTCTGTATGGATATGTATATATGATTTTGGTATCTGTACAAATCAAAAAACCCAATGTCTGACTGCTTGTGATGATCTTATATAGTGCATAAAGATGATCAATATTTTTTTTAGTACTAAGATACTACCTTGATCCTTTAGGATCAGACCGGAATTAAATAATAATAATATCCAGCAAGGGATCAGATTACTGGATCAGACAGGAATAACTCGTCATAGTAAAGGGGCTGTATTTGTTCTGTCATACTTTCAATATCATAACGTTAAAATCATTTATAAAAATTATAAACATACATTTTTAAAATAATATTTATGATAACACAACGCAAAGTAATAACGATATTATAATTATTGTGTAGATTTTTCCGCAAAGTGTGATTAAATATTACGTGTATATGTTTGCGTTTTATTTATTAATATCCCTTATCGTATAAATACATTACACATTATAGTGTTCGTGATGATGCACAAATGAGTTTTAAAAGATCATCGATATCATATATCACGTTTACTTCATGCTCTTCCCTATTTTTCAACGTGGGAGCGCTTCGAGAAATAAAATTATAATATTTTTAATTGTGAAGCGCTTCTTTTATTAGCAGTTATTAAGAGGAGCGCTTCGAGGAATAGTTTTGGGGCGCTTCGTTGGGAGCGCTCCAAAATGGGAGCGCTTCGAGGAATACCTCGCCTGCATAAATGCTTTTTCACGCCCCGCTTAAATAACCCGGGAGAGAAAGAGGAAGGAAACACGTGTGCGGGAAGCGCATTCCACATACGGGCAGTTCGGCAAAAGAACGATTGGCCAAACTTTTTGGTACGTGTCTTGATGGTCAGCACGGCATGAGGGTGGCTTCTAAGACCTGCACGCGTCGATCTGGAAAGGAAAGGAGAGGGAGGGATGAGGTCAAAGAGCTCCTCAGAGCATTCACCGTGGTAAAGGCGGTAGAAAGCACTAAGGGAAGCAATGTCCCTACGTAGCTGTAACGGCTCCAGACTGGTCGTAACGTCATCGTTGCCGATAATACGGACAGCACGTCTTTGCAACCTGTCAAGAGCTTCGAGCAAATACTTGGCGGATCCGTCCCAAAGATGAGAGCAATACTCCATCCAGGAGCGCACCTGAGTCTTATACAAAAGACAACGTTGCTCCGGCGTAAAGAACCGCTTCACCTTGTTCAGGATGCTGTTCAGGTTGATTTCACCACTAAATGTTATTGACATCTCGTCATTTTTCTCAGTTCGTTAGTAAAGAAAAAGTTTTTTTCACGTAGATAGAATTTAGTTTTGATTTTGTACGTGACGCGTTATCTAGTTGGTAGAAGAGGATATTAAAAAATCAAAAATCTATAACGATTTGGTGCTGGTCGTGAGAAGATGCTAGACGCTAACAGCACAATTCTGGTCGTGGTGGAGATCCTTAGGGGAAAACTTTGCCTAGCAGTGGACGTCTTCCGGCTGACAATGATGATAAAAAAAAATTATTGCAAGCTTGTTTTATTCATGATATACTAGCGGCCCGTGACAAATTTCCAAAAAAAAACCTTTAACACAAACCTTGGCAATTAAAAACACAACAAAAAAAGAATTAGCCAACTCGGTCTAGCCGTTCTAAAGTAATGCGCGTACAAACATTTCAGCAATGAATCCCGGAAGAGGCAAATGTATGTGTAGTGAGCACGAGCATTTGTGACCGAGTCATTAATGTTTATTATGTATGTTTATGAAAACACCACAGTTCGGGCTATGCTTAGTTTGGGGCTAAATGATTGGTGTGACAGTTGTGAAATTTGTCTGAAAACATGGTCTGCTTGTGTGAAAATATGGTCTGACAATAATGTGAACATTAAAATAAAAAGGTGACATTTACACACATATTAAGACGGAATTTAACGCAAAACTACATTCTACGCATACCTTTTTATACCCGACGTTTCGACCGAGTTGCACCCGCCGTGGTCACGGGTGTGTCCACCCGGGTATAAAAAGGTATGCTTACTAAGTATTTTGCGTTAATTCCCGTCTAAATATGTGTGCTTATTGGAACGCGAAAGTTTCAAAGTGTATGTGACATTTACAGTTTTGGGTTTGGCCATTTCATCCAATTGCACTCAATGACTGATTTATAGCTACATCTGTTGATAATTGAATTAAAGAAGAGTTTTATTCTCAACTTAAATACTTTTTTTTTACCTTCGTACGAGTAATGCCAGTGCTTGATCCGGTATTCGGAAGGTTCAATCCCGGGTAGGGCAAAGTGTGTAGCGTATTTTCGATGTGCCCGGGTTTGTGATGAGATCACATTTGGCAAACGTGATGAAGCCAACAAATAGTGTAGCGATGACTTAATTTTAATAATGGAGTCCTTTGCTGTTAGTATAGTTTAAAGGCCGGATTTTACTATCATTTTACTATATTACGCAGACATTTTGAGAATGTCATAATTTCCTGTCGTTTCCTGCAACACGAGAGACGTTTTCTTCCGGTCGGTTAACACCTTATCGTGTGGTGAACGCGGAAGCTAAGTTTTATCTGTCAATTGTCATGAATTATGATGAATCAAACTCACTCATACACGGCCCATCCATCATCCATCATTATCAAAAATGTCTAGACACACGCGCCGATGACGACGTCACCAAATATTTGAGCACATGTCTTCCGAGAACGCCCATAGATAACCGAATGACATGATGTAAAAAAACCGGTAAATGGGCTTGCGCGGTGTTATAATTTTTTACAATTGTATAAAAAAATACATATTACTTATGTCCGTTTAAGAAATAAACACTGACAAGGGCGTAGCTACTGCTGTAACAGCAAACCTGCGTGTGTATATTAATTACCTAAGTTTTTAATAAATAACCAACTACTATGATAGATGGCGGTGTACTACTGTGCGTTTTTCACGAAATTTCTTTACGTTACGTTACGACTTAGAGATCTTCAAGAAACGAGTCTATTTCTTTCTTAAAGGCTATCAACGCGTCTGCGTTTCCTCTGGTTTTGCGGGTGTCAGTGATACTTTCCATCAGGTGACCCGCTTGCTCGTTTGCCTACTTATTTTATAAAATTAAATGAGATTCTTGTTAGTGACGAACTTGTGAACTCTAATTAGAGTCGGTAAATGAAAATTTAACTCTTTTTACAAGCTTTTATTTATCTTGTAATATTGTATGTAAGTATGTATGTTTATTCGGGTGGAATCTTGCAACTCAATTTTTAAGCAGATATCTTCAACCGATTGAACTGAAATTTTGTATACACGTTTAGTTTAGATGACAATGTATGGTTAATATTGTGTGACGTCATTCTAAATCCAAAATGGCGGCAAACCCAAGATGGCAGACTAATTATTTTTAATGCATTCCTTCAATATGGGTATCAATTAAAAGGGCTTGCTGAGAATAACTCAAAAAATAAAGTGACGTCACTTTAAATCCAATATGGCGGACTTGTAAAGCTTGAAACTCAATTTTAAAGAAAAACTATTACCAAGCCCTCTCTACCCTTGGGTGTCGTAATAGGCGACTAACGGACTAAAGACTGCACACACGTCCAACAGCATACAGTGGCGATGGGCTCACCAATTGACACGGTGAGCACATGTGCAGTCGCATTGTGAAAAGTGGACTATGGTAGAGAACTACTTTTTCTGTCCTCATTGCCTAGTCTCTCACTATGGATAATCCTTCGGGGCTAATAGTCGTGATTATATGTATGTTTAGATTCGTAATGTTTTTTGCTTCATTCTCTCTTGAGTAATGAGTTATAATTGGCCGTCACTTATGAAATGGCCATCCCACAACCACCCAATTAATATAGGTGACGTCACCAATTGCTTTCCAATAACTTAATTGTGTTATCCCGTGGCTTCGCTCACGTAGGCGGTGAAGGAATGCCAAGAGCGAGCGGCTAGACAACCAATTATAAGTATTATTCTGAGAACGGAAAAGTAATTTTGTGAGTCAGGTTAATATGAAATAAGAAAACAGGGTTTATTGTAAATCTATCCTTAATCTGTTACTTTGTGGCTGTAGATGTTTATGGTAAACATGAAGAAATTGGGTTTTAATAATTTGAATTAAGTTACCTCAGAAACAATAGTAGATGTTTATTTTTCTACGTAAAAATAAACTTTGTAACTACCTATGTAGTACGTGGGGCGCACTAAAAGTATCCGGAATGAATTAGAAAAAAATACTATTAAAGGTCAAAAATGAATTTATTGTTTCTCAAAATATTCTCCCTTTGCGTAAATGCACTTTTTCATTTGATTAAACCAATTTTGAAAACTTTTGTGCCACTCCTCCGTGGTGACCTCAGAAACGTGTTTTTCATACTCTTCGACAGCCTCTTCTGGTGATGAAAATCGTTGACCGCGTAATTGGTTCTTCATTTTTGGAAACAGAAAAAAGTCTGAATGTGCTAGGTAGGGACTGTATGCAGGCGATAGCTCATAAGTTCTACGTTTTTCACCTGTCTGTCTGGCCGTGTGGGAACTAGCATTGTCGTGGTGCAAGATGACACGGCGTTTACGGTTATTTTTACGGAGTTCGTCAATAATTTCCGGCAAACAAATGGTTGTGTACCAGTCACTATTCACGGTACGACGATTCTCTAAAGCAACAGTAGCCACGTGTCCAATTTTATTAAAAAAAGATGCAATCATAATATCCGCTTAGATGCACTTTTCACGAGCGCCGCATTGGTTTCGGCTCATCTTGAAAGACCCATACGCTCGATTGCTGCTTTGTTATGGGATCGTAGCAATAAATCCATGTTTCGTCACTTGTTACTATGTCCCACACCAAATTTGACGCACCTTCGTTGAATCTGGTAAGCATGGCACTGCACCAAGTGACGCGGTCCGTTTTTTGAGCCTCGGTCATATTGTGTGGGATCCACCGCGAGCACAGCTTTCTCACACCCAAACGTTTTTGTAGGATTGATTGTATTTAACTCATGCCTATGTCTAAGGATGCTCGAATCTCATGGTAGGTCATATGCCTGTCTGTTTCAATCATACGGCGCACAGCATCGATGTTTTTGTTGTTCACAGGACGGGTGGACGGGTGACCATCGCGAGATTCGTCACTGAGATTGACACGACCGCGCTTGAATTCTGCAAGCCAGCTATAAAAAGTCGTCTTGCATGGTGCTTCATCGCCAAAAGGAGATTGAAGCCGAGCGATGCTCTGTTGAGCTAACTTTACTACTTTTTAAATATTGTTTAAGTAAGTGGCCAGTTCCGGAAACTTTTAGTGTGACCTATGTATGACAATACAATATCTAAGAAAAATACTTAATCAATCTAAAGGACTGTCACGTTATAGTTTTTATCCATTCGCCTACAATTACACTATTTCGAATAATATCACACTCACGACTATTGTAAGGGTTAGTCAGACTAGACGACAGAGCTGCACATGTGCTCAGCCTGAAAGGTTTGTATCACAAGTTTGTATATGAACATCGTTAACTTTTTGACCTTGACATAATTCTCATTCATTTATAGACATTACATTTAAGTCCGGCTATTGCAAGAATGCCATTGCATCAAATTATGAGGAATCGCAACTCGTACAAAATGAAACAATTGTGCTGAATTACTACGAATTGTATCACCTGATGTAAGTGTGTTTTGTTAAACACATGCTTATCCAAATTTTTATTGCAATAATTACGGATACTGAAAATCGGAAGAGCACTCTTGATTGCAAAAGGTGAATGTAATCACACTAATATTATAAAGGCGAAAGTTTGTGTTGAGTGTGTATGTTTGTTACTTCTTCATGTAAAAACTACTGAATGGATTTGGATGAAATTCGGCATATAGATAGTTTATAACCTGGGAACACATAGGAACCTGGAACACATATAATATACATACTTTTTATCTACTTACTATATATATACTTTTTATGCCGATATTCCCAAGGGAACGGGAACCACGTGGGTGAAACCGCGAGCGGCCGCTAGTATGTTTTATATATGAAGCTCGATGGCGCAGCGGCTAGCGCGTTCGGTTTCTTCGGCAATCTTGCCCCCTAAGTAACCTTCGCAATGCCGGATCTCTGGATTGGTAACCAAATTTAAATGACAACTCGACCTCCTCCGTGCTTCGGAAGGCACGTTAAGTCGTTGGTCCCGGTTGTTGTCGTAAGATGACAGTCGTTAAAACCCACCAACCCCCATTGGGCCAGCGTGGTGGGTTATGGCCCAATATTATATTTGCCGTCCACTGCTGAACGTAAGCCTCCCCAATGAGCGCCTACTATCCCGGTCCTGCGCAGTCCGCATCCATCCATTGCCCGCCACCTTCCTTAACCACTCAAGCCCCGTCCTTCTGCAGATATGACCGGCCCACCTCCACTTCAGAATGATGATGAATATGATGATAAAACATGGTTGAGCGAAGCGATGGCTGATTCACATGTCATACTCGTGAACGGGTGCCGCCTGTGGAAACTTATTTTTATTATTAGTATATTAGTAGTTGTAGTCTTACTTTTATTTTGCTGTACTGTAAGACATTGATTACATTGATTATTTTATATTGATGAATACCTGAACTTTTTATTTTAATTAATATATTTTTTATTTTTATGTCCTTGCAGTTGTTTTATGTTTTTATTATTGTAATGGAAAGTGCCCTTCTATGATAGGGAGGGAATTTTTAATTCTAATTGACGCTGTAAAAGAAAGGGAGAAAAGAAATGCCCTTGCTGAGTTTGTTGTCGGTTCTTCTCAGTACAAGGCTCCCGCCCCGTAGTTAGGACTACGAACCGATGGCATAAATGACATTCATAAGTGCTGTAACCTAAACATGGCCTAACCTGAATAAATGATATTGAATCTTGAATATGTTTTATGTTTTTCCTATGTATATTGTGGGCAAAAAATAAAAAGTACTGCCAGTATACTATCCCACGGCTGGGCAAAGGGCTCCATCATTGATATTGAGTCATCGCTGCAATTAATGGGTTTTGGTTTAATCCCCACGCTTGATAAGTGCGGGGTTGTGATCACAGTTGGCTTTGCCCTACCTGAGAATTGAACGCGGGCCCTCCGAATATCCGAGCCGAGCGCTTGACCACTCGGCCACGGAGGCGTTGTAAAAAAAAGTAAATTAAAAATAAAATGCACATCACCACCATGAGATTTTTGGACTTTCTTTCTTTTGGACATTTGAAAACAATTCATTATTAAGTTTACTTGAATAAAGAAGTAAGTATTGAGTATGACTCTTTTTTTCTTTCTCTCATCCATTCTTACCTTATTTTTACGTAATAACAGTTGTATACTTCTATTACCTCTGGTCCGATTCATTATCAAATAAGTAAGTCTCTAAGTTTAAATTCATTTTAAATACTCAGTATAAAGTTTAATTAGCCTAATACCTACAAATAAATAATTAGGATTTGTTTAAATATTAACGATGACTTTTCATAAAGGCATAGTATAAACTATAAACAATTGAATAATTGGCCAATGCTTTTAGCTTGTTTCTTATAGCTCAGATATTACATTCCGCTCTGTATTGAATCGAACTTGCACCGATTGGTTTAGACCGCCTTACATCCAATTTTAACCATACAATATACTTACTGTAGAAATCTGTATGTATTTATGTATGGACATTTGTTATATTATAAGGAGAAAATTAACATATTGCAGTCTGCAAAAAAAATACTTAGATTTAAGCATAATTTGTAAACATATTTGTAAATATTACATGTATTTTTGACCGTGTCGCATACGGTGAAAGAATACTACCACCCCCTCTCTTCCCTTGGGTGTCGTAAAAGGCGACTAACGGACTAAACACTGTACATACTTCCAAAAGCATAGAGCGGCGATGGGCTCACCACCTGTCGCGCTGAGCACATATGCAGTTGCTATTTAATGAAAAGTGGACTATGGCAAAGTACTGCTTTTGCGGTCCTCATTGCCTAGTCTCTGACTAACCCTTCGGGGATAATAGTCGTGATTATATGTATGTACTAGCGGCCGCTCACGGTTTTCCCTGCGTGGTTCCTGTTCCCGTAGGAATATCGGGATAAAAAGTATTCTATGTGTTAATCCAGGTTATAAACTATCTGTATGCCGAATTTCATCCAAATCCATTCAGTAGTTTTTACGTAAAAGAGTAACAAACATCCATCCATATTTACAAAGTTTCGCGTTTATAATATTAATAGGATATGCTAATTAATATTATAAGAGTAAGTGATACAAAGGAAGTGTCATGATCGTAAGGATCATAGCAAATGGGAATCAGTGGACTCAGCCTACCCCTCCGGGAAACAAGCTCGATGTATGTATGTATTTCACGATAAAAAGAACTCGATCGAACTAACCTACAACGAGGGAATTTGTACTCGACTGTCCAGACAAATGTGTGGTCGCCAGTACCTCAATACACTTCCATAGTATAGTGATCTCACTTATATATAAGCACAATCACACCGGGCCATTATCATTCATCGCTAAGACGTTGAACAGTGAAGGAGTCTTAAGTGTGGTGTTAAAGTTGAGAAGTTTTATCGAGAGTTTTTTTAAGAGTCCTTTGATAAACGTAATCTGTTGGAAAGTGATCTTCGGTTAAAGTGTTGTTGAATACGTGGCGTGCTCTTCGTTTGGTTTGAGGTGAGATTTCAAAGACTTATGTTTAATACTAATTTATTTTAATCTTTTTACTTTAACTAAGCATGTTTACTTACATTTTAATTATTTTTATGCGAGCTTCATTGGCTTATTTGTAATTGCGTTTAGTTTTTTTAATAAAAATTAAATAAAAATTGAGTAAATTTAAACGTCATCATTGAACGGGCGATGACAGAGGGAATCTCATGCGCGTTCGTGTTAGATATCGCAAGTTAAGCAACTTTTGTATTTCCTGGAAATTGGATGGGTGACCAAATTATCTCGATCTCGAATAGCACTTTATGCCGTTGACCCCGTATGTTGCTTTACGATGGCAGACGTTAAACCCATATTTGGACAGAGCGTGGTGGTCTATGGCCCCAATTCCTCTATGTCATATTTGCTATTTTTCATGTAATTGATCCCACCAGTGGGACGTTTATATGCTGATGATAATTAGTTAGTGTCACTGTCAGAACCTTGTAAAAAGTTCGAAATGTAAATTATGTAACATAATTATGCTTGACTAGTATCAACTACGAGTATCTACTAATATTATAAACGCGAAAGTTTGTAAGTATGGATGGATGTTTGTTACTCTTTCACTTAAAAACTAATGAATGGATTTAGATAAAATTCGGCATATAGATAGTTTATAACCTGAATTAACATACATAATACTTTTTATCCCGATATTCCTACAAGAACGGGAACCACACGGGTGAAACCGCGAGCGGCCGCTAGTAATAATATAAGTAGGTAACTGTGTTTAAGATACAAGATTTAGGATTAAAAGTTATTTATTCAATTTAATCTACAATAAATTAGCACCAACCCACAATAGGCCAGTGTGGTGGGTTATGGCCCAATATCACCGTGATATTGTGGGAGGGCCTGTGCCTGTGCCCAGCAGTGGGAAGTTAATAGGCTGATTATGATGAATTGAACACTTTTTTATCCTGTACGGTTAAGCACTTGGTCGTCACCTCACCTGATGGTAAGTGATAAGCCCGAATTTAATACGAATAGTGCCTGACTTATAGATAAAATGGTAGGTAACTAGGCGAACCATACAGATTACAAACATATATATAATCACGACTATTATCCCCGAAGGGTTAGTCAGAGACTAGGCAATGAGGACAGCAAAAGCAGTCTTCTAAAATTGACCACTTTTTACCAAATAGAGACTGCACATGTGTTCAGCGTGACAGGTGGTAAGCCCATCGCCGCTCTATGCTGTTGGATGTATGTGCAGTCTTTCGCCTTTTACGACACCCAAGGGAAGAGAGGGGTGGTAGTATTCTTTCACCGCTACGCGAAATGGTGTAGTTAACAAGCTTTACAACCGATCAAACCAAGTACACAAAGATTTTTCCGGAATCGAACCCGAGATCTAAGGTTTAGGACCGGTGGCTTACCACTAGGCCACAGAGGCTGTTAAACACTTATGAATGTCGCTAATCCTTCGATAAACTGTAGAGCGGGAGATCTTTAACCACAATCTAACTAGAGGTGTAATTTTCCTACCTACCTACCTACTAACTAACCTACCTCAAGAATGATTAAAGATATTTTTTTTATTATGATACCAATAACTTTCCTCATTAGGGTCTGTACGATTATTAACAAAGTTACAGTAAGACCTTTTCTACAATACTAATAATAGTATACGTAATGTAATAATTGAATTCGCTGATAATGTTACATAAGAATACATGTTTAAGTTATTTAGAAATTTCAAAAAGTACTTACATAGAAAATGAAATGAAATGAAATATCTTTTATTTGCTTCAATTTTGGGTACATAGTATGAGGTGTTCTTACAAAAACAATTTCCTTCAAAATCTACTTATTATAGTGTAAGCATGCAAATATTTTTAAATGTAATTAAATAACAACAGAGAGCACAAACAAGCCAATACAAAGCAGCCCCTCAACAATTACTGTTTAAATATTCTTGTATGGAGTAAAAGCATATTTTAATATTAGGTTATTAAGAAGACTGTGAAACCGATCTTTGTTTTTATGGTTAAGAATCTTTTTGATGTCTATTTATGTGGTAGCTTAACAATAGCTTTTTGTTATTAATTACTTTTTATAAGCTGTTAGCTATCCTAAAACAATAAATAAATAAATAAATAAACTTATTTTATAAATTATAATAATGTCATTAAATCATCACTATTTGCTTAAGTTATTTTTCCAGAATAGATAAAAAAATTGTCTTATTTATTAAAAGCTAAATTACATTACAACAATGAAAATAGGTGGTCATTTTAGTGGTACTTAATACAACTCTTTACTTATACTGAAGAAAACGTCAACAGAAGATATCCGTTGGTTTTTTTTTAATTTAGGTAGGTTTAGTACTTAAACTAAATTAAAATACTAAATGTAACTTTTAAAAAATTCTAACAAACTGTTTTTTATCTTAAAAGGTTTTCCTTATTTTTTGATGTCGGGTAAAACTTTCCATAGTCTACGTGACCAACTACAGGTCGACCCCACAGCTGATAATCATAGCTCGTAAGCTAATGACCTTCACACTTTGGTGTACTGGCGACCACACGACAACTTAGAGACGTCGGCATCGGTAGCCGTGCGTATAGATTTCGGGTTGAACGCGAGAAATCGTGGTTCAATCGCGCGTTCCGTTAGACTACTGACGTGAGCCTACATAGATTATATAGTATTTAGATGTATTAACAGGAATATTATTAATGTGTTAAACGCACATTAATAATAATCTTAAAATAAAAAGAAAAAAAGACATAAAAAGTTTCAACAATATATTTTGTAGAAACTATATATTGGCCTATGTATCAGATAAAGATAAAGATAAAATATTCTTTATTGTACACCAAATTAACAACAAAAGGACAAACACAAAGTAACATACAATTGGCGGCCTTACCGCTAAAAAGCAATTTCTTCCAGGCAACCGTGTTGGACTGGATAGAAAGTGAAATTTTAAAGGGCTGTTCAATAATAATCAGACTTGATTTTCTATTAATATATGTTTCTCATAATGCAAAATAGAATACAAAATAGCATAAAAGTACGATACTAATAAAAACGACATAAATATTTTGTAAATTTGTTGACTACTTTATAGAGCTGTGGAGTTTCTTGCTCCCATTCTTCTCCACAGCTAAAAGACGTCCTGGGGGGTTACTCTTGAACGCAAATTCAATCTCAATACAATTCCAATGCGATTAATATGTATCGATATTAGGATAAGTAAAGATAATTCCGGAACGCCATCTCGATAATAAATTGTTCAATCAATTTCCACGCTATTTAATTCCAATGTGGCGCCTATTGTCGCTTACAAAAGAGCCATTTGACATTTTTTAGATTTGTGATTGGAAATTGATTAATGCAATTGTGTTTCAAGAGTAAGCCTACTGAATGGGTAGTAGGCAAAATAATATTTGGACGATCAAAAAGCAATTTTGTTTTCTAATAAAAAAAAATGAGTTCGAGTTTGAGTAGCCAGGCGGAATTATCAAACCCTACAGCTAACCAAACTAAGTACACAAAGATGTACCTGCTGGAAACCGAACCCGGAACCTCTGAGACCGCTCAGCCACTAGACCACAGAGGCGGCTTAAAAAGTCTTAAACTTTTTGAACACAATACTGATTTGTTAGTCTGTTTGATTGTTAGCAAGTAGCTAACCATCAAACAGACAACAGACACAAATAAATAAATAAACTTTCATACACTCACACCAATTATCTAGCCCAAGAGAAGCTTTCATAAGAAACTCGTTAAATGGTTACTAGACAACGGATAAACATACTTAAAATACTTAAATACATACTTATTATGCATAGAAAACACCCAGACCCAAGACAATTTATAAACACAATAGTTTCTAAATTGACGCGACCGGGTATCGAACCCGGGACCTCAGAGATGGCGACACCATGAAAACCGGTGTACAAACCACTCGACCAAGGAGGTCGTCGAACAACTATTATGTACATCCCGCAAGGAAACAAACCCTGTACATTTGGCCTGTATTTGTGTTTTAAATAACCATTTGAACGCAAAGGAGGTCAAAATAAATTTATATTAAAAACTATCTTAATTCGATAAATTTAATTAAGCTGCTTTAATCAAAGAGAAACGGACTAGTTACCTATAATAAAAGTTGGCTAATTACGTAAAGAGCCTTTTGATCGGAGAGGTGGACTTAGGGCTGAACACGATTTTTTTCTACTAGCATCGTTAGGCTTTAAGCGACTATAATCCACCACGATGATCCAACCATAAGGACTAAGAAACTAAGTTAAAATTCTTAAAGTGTCACCGATATATTTTGTCACCAGTACCTAACTTTATTTTACTTACTACGTCACTGAACAAGTGACGATTTTTATCTATACAAGGAGTAATAATAATAGGTGTGTAGGGGAAAGTCCTACACTTAAAAAGATAAGCTTTTTTTTTCTAAGAAACCATTATCGTCGGTTTTGACGTTAAGTAAAACAGCATTAAAAAATTGTTTCTTATCATCACTTATTCAAACACAAAACATCCACTTAATAGTAGTCGCTCTAAAATGCTTTTTAATATAAATTGATCAATTGATGAAATCTTACTGAAAAAATAGTACATTGTCTCTATGTAATTTTACATCTTTATTTTTTTACGATTAAAGTAGAGATATAGAACTTTAATTTATAACTAAATAACTTTTTCCATGTAAAGAAGTAGGGATATACTACTAATAAGCAATGACTTAAAACCTATTACACCAACCTGATGTAACATTTTGTTCGTATTTTTTCAGAAAGAAACTGCCGAGCAAATTACAGACCACTACCGCCATCTATCTACAACAAGAATGATCAACTTAGTTTCGCTACTCGTCGCGGCGGCGCTAGCGTCCGTACAATGTGGATTAGTTGCACACGCACAGCTCGAAGGCAAAAACGACTTAGATAACAACCTGCAACCTAATGGTGAGTTCATAAGTAGCTATAAAATAATGCAAAGCAACAGTGCGTGGAATTGAAATTTGATACAAAGTATGAAAACCTCATACTGCGATCAGGTATTCCGTAAATAGATTTTTCTGTGACAGAAAAATGTCCCAAAATAGAAAGCTTCAAACAAGGCTTTCATTTCGAAATGAAACATAATAAGTACTCGTAAGTATAATAAACGCAAGATGATGTTTGAAACTGATGTCTAGCGTTTCGCAAACTTTAAAAAAATATAGCTCTGATGACATATTACGTGTTTTAATTGTTTTGTCTGTGTCTGTATAAAAGTATAAGAGAAAAAGTGCAATTATCTGCTTTCTTATGTATTGTATAACTTTAGACATTATATTATTATTATATTTGCAGTAAGGCAGTGAGTATCTAATTAGAAAAGCAGTTAGCCCAACCTAGGAAGCGAACCCAGAACCTTCGTATATCACACTGAAAGAACAAAAAGGTTAATTTTGCACGGGTTGGCGACACATTAGTTGAATTAACAAAGTGATGGGTTAAAGCAACATCAACAAATTGTTGGTTGCACAGAAAAGTTTTTGTTGATATGAAAACAGTTGTTTGTACCGATTTGTACATGTTGGCGTAACAATTCATGCATAATAATAATAAAGTTAAATTTACAAAATAAATACGTTAAAACAACAAAAGATATATGTAATAAGTTCAAATTACTGTAACTGATCAACAATACAGTTTTTGTTCATTCAATAAAACTCAAGAGTAGGTGCTATATTAACCCTAAAATTTTGTTGAAATATGGTAAACCCAACTAATAATTTCTTTCCGTGCAGGTAGATACTTTCGTCGATCTCACTCACTCGCTTGACAACCAAGTCGTTATATTTCTCATACTCACTCATCATGAAATCATGAAATTCCAATTCAATATATCATCGAGTCGCGATTTCAACTGAATATATCTGAATATTTTAAAATGAAAATCATTCTATAAATAACGCTGACATCATTCGTTTGGGGAGTCACATGGAATGTGAATTTTATCTGATTCGAGGTGCTTCTTTTTTATTAATCTTATGAATTTACAAATTGAAAAAGACAGTGTCGAAAAAATTACCACAAGCAGGATTCGATTCTTAAAAAAGTAATAAAGAAATAACAATATGAATAAATAAAAGGTTGATATTTGAAGGAAAGTTAAACTTGTATCCCCTCCGGGAAACCAGCTTGATAATTCGACGACCTCCGTGGCCTAGTGGTTAGCACACCGGTTCTGGCGTCACCATCTCTAAGGTTTGATACCCGGTTAGATTAATTTTGTAATAACTGTTTTTTTATTGATTTTGAGTCTATAGCTTTTGCCCAAGTCTTCACTCACGTTATTCGCAATGAAAAGTTGCCCATACAGGGCTCCATCTATATTTATACCAAAATTAATAAAAATCGTATTTAAAAAAAAAAACTTAATTATATCATAAAATGTCATAAAAACAACCAGTCTCAGAAAAGCTCCCATTCGAGCTTTCCTGGTACTGGTTGTTTTTTTCTAGTAAACATTTTATCCTATAACTATATAGCATTGTAAATGCAAATATTTTTAATAATAAAAATAGTAAATCTATAATAATATTAGTAAGCATTAGATTTATTTGTATCAAATCAAAATTTCTTCATTCAGTAAACTTAAGCATTTTGAATCGTCTAAACTTAAATGTACTTCTATATTTGGATGGATGGGCACCCGCTTACCCACCCCACCCATTCAGGAAGTCTTTTAGCTGTGGAGAAGAACGGGCGCAAGAAACTCCACAGATTTATAATAATATAGAATTAAGGACATTTACAACACAATATGTCGTTACCAAATTATACAATGTACAAATTACTTGTTTGTTATGCTCGTACATAACAATAAAGAATATAGTGCTGAAAGACATCAACGCGCTCGAATCTGTGGTTGTTAAACGAATCTACCAATTTCTCTTAAACGCCTTGGTAGCCGAGTGGCTTAGCGCTTGGCTCGAAAACCGGAGGTCTTGGGTTCAATTCATAGGACGA
Source organism: Scoparia ambigualis (assembly GCA_963921215.1). NCBI lineage: Eukaryota > Metazoa > Arthropoda > Insecta > Lepidoptera > Crambidae > Scoparia > Scoparia ambigualis. The sequence goes on from OY992526.1 coordinate 21,491,623, forward strand.
GCAAAGCGTGTATCGCGTTTTTCGATGTTTGTGATTTCCAACGCTCATTTGGCAAGCGTGGTGAAAGGCAGTACCCATTGACTATGTGTATTTATCTAGACCAAGATGAGTATTCTTTTGAAACTCGTTAATATGGTAAGATAACGGATAAATATACGTAAACATAGAGACAACACCCCGACTCGAAATCAATTTAGAAAAACAGTTTTTCTCTAAATTGACCCGACCAGGAATTGAACCCGGGACTTCGGACACTTGGCCACGGAGGTCTTCATCAACAATGGAATCCTTTGCCTAGCCGTGGGTCAGTATATAATCTATCCCTTTTACCAATTTTTCGAGTTACTCGTTCGAGCAACTTACAAAATTCGAACAAAGGATAGGATGGGAAATTTGTTCTATATACTTACTTACACACTGATATCTTTGTAGCTGTGTGGCGACTTATTAATAGAATACTACCAATCCCTCTCTTCTCTTGGGATTCCTAAAAGGCGACTACCGGACTAAAGGCTCACCATATATCTCACTGAGCACATGTGCAGTTGTAAATTGGTAAAACGTGGACTATGGCAGTGGACTGCTTCTGCTAGGGATGAGCGATCCGGGTCGTCAATCCGATTTTTCTGATCGTAATGGATCGTAACGCCACGATCCGATCCGCGGATCGGATCGCATGCCGTCGATCCGATCTTCAAGAAATCGATCCGGATGCAAATAAGTAAGACACTATTAATTTAGATCTTTATTACGTAAACCTATGTAAACCTTGTAAATAAGTATTCATGTAACTGGATACACACATTTTACGCTTATATACCTACCCACAACATTCGTTTATAACAATTTAACAGCTATTATCAATCTACCCGCAAAGGTTGCCTCCAAAATCAAAATGTAAACAAAGATAGAACACGTACGTAACAAATAAACCTAAGTATGTACCCAATTTTTAATTTAAACAAACCGCGTTTTTATGCATACGATCTTTCAAGTTTTGTATCGATCCGGCTAAAAATCGTATGCCCTCGATCCGATCTGAAAATCGCTGGATAGTATGCCTGCCGATCCGATCTTTCAAAGGATTGGATCGGATCGGCGCATCCCTAGCTTCTGCGGTCCTCGTTGCATAGTCTCCGACTAACCCTTCGGGGATAATAGTCCTAAATATATGTATGTATGTAAAATTAGTCATTCTTATCGTATTATTCATCAGAACACGTAACCAAGCCAGATGTCCCACTCACGTATTCATGAGGCACACTCGGCCGTCCATTTTAAAGTCAAATATAATCAATCCAGAAATCAGCGAGCTACTTTTGTATTCTATTAACCATGTCGCGTAGCGGTGAAAGAAAACTACTACCCCCCTCTTCCCTTTTGGTGTTGTAAATGGCGACTAACGGACTAAAGACTGCACCATGCTCACCACTTGTCAAGCTGAGAACTTGTGCCGTCGCTATTTGGTGAAAAGTGGACTACGGTAGAGGACTGCTTTTGCTGTCCCATTGCCTAGTCCCTGACTAACCCTTCGGGGATAATAGTCGTGATTATAATATGTATGTGTGTATATACTTATTTACTTTTGTATTTTAAGTATATAAGCATGGCTGGCATTCGAAGTTTCATAGATTTTCAGCTGCAAAATTGAATAATTTTACGTACTTACTTATATATAAGATTCATGAAAATGATTTAAGCACGATATTTTAGAATAACAAAAAATCTGAATTAAGGCACATCTGGCGCAAAAACATTAGATTTATTAAAGGTAGTCACAACTTTTTTTTTTAATAAAGTTAATATTAATATCCCCACGTGCTATTGTTTACGTGGGAGGCCTGTGCCCAGTAGTGGGATGTTTATAGGCTGATGATGATGAAATTTATCTGTACTTAAAGTCAGATTTATTAATGGTAGTCATTGCACAACTTATTTTATAATAAAAATTTAAAAAAACAAATTAAAATTATAACACAGGTTTTTACCTTATGTATAAAACTTGTTTAGTTTACATAACATGAAACAACACATACCAGGACCTAAAACGCAAAAAACACATATTTCCAGACCCCTTTTATGACGTAAATGGCAAAAGATAGGACGAGATTTTCTGAAATTACCTTATGATCATTTGATACGGGATTACGGACGAAGTCAGGGGCAGTCTTATATACCTTCACATGGATAACATTTTAAACCCCTCCGAGAGTCAAGTCAAGTCAAGTCAATATTTCTTTATTCAAAAAAACTTAATAATTAAGCACTTTTGAATCTTCTTCATTTTCCTACCACCTGTTACACACTTTTTAACTGACAAGAAGAACAGGCGCAAGAAACTTATCAGCTTTAACAGAAATAAGTAACAATATTTACAAACCTAATATATCGTTACCAAATACAGTACAACAGGACTAAACAACAAAGTATGTGTTACGTAATTTCCACGCATTTCGGTCTTTTAGATAATCGTCTACTTTATAATATCCTTTACCCTTATGCGTCTTTTTAACATGGTTTTTAAATTCATGCAAATTAAGATCAATCACTTGTTATGGAACTTTATTAAAAAACGCTTCCTTCCTTTCCCCATAAACGAACCTCTAGTTTTTGCAAGCCTGAATTTTGAAACGGCAAGTTTATCTTTATTTCTTCTAATAAACCGGTGATTATCGCTGTTCTTAGCAAATGAATCCAAGTGTTTCCTTACGTATACTAAATTTTCATATTTGTTAATATATTTATTTCTTTAAACAATTCTCTTGAGGAATGATTAAATATGGCGAGAACAGCTCTTTTTTGGAGCACAAACATATTGTCAACGAACGAAACCAGGTGATGTATGTATAAGTTCGTATAACCTTTTTCAATGTTTGAAACATTCACTCATTCCACAAATGAACACTTTCAACAATTTTTTTCATTTTTTTTTTAACAATTCAACAACACGTTTTCGATCCAAGCGCATACATAATTTATTTACACACGCTGCTGCAACTAGTTCCTAACACGTGTCGAATTATCCGAACGTCATCACTTTATGTTGATTAGGTGTTTATTAATAAATCTTTATTCTATACACTCTGCAATGTACATCCACGAGGCATAAGCTTAGTCTTTAATTCTTAAGGTACCATGATGCTATAGATTCTTAACATACATACATATGATAAAATGTTTACTAGAAAAAAATCAACCAGTCTTAGAAAGCTCGAATGGGACTGGGATTTTTTTTCTAGTAAACATTGTATCATATATCTAAATAGCATTGTGATTTTTTTTATGTGACACGTCATAGTGACTACCTCCTGCCTGATGGTAAGCAGCCGATGTAGTCCAAAATAATGAGAACAAGCACGGTAACAAGCGCACCTATTCATGACGGCCTGCATAAATGCCGTTTCACGCCCCGTTTAAAAGACCCGGGATTAGAGGAACTGGGAAACACAAGCGCCGGCAGTGAATTCCGAAGCCGAATGGTCTTACAGAGGAACGACTTGCCAAATTTTTTGGTACGAGTGCTGATATTCTGCACAGTATGATGGTGGTTCCTAAGACCAGCACGTCTAGTCCGGGATAGGAAAGGAGAGGACGGGATTAGATCAAAAAGTTCTTCAGAACACTCTCAAGACACTGAGAGAAGCAAAGCAAATGAATGCGAAATTTAAATAATAAAGATACATACATAGATACATAGTCAGAGACTAGGTAATGAGGATGAGGACCGCAGAAAGCAGTTCATTGCCAAAATGCACGTTTCACAAAATTACAACTTTATATGCACTCAGCGTAACAGATGGTGATCTCATCGCCGCTCTATGCTGTTCGATATAGGTGCAGTCTTTAGTCCGTCCCCCAAAGGAAGAGAAGGGTTGGTAGTTCTTTAAGTGAGTCGCTAGATTACACAGCTCAAGCTATAGATCCTTAAGAGGGTTTACGCCATTCGGTTTTCCATACAAACTTCCAAGTCGAAATTTTTGAAAACCAATAAGCCGATTTTAATAAAACTTTGCATGCAAAAGTAAAGTGCAGAAATCTAAATAGTTTATTGAAAACATTTTTAAAAAACGTTTATTTAGCTGAGTTATTGCGATTTAAAGTTCACTATAGAAAGTTTAAAAACGCAATAACTCAGTTAGATTAACGTTTTTTTTAAATGTTTTCAATAAACTATTTAAGATCCCTGTGTTTTACTTCAGCATGCAATGTTTCATCAAAATTGTCTCATTGGTTTGTAAAAATTTCGACTTGGAAGTTTGTATGGAAAACCGAAATGCGTAAACCCTCTTAAGTACATACATAGGTACATACATATAATCACGACTATTATTCCCGAAGGGTTAGTCAGAGACTAGGCTATGAGGACTGCAAAAGCATTCCACTGCCACAGTCCACGTTTCACCAAATAATAACTGTACATGTGCTGAGCATGACCGGTGGTGAGCCCATCGCCGCTCTATGCTGTTGGATATATGTGAAGTCTTTAGTCCGTTAGTTGCCTTTTACGACACCCTCATAAATGCAGCTGTCACAAACTCTTCCCAATGTAAATAAAGTCCTAACAGGTAGTTCTCTCTCATTCCAGTGGCACCTATCCCCAAGAGGCGTACGCTCCGCCCATTCGTGAATATATCAGACCCGCCGCCCGAGTCAGCCCGCCTCGCTCCTGGAACTCGGCTGGAGATCAGCTGTGAGGCCGTTGGCTTCCCGGCACCCACCGCGCACTGGCTGAAGAACGGTCAGCCTTTAGCTGAGGTAAGTTACTACTATCCTATCAGCCTAACAATATCCGTCTAGTGGATACCGCTATGACATCAGGCCTTTCTCTAGAATCATTCGAACCGGAACGGGGTTGGAAGAAGAACCCCAAATAATCAGCGCCTACAGCGATTTAGCGATTGAGATTGATTAAAAAAATGGGGATTAGCTCTATTACTTCTGTAGTGTTTGACGGAACAGTCATACCATTCAGCATGACGACCGTTAAAAATCTCGGCTTACATATCGACAATACACTTAGCTGGCAGTCTATGGACTCTGCGCTCCTTAAATCGCCTGAGAAACTTTTTACCGTTCAGGACGAAGGTAATGCTTGCGCAAACTTTAATCCTTCCTTAAGATCGACTATGCTGACGTGTGTTATTACGACCTAAACTCACAGATTGCTCAATAATAGTATCAGATTCATCTACAATCTGAGGAAGTATCTCACAGAATAGGTCTGAGCTGAAATGGTTGCCCATTCCTCAGCGGACATGTTGGCGCGCCCTTTCCATAATCTTCTCTCTTCTAAATTCTCCAAATGCTCCTTCTTATCTTACTCCCCATTTCCAATGTCTTTGCTCCTCTCACGACCGGAATCTCAGAGCCTCAAATAACCTTCTCTTTCTCTCTCCTTCCCACTTTCTGGCTTTGTACATTCCTCCTTTTATATCCAGTCCATACTCCTCTGGAACGCGCTACCTCAGAAAGTCACGATGGCTACGAGTCGTGACGCTTTCAAAAAGAAAGTCCATTTGCTGCTTTTCGACAGAACCATGGCAGAACCATCTCAATAACTTCCTATTTATATAAGTATTATATTATTATGTAGTGTATGTAGGTATATTATAAAATATTTATGTATTGCGAGTATATGTATTATGTTTATTTATATATGTATGTTTTAATATTTTTAATGGTCCCATCCAATTTTGATCATATGTCATCTCTGCACCACCCTATGGTTGACTGGTAGAGAATGCCTCATGCATTTAGTCCGCCATGTAACGTAATGTTGCAAAAGTTTAAATAAAATTAAATAAATAAATATATTAGCGCGGTGGTACTCGGTAATGAAGAGATGAAAGAGATGTTAAAATGTGCATGTGAGACTGTTGGCCACAGAGTCACATCACCAGAAATGCTGGGGTGTAACTGGCTAGCCGTGCTTATTATCTGGCTCTATAACGACAGTCAGATAGTGCAGCGACGGTATTACAGGGTTGTAGTGGATAATCAGGTGGAACTAATTAGCTTCTTTTATATTTCTATTGAATACCTGACAATGCTGCACCACTACATGAGATTGTGTAAGCTACCCACCCGGACTAATTAAAATCCTGCCACAATAGCTTGAATTTCCCAGTTTTTTTGTTCTTCAATTTAATCTTACCCATACGACTGTCTACAATTTCTCCTCGTCTCATTCCAGTACGACGAAGTAAATGAGATCATAACCAGCCACCAGAGCAGCCTCGCCAGGCTGACCTCCAAGGTGGTGGTGACGTCCGCCTCTAACGGAGATGTCTACAGCTGCGTCGCCACATCTGGACTGAAGCAACAGATTGCGTCGACCACCATTTATACTGTCGATGGTATGTGCCTTACAATATTGTTTATGTATTAAGATGATAGCTAGTTCCTCAGTGGTTGTGGATTCCGGGTGAAATGCGCTACCACCTTCGGCCTTATCGTCACTTACCATCAGGTGAGACAAAGGTCAACTGCTTACCCGTACGGCGTAAAGCGCTAGGAAAAAAGGATTGCAAGCGTTTCAGACATGAGATGAAGATCACATTAGTAAGTGACAATAAGGCTGTTTCATCCAGAATCCTTAACTTAATAAGTGACCAATGTGAGTATGTAAGGGTCAGCAATGGCCACAGCAAACTCCATAACCTTTAAGATTACGAGTGACTTTTTTGTAATCAATGCTTCTTTATGTTTATCTCATCCAACACTTTTATTTCTTTTTAGAAGACGACGAGGAAGCCCTTTTCCCGCTCCAGTCTCTGTTCCGCAAGCCCACCATGCCCGTCATCACCCAGTACTACACTGACCTGTTCCAGGACATTGGCACCAACGTGGTGCTGCTTTGCCGGCACTACAGCCCCACCGCTACCCAAGTGTTCTGGGTCGACAATGAGGATAAGCCGGTCTTTGGAAACTCTAGGCTGAGGGTAAGTCATATGTCACAGAACACAGACTTGTTAACCGAGAAATATTTTGTAAGAAAAATCTTTAAGCGGGCCAGCTCTTCATGCCTTGATACTTACTGAATGGACCTCTTATTAACTAGTGATCTAATAGCTAAAACATTACGGCTGGTGGTAGAGCTTGTTAAGTCCGCCGGGCTAGATACTACCATCTTATCTAAAGTCTGGACCACTCAACGTTGATGGTGACTTTAATCACCTAGAAAAAAGTACTTCGATACGTCGACGGTGACTTTACAACAAGACGCTACCACCGGTTGGTCTTATTGTCATTTTACCATCAGGTGAGATAAAGGCTAAGCGGTTACCAGAAAAAAACGCGAACATAAAAACAATTACGTAACCCCTGAAGTTGTCGTACCTACACAGCCTAGCCTATATAATTTTATTGAAATAAATCAAGAAAACCCCTATTATAAAACTAAAGGCAAAAACGTCAGATTTTTTTAAGAGCTATTCTAGTTCTTACTAAAAATCTGCAGGCAAAAGCGTCGGTTCTACAAGTTGCTAAACTTATTTCTTTAGGCGCTGCCCTCCGGCGATCTACTGATCACAAACCTCCGCTGGGATGACATGGGCAACTATTCGTGCAATGTCAAGAACGCCTACGGCAAGGAATCCATCAATACTTTCCTCTATCCGGTTAAAAAACAGGTATTTATCTTTTATTTAACACTAGACGACATTTAACCCGTGACGAATTTCCAAAATTTTTCCTAAATCCAACCCTTGTCCTGACAATACAAATATACAACAAAAAATAATTATTCAAATTAGTTCAGCGGTTCTCAAATTATGCCCGATCATACATTCGTGGCAATTGACTTTAATATAGACAGATTACGCTACAAAAGTCACTTATTGTCAATTAAGTTTTAATGACAATTAAATGTGTTTCCTTTTCTATTTAGTACTATTTATTTATTTATTATTATTAGGGAAACAAACAATTTTAATAATACATACAAAAGACACATAACAAAGCACATAAATCAGTAAAGTTTCCACTATTTTACAAAACAGACTTAACAATAGAATAAAATAAGTTAATTGTTACAAAACCAAAGAATAAAAAATAAAAAGTAATTTATATATTAAATGGAACTAAATTAAATTGCATGTTAAATTATAACGAAAAGACACAAAAATTAAAATAATATAAAAAACAAAAATTAAATTTAAGATTAGATTAGAATATTAAACAAATTAAAATTAAGATTAGGATATGTCAAAATAACGCAATAGTTACAGTTGAAAGTAGAATAAGTGGTTAATTGCTTACTCATACATTGCAAGTCAATCTCTCGCACAAGTTTTTTAAAGGACACTAGGTATTAGGAAAGTGACAGCAAGAATTAAATTAAAACTTAATTGACGCGTCTGAGTACGGCAGTTACTCACTTCCAAAAGGTCTACACACAACAGACCGACTGGTTCAAGATGGCGAGGTAATAGGTATATACCAGGACTTTACGGAGGCCTTTGCTCCCATTTAAGAAAATCACAACCATCAAAATCACGCGGACGAAGACAGGCGGGCCGCCAGTGAAATATAAAAATTATTCGCGGCATTATATACATATAATTCGACATTATATTTATAGGGCCGAAGTGTAAAAATTTTCGATTTTTTTAAATAAAATCATAATTAACAAATTATGTATGTTTATATTTTCAGTGAGCCCAAAAATAATTGCCGACGAACGAAGTTACCCGCCGACGAGACATTGATGTTCCTAAATTAGATGTACCTACCTTTAACTTAATATTTAACTTATTTTAGATTTAAGATATTTTTTATTGTAACCTTTGATGATTCTTGCGTTAATATAGCCAAAATATATTTCAATTCAGTGATACTTTGAGAAAAACGACTTCCCTAGGTATTTTTTCCAAAATTTTACTATTATTTTTCACTGTTTTTATTTGACAGTATTCAGCAAGTTGTCTATCCCGGACATTAAAGTTACAAATGAAATATAATATTTTAATGTTCTGGGCTAAGTAACTTACATCCTAAGCCAACGACTGTATTAATTAACAATATTTATTTAATTTAGTACTTACTTAAGATTATAATATTTTCATTCGTAGATTTTTTGAAGCAGGCAGCTATTTTGAAATGTCATATAACGAATATTATATCTATAATTATTAGTACCTATTTATTTAAAAAAAAACTTATATGTTATCGGATTAAATGCTAATATTTTGAGTATTTTTCTCACGGTTAATTAAATAAAAATGTAACCAAATAAGTACCTATAAAGCCGGGTCACCTGCGACACTGTTTTGTGATTTCTAACACCTAACATCAAACATCTAACAAAATATACGACCATATTTTGTTAGATGTTTGATGTTAGGTGTTAGAAATCACAAAACCGTGTCGCAGGAGACCCGGCTTATCTTACATACTACTTTTCGGGAAATTATCGACTTGTTATCTTATTACACGAAGACTTGTTATCAGTGATCAGGACCTACTGATTCCGACTAAGTAAATGATGGCCATTGCAATAATAATAGTAGTTACATGTTTACTTTTTACAAATTAAATTTTGTATTTTTAATTAGGTAACCAAAATTTATTATAATTAGAATGTATGGTCTTCCTACATTTTTATGAAGTGAAGGTGATGACCTGTACATAAAAAAACGGTTTTATTGTAACAAGGAGGAGTAGGATGACCATGATTTTAATATTCATGTTATTAACTTTGATTCCCAGACCAAAAAAATAAAAATGGAACGCTGACATGTAAGGTTTATTATTATTGTAATAGCCAGCATTTACTTAGTCGAAATCAGTAGGTCCAAGTCATCGTGTATAATGATTTTTAGATTATTTAACAAAAAACAGTATACTTATATTAGGTGATTGCACAAAAACAGTATACTTAAACTAGGTGATCACACTATTTATAATAATATTTTCCATTAATTCGAGAAATCATCTACCTTCTGTGTAATGCAGATATTTACAATTTTATAAAGCTAAAAATCTTGTAACATACAGTACATTCAGTCATTTATAATTTACAGAAAATAATCTGAACTCAAACAATAAACCTTTTTTAGATAAGTATATGTATAATCATTTTCTAACTCATTTATAATTCATATCAATTTGATCTCATACGCAAAGATTTTATTATGATTTGCATTGGTTAAATAAAATAATACAATGTACATACAATAAAAATCTTAAAATAAGTAAATCTGTACAATTATTTAGTTATTACATTTTGCATAACATAACCGAATATAACAATAATGCATTTTTATAATAATTACAAGTTACGTTTTTTTATTATTGTTTAATTTACCACTATCACAAAGCATTTAGTTTAATAATAATTAATTTTAATATTTTAAGAACACTTTTGTACTTAATTATTTCTAAAGAAAGTTTGAATTTATTTTATTACCTATGTATTACGTAAGTATACGATTTAGACAAATGTTTTTTTTACTATTAAAATAATAATAATAATTGTTATTATTATTTGAGTGAATGTTGTATAACGAAAATACACGGTTCTCTGTGATTTGAAATAATAAATGTTTTATATAAGATATTTGTGAAGTATATGAATGTTTTATTTAACAAAAGTTAAATATCCTTAGCCATAGGTATTTAAAAACACCCGAACGCGCTAGATGCTTTGATATAGAGTTAAAATCCTTACTAATATAATAAATTTTGTTGCGTTTTTATGATTGGTACTATAAAATATGGTATAGGAGTAGGTTGGGCCCTAAACATGGTCATATACTATTTTTTCCCGAGAAAAATTTACAAGAGCGAAGCCTTTTTAATATAAAGAAAAACGCCAATGGCATGAAATAACACAGAACTGTCAACTGCTCAGAAAGGTCAGAATAGTTTGAGGCATTACTTACATAGCGCATTGTGTGATTTTATGAACATTTAAATGAATAGCATTAACTGCAATAAATGGTCGTTTAGATAGCTGAAATGTCGCGACGACGAACGGTAACAACTTAGCGAATGTTATGTTTGGCCATTCATGCGCGATAGCGGGGGCACTAGCGGGACTAATGGTGAAAAACCAAATTACCATGACAGCTTATAAAAATACCCTGTAAAGGGTTCGAAACGTCAGGATAATTTAAAAAAACTATGTAAATAGTAAATTAAACACATGGATTGCATTAACTGCAATAAATGGTCGTTTAGATAGCTGAAATGTCGCGACGACGCGGAACGGTAACAACTTAGCGAATGTTATGTTTGGCCATTCATGCGCGGTAGCGGGGAAACTAGCGGGACTAATGGTGAAAGACCAAATCACCATGACAGCTTATAAAAATACCATGTAAATGGTTCGAAACGTTAGGATAATTTAAAAAAAAACTATGTAAATAGTAAATTAAACGCGAGTTAGTCCGTAAAAAAGTGTTTCATTTCAGCTTATAAAAAGTTAAGTAGTCTTTACTGTTTCACTGCTGAGCAAAAGCCCCCATAATTGAATTCATGTCATCATATCTTTGAATTCAATGATTATTGTCGGTCACGAAGACTCCGAGAGAGAACAATTGAATTTCTACACCGCGACATTTTAGTGGTTGCTTTCCCGCGGCAGAACGTTTTACCTTTAGTAGTACTATCGAAACGTGCTAGTTATTTTTTGAAAATAAAAATATTTTTGTTCTCAAGTAATCAAAAAAATAATCATCAACTCGATAGCGTGAGAATGTTACTTAGTGCGGGAGCTTCTTTTACCTTAAACATTGATTTCGAGCAGCAGGCAGTACCCAAATACGTCACATCTCGTATAAGAAACTATCGTTTCTCACACTTTCGAGTTGATTATTATTTTTTTGAATACTTAGTTGAGAACAAAAATATTTTTATTTTCAAAAAATAACTTGCATGATTCGATAGTACTACTAAAGGTAAATCGTTCGCGGGAAAACAACCACTAAAATGTCGCGTTGTATTGTATCTAGTATTACGACAGCTAAGCTCATATTATAATCATCAAGTCTTTAATGTCTTCAACCTGAACTGGAGTTGGACAGGACACCTTTTAATGGCCGATGGAGCAAAACTTTGACAGAGTGGTGGCCAAAATGTGGCCAAGGAAATCGGGGACGTTCGAAGGCACGCAGGGTTGATGACATCGTCAGGGTCACTGGCAGCTCCTGGATGAGATCAGCACAGAACAGAAGGGATGGCACTTTATAAAGGAGGCCTATACCCAGCAGTGGGGGTTGCGGGCTGATTGATTGATTTGGTTGAATTCTTTAATACACATTACGACCATCATTACGACATATTGTCTTGCAAATGTCGGTACTTCTATTAATATAATTATAGTTTGGAGTTTCTTGAGCCCGTTCTTCTCCACAGCTAAAAGACGTCCTGAATGGGTGTTGCCCATCCATCCATATAGAGAAGTAAAAAGTTAAGACGATTTAAAATGCTCTTTTAAGTTTACTAAATAAAGAAATTTTGATTTGATTTGACAATACAATTGATTGGTATTGGCTTAATCCACTACGCTTGCTTATTGCGGGTTGGTGGTCACGACAGCTAATCCGCCACATTTTTGCTTCACTAGCTGTCTTCGCATCTGGACTCCGCTTCCACTTAACATTAGGAGAAGGTTATCCCAAATAAATAAAAAAATCTATTTCTGAGGAGCTTCCGCTATCTCCTCCTCCTTTGTCCTGCCGCACTTTAGAATCGACGTGGGAACATTCTGCTCCTACACTATAGTGAGTTACACTCTGTTTTAGTACTCTGTGAAAGGTCCCGAAAACTTGAGTTTAACGCGAGCGAAGACGCGGGCAAAAGCGAGTTGGTCCTATTTGTACTTTAGATTTCTCTACAGATCTATCATAGGTCCTTTATTTCAGTAAATTCTTTTATAATGTTTCGCTTCAATAAGAATTTAATAGGCAGTGTATGTGTAAATTTTAGAAATAAATAATGTACAGATGTGATGGCCTGATTTCGAGGTCAAAGTCCTTAGCCAAAAAGTCAAATATCCTACTCCTCCCTCAAGGAAATCGCAGCTGCGGCTCTTCTGGTTTCGCGGGTGTCCAAGGACGGTGGTCGGAACCGACTCCCGGTCGGAAGTTCTAGTGGCTTAAATTCGTATGGAAACCGGGCCGAGTGTTTCCATCTGTCCGATCGGATAGGAGTCGGATCCGATCTATTGGAAACCGGGCCTTACTTTTTATCAGGTGGTAGCTAGACCCGCTCGCTAGTTTGCCTGTATTTCACAGTAAAAAAAGGGTTTATATGTCGTTTAACGTTTATCGACGGTTCAGCTCAATAACCAGAGGTCAAATGTTTAATTCCCATCGGGCAAAGTGTGTTTTAGGATTTTTCGATGCATGTTCCGAGTTTTTGATCACCGCCCCGCATTTTAGAAAGCGTGGTGGTACTCGTACCCATGAGTTGTTGGTCTAGGTGTTTTCTATGTATAATAAGTATATATTTAAATATTTTAAGTATGTTTATCCGTTGTATAGTAACCATTTAACGAGTGTCATAACGAAGCTTCTCATGGGCTAGATAATTGGAGTGAGTGTAGGAAAGTTTATTATTATTATTCTCTTTATTATTAGGTATTACTATTAATTGTAAGGATGACTTGCTTTCAATCATGGAGGCCTTTGCCCTACAGTTTGTATTCAGGATGTACCTTTTTTATTGACTGATGATAAATAAAAGATTTGCTAATGATGAAGAAAATAAGCCGTGACGCTCACTAAAAGAATTTTACCACCCCCTGTCTTCCCTTAGGTGTCGTAAAAGGCTACTAACAGACTAAAGACTGCACATACATCCATGGCTCGCCACCTATCACGTTGAGCACATGTGCAGTTGTAACTTGGTGAAAAATGGACAATGGCATAGTGGACTGCTTCTGCGGTTCTCATTGCATAGTCTCTTGACTAACCCTTCGGGGTTAGTAATAATAATCGTGAATCTAATGAATAAAATTGCATGGGTGAATTAGGTGCGGTAGCCATCCAAATAGGTGCGGGGTCCCACCACCAGCGTCGGTGGAAGTAAGTTCCTGGACGGAAGAAAGGCGCGGCGACAGATATCGCTCCAAGGCGACGCTCACATTCTTAACGGCGGACTGCGCACAGGGAAAACTGCGGAGGCTCATATTATATATTTTTTTGTTTTATTTTATAGAGTTGTTAAGTTACACATGTAGTAAACGCTTCCTAAAATGCGGAACTTACCTACATTATGTGAACGTTATTAAACAACTTTCATAATAGGTGTTAACAGACAACCATTGCCTGGGGGGTTACTCTTGAACTCAATCTCAATACAATTCCAATGCGATTAATATGTATCGATATTGGCAAAAGTAAAGATAATTCCGGAACGCCATCTCGATAATTAATTGTTCAATCAATTTCCACGCAATTTAAATCCAATGTGGCGCTATTGTCGCTAACAAAAGTGCCATTTGACATTTTTTAGATTTGTGATTGGAAATTGACTAATGCAATTGTGTTTCAAGAGTAAGCCTACCGTACTATTGTTCCGTGTTAGAAGCGAAGACGACCGCGACTAAGCCGCAACGACTTGGTGAAGCTACTTTTATGATGTGAACACTAAAATTAATAAAATAAAATCAGCAGTTAAAAACATTTAAGTCGAACAGTACCTATTTCCAGCTTTATATGGAACAAAGTCAAAGACAAAATCAAATACCAATAATAACAAATAACAAAAATATTAACATAATTTATTGGCTTTAACAATTTTTTGGAACATCTTAAACTAGTGATCAGCACTTCTTGTTAAGCTGAGTACCTAAGCCTGTTTCAGGAGATACTGCTCTTCCTATAATATGTGTGTATTTTTGCGTGTATGTGCGTGCGGGTGTTTGGGGGTGTGTGTGTGTGTGTGTGAGTATGCGTGTGTGTGAGTGTCTATGTAAGTGTATGCCTGTGTTTGTGTGCGCGTGTGTGTATGTGAGAGTGAGTGTGTGTATAATCTTATAATTTGATCAAGAGTACATGATAATTCAAATAAACATTTTTCTAAAGTGCTTTCAAATCGTCTAAACATTTTTTTGCCTACCACCCATTTCAAACATCTTGTAGCTGTGGAGAAGAATGGGCGCGAAAAACTCCACAGCTTATAATTATTATTAAAGAACTTACGATATTTACAAAATAATATGTCGTTACCAACACAATTTACATCTAAATTTAAAAACATACAGCTTGAAGATTACGAAACGTTGAAAAAAATGTGTAGACATGGGATAGACATTTTTTAATGTTTCGTTAATTCGAGTTATTCAAGCGTTAAACGCAAATAAACAGGACAGATTATATATTTTTATCTCATTAACCAAACACTTTAGTTATTTCAAAACTTGATTCCATTCCACGGCACCTTTTATATATCTGTCGTCGACTCTTCCCATTCCCTGTTCAAGCACGTAGCTTCGCCTGACCGGGTAACATTTGGTAAAGGTTAAGTTTACCTCGCGCCACGGTTAGGGCACCCATAGCGAGCAAGCCGGTTCACTTAGTACACAATAGTATGTGAATTTACAACGACGCGGCGGAATTACGAGAAAATACCGTTTATTTACCTAAATAGGTACCTAGATACATTCAAGACTACTTACCTATTAACCCCAAACTGCACACATGTGCTCAGCGTGATAAGTAGTGAGCGGATTGCTGCTCTATGCTGTTAGATGTGTATGCAGTATTTAATGCGTCAGTCGTCGTAAGTCGACACCCAAAGGGAAGAGAGGGCTTAGTTGTATTCTTTTAGTTGAAAATGTTAGCTTAACATTCATCATTACACGCCTCGGATTAAATGGTCAAGCGCAAGTTCAATACCCGGGTTAGACAAATTATGTTTCGAATATTTCGATGCATAGCCCCCTGTTAGTAATTCAAATTCACATTTGAAGCGGTCGGTGGTTGGTAGTAACTCGTCCGAGATAAAATTCCTAGCACCAACTAATAATGACTGATATGATAACTGATCATTAATGATGAAATAAAAGATAAGCTTTTAGTATTTCAGATAAAGACAACAGAAGCTTTGTCTATCTAAATGAAGTCTTAACCTTGGATCTGTCATTCAACAGGTGATGCGTTAATTCAACGGCGATCTTACCGCTTGACAGCGGCTGTCAGCTGTCACTCAAAGGGCCGTCACTGTCAGTGTTGGCACAGTGAATATTGCAATTGCTCAATTAGAAGTCGATTACAAATTACTTCTTTTGAGTGTTGGCCTTAGAGCATTCAGTTGGTTTCTTAGGTGTTGGCGTATTATTTATAGAGAAAAAAAGCTTTAAACAAATTATTGTGATGCAAAAATAATTTAAGAGTATAGTCTGCATTACGTAGGTATACCTACTGTCTCACTGTTGGATAAAAGCCTTTATCATTGAAATCAACTCATCACTATAATTGATGGGTCTTATCAAATAAGGGTAGGTATTCAAACCAAATTAAAAAAAAAATTGTACGACCGTTTAATTGAACCCTGGACCTCGGGTCATAAGGTCGCTTAGCCACTCGGCAACAGAGAAGTATAAAAATAATAAATTAATGCTAATTATTGCATACGCGTCTTTGTCGTTCGCGCATCAGCCTACACACTCGTGCAAAGGAGTGCACTGCATAAACAAATCGTCTGAAACCTTTCGGAACGTTCTGTCAGTTTCCCCAAACAACCGTTTCCAAAGCATCCGTTCCTTTTCACAAATAATCCGTTTCCCGATATAAGTGTTTCCCAAAATGTGCTAGTTTCGCTTAATATCCGTTTCCCAAAAAGGACTCGCTGACGTTTCGGACACATTATATTCGGACACAGTGTCCGAATTGATACTTTTTAATTTAATTATTTTTTTCACTGAGATTCGGACACCAATAAAATTTACATTAATTTTAAGAAAATATACAATAGTAAAAACAACAACTTGATTTATCTGACTGTACTGAACAGCTCCAATAATTTAATAGTGTCCGAATCGTCAGTGAAAAAATATTAAATTAAAAAGTGTCAATTCAGACACTGTGTCCCAATGTAATGTGTCCGAAACGTCAGTTAGTCCCAAAAAGACCTAATCCCGAAATGACCGTTCCCGTGACAACCGTTTTCGAAATAATCCGTTTTCCAAAATGTGCTTCTCCCAAAAGATACGTTTGTCTTGATATCCGTCTCACAAAAAAACCCGTTTTCGTCACCACCTTTTGCCTACATAATCCGTTTCCCGATAAATATTTTACCCAAAAGTCATGCTGATGCCGACTATATTGTTAAATGTACTTGTACCTACTTATTACACAATTGTATCCAGAAAACTAAGTCTGATGATTGTTCCATACCGTATAAATCACGACTATTATCCCCGAAGGGTTAGTCAGAGACTAGGCAATGAGAACCTTAGAAACAGTAAGTCCACTTTTCACTAACAACTGCAAATTTTTTTTTTATATAAGAAGGAGGCAAACGAGCAGGCGGGTCACCTGATGGAGAGCAATCACCGCCGCCCATGGACCAAAGCAACACCAGAGGAGTCGCAGGCGCGTTGCCGGCCTTTAAGGAAGGAATAGGAATTGTGAGGGGGGGGGGGGATGAGCCTCCGGAACCCTCACTGGCCGGACTAAACACAACAGCACCAAGTGCCATTATTTCACGCTGGATATTACTGAGAGGGTGGTATTACGCCGGGCGAGCCGGCCCAACGCGTGCTGCAACGCAGCGTGGCTCTACAACTCTATTACATCTGCTCAGGGTGATATGCTGCTGTTGCTGTTGGATGTATGTACAGTCTTTAGTCCATTAGTCGCCTTTTACGACACCCAAAAGAAGAGAGAGCAGCTAGCTAGGGGGTTGCAAGTAATCTTTTAGTGAATGGGACGGCTCTCAAAAAAACAAATTTACCCTAGCTATAAATCGCACCTAGACCTCTAAATCTAAAACCGGCAAGCTCACAGTACCACAGCGTCGTTAAATGTATCAAAACTAAACGCAATGCCTAATTCTGGTTACACAATCCCATCCGCTCAGCAGATTGCTTTTAGAAAGGGCCGTCACGAGCACCGAACCTGTTACCGCGCGCGTGACGACGCGTCTCACCACTGCGGCGATGCGGTTGCGATAGATTTCAATTAGACCGCTAACATTGTAGGAGTTGTGACGGTTTTTACGGTTCCGTACGACAAAAGGAAACACATATTTACATAATATTTTATACATAGGTACTACTCTGTCAAGAAAGTACCGGGAAAAGATCAATAATACACAAAATGTTAGTTATTCATCCAAATTTATTTTATCGCCCTCAAAGTATTCTCCTACAGAAACGATACACTTACGCCAATGAATAATCCAATCATCAAAACATTTTTTAAACGCTTTTTCCGGAATTAAGTTCAGTTCTTGCCGCGAATTCTCCCTTATGTTTTAAATCGAATGAAAACGAGTGTCACGAAGTGGTAATTAGAGTTTATGAAAAAGAAAGAAGTCGGCTGGAGATATATCTAGTGAATAAGGTGGTTGCTCGATGGTTTTTGTTGAGTTTTTGGTCAAAAATTCGATCGAAATGATGGCCTTGTGCGAAGGCGCATTATCGTGATGCAAAATCGAAGAATTTAATTTCCACAAATTTTGCATTTTTCGTCGAATTTGCTCTCTTAAACGCCGCATAACGCTCAAATAATATTCTTTATTTACCGTTTGACGTCCCGGCAAGAATTCCGAGTGCACAACAACACGATAGCCAAAGAAAACAGTCAACATGACTTTGAACATGGTTTTTTGGTTTTAGTTCAGTCGGTAGGCGATACTCCGAAGCATGTTGACTAGTTTGCATGTCAAACTCGTAAACCCACGTCTCGTCACCAGTAACAATGCGTTGCATGAATGTTGGGTCGGAATTAACTCGTTCTTGCATGTCCTCAGCAACTCTTATGCGATTGAGTTTTTGGAGAAAATTCAGGTCTTTTGGGACTAGCCGAGCGGCAACATGTTTCGTACCCAAGTGATTATTTAAAATGGTACGGATCGACTCGTGAGACACAGAATTTAACTTATAACACGTCTGCGGTCCCTTGAAACTGTGAAAAAATCAATAAACGCAATCCAAAGATACGGTCATCTTTGAGCCTTATTTATCTAACATTTCACGGGATATCAAAACCCATAGAAAACTTCTCATAGACCTAGAACCGTGAAAGGCAAGAAGGAAGGTTTTACAGCACAAGTAAAGGAAAAAATCGTTAACTTGACCATCACAAAAAAGAATATTTTTATACAAATATGCTACGGAACCCTGTAACCTGTAACTGTGTCGCGTCGCGGTGAAAGAATACTACCACCCCCTCTCTTCCCTTGGGTGTCGAAAAAGGCGAATAACGGACTAAATACTGCATATACATTCAACCGCCTAGAGCGGTGATGTCTTCGCTATTTAGTGAAAAGTGGACTATAGTAGAAGACTGCTTTTGCAGTCCTCATTGCCTAGTCTTTGACTAACCCTTCGGGGATAATAGTCGTGATTATCTACAGATATTTGTTCATACATACATGTATGAACAAATATGTACGGAACCCTCGGTGCGCGAGCCCGACTCGCACTTGACCGGCTTTTTTAAACTAAGTGAGATTAAGTAGTTCTCACGTTATTCAGTTAGAGCTGAGTGGCGGCGACCCAATATAATTACTATTAAAATAGCACTAGCAACCCATCTTTCTCCTGGGTGTCGTAAAAGACGACTGACGTATCACGTAGGTCAGAATGAAGATAACAGCACGATGAGTTCAGACGTATATTATTTTAAATAAATGGTTAGTTATTATATGAAGTACAATTTAAGCGTTAGTAAACACACGACTAGGTAAAGGTTTAGGTTGTAACTTATTATTATTATCAGGACGTATGCCTGGAACTGCCTAGTTATAATAATGCACTGTTCGCAATAACAATAATTCGGAAGGAAAACTATAATTAGAAGAAGCTCATTGTAGCTCCGCGGATAAATCTGAACTAAATTTACATCGAAGAGTAGAGCTATAATGAAAACAGAGGCTAGACAGAGAATGCAAGTAAATATTTGAATTTTAAATTTAAAACTAAATATAAAAGAATGTCATTCACAAAGAAGGTCACAAAACCAACAAGGCTTTAGTTGCCTTGTTACAGACGGACTAAAGACTGCACATCGAAACGCATAAAGCGGCCTATCACGCGGAGCACATGGTGGTGTATTTTTGGTGAAACGTGGACTATGGCAGACTTTTGACGTCCTCATTGCCTTGCACTTTTAATTTATGAATTTTTTTTTCCTAAGTACGTATGTTATTTTAAATATATATTTTTTTATTTTGTAATATTTATTATTTTGTTTTGAGTCATGTGAGAAATATGATCCTAAGTTCGTTGAAATAAACGCATTTTATTTATTTATAATTTTTTAATAGTCTCTGACTTACCCTTTGGGGATCATAGACGTGAGTGCAGGTACTACCGGGGTCACAGTCGCTTTACCAGTTAGCAGAAATTTTCGTATGAAGCACACCGCCCGCCCTCCCGGGTATGTACTTGCCCGTACGAAATAGACGACGCGTTGTGCAAGGGGTTTTGGCCTCTGGACTGGTAAAGCGACCGTAGTCCGCTATAGTCAGCGATATATACGTTACACTAGATAGGCCCTTCAGAGAACACGCACTATGTTCCACTCATCTGCGGAGTCGACTCGGCACCTTGCTTTAGTGTGACTTTGACATTCGCGCGTGCGGAGCGGCGAAAATAATTCTTTATTTCCTTTCAAAGTGTTCACCTAGAGGTTTACTACAATTTAGTTGTCAAGTAAGTGAAATTAATTGTTATTCAAGTCATTATTTTTAAATCAAATCAACTTTATTAAACCGTGTTTCCATCGGGTGTATTCTACAGAATAAAGTCTCAACAATATTTCATAATTTTCGCATACTTTAATTTTACTGTTTACTACTTCAAAAATGAATTCTAAAAACGTGTTATTTTAATTTTTCACTAACACCTAGCCTTAAATGTTTAAGCGCTGCAGCGTCTGCAGCGAACTTTAGGTCTCTCATTCCAGAATTTGAACAAATGGTTTGTATGAACGTTTTTGTCTATACTTCTAGGTCAATGGCTATAGCACGTATGTACAATGTAGAAATAAATAAGTCTTGCCTGTAAATACTAAAGGTTGTTATAGCTATATAGATAAGTACATAACTATCGCAAAATCTCATTCAAAGTTCGATTGTGAAATAAAGATCAGTCGGCATTTTGCACAAATCGAGAACGCACTGAAATCGATCATTCCGCAAGTCATATCGCTCACGATTGATTAATTGAAACAATCAATTACGATGTAACCTGTCGGATAACTAGCTGGATAGTGAATTTTAACTTAAACCATTTTTGATCGCGAACCATTATTCATTTTAATAAATTACGTGTACGATTTTTATTTCTTGATGACAGCAACTAAAGTAGATACATACTTTAGACATCTATTTCTGTTGACTCTTATGTTTTCAGGAATAAGAACCACGAACTGTCAAATATGTGTAACTACTTCTGTTGCTGATTGTACCTTACAATCACAGCCCACTTATACAATAGACTCCAATTCGGCATGTCTATATTAGTAATCCAAAACTTTCTTTGTTCTGTTCGTGTCGTTAAAACGTGGGATAATTTTTATTGGTCGCTCTTGTGTTCGTTGTACTTTTTGTTACAGGGTGGCAACGAAATACCTAAATATCCATATTTTATGTGTTTTGAAATATACCGATTTTTTTTATTAGCCTACATTGTGTCCTACTGGGTAAAGGCCTGCTAATTATTATTGTTAAAAAAAAAACTCCGTGCTTCGGAAGGCATGTTAAGCGATTGGTCCCGGTTGTTGTCGTAAGATGGGCTCTAAGTAAGATGGCAGTCGTTAGATCCCACTCGCATTGGGCCAGCGTGGTAGGTTATGGCTCAATCTCCCGTTTCCCGGGATGTTTAAAGGCTGATGATGACGATTTAATAAAATACAATACTTGTTAGCTTCTATAAGCTATGTCAAGCGTTACGAAAAACGTTAAATGGACGCAGATGACAAAATAGACTTATTTCTAGAGATGGGCCGAATGTGGTTTATACCGAATACGAACTTCGGCCGAACATTCGGTAAAAAATCAAAATTCAGCCGAATTTCGGCCGAAGTTCGGTTCTTTTCACGGCGCTTTCTCTATTACAACTACAACACGTTCTAACTAGTTTACGCGCTACCTACAATTCTTGACATTGCCCTCCCTTGGTAATTCCCTCGTCTCCCGTCCCGGTCCGCCGGTCATTGGCAAATACGTATCCAAGCGACAATTGCGTTATTGTTAACATTATTATCTACGTGATTTTAAGTGAATTAACGAGCTAAAGTAATAGATATATTTTCGTGTTTCAAATACAATGAGTTTAAAGAAAGATCAATTAGTGTTATTCCGTTAAACCGAATGTGAAACGAATTTCGGCCCATCCCTATTTCATTTGGGTGTTACTCTATACAGAGAAAAATTCCAACACTAAGGAAATATTATAAAAGAATATAAAAGTTTTCAGTTAATTTATAATAATACATAACTAAGTTAAATAAGTCAATTAAAATCTAACATTCCTTATATATTACAGAATTAATTTTCTCCATCCATCCTGTAGATTAGACAATACGGATCATTATCACTTCAAACTATCAGAAGGGGCAATATTCAGTTTTACTGTTGTCTGTTACTGACCACTAGTCTATGCGCTAAACCACAAAAGCCTAAACTATGGCACGATAAATTATTTATATATATTTTTTGTTTTTAATCGTGCTCTACACTCCCACATGATTGGAGTACTTATATTGTTTGCTATTTCTCATCCATACCAGTTCTCGCATGTTTGCTTCTCGCACTTTCATACCGCATACTACGCATTAATTCATCCACATGCATTCCTAAGCGGTGGGTGCTCCGCTTTGTCTATGCCCTACACTGTCTACTCTGTTTCTTTATTATTAAGTCTGGGATTTTGCGAAAATAAGGTTTTTCACCTACCTATTTCTTGATTCTAAGGTTTTAATTCAGTACATACATTTTTCTTAAGATATCTATGCTAGGGTTACATAGAATTTTGTGTTACATAATTTGTTCTCGTAAATGGTATTTCTTTATTTTTAATAGTGTTTTTATTTTTATACTTCTTATTGTTATTGTTATTGTTCTTAGTCTATTAATTTTCAACATATTTTATGCTTGGAATTTCATACATATACAACATTGTATATTTAGTAATTACTATTTACAAATTTAACTTGGGGACCGCAGCTACAACAGGTTTACGCAATTTTCTCCCTATAGCCACTAAAACTGCGCTAGCACAATCTCTTCTTCTACCCGTTCTGGACTATGCCGACGTCAGCTATCTAGACCTTACTGAAGAGCAACTGAATAAGCTTGAGCGTCTTCAGAACTTTAGCATTAGATTCATATTTGGACTACGCAAATATGACCACGTATCCGAATTTCGTACTAAGCTCAAGTGGTTGCCAATTTTCCCCACCTTATCTCAAGAAACGCTTTAGTTTCCTTAATGATACGCATTATCGTGTATTGAGATCATCGGAGAACCTGAGTTTGGCGATACCAATGCATTCCACTAGATTTTTTGATAAGTCTTTCACTGTTCAAGCTGCCCGTCTGTGGAATGCATTGCCGTCAGAAATAAAGCATGCACAATAGTAGGGGAAATAAGCGACCGAAGTGAGCGAAGAAGGGAAATAAACCTTGCACTTTTGTCTCGGAAGACGCCACTTGGCACGATTGTTCTCTGGGTCATTCTGAGCTGATTTAGCCCGGTAGCCACGGAATTGCCCACTGCTGGTGGGCACCAGGGGGGAGGAATTATTTGTCTCCCGCGTTGCAGTCGGTGTATAGTTCCTCTCCGCTTATAGCTACTAGAGCAGTTTGGTATCGTTTTCGTATAAATTAAGGATGAGGAATCCATTTCTGGAACAAACTTTTTAACCGGTCATAGTAAAAAAACGAAAAATTAACAAAAACGTAAAAATTTAAAAAAAAATTTTTTTTGAAAATTATATACTTCAGCAAAATTAAATAGATTTTTGGCAAATAAAAAATATGATGATATAGCCCATTTAATTGTAAACCTAAAAAGTATTACTCGAATAATTGCTTTTAAAGAAAATGTTCGTCTAAAAAAATATTTTCATTACATACGCAACCATGATTTCACTTGTTAGATGGAATTTGATGGGATGATTACACTTTCGCATTTAAATCTCACTATAAATCGTCAATATGAAATTATATTTATAAACAGAAGCTACCACCGTGTTAAGAATGCATATACCGAGAAGAACCGTCAAGAAACTCGATAGTAAAGTTACTCTTTTCAATTGCTCCATAGTTATGTTGTCAAAGCTTATTCAGTTAGCTCTTTCAGACATAGGTAAATTAATATTTTATTTGCAAAATTAAGATTGCTCCTCATGTATTGTGCTTATACATGAACCGCCGCACCCGCACAAATCTGTACACTTTAATATTGTCTTTTGGTACAGTTGCATCTATTATTTCCGCAGGTCACATTGCACTTGCATCTTATCAGTTCCAAACATGCTTTATCAGCGAGGGGTAATGTGGACCAAACAGGCTTCCAAGTTTGGTCATATTTGTACCATCTTCTCTTAGAATGACATGGCAGGTCTTGATGGGGGTCGTAAGATTTGACCCCATACATGCCCTCCTTGGTAGACAAGACAGCTCGCAATAGATGCTGAGTTAAAGCGTCTCGAACAATTCCAGCGAAAAAATTAACACCAGTCATCTGGGTATCGGTGGCAACTAGAAGATCCCAGTCTATGTAACAGAGCACCTGGCTCCGGAAACTAAATTATTGCATGCGGCGACTCGTCGCACTGCCAGGGAGCTAAGTATAAATTTATCGTACGCGACGGAAACCTTTTTTTGCGGAAGAACGAGGAGTCCAATTATGTACGCATCGAGACTCTCACAACAGTGCACTAAGGTTTTTTTTTTTTACTAAAAGGCTTGTAATGACATAATTGTTTATTACCAAAATGTAAGAGGTTTGCGAACAAAGACTGTCAATATTTTTAATAATATAATTTGTAATTCTTGACTGAAACGTGGTTGAATGACGGCGTTTCTGATTCTGATCCTTGATAATAGATACAACGTGATCGCCAAAGCAGTGGGTTCCATCCTTTAAAGAATGGTGAAGGGATGTTTATCGCTGCCACTAAACGACTTCACTCAGTACGACTTTATTCATGCGAATCTGACTGTGAGGACTCGTGGGTGTGTGGCGGGAGTGACAGAGCCGATTCCGCAAGGTGGAACATTTGCGGTGTACCAATACCTGCCACCTCCTATTCAAAAACATATTTTGAAACACTATATAGACAATTGTAACCGTGTTTTAAATGCACTGGTCGGCGATACGCTCATAGTGGGTAACTGAAATTTAGGCAGTACCTATGTCATGGATTGCGGGAGCGTATAATGATCTTTTACTTGGTTACTCGAACAGCGAACTACACAATATGTTAACAGATTTTCTCTCCCTTGATAATTTTAAACAGTATAATGGCATAACTCAATGGAAAATCTTGAGTTTAATTTTGTGCAACATAGCACTCGCCGATATTGCAGGCATTCCTGACCCCTTGTCTATCATGGACCCACTGCACCCTCCAATGAGCTTTTCTATCCCTTACATTTATCCCTTACATTATTATGTAATGGCACTTTATCACCCAATAATGACGCCAGATTTTGTTTTCGCAAGGCCGGCAAGTTATATTCATACCAGTGTTATTAAAGATTTGCACACTATCAATTGGAAGGAGTTACTTTGTGGTTGATGGTCTGTTGATGAGATGCTGTAAGTATTTTAGGGCATGAAAAGGAGTTTGATCCTGAAATACGTTTGAAGACGCTTTTAGTAAGGTCCCTTAAAGAAAAAAATGAATATAAATGTTAGAATGCGGAAGTACAATAATAACCCCCGTGATGTTTTAACGTTTAAACTCCTCAGAAAAAAGTGTGATTCACTGTTGTCTTCTTCCTATGCTTTATACTCTCGTATGGAGGATTCGTTAAAGTCAAAGCCGAAGCTAGTGTGGACTTTTATTAAGAATAAACGCAAAGGTAAAAATACATCGATTGCATCGAAAGGCCGGATATTTGCAATCTTTTCGCTGATTATTTCGCATCAGTCTTCAATAAGTCGGATCCATCACTTCATTCTCCAGCGGTTGCCTGTTGTTGTGATTATCTTAGCTTTTTGTTGTTTACTACGGATGAAGTTTACAAGGCTTTAAAAAGACTAGACTCCACTATGAGCGCCGGAACTGAAAACATTCCGGTTTTCTTTGTCACTAATTGCGGAAAAGGCTTGGCATTACCCCATACGTTAATTTTTAACAGGCCTTTATCGGATGGAGTTTTTCCTTGCGCCTGGAAGGAATCGCTCATTTTGCCACTGTTCAAGAGTGGTGACAGGTGCTCTGTTGGTAGTTACAGGCCTATCTCTATCTTAGCTGTATTTGCAAAGGTTTTCTTGTTAATGTAATCTTATTTCTTTCATCGAGGTCCTTACAGTAGCTCTTGATCATGGTTATTCTATAGATACAATAAATACAGACTTCAGTAAGGCCATACTTTAAACTATCGCGTTGCATTGCATTATAACTATGTATGGCGGTAGTCGCTTGGAGACTAAAATCGTTGAGTATCGAAGATTTGCATAACCTTGTGTACGAAGGGGTAACACGACCACGCTTAACCACGGCCGCAGCATCGCGGCCGAAATGTCTAGCAGTAAGTAGACATGTACTTACTTACAAAATAAATCGTGTTAGGTCCCGTTGAAATAGTTTTAATTCAGTAAGGCCTTCGATAGAGCAAAACTTACCTAGATATACACATAGACCTTTCCCCAGGGGGAGGGGGGGGGGCGCCCGCTGACCTTTCCTCCCCATGGGGGGGGGGGCTTCCCCCCTGGGCACGTGCCAAACGAGTAAGTAGTGTTTCATAGTCAAATAACCTCAAAATAAAGAAAACTTATAAAATAACCCTGATCAACAACTAAAAAAAATTTTTCTACCAAACTTTTTATTTAGAAGCATTCATTCAAGTACTACTTTTAAGGTTCATAATTTTATAGGCTATAACATCATATTTTTTATTTACCAAATATCCACGTAATATCGCTGTAGTAGAGCATTTTCAAAAAAAAATATTTTCGTTTTTACGTTTTTGTTTTACGAGTTTCTTGACGGTTCTTCTCTGTATATGAATTCCTAACACGGTGGTAGCTTCTGTTAACAAATATAATTTTATATTGACGATTTATAGTGACATTTAAATGCGAAAGTGTAATAATCCCATGTCAAATTCCATCGAACAATTGAAATCAAGGTTGCGTAAGTAATGAAAATATTTATTTTGACGAACATTTTCTTTAAAAACAATCTTTCGAGTAATACTTTTTAGATTCACAAATAAATAGGCTATATCATCATATTTTTTATTTGGCAAAAATCCATGTGGTATCGCTGTATTAGAGCATTTTCAAAAATATTTTTTTTATTTTTACGTTTTTGCTAATTTTCCTTTTTTTTACTACGACGAGGTAAAAAGTTTGTTTCAGAAATGGATTCCCCATCCCTAAATTATACGAAAACGATACCAAACTTGCCCTAGTAGCTATAAGTGAAGAGGAACTATGCACCGACTGCAACGCGGGAGACAAATAATTACCCCCCCCCCCCCTGGTGCCCACCAGCAGTGGGCAATTCCGTGGCTACTGGGCTAAATCAGCTCAGAATGACCCAGAGAACAATCGTGCCAAGTGGCGTCTTCCGAGACAAAAGTGCAAGGTTTGGCCCAAAATCGACGCTTATTTCCCCAGCTACAATCTCTGGACAGCTTTAAGCACTACCTGTCACTGTCAATGTCTCTATGATTTTATTATTTTAATTCCTGTAAAGAAAACTTAGTATTTTTTTATTTAGGTATGTGTTATAATATGTAAATATGTATATATATAATATGTCTAAGCATATATAAATATATAAGTAAGTGAGTATATGTATGATTTATGTACAAGCTTAAATCTATATAAACACCATGACTACCCTTTGAATTGTTAACTGTTTCTTCTATCCAGTCCAACATGGTTGCCTGGAAGAAATTGCTGTTTAGCGATAAGGCCGCCAATTGTATGTACTATGTGTTTGTCCTTTTGTATGTTTTCTGTGGTGTACAATAAAGCATATTTTATCTTTTATCTGGGTATGATATTTTAGAGAAAAAGTTACTTCCAATTTTAATACTTCTAGATATGAAATTTATTGTAAGCAAAACATCTTCCAAAAGAAAAAAAGTAGTTTTGATAATCGGCTAATAGTTTTTCTGGAAAATGAAACGTATGTATGATAAGAGATTTAAAACTTCGTCATACCGTTTTGGAACAATTGAAATTCGTACAGAAAAGTTTCGAATTTATGATAGGTTATCCTATACAATACAATGTATCAATTAATTTAGAAATAGCTGTTGGAGTACTTGGGGCATTTCAGCCCAAGCTGTTTTGCTTAAGTAGCTGCAAATTGGTGTCCTTAGCGTTCTGGGCTTCAGGCTTCTCTAGTATGATAGCCATATTGGTAAATATACCGTAAGTTGACATATATAGAAGATAGGAGCTGTGATTAAAGTTACACTCGGTTCAAAAGTAACGTCGCTGGATGGTCAAAGTCAAAGTCAAATGCTTCATTCAATATAAACCTTTACAGGTACTTATAGACGCCAAAAAAAAAGTTAACTACAGGTAGTTGAATTTTAACAATTAACATAACTACCTTCAATCTACCTACCTACCTAACTAATCTACCGCCATGGGTGACCACATTAAAAACAACTAGGTACCTAGATTGTTTCGATTCTTTATTTATTATCGGTGTGGGCGTGGCGATGATGGTGAGACTGTATCATTTCACGATCGTCCGTGATATGCCGTGTTTTTATCACACCTCCCAATCACGGAACAGGATTTCAAGTCTATGAGGATTTAGTGTCATACATTCTCTAAACAATCTATAGGCAAATTTTTCAATGAATTCTAAGAAGATTAAACCATCTAACTTCGTTCTGTTTGTGGCAGTGTCGATTTTGGGTACTCAATACATAATTAAACCTAATTAAAAAAAATCGGTATTCTAACCAATAACTGGGTGACGATTCCCATTTGAGGTAGTAATTTTTTTAACGATTCTGGTCCACTCGTCACGCTGAGCACATGTGCAGTTGCCATTTGGGTGAACGTAGACTATGGCAGTGGACTACTTTTGCTATTTGACTAAGCTGGGGAATGGGGATAATAATCGTCAATATTATGTATACAGGAGCTCGATGGCGCAGCGGCTAGCGCGTTCAGCTTGCGATCTTGTCCGCTAGCAACATTCGCAATGCCGGGTCGCTGAATGGGTGACCAAATTAAAAACATCTCGAGCTTCTCCGTGCTTCGGATTGCACGTTAAGTCGTTGGTCCCGGTTGTTGTCGTAAGATGACAGTCGTTAAACCCACCAACCCGCATTGGGCCAGCGTGGTGGGTTGCGGCTAGAGTTACCATCCGTCCGGATTAGTCCGGACATGTCCGGATTTTTAGACTCTAGTCTATGTCCGGCTCTTTGATTTGTCCGGATTTTGGAATATGAGTAACATAACTACATAATTATTAAGTAATACCTATCAAATAAGTCTTTAATCTTTATTAATTTCTCATTTATCTAAAAACAAGTATGAAATAAAATAAAAGTAAGTATGAAAAGTAACTTTTATCGAAATGTCCGGCTTTTTGTCAGGACTTATCAAATTCCAAAATGGTAACCCTAGTTGTGGCCCAATATCCCCTCATGCTATTGTCCACGTGGGATGCCTGTGCCCAGCAGTGGGACATTTTAGCCTGATGATGATGATGATTATGTATATAGATACGAGTATGTACAAGCAATCTCTTTAGACTGGTATTACTCAAACTCGTACCAAATATCCACCGATTTCAACATAACCTTTGCTGTGCTGATTAAGCTGTCAAGTTCAATTTTCTTTGATGCCATAGATGACACTACAATAATGTTTTCTATGATACATAGTTGCTTAATATGTTATATTATGGCGCCATTTGTTATTTTGATCAAAGTGCGCTGAAGTGCCAGTGGGCTTCTATGTGGTTGCCTACGAGTCCTTGAGTAGTGATGTCGAAATTACGATGGACTCGTATCGATACATACATACATACACAGATTCACGACTATTATCCCCAAGAGTTAGAATAGAATAGAATGATTAATTTGCTAAGGATATGGTTGGTTAGTCTGAGACTAGGCAATGAGGACCGCAGAAGCAGTCCACTGCCATAGTCCACGTTTTACAAAGTTACAACTGCACATGTGCTCAGCGTGACAGGTGGTGAGCCCATCGCCGCTCTATGCTGTTGCTAAGAGAAGAGAAGGGGTGATAGTATACTTTTAATGAGCACCTACGCCACGCGGCTAATGGCGGAACTGGACGTAGCTTAGCTAGCTAAAGCTAAGCAATTTTTGAGGGTTGTCAGATGGGTGACCGTGATATTCAAAGCTCAAAAGGAATCGTGATATATTTAGTTAATGCAAGTTTATTACCTCTCAGTCTTGGCAACGAAATGACAAAAAAATTGACAGCAGGTGCGATTTGGCGGGAATTTAAATTAGCGGAAATAGAAAAAAAATCGAACGCAGTTCATGTTAAATTTTGAGTTCACGATGCATAAAATGTACCACAGAACCGAAATAATCGACTCATACTAAAGTAGTCTCTAAGTGTATGGGAACACGATACAAAGTGAAGTGGAGACCGCGGTCAGCAGGGCCATATATGGCTGCTTGGCGTCTGACGGAATAGCGAGTTTTTAGGTGCGGCCAAATATGGTCGCTTGGGGCTTGAGGGGTTAATATAGAGTGGCTATTTTGTCGCTTGTATGAACATTCGTTTCTATTAAAGGATTATTAAAGAATTAAAGAATTAAAGAATTTATTTCTCATAAACTTTACACATTCACCATTAATGCAGAAAAACAAAAGGAAAAACAATTACAATGTGATTTTTGGCCAATTAGCACAGGTTACATAATCATAATTCATAACACAATCGTGTGCAGACGCTTATAATTATGTTTTTTAAGTTATTATTTTAGATTAAAGATTATTTATTTAAAGTTGTAATATTTACAAATACTTACCATTTTTTATTATTAAATTAAACATATTTAATGTTAACCGTCGTGTGTCGTCGTGTTAAGATCATCGATGTTAAATATTATAATAAATAAACACAGCGACATCACTATCGTCAATTGAAAACCGCGAGTGGGCAAGAGTGGGATGTCTATTAAAAATAGATGATTGAGAAGGTGGTTGGTGTGTGGTAGGCGGGATACCAAGTTAGTGTAGGATCCTTACCTAAAGAGGTCAACTATTTAGGTTAAGCCTGCGTTTTTAGGAGGTGATGGCATGTTGTAGGTAGTTATAATCGTTATTGATAAGAATATATAGTTACTCAAACCGTTAGACCCAAAAAGATAGTTCACCAAATTCAACTGTGTTGAAATCTTATGTTTTTAAGTATTTGCTCATAATAAAAACCGGTACACTTTAGTATTGTCTTATAAGCTTTACTGATTGGCATATCAGCCGTATCAATGATTCTGGGCCCCCGGCCTACAGAACGTGTGATTAAGATCGCTTCCAAATTTTGCACGACTCCCATTCTCGTTTCTTGAGATCATCGGAGAAATTGACTTTGCAAATTCCAATGCATTCTACTACATTCTACTATAAATCTTTTACAGTTCATGCTGCTCGTCTGTGGAATGCTCTGCCTGTAACTGTAAGACTAGCAAAATACCTGCAAGCTTTTAAAAAACTTCTCAAAGAGCACTACTTGTCAATTTAATTTCACAGTTTATTCATTATTATTATTTTATTTATTTATTAATATATTGTGTAAATGTCATATGTTTATATGGTACGTACGTAATATACAAGATATTGTGTATGTTGTATGTATGTAAGTATATTACTTACACATGGGTATGAATCATTTTATTTTTTATATATTATTTTGTTTTATGTATGTATGTTTATACTATTTATATATTTATATGATTAAATATTATTTTACATTAATCACTGTACACTACATCAACGCCTCCATCTGTTTTTCATACTAAGCTTTTCCATCCCTAGGTTGCCTGGAAGATTTCGCTTTTAGTGATAAGGCCGTCCGTTGTACGCCTTCTTCTGAAAATCATAACCATGTATCTTATCTGTGTACAATAAAGAATACTCATTTCATTTCATTATAAAATCATAAATAAATATTTTAGGACTTCCATGGGACAGGAACAGCTATCAGACTTGTCATTATTATAAAAAAATGTACAAAAACTGAGCACTGACTTTTTTACACTTTGTATAGCAAATAAATGATTTGATTAGATTTTTGACGCGACCTCTTTTGTAATCTAGACTAAAAGCATTATCGCTACTGTCTATTAGCTCGTAACTTACGACCTATAACCTGTCTGGAGGTAAAAAAACCACTATACCGAGTTGCCCGCGTCGTGATATGCCAGGCCTTGTATACTTGTCAAATTTAGAACATCAGTATCAAGTCATCGTGCAAGTATGCGGGTAAAGCCCGCACGACCAACTAAGGTGCGAGCTTTATGTTAAGTTATGTAAAGTTAAGTAGTAACATAAATTTTGAAAAGCATGCGCGGTTTGATGGAGAAAGTATTACAAAAGAGGTTTATCAGGCGACAGTGAATGGCGAATGTACTTAGATCAGATCGGTGACGTTCTCGTTAAAGGTCAGGTCAAGCGTATTTCGGGCGCTTCTCTCTCGCTCTCTCGACGTTACGACGGTAAGGGACGGGTATAACCGCGAAGCGGCACGAAAATAAATTGATAGATGTAATTAAAAAAAACAAACGGTTATAATACCTCAAGTTATCTATGAACTTCATTTTGGTAAATAACTCATAATATAATTTGAACACTACAACGGCTCGGTGGTCGAGTGGATAAGTGTTCGTCACGTCAGTAACCAGGCGTCTAGGGCTCAATTCTCAGGTCGGGTAAAACCTGTTTCAGATTTTTCGACGTGAGGTTTGTCAAATACGGATTGATAACCAATCCGTATTTGGCAAGCGTAGATTAAGGGGGGTTAGACCCGCTGATCGCCTAAACCCCCTTAATCGCTCGCGGGTGTTGCGCGGTAATTCGTAAGCGTCATGATTCACATTTTTATCAAAAAGTCAATAAAAATGTTCAGTTTTTTGGAAATCCAAATCAGTCAAGAAATCGATAAGGTATATACCTATGTGTTTATGATTTTATAGGAATTATTATTGTAAAACACGGTCGTTATGTACATTTGCTTTACATGAAATTTTAGAGGTAACTTCAGGATTTTTTTCTATCGAGCAAAATGTTTCCAATCGTGTTTTGGGCAGTCATCCCCTCACACATACGTTTTGTAATACATATTGAAAATTTCAGTGCAAAATATCCAGAATATTTTGAATAACACTGAGAGCTCGGCCGCCATGACGTGATACAATAGAAGTTCAATTGTCAGTAAGCTCTAGGATACTGCGTGACAGACGATGGGTTAAGCCAATTCTCATCAACTCTAGCGATTAGTTGATTTAACTGACGGCCTCTGCCCATCTGTAGGATAATTAATAGACTTATAATTTTACTTAGCAGGGTTCACAATGTAACATACATTGTTCTCACACACAATCCTTTACAGGGTCTATGATGGAAATCATCAAACGTCAAGTTGAAATAAAAATCATTTAGTACAAAAAAATTGTAGTTTAATTTCAAAATTCACTATTAAAATATTTCGTGACATTCTGTTTAATATGAATTAAAAAAAATCATCATCATAGACATATTAGTCCCCAACCACCCACTGTTGAGTTAACATAATAAAATTTATGTTCTAATGAAATAATTACAAAAAAAAAATCTTCTCAAAAATAAACTTACTTTTGCTTGTTTACGATTGTAACGGCGCACCTAAGTTTAGCGCACCGCCTGCACAGATCTAATTCATTTTTTTACTTAGTTCAAAGCGTATAGTTCAAGTACGCACATTTGTAGCGTCCAAATTAACAATGCATCCTTCACAATGGATGTTGCTCTAATGGGAGAAGCCGCGTGGCGCAACATAGCTCACATTCCTTTGTAAAAGTCACACTTGACTTATTTGGGTCAAGTTTTTCTCCTACTGGTTTCATTGGTGCTTATGAATCGAATTTATAGGTTAAACGTTTTAAATACACGGATAAATGTAAATTGCATTTTTCGTGTTGCGTAGCGGTGAAAGAATACTACCACCTCCTCTCTTACCTTGGGTGTCGTAAAAGGCGACTAACGGACTAAACACTACACATACATCCAACAGCATAGAGCGGCGATGGGCTCA
The DNA here is from genome assembly GCA_963921215.1 of Scoparia ambigualis. NCBI lineage: Eukaryota > Metazoa > Arthropoda > Insecta > Lepidoptera > Crambidae > Scoparia > Scoparia ambigualis. The sequence continues at coordinate 21,526,229 of OY992526.1, forward strand.
CCACCTGTCACGCTGAGCACATGTGCAGTCACTATTTGGTGAAAAGTGGACTATGGCAGTGGACTGCTTTGCGGTCCTCATTGCCTAGTCTCTGACTAAAGCTTTTAAATACACGAGTAAATGTAAATTGCTTTTTTTCTACTCAGTTATAGGCAGTAGGCACCTTTAAATCTGGTAACTCCTTAATAGGTTGTAGCTTTTATAGACATAGGAATTAAAAACTAGACCTTCGGTAAAAAGTAATTATTCCTAAAAATATAAGACACATTTAATAGAGGCCGATCAAATTAGATTTGAGTCATGGCAATTTAATTGACCGCACATAGTTGTGCGAATTAATGATGGAACCAGTATATAAAGTCGTATAACGACTGGCTGAAATGTACGCAATGTTATATTCGTATAGTCATTCAGGTATTATAACTAGAGACGTCGCCACGAAGCAATTTTTTGCACACTAAGTTGCGGCTCGTGAGCTGCAAACGCCTTATGCTAGATTGACACGTATTAAGTAGTTTAGTAGTTAACTAAATTTTAACTTAATTTAAAGTGACTTATCCTGTAACTTGCTACTAAATTGTGTTTCCATGCAATTAATCACGTAAAATTAACTTAAAATTTGTTCCCTACTAAACTACTTAATACGTGTAAATCGGGCGTTAGTGATGGTGGACATAGAGACTGCAAAAAATTGCTTCGCGTGTCATCTCTAGTGGTAATACCGCAATGGTTGTAGTATGCGCGTATATTATACACATAATCTTGTATTAGAGACTGCGATATTCATTAATTACTCAGTAATTTATCTTTACATCGCTTATTGATTATATTGGTAATACTCAATTTACAATATCGGCACAAAACCACAAAACAATGAGGAGAACTCATTGTAACTGCATAATTACTCGTATATAAGGTGACTGCTAGAAACCGCAAGAAACTTCAAGGGCTCGTCAGATCAAGTGTTTAAACATGACAAAAATGACAAAAAAGGAATTTGATTTTTTTTTTATGAAATAATTTATTTTGTGAATTTTAATTGGATAGTCTTCGACTATCTATTTTATTTTAAAGCATACGGCCGTCTGTTGACCCGTCCGCGTCAGCTGGGCGATAAGTACCTACGAAAAAACACGAATTCCTATTATGTCATTTTTGTCAAAAACACTTGACCTGACCAGCCCTTGAAGTTTCTTGCGGATTCTAGCAGTCATCTTATATAGACGACCTCCATGGTCGAGTGGTTAGCACGCCGGGTCTGGCGTCGCGCCATCTCTGTGGTACCGGGTTCAAATCCCGGTGGGGTCAATTTCGAGAAAAACTGTTTTACTACCACTGATTTCGGGTCTGTGTTTTTTCCATGTTTATGTACCTATATTTATATCCATTATCCTTCCATATTCACGAGTTTAAAAAAAAATACTTATCTTGGTCGAGATAATTGGTGTAAGCGTAAAATAGATTTTGTTTACAATAATTTAAGTTATTTAATTAGAACGCAGGCAAACTTTACAATGTATTCACAAATTATCAGCAGATTCAGTCGGTAATGCAGAGTGATTTTAACAACATTTGTAAAGGGCATACACTTCAATATACTTAGTACGTGCCCCTAGGTGTTGGCACAGTATAAATATAAGCTAAATATTTATACTGTGGTGTTGGTGTATCTTTATGATGTCTCTTTTTTGTTATATAAATGTTATCATGTTATGTAAAGTATCTCTTTTAATTTATCTTTTTAATTTGAATTTTGAAATGTGCTGCTTTCTGCGAGAACTCTGCCGACAAACTGTGTTGCAGTTTGGAAAAATGTTAGACTTAATACCTATGTACATTTTCTAAATGAAAAATAATTAAAAAAAAACATGATACAATATAAAAACTTTTTCACTTTTTATTCACTGCTCATCACCATTCTATAAACGTGCCATCACTAGGCCCATCATCATCAGCCTATTCACATCTGGACATGGGCGCTTCGACGATTTGGCTGATTTTCTGTTTCATTGTGTTCGTTAAAGATAATTATTAAAAATTCACCAGAAAGGCTTTTTAAATGTATATACATACATATAATTACGACTATTATCCCCGAAGGAGACTATAGGCAATAAGGACCGCAAAAGCAGTCCTCGCTGCCATAGTACATACACTTTTCACCAAATAGCGACTGTACAATGTTGTCAGCGTGCGTGACAGGTGGTGAGCCCATCGCCGCTCTATGCTGTTGGATATGTGCAGCTCTTAGTCCGTTAGTCGCCTATTACGACACCCAAGGGAAGAGAGCGGGTGGTAGTATTCTTTCGCCTCTACGCGACACGGTATGATACGGTACACGACACGGCTAGTAAACAAACAAGATTCCAATTTGAACGTGCTGCGCTGCACCATCGAGGTCCATGAACATATATACAAATTGTACATAATATAGTTATTTTATACACATAACATACCTAACCGTTGCCAAGAAGTGGGCCTTGGAACATCAGATAATCGGCGTACTAGGCTACCATGCAATTTGCTCAAAGGTCATACAGATTAACAGGTGTTTTTTTCACTCTAATAGGTCATGGATCACATAATTTAGGTATTTATTTGTACAGTGTGGGAATGTTCGTAGAAAGTCAGGCTTTAATATAATTGACGGTGCATCTTTGAAGATGGCGATTATACTTCGCAATAGTTAGATTGTATCTGTAGTATGATACAATACAATTATTTGGAGTAGTTTATTGGCAATATTTTCTTTTTGCGTAAATAACTCTTTTTTTTATAAAAGTAGGAGGCAAACGAGCAGGCGAGTCACCTGATGGAGAGTAATCACCGCCGCCCATGGACACCCGCAAAACCAGAGGAATCGCAGACGCGTTGCCGCCACTCTTCTTTAATCTGTGCTTTAAGGAAGGAATAGGGTTAAGGAAAGAATAGGAATTGTGAGAGGGGGGGGAGAGGGGATGGGCCTCCGGAACCCTCACTGGCCGGACGAAACACAACAGCACCAAGATACTATTATTTCACGCCGGATATTCGTGAGAGGGTAGTATTACCGCCGGCCCAATGCGTGCCGCAACGCAGCGTGGCTCTCTCTACCACTCAATTAAACCTCTAAATAAGATAGTCAATTTCCAACCGAGGTAGTCAATTTATTTTTCAACATTACGTTATCTTGGAGAATTGTAGTCAATGTTCAAAAATGATTTGTTTTAGTACTTTCACGTTAAGATAATCGAAGAAGTTCACACTTCGAAGCTTTTACAAAGAATTAGAGCAAGGATGAATTGAGTAGTAGCTCTTTTAAAAAAATAAGCTTAAAACTTATGAAAAGCTCGATGGCGGCCCAGCGAATTTCAAACCGAACGCAGCAACGTAAAACATTGCTGCTTGACGGCAGAAATAGATATATAATTGAAATTTAAAGAAAAACTATATGTATTTATTTTTTATAAAAACATTCATAAACAATGGTATACTTCGTGAAAGATGATATGGTGAAGAAAGGAGTAACCGTAGAATTGACGGCTGATAGACGAATGGAAGAATAAAACTTACTGGCCCAAAATAAGGGCAAGAAAATGTCAAGGTAAGTAAATAATGGTAAGTAAGATATTGGCATACTTAATAAAATAAAAAAACATTTTTAATAGATATAAAATAGATGTTTGGACATGATCTATTGAGAGTTATGGAATATTTCCTTCAATCACATATAAAAGATCGAAGCTTATATTTCACATTTTAATGGTTACGAACTATCGAAATCGGGGTATACTGCGTGTTGTGCATAACTTATACGTTAACTAACAGTTACGATAAACTGCAACACATAAAGCCTTAGCTGTTTTAAGATAAACTACAGATTTAAGCGTTTACAGACAGGGCGTAGGTCAAGCTGATTACTCGCTGGGAATCGAACCGATGTCACCAGTAAGTGCTGTTACTATGTAATGGCTGGTTATTAGGGCCTAAACGTGCTTATTACACTATATGCATGAATCCTCAATGTACATTCGTACATACACATATAATATGACTATTATCCCAAAAGATTTAGGTAGGTTCTCAGAAACTAGGAACTAAGCACCGCAAGATCAGTTCACTCACCACACTACATGTTTTACAATAACTGCACATGTATACAGCGTGACAGGTGAGCCAATCGCCTTCAAATATTATTATTAAAGGTGTAAATTAGTTAATGAACAATATTTTAACAAATCTTTACTTAACTAGTTAACTTTCAGAATTGCTATAATTCAGAATTCGTAATCAGAATTCGAATCAGCTCAGCTCAGAAAAAGATGTAGGCGTCTTATAATTTAGTAGTAAATAACATGCTTATGTTTAGCGCCGTTACTAATCTATTTTAGTAACTAGCTAGCTATCTAAAATCCGGATATTCAGTGTTCGAGCCCCAGGTCAGGCAAAACATGTTTTTGATTTTTCGATGCTTATCGGGTTTGTATCCGAATTTGGCAAACAAAGCTAAAACCCGTCAATTGAAGTGATGACTTGGTTTCAATGATAGAGGCCTTTGTTAAGCAGTGTAACAGTACGTAGACTATTATTATTATTCCCTTTATTAAATATTATTCATCTTATTAATTTTTTTTACAATATTTTGTAATATTACAAAAACTAGGTTGCCACGGGGATAGACCCAAGCAATCGGTGGTTAGGGCTGCAGAGTTTAATTATTATTATTATTCAGCCCGGCTTGTCCCACTGCTGGGCAAAGGCCTCCCTACCCTCCTCCCACTCTTCACGGTTTAGGGCTGTAAGTTACCAGTCCTTCCGATAGTAGTCTTTTTTATATAAAATAAGGAGGCAAACGAGCCGGCGGGTCACCTGATGGAGGGTAATCACTGCTGCAAAACCAGAGGAATCGCAGACGTAGGTTTTAGGAAGGAATAGGAATTGTCTCTAGTAATAGTCTAGCTCGTCCCGCCATCTCATTCTAGGCCTGCCGCGACGTAGACTATACATACGTAACTAATATAGATGTGTCTTATAGATAACCGCTCAAAAGATTTCCAAGCTTTTCACACGTAAATCTTCTGAGCTATTAATGAAATTAGCGAAACCCCAAGGTTTCATTGGAAAGGTGGCAGTATTGTTGTTCGAGAATTTAGCCAACATTGAAACAATGGAGACAAGGCATTCGTTAAGTATTTCGTTTACATTGTTGTGTGTTGTAAGTGGAGTAGCGTGGGTCAAGGTCGCAGGTTCCAAGCGATAGGAAACGGATGGTACTGTTAACCTAACGTGTCAGGTACAAATGTAGCAGATATTTTGAAGTTTATAGTAAATTCTACGCATATTGCAATATCGAGTAGTGTGTGTGGGAGTTTAAAATTTCATCGGTGGTTACAAGATATAAAAAAAAACAATAAGAAATACACTGTATGTAAAAGTTAATAGAGTAATCATTGATCATATAAACAATAGATTCACGGTCTCATACAAAATTAAAGTCAAATAATTTCCCCGCCTAAATACATACTATCCGTAGATCAACATCAGAAAGAAACGAGATGATATAGAAAAACATGTATTAAAGTAAACCTTAAACTATAGGGACTAAACCACAAATTATTAAAAATACAAGCAGCCGCTCGCGGTTTCACCCGCGTGGTTCTCGTTCCCGTGGGAATATCTGGATAAAAAGTATCCTATGTGTTAATCCAGATTACAAACTATCTGTATGCCGAATTTCATCTAAATCCATCCAGTAGTTTTTACGTGAAAGAGTAACAAACGTCCATCTATACGTTCCCGTGAGAATATCGAGACAAAAAGTATCCTATGTGATAATCTAGGTTATAAACTATCTGTATGCCGAATTTCATCCAAATCCATTCAGTAGTTTTTACGTGAAAGAGTAACAAATATCCATCCATACTTACAAACTTTCGCGTTTGTAATATTAGTAGGATAGTAGGATTATTGTAGTTCCATCACTTTGGAACTATGCTCGCTAGATTCAAGCAAAAGTTCTAAATTCGAAATTTTTAGAGCAAAACAAGGCGTATTTCTGATTTACGCCTTGTTTCGTGGTGCCAATTTTCAAGCAGCAATCACGATTAATAGTTACTACTACGACGACCAATACTTACACGTAAGTATCTATAGTTTATAATGATCGAATAGTGTAATTTACAATTGATTCCAACTACTTAAAGTACATCATATACCTACCTTATGTTATTTTCTGTTTTGTGTAAATAAAAAAAAACTTCTCTCGTACATATATACCGTTCAAGAAATGTCTGTGTCACAATAATTAGGTTGACTCGTTAAAAAAAAGCAATTTAATTATTTAAAATTAAAAACAGTCATCTCAACCTTCGCTGTGCTTCGGAAGCTACGTAAAGCCACGGTAATATATTACTGTGGTAGTGTAAAGCCGACCCGGTTGTTGTCGTAAGATTGCAGTCGTTAATAAAATCCACCAACCCGCATTGGGCCGTGTAGGGGGGTTATAGCTCAATCCCCCCACGTGCTGTTATCCATGTTGGAAGGCTTTGTGCTTAGCAGTGGGACGTTTATAGGCTGATTATATATTTATAAAAAAAAAAAAAATCTTGGAATTTTCCGGAAACATTGTAAATATAGTGAACAAAAGAAATAAGGACAATTAGTTATAAGAGTAATTAATAAAGCAAGCACAGATTGTGGCAGGAGTAAAAAAAGGCATAGAAATGAAATGTAAGAAAATTAAAAGAGATTAAGTAAATATGTAAAAAAGAAACGATAATTACATACATGTAAATTAAATGAATTAAATGAAAAAGGAAATAAATTAAAGATGTTATATTTAATTATAAGTAAGAAATGTAAGTTATAAGAATTTAAGTTAAAAGAAAATAAATGTTTAAGTAGGAAACAAATGTATTAGTATGTAAGTAGGATACAAATGTATTAGTAGTTTTGGGGGTCAAAGTTGCTCGCGTCCGTAGGTTTACCCTTGAGACCCTACACGTGATCCCTGGGTGGTGCTAAATGAGTGACACCAACTGAGTGGTAGAGCCACGCTGCGTTGCAGCACACATTGGGCCGGCTCGCCCGGCGTAATACCACCCTCTCACTAATATTCGGCGTGAAATAATGGCACTTGGTGCTGTTGTGTTTCGTCCGTTCAGTGAGGGTTCCGGAGGCCCCTTCCCCCCCCCCCCCTCCTCCCAATTCCTATTCCTTCCTTAAACCTATTCCTCCCTTAAAGGCCGGCAACGCGTCTGCGATTCCTCTGGTTTTGCGGGTGTCCATGGGCGGCGGTGATTACTCTCCATCAGGTGACCCGCCTGCTCGTTTGCCTCCCTCTTTTATAAAAATAAAAAAAAAATAAAAAAAAAAAATTGTAAAAAAAAAATAAGCAAAAAATATAATATAGTATTAAGAAATGTATGTAATTAAAATTAAAAAAAGTTAAAAAAAAACAAAAATAATAAAGAAAAGAAAAAAGAGAGTAGAGCTCTTCAAGCTCCAGATCATTAAAATCCCAAAAAAGAAAAAGATGAAATACAAAAAATTGAAAACTAACTAACTACCTGCCAAAAAGCGGGAGCAGCTATTAAAAAAAAATCACACGGAAAATACACTTGAAAAATGACTACTACCTCAGTTGAGAAAGAATTCACGACCTTTGCGATCCGAGAGACAGCTCTTCTTGAGCTACCGCAGCGAGGCTACGTTATCCATTTTTAACATCCGATTTCTACAAATATCAAGGATCAGTTACTAACCCACACTTAAATATTGACATAAGTGATTTAAAATACATATTTTAGAGTCCGTAATAACACGATACGGCGCGTAATAAGATGACAAGATGATTAATTAATTATAGAGCCCACCGTAACTCCTAATACGGTTCAAACATAAATTGATCGTGCAGATCTGCAATCTGATTGAATTCAACGGACATCAATAAATTTAAATACATGTAGATATATATATATTTAGTTTATTAATTAGCGGTATAATTGAAAAAGCTGTTGTGGGTTTTCGTTCACGAGTTTAATTAGTCATGTATCATTTTTATTGATTCGCCACCGACTCATTGGTATGGTGTATCAAGGTGTATGCTAACAACAAATCACTACTTAGACCACTGTAGTGTCACAGGAAATTCTTTTTTACCCGTGTCACTACCGGTAGTGTCATGGGAAAGTAAAATTTTCCATCTACTGGTAGTGTCAAGCAGTCGTGCCGTAGGTAAGAAACGGATATAGTGGCTTCCTCCTGCTTTTTTAATGTAGAAGGAGGCAATCGAGCAGGCAAGTCACTTGACGGAAAGCAATCACCGACACCCACAAAACCAGAGGAGTCGCAGATGCGTTGCCTTCCTTGAGGAAGAGTATAACCTTTGAGGAAGGAGTAGGAATTGGGAGGCGGAGGAGGGAGAGACGGGCCTCCGTTACTTTCACTTACCGGACGAAACAGCACTAAGTATCAGTTTTTGGTCAGATCGTACCCAAAACTAGGGTTTTTCCTTATAACTTCGATGTGGGATGAATAAGGAATACCTGTGGGATGAATAAGGAATTAAAAATTAAAATATTGCTGTAGGGATGAGTAAAAAAAAAATTATTAGTGGAATGAGTTCATGTGGGATGAATACGGAACAACCCAACATAACAGCACCGAGGGCCATATTTTTGTTTAACCCCGATATTCCGTGAGATAATATCACGGGCGGCGGGCGAGCCGGCCCAATGCTCTACCACTCAGACAGGGTCACTGTAACTCATTTTACATTACCCAGCCCGCCACAACACCCAGGGAATTTTAATTTGTACTTATATGTCTATTTATAATTTGTAGGACAATAACCAAATTCTATTGTACACCCACACACAGTCACAAACATTCTAAGTTGTTTCGGTTAAGTGCCTACATTCTAGACTTTGAGTACATTAAAATTCGACACATCCTTGGAATCCACGGATGGCCTTTTCGCTATTCCGTTACAAAATCAATCTTACCGCCTAATGAATAAGAGTCAACCCATTCCACAGTTACCCGGTCAAATGAGAAACGATCTAATCTGACCTACATTACATAAAGCTTGTTACATCTCTAATTAATTCAGGTCTTACTGAGACCTCTCTCACGCGTCTACGCCAACAGAAAACGAGCTTTATTACCTTCTGTTTCAGTTGATTAGAGCTTATAGTTAATGGTTTATTAAGGTCTAGTAAGTTTGGTTGCAAAATAAGGGATGGGCTAATAAATTATAATAATGAATTAGAATTAATGCTTCGTTTATTTGATTTTAACGATGACGTCCGGCTGGACGAGTGGTCAAACGCTCGGTATGATATCCGGCGGCCCTGGGTTCGATTCCCAGGTCGGGCAAAGTGACTCGGATTTTTAGATGAATAGCCCGAGTTTGTGATTACCAACCCGACTTTGGCAAGCGTGGTGATTAGGCCAATACCCATCAGAATAGAATAGAATAGAATTCTTTTCTTGCTTAAACTGTGTAACAAGTTCTTAAAAAAATATAATCAATTCTAGCGATGACTTGATCTGAAACATAGAGGCTTTTGTGGACAGTCTTTATTATTGAATTTTTTGCATTCACAATGCTATGTAGAAAGGATAAAATGTTTAATAAAAAAAAAACCGCTGCCTTGCAGCGTAAATCAACTACTAGAAAAAATTCAACGAGTCTTCTGGGGTCTCGGTAGCGGTTAGAGCAATGTTGCGGCAATCCAAAGGTCATCATGGATTCGAGTCCCATTCGAGCTTTCCTGAGACTGGTTGTTTTTTTTTCTCTATAAGGTAAACATTTTATCCAGTACAAAACCTGTTACTAACGATGACAGTTGTGTTCCTGAAGATATTAGTTATCATTAAGCTATTATTAGCAAATGGTGATAAAATAAGGGACTGTAGTGCTTTCTATAACGCAATATTCTTCCAGGCGATTACTTATAAACCTATTACCAAACATTGTACCAAATATCAGACTTTAGACCACAATTTGGGCCTCGGCATATTAGGATCGAAGCCGTGGTCGGATTTACAAAATGTGATCGATCGATCACGTGAGTGGGACGCGTAGGGCTGCCTCCAAGAAAGTAGGTATGTTCGATGCTAGCACAGACGTTTCGTTGTGGACAACTATGTAACGAGACAGATAAAGCCTTTTCAGTTTCTGACCTCTTTTCCGAATAAGGTTTTTTTCTATCTAGTTTTAAATTTAAAATATTACTTGTCTTCTCTGAGCCACTGTTTTCATGAAATAGGCAGTTCAGATTCATCCACGTAGCTAAAAAGAGCTCCTTCTAATTTATTGGTATCCTTCCGAAACATTGTTATTTGTGAATAGAACATTATTATAATTAAGCAGTTCCGGGCACACGATACGTCCTGATAATAATAGCTAATTATAACCTAAACCTACTAGTCGCAAGCATAGTGTAAACTATAATAACTAAAGTTAAAAGAACTAACCATTTGTTTAAATAATATATTTCTGAACTCCTCGTGCTTTTATTATCTTCTATTCAACTCCTCATCATCGTGTCTCTCCTACGTTCCTCTGCTCCGTGTCAACATGGTCTCCCCTTGACCAAAGTCAAAGTCAAATTATTTATTCAATGTAAACCTTTATAGGCACTTATTGACGTCAATACTAATAATAATAATAAAAAACAGTTAACTAACTTATAGTTAAGACTTAACAACTAATCTAACGAGCTATTATAGTCTGTGCCAGACAAATGCGCATCGCTACCCCCAGTACCACTGCACGCCGAAACAGAATCGCGTCGATCCGAAATATAAGCCGCGGTCATAGAATTGTGTAAACATACGTATCCTGGTACGAGAAAAAATAGCGGGCAAGTGTCTCTCCCCTAGCGACACAAACGGCTAAAATTTATAGGTAATTTATCGTTTTTTGGGATGAAAGGTGAAAAATGATAAATCATAATGAATTGTTAACTTAAGTTATTACTTAATGGAATAAAATTAAATATGATTTCCAATTATTGTGGTAAGTAATAGAAATTGGAGAGTTTTTGAAATAAAATAAAGTAACGGCTGAAATGAGTTTTGGAAAACATTAGTACCTAACCAATAAGGTTGACATTTTTAATCATTCAAATAACTTTTTTTATAAAAACTTAAGCATAAAAAAACGTCAAAAATTAATAAGCATAAATTTGTGTGTATTAAAATTGTTTCGTTTTACGTCTCGGTACAAGCACAGAATAACTAATATTACTACCGTACAGAAGGTTCACCCTCCAACGACCCCCACGCGAAACCGAAACCTATTGCGTGACCCGAGCGTTCATATTCCCATTTATCGATTTGACGTCCGTTAGGAGCGTAGGGTTTACGCGCGCGCGTAGGGATTACGAGTTAAGGCTAGATAGATCGCGCGATCGCGATTGAGTTTTTTTCAAACCATCTGAGACATAGAAAATAATGGTTTAAATTCTGGAAAAAAAAGTATGTATTAGTTAAGGATCCAATCTATTCAAAGTCTCATTCAGTTACAAGATCCAATAAACTTCACTCGATAGAAAAAAAAACCCCAAAGTTACCCCTTTTTGTAATGTTTTTTCAATATTATGACTAAACTACTGATACTTTACATTTAATTTTTGTACTCAACGAAACACAAATAATTCGCAGATAAATTAGCAGAGAATCCTATAAAGTCTGACCCTCAACTTCGGGAGTATCGGTGGTACTAAAAAGATTATCTAGGGCCATTATAAAAGGGAACATTCAACATCTTGGACAGTCAATTATGGTCAAGAGGACGATGACGATGTAAGCTTCTCCAAAAATAAATGATTTTTCGACATGTAACGTAGTAAATGATACATAAACAAATGCGAAAGAGTATGGCTTATAAAAAGAAAACGTAAAGTCAATGATATTTAATTTATTAAATTGGAATCCACAAACATGATATTTATGAGCACCCGTAGGTATCCCACAAAATTAATTCCCTACTAAATCCAGGCGTGCTCTACATATATACGAGTATATACAATGTTAAGGCTAGGTGTTAGTGAAAAATTAAAATAACACGTTCTTAGAATTACTTTTTAAAGTAGTAAACAGTAAAATTAAAATCTGCGAAAATTACGAAATATTGTTGAGGCTTTATTCTGTGAAATACACCCGATGGAAACACGATTTTATAAAGTTGGCTCGATAGAATAAATTCACAAAGTTTCCTATTTTTGTGTCATTTTATCTTCTTTTTCAGGTTTTATTCTTAAAATAAGTGATTTGATATTATGAGTCATTTACCAAAATGAAGCTCGTAAATAACTTGAGTTATTATAACCGATGGTTTTTTATTTATTGCAACTATTAATTTTTTTAATATAAAACGCGATTATTCGCGCCGCTTCGCTGTTATACCCGTCCCTTATCGTTGTACCGTCGAGAGAACGAGAGGGAAGCGCTCGAAATACCTCCCCTTAACATTAAGGGACCCCCCCATACTGGCGTCTTTCGAGCGTCAGGGGTCTCTAACGTTGCCGTTGCTTTGACTGAAAATGTTTGTTTAAAATATAATGTTTTTTGTTGTACTTTAATTTATTTATTTTTTGTTATTCTTAGCGCCAGCTTAAGCTGAGCGGAGACCTTTTTGGTACAAAATGTGTTCTATCGTTAGCTAAGGTATTTTGTTGTGTATTGTTTTTTTTATATCAAATAAACATTTTTCTATTTTAGTCATAATATCGGTAACGCTATAAGATCCATCTTAAATAAGTAATTAAAAATAGTCGTAATTGTGCGTACAAGCAAGAAGTTTAGATTATCTGGCGACCTAGATCTAGATCGTTTTAACACTCGCTTTGTTTCAGCGTGGCTTCGTAGACACAGTCTTACTTTTTTACCTAATCCTAAAGTTTCATCAGCTTCTTGAGTTTTGCATTATTTACAAATCTATGTATTTTGTTATTGTTTTATTAGCAGACTTTATTTATACCGCTTTTATACGCGGTTAATTTTGGATGCCCGGCCAATTTTTTTTACGTGATCCTATAGCAGCAGAACAAGAAAATAAAAAATAAAAAAACATATTTCTTTAACATCTTTGACTTAACTTTTCCTTAAGAAAATTAAAATTATTGTCACCCAGCGCGCGGCCTATTGCGGTTTGCGGTTATCAAAGCGCATGCGCGTGACCGCTATTATTCACCCCGTGCACCAACGACAGCGCGCCGTCCGTCGCACGCTGGGAAACATACCGATAATTCAAAAAAATAAATGGGATTTCAAGATACCCTCTTATTATGAATAATTAGCATACTAACTAAGATACTTGGAGATATCATTTAGATGCTTCGCAACAAACCGAGTTCACTTGTACACCACGTCAAAGTTCAACAAATAGCCTGTCCTAATTTTATTTGTGATTTTCTGCATTTGTTCAAAGTCAAATCTCTTTAAGTTTATTTAATTTAAGTGTTATCTCGATATGGGACCTTCTACTTCAGGTATGTGATAAAATTTTGACATACTGTATTATGTAGAAATATGAACAGCTTAAGATAGGTAAGTCATATCAAATTGAGTCCTCAAATTGTTTTAACTGGCCTATTTATTAGACAATTTGTTTGGATATTTAGCTGAATTTAGCTAAGGGTTTTATATTCAGTATAGAATAGGCTCCCAGAAACTATTAAAAAAGTTTGCTACTTTTTGCTACTTTTTGATTTATATCGATTTTAGTAGGTGAAGATTTTGGTAGGTGAAGATTTTGGTACTCGAAGAAAAATATTTTCTCTTATAATTTCAAAATAAATGTAAAATTAACTTATTTGTTGTAGTAATGGCTTCAAATACATTATTTTTAACTAGAAAAGAACTTATAACAAATAACAAGCAGCAAAGGCCAGTAAAAAGTAAAGTTAAGAATATTCCTAAAGATGCAATGTCTTTATTAAAAGCTCCATCCTATAATACATCGGATGATATTGCCCTAGGTGATGATGATAATAATGATGACAATTCATTGAATTATTTGTAATAAGACATGTCAAAAAATATTTTTTTATTTTTTATAATAAGTAATAAATTTTTATTTAGCAAAATTAGAACTTTAATTGACAAAAAAAAATTGAAATATGTATGTATGAAAACATGTTTCATTATATTAACAAACACATATAACTGAGCATATTAACAGCATTAAACATGTTTTAAAACCAAGAGTTTATTTAAGGGTACGAATTATGGTCTCCTGCCCCAGTGTGCGTCGCTTTGACCGGTCTTTAAAACATCCGGACATTATGTCACCTTAGACATTCTAACAATTGGCCCAACATACCCCGGTGTCAGCTCACACACGTAGAACTATAGGATATAAAAAGCAGGCAAAAAATTGTATTTAAAATTTAAAAAAAGAAAATATTCATTATTTTTAAGTCGAATATTTTATTATTACTGTTTTTTTAGGTGTCGTAAAATGTGATTAACGGACTGAAGACTGTACGTACGTATATCCAATAACATAGCATAGTACAATTGTTATTTGGTGAAACGTGGAGAGTAGCTGTACGCCGCTTTCGCAGTACTCGTTGTCAAACTGGTTGACTGACTGATTGACTTACCGTATTTATTATAGAAATATTAAAAATATGGTAAGTCAATAACATAATGACAACAAAAAAGATATATTTCGCGAAAAAGAAGTAAGAAACAGCAAAAACTTTATTACTTATCAATATTTTTTTTAAGTTTTAGGTAGGTACTTACTTCAAGATATTCACTATTAAAACTGTTGTAACAGGACCTAACACGATTAATTTGGTAAGTAAGTATCTTACCTTATCTAGTGGGGCCTGCAGAGGTCTCCCTCTCGCAGTAGCACGTCGACCCATTGGGATCTTTTGTGGTAAGTATATAGGTACATATCTACTTGTTTGACCGCGATGCTGCGGTTCAGCTATGCGATTCTCTAACCGACACGTCAACGCTGCGCGCATGGCTGTGATCTGCTGTCTCTTTCCAATTCTATGAATATGAAAGAGACAGAGTCAATTCTCAGCGCTGCGGCAGCCGCTGCTACCAAGGCTTTATCTTAGAGAATCGCATTGCAGTTCGCTTGTGACCACGGCCGCAGCATCGCAGTCGAAACGTCAGCAGTAAGTAGATATCAAATTTAATCGTGTTAGGTCCCGTTAAAACAGATTTAATGCAATGCAACGCGATAGTTTAAAGTTTATATTCACTAAATTATTTTCCTCTCTAAATTACCCCTGTATTAAAACAATCAAAAAAAATATTCAAATTGGTCAAGCCGTTTTAGACTAACGAACAGTAATCGATTTCTATATACAGGTTGGAAACAAAAGACCGTGGTTGGAGGAAAAGTACCTTTAATATTGATGATGGCAAATTTTACTGAAAGGAAACATTCCTTTATTTTCAAAAATAATTAATACTACATTTAAAAAATTTTGAAATATCACCTACTTGAGCCGGAAAACGAACCAGCGAAATGTGAAAAAAAAACACCCTGTATTTTATGATACCAAAACCGAAAGAGTCATTCATAAGGATCAATTTCTTTTAAACAACATAGCATCTTAAATTAAAAAAAGACCAAGAATACGTTTGTGCATATTTGAAAATAGGTACTCATTTTGAGCAATTCTTAAGCTAAGTAAACTATTTTCTTTAGATAGTAGGTAAGTAAGCTTTACAATAAAAACATTAGTTTTCTAGGTCTTTCTTTAAATTAAGATACTATGTTGTTCAAAAAAAATGATCCTCAAGATACAGGAGGTTTTTTTTTACATTTGATTGGTTCGATTCCCGGCTCAAGAAGGTGATTTTTCAAAAAAAATTTAAATGTCGTTTTAATTATTTTTGAAAATACGTTGCCGTCATCAATATTTTAAGGGTACTTTTCCTCCAACCCCGGTCTTTTTTTCACCCTGTATATTATAAATAAATAATATAGACAGATAGATGCGACAACCCTACTACCACAGAGTCATATTACTATAAAGCGACTTAAGGCTGCAGATATGATTGATTAGTAACATTTGTGATAGATCTCCGTGAATTCATAGTTCACACTCGAATACGTCACTATGCAACACGATATGGTATTGTACTTTTGGTAGGAAGGGTCAGCAACACTTTCATACTAAGTATGTCATAATAACTTGACTGACAGTTGACATAATATTATGTCGGTTACATTATTACGTAGCTTTGGCAAAGCTAAATAGATATGTTATGTGCTCTAAACATGTATAAGTAAGACTCAGTTTCAAGTATAAATTTTTAGTAGATATCAATAAAAAAATAACAACTTTAAATGTTTCAATGGCTTCTTGGTCTATTCAATTTAGTCCTCGCAGACAAAACACCCTCGAATTCTACAACGACGCCAAAAAGCTTTAGTTTCCTTGGTAAATAAGTATGTTTTTACGCACAAAATACCAGATCTAGAAATATATTCCTTACAAAAATAACGTATTCGTTTATTTACAGACCTGTTCATAATGGTATTTATTGTAATAAACTGAATCCAATTGCATAAAAGTACATAAATAACTATTTCTTAAAGTCGAAGGTATCGGCAATTCGCCTACGAATTATAATAAATGTGTTTTTGTTTATCCCCTACCGGTAATGACTTGGTCTTTATCTCACCTGATGGTAACGATGAGGCCGAAGGTGGAAGTGTGCTTCACCCAGAATCCTCAACCACTGACAAACTGGCTATCTTATCACTAAACTACCGGAATACAAGAATGCTGTTAACATTGTCGTCATGGCGCCAGCCTTTAGATAAGGTGGTGGTAGCTAGCCAGGCGGAATTAACAAGCCCTACCACCTACCAAACCAACTACACAAAGGTTTACCCCCCGCTTGGAATCGAACCCGGGACCTCTGGGTCTAAGACCGGTAGCTTGGCCACTAGACCACAGAAGCGGTAAAACTAGGCTGTGTAACTTAGTAAACATAACCAAAGCCGCAATTTATGTAACACAGAGGTTTGCAGACAATGTATTCTTGAACTATATAAATAACAATAGCCTGCTAAGGTTACCGGTGATGTCTACATTACCGGTTAAATTCCAGTCTCGTGATTTCAATTTAATCACAACTCCTAGATACGACGCTATTTCAGAAGGTCTTCTTCTTCGGTTTACTTTAACTTATCTATCATTTAACATTGAGTGAGATGATTCCATAAGTTACAAAAAATTAAAAATTTTAAAAAGAGGTCGCTGTCTAGACAATGGGTCACTTGAAAAAAGGACCAATCCAATGTTTATCGTTTTTTAACGTTAAAAAAATCAGTCATTTTTTTCAACATTTCGTTATCTTCGTGTTTAATTGTGCGTTATATGTAGGTATTTAACTAGACAATTATTTATAAGTTCTTTTAGGTTTTAAGTTATTTAGTTTTAGTATTTAATCCATTATTATTATTGTTTCGTTTTTGTGTAAATAAAATTTACTAGACAATTATCTGATAATAGTCATGGGTAAGTACTTAAGTTTTTACTGGAAGTTCCTTTTCTTAATAAACGGTAACAGGAATCAAACGAATCGAGAATTTTCAATATCGTTTTATTATAATACACACAATATCCTTCTGTCCTCACATCACCTAAGCATCACATCTGTTTACTAACGATCCGAATGGCATGTGTAACTCAGCCACTCCGCAGTTACGGACGAAACAAATCAATCCGCTAATAGAAATGATCCCACGCCGTCCTATGCGCCTCTCGAGAGCAGACAGCAAACGCATCGCGTATAGACGAGTACACAATTTATATAAAGGAGGAGCGGAGGAGCTCCAACCAAATTAAAAACATCTCGAGCTCCTCCAAACTTCGGAAGCCGTTGGTCCCGGTTGTTGTGGTAAGATGACTGAGGACTGCTAGTTGTTTGAATTCTTCAAACCGCATTGGGCCCGCCCGCGTAGTGGCAGTGATCTGATTGTCAATTTAAATTCAATTATTACCAAGTCCCATTTGGTATTGAGGAGCTCGAAGGCGCAGCGGCTAGCCTGGTCGGCTTGCGATCTTGCCCTCTAAGCAAATTTTGCTGTGCTTGGTTGCTGGATGGGTGACCAAATTAAAAGTATCTTTTTTTTATAGCAGAAGGAGGGAAACGAACAAGCGGGTCACCTGATGGAAAGTAATCACCGCCGCCCATGGACACCCGCAAAACCAGAGGAATCGCAAACGCGTTGCCGGCCTTTAAGAAAGGAATAGGCTTATATTCTTGAAGATCCCTAAGTCGTAACGGTCCGGAAAGCTGGTTCCACAACACTGTAGTTCGAGGCATGAAATTTCGTGAAAAACGCACAGTAGTAGACCGCCATCCATCAAGGTGATGTGGATGGAATGACAGTCGATTGCGTGTAGTGCGGTGTAGGAAATCAGCGGCAGGGATCAAGCCGAACAATTCCTCAGAACACTCGATCTCGAGATCCTCCGTGCTTCGGAAGGCACGTTCAGCCGTTGGTCCCGGTTGTTGTCGTAAGATGACAGTTCTTGGAACCCACCAACCCGCATTGGGCCAGCGTGGTGGGTTATAGCCCAATATCTCTACGTGCTATTGTCTACGTGAGAGGACTGTGCCCAGCAGTGGGACGTTTATAAGTTAAATTTTTGGTAAATGCTGTCATCGGGGATCAGGTTTAGTTTGTATTTGTCTTTGTATGTTTTGGTTTGTACTCTGTAGGTAGGCGTTCTTTTAATTGGCGTATTTTTAACCTTTTGTGTCCCCCAAACTCTTCCACAGATCCCGATCCAGAGCCATAGACTACCAATCCCTTGTGTGGTTCACAAGGTCGTCGCACCATCTCTTTTGGGGTCTTCCTCTTTGACAGCACCCGTCCGTGGGTATCCACCGAGTAACAATATGAGCGCATTTGTTAGCAGTTGTCAGTTAACACATATAGTATAGCGCTGACTATTTTTCTACCCAAATGCAACTATCATTAATAGACCTACATGCATTTGGGTACATAAACAGATTGGGCCATACCCTACCACGCTGGCCCAATGCGGGTTTTAACAACTGCCATCATACGACAACAAAAGGGACCAATGGCTGTAGGTGCCTTTCAAAGCACGAAATTAATATACTATACTAGTTGAATACGAATGTACTATATCTACTTGCGTGATGCAGCGAGGCCGCTTCATACAGCGACTGCTACAAATTGGCATGTTTTGTAATAAGTGTTTTTCATTAGTGAGGTTAGTGAGTTAGTCCTCTGTGCTTCGGAGGGCATGTTTGCCGTTGGTCCCGGTTGTTGTCGTGAAATGGCAGCCGGTTTGGCTGGCAACTCCCAGATCATGGCATGTCGGCGTGAAATAATGGAACTCGTTGCTTTTGTGTTTTGTACGGTAAATGGGCCCATCTCTCCCCCCTTCACAATTCCTTCTCCTTCTTCAAACATCCTACTCCTTTCTCTAGGCTGGCAACGACAATGACTCCTCTGGTTTTGCGGTTGTCCATGGGCGGTGGTGATTACTTTCCATCATTTAACTAGCCGGCTCGTTTGCTTCCTTTTTTACATTAAAAAAATATTTTAAATCGCAACCAGTGTCCATTCCACAACGTACCGACAACATTTGTGCACTGCAATATATACGAGTGCTGGCTGTGACACCGACCCGGTTGTATGACTACACATGAATATTTATATGTTTGCTCGTCTGTCCACAACCGCTGGCTAGCTATTTACGAGATCCTGCACAATTATTAAACACTACCACTGTTGGCAACATTACACATACTATGAGCTTAGCAGTCGTAAAACTAGATACAATAGAAATTCAATTCTTATTCTACTAATATTATAAACGCGAAAGTTTGTGTATGGATGGATGTTTGTTGCTCTTTCACGTAAAAACTACTAAATGGATTTGGATGAAATTCGGCATACAGACAGTTTATAACCTGGATTAACACATAGGATACTTATAGTCCGATATTTCGATGGGAACGGGAACCACGCTGGTGAAACCGCGAGCGGCCTCTAGTATTGCTATAAAAGCGAACGTCGCAGACAAGGGGAATATAAAACCTTTTTATTGCTAATATTTTTATTAGGTGTGTAGTGGCAACTCATTATCAAACTCATCTCTTCTCATGGGTGTCTCTCTCCAGAGGCCACAAGATCAATTCCTGGTGTGCATCTTTGTATCCTTGGTTTAGTTGGTGGTAGGACTTGTTGTCAGCCTGGCTAGCTACCACCATCTTATCTAAAGTGTGGCATCATAACAATAATAACAATGTTAATAGAATTTGTGTTCCGACAGTTTCGAGAAGAGCCACTAATTTACAGTCTCTAATATTTCATCGCGCACCAAGTGATTTGGTGACTCGTTTCTTTGTCGCACCTCTAAAAAGATGGAATAGTCTACCAGCTATGGTGCTGTATGTTAATGTCTATGACCAGCACACATATTCGTCCCTACCTATGAAATGGGATCCTTCAAACGAGGCGTGAAGAGGCACTTTGTGGGCCGGTAGGGTGAGGTTGACTGATGCTACGTCTCTTACGCTGGTGTCTCTACAGCTGGTGCAGCGTACGGTCCAAGTGGAGTGAAGTCATTTACCGGGCTTAAAATAAATAAAAATAAACAAACCAATATGAGTCATTAAAAAATAACTTACGACTCAAAAGCATACGAGTATACATTGATGGCACCCATCATCACATAGATATGCGGTAGCTACAATCAATTATTTCGTATTAGTAATTGTCCGATTATCGCCGGCCTCGGTCGCGTCATTACGAATCATTTTATTTCGTGTAACAATGCATTATGGCGGCGACCTTTCGATCACTTCCGAAGATGATGGGTGAACGGTGTTTTGAACATGAGTTCTGAATGTAGTGTTTTGTGAATGCAACTTGGTAGGTTGGAAATATGCAGTTTTTTGTAAGTTATTTATTGGCTAAACTTTAATGACTTGTTTTATACACTATAACTATAGTCGTTAAAGTTCTCATCAACAAAAGGTTAGTCTAAACTAGGCGAACGAGGCGCATAATCAGTACACTGCCATAGTCACACATAGTCCACATTTCACCAAATTACAACTGCACATGAGTGCTCAGCGTGACAGGATAATGGTGGGCCCATCGCCGCTCTATGCTGTTGGATGTATGTGCAGTCTTTAGTCCGTTAGTCGCCTTTTACGACACCCAAGGGAAGAGAAAGGGTGGTAGGTATTCTTTCACTGCTACGCAACACAGTTATAAAAAAAATACGCAAATAAAATAAAAATTATTTTATGTACCTAACTAAATAAACACCATTGACTTGAATGGAACACATATCTGCAGGTGTAATAAATTTAAATGAAATATGTCAATTGCTTTTTTTTCTAACACCTTTATGTGGGTACAATCGACCACACTAAGAAATAGACCATCTTAGTTTTAATTTATGCCCTAACACAAACACCTAAGGTACAGCTTAAGTATAGTGTAGTGTAAGGTAACATTCAAGTGGAGTGAATCCTAGCAAATCCAATTATGTAGATGTAGGGTTCCACACAAGTTAGCGGTTACCATCAACTCTTGAGCAGTATTACTTTAATCATAAAAATATTCATAAAAATATTGAAATGTTTTCAAAAAACAGTGATATTCACAATTTAAACACTAGAAGTAAGAAAAATTAGCAGTACCTCATTCTAGGCTTCATAAAATAAATAATTCTTTTAAGGGTCTGTGTGTACGATTTTACAACAAAGTACCAAATGATATTCAGAAATTAGATCTTGATAAATTCAAAATCAAAGAAAAGCTTATTATGAAGTGTCAGATTACACAGATGACAAAACAGCTTGGGTCTGAAATGCTCCAAGTACCTACTCCAACAGCTATTTCTAATTGTCTATAATTAATTTATATGGAGTACATAATTTGAATGTAAATACATAATTTACATTCAAATTCATATTTTGTATTTCATGATCTGGTAACGATATTTTTTTTTGTTGTCAATGTCGTTGCTTCTGTGCCTGTGGTTTCTTGCGCCCGTTCTGACGTCCTGAATGGGTGGTAGGTTAAAAAAAATTTGGTCGATTCAAAGTACTTATTAATTGAGTTTATTGAATTAATATCTTTTGACTTTGACTTACTATCATCATCATCATCGTCATCATCAGCCTTTACTTGTCCACTGCTGGACATTGGCCTCTGAATTGAATTCTGCATAGTAAGATTAAGGTATTATACTGCTCTAAGAAGTGAGCGAAGGCGGTAGTTTATATATTCTCTGCCGAAGGGCTACAGAAAGCAACTATATTTATAAGTCCATAATATATAATCAGGACTATTTTCCTCAAAGGGTTAGTCAGACACTAGGCAATGAGGACCGCAGAAGTAGTTCTCTACCACTTACACCAATTATTATCGACAGAACTGTGCTCATCAGCGTGACAGGTGGTGAGAGCCCATCGCCGCTCTGTGCTGTTGGATGTATGTGCAGTCTTTAGTCCGTTAGTCGCCTTTTACGACACCCAAGGGAAGAGATGGGGTGGTAGTATTCTTTCATCACTCATTTTACTTAATCCGGTGACTCAATATCAAGAAAGTTAGTTGCTTACACGAACCCGTAATGTGTATAAATAAAAAAGTTATTATTAAACTTTAAAAATGTACCTTGAGTTTTATTTTCACCTCAATGCTGCGATCACATAAACTTATGTAATCGAAGCCTCATTGTAATAAATTATATTACATTTTTAAGTAAGTATTATTATTTAGGCTTTTAATGTTTTTATTTGTAGTTCAAACCAATGCCATTTGTTTTAAGCTAAGCTACTTCATCTACCATAAATTTAAGTCAAGAAAGCCAGGAGGATATTATTGGAGACAAATAAAAAAATAATAATAATGAATAAACACACTTATACAATACCCACATACAGTGCATTACAAATAAACAGAGATTAAGGTCGGAATAGTTATTTCGCGTTTTGTCCTTTTACTCTAATTTAAAATTACGTTTGCATGATAGAAACAAAACACGCAATAACTATTTGTACCTTATTCTTTGTTTATTTCTATTTATATTTATTATCATTTTATTTATCTATCGGTCTTTATTATTATACAAATAGATAAATAAAACGATGAAACAGACACAAACGACAAAAAATATAAAATAGAATTTTATAAGATAAAAAGAAGAAAGAAGGGGATAATTTGTCGTGTCTATGTATGTATGTAAAAGAAAGCGAAGGGTATGAAGTAAATGGGCACTTGTATGTCTCTGCACAAGCAGCTTTGTCATTCGTGGATATGTTGGGTGATGGATAAAGAATCCACTACGTGTAAACCGTCTCACGTTTGACCATTTCCTTCGCCGATGGGTTCTCTGTATAAGGTTTTATAGTAATTAGGCTTCATTTTGTCCATAAAAGTAGGCTGCTCTCAATAAGGTTGAAATAGGTGTGAGTAAATAAATAACTTGAAAAGGTGTCGCTTTGAACCGTTGACAATCTGTAAGATGCAATAGGTAGGTCTAACTTATTTATTAAGACACAAGATGCAACATATTATTTTTTACCATGCTCTGTACATTCTATGTGGATTACTGTCTAGGCTCAGTCTGAAATTCAATTTATTATTCTAATATGTATTGGCTGTAATCTCTCAGTGTCGGGGGTCAAAGTTACTCGCGTCCGTAGGTTTACCCTTGAGACTCAACACGTGCCCCCTGGGTGGTGCTAAATGAGTGACACTGACTGAGAGCCACGCTGCGTTGCAGCACGCATTGGGTCGGCTCGCCCGGGGTAATACCACTCTCTCACGAATATTCGGCGTGAAATAATGGCACTTGGTGCTGTTGTGTTGCCGGCAAATGACCCCACTCCACCTGATGTTAACTGGAAATGAGGTCCAGGCGCGAGGACAACTGGTGCAGCGTAAGAGACGTAGCATCAGTCATCCTCACTCTGCCGGCCCACAAAGTGCTTCTTCACGCCTCGTTTGTAGGTACCATATACCCATACACCCAGTACATATATATATAGATATAGGTACTGGGTGTAATGTATTTTTCTTCATAACTCTAACGTTTGTAATATTAAACAAAGGCAATTCAAAGAGGTAATGTTGCCAGCATTCTTGCTGCGTCTGCGTGCTCGCAGTTGGAGGACATTTTTATTTATAGTTTTTAGTTTTAAGTTAGACATTTTTTATTTATTATCTTAAGTTACATTTTTGCTGAGACCAATTGTACTTTTTTTTTCTTTCTGTTTTTCTATTATTACATAACTAATTAGTATAAATTATGCATAGGATTACTCTCGACTGTGATTTTTGCGTAAAATGGCCAATTTTGGCGTTCTTGATCTCAGAAACAAAAATACGTTAACAATTTTGACTTATTGAATAGTGTAGAATAGCTATTGGAATAGTTCGTAGCGGCCTCGCTTTTTGAAAATTTTGTTTTAATTTTTAATTAAACCCAAAACTGCAGAGAAACATTTTCATAATATGCGCGAAGGCACTTTTTTGAGCTCGTAGATTTACCTATTGTTGTAAACAAATGAAAAAAAAAATAGGATGTTCGTAGCGGCCTCGGAATATTTAGATATCATTGATTTTATAAAGAAAACTTACTCCTCGATCTCTTCAGAACTTTACTTTCCTGTACCCATTTCAGTGAACCTCAGCATTTTTGGCATGAACTTCGGCCAGGAACTGAATCCAAAATGCTACATCGAGAGTGTTATCTTAACTGCCTCCCGTAAGTTGGGTATTCTCAATAAGGTGAGGCGATTTTTCACTCCCGAGCAGCGCTATTTGCTGTACAAGACTCAGGTGCGATCGAGTATGGGGTGCAAATTTGGGAACCTCCTCGTGGTGCACCCTGGGGTAAGGCCTCTCGGCCCACGTTCAGCGTGGGACAAGGGGCCTTATGCAAATCCCTGGCGCCCCTTCTGGGCGTCGAATAAAGTAGGCAGTGCCCCTTCTGGGCCTGCACCCCCTTCAAAGCGCGTCCCTTCTGGACCGCACAGCGGGTCCACTTTGGTCCTGCGGGGGGATTTTGCCGGCACCCCTTCTGGGTGTCGAACAAAGTTGGTGGTGCCCCTTCTGGGTTCACAGCCTCCCCTTGCCCCTTCTGGGCCTGTGGGGGGTAAATTGGTGGCGCCCTTATGGGCGTCGTCCTTTGTTTTGCTCTGCGTCCCTTCTGGACGCCGTTTCGAAAGACGGCCGCCCCTTAAGGGTTCTCAAGACGCACGGGCGAGGGCGTCGGCGGAGCTCATGGCGTCACGGGAAGTGTGAGGTGCGATCCTCCCCTGAAGAGAGTGACGGATCTAGCAACCCGTGGCGTCCGAGCCGCTGCCGCGCGGAGGTAGCAGAATGTGAGGGCGCGGGGGCGCTTGGACGTCGTGGGAAGCATGCGATCCTCCCCTGAGTGGGTGAGAGATCTCGCTTTCCGTGGCGTCCGAGCCGCTGCCGCGCGGAGGTATCCACATTCTTTGTGAGGGCGTGAGCTGAGCTCGTGGCGTCATGGGAAGCGTGAGGTGCGATCCTCCCCTGAAGAGGGTGACGGATCTAGCAACCCGTGGCGTCCGAGCGTCAGCGCACTTTTGAGGAGGCTGAGTTGCGGGAGGTCGGCACCCCGGGCGTGCGATCGGCCCCTGGTACTCGGCTGAGGCTGTGATGCAGGTGGCCGTGACCCCCCGGCGTGCGTCCGGTCTCCTGCGACTCGGCAAATACGTGAGGGAAACTCTCCCTCGCTTGGCCCTGAGGTCTCGTGAGGTAGAGAAATCGGGTCGAGCGATGCGGACGAGTTTGAGGGCGCGGCGAGCGATCGGACTATCCGGACGCCCGCCGCCTCTCCGGCACAAGTGATGAGATAGAGTTCGACTTGACAGCTCAGGAGCTGTCGGGTCGAATCCCGTGAGGGTGACCTCAAGGGGTCTCGTTGCACAAGGGGTGCATTCGGTTCGGGGGTTCCCTTGAACCAATGGCCTAGAGAGTTGGGGCGGCAGAGTGCCTATGGCCGGTCCCGCCTCGACTTTCCCCCGGGTCTTGCTGGAGAGCAGTGGAGGTTTTAGTGGGTATGCCCCCCTCCTCTCGAACCCCCGCCGAGGCCGCAGGGCCTGGACGGGGGGGCGGGAGTTGGGGGGAGAGTCCCATGCGCGTGCGTAATGCATTTCCTCCACTCTAAAAAAAAAAAAAAAAAGGTGCGATCGAGTATGGAGTATTGTTCCCATCTATGGGACGGTTTGCTAAATACCTCCTCAATGCACTTGATAGACTGCAAAGGCGAGCGGTAAGCCTTATTGGAGATCCTGAGGTTACAGCCTCTCTTGAGGACCTCCAGCTGCGTAGAGACATTTCTTCTCTCTATGTCTTCTACCGAAATTACTACGGAGGTGTTCTGAAGAACTTTTTGATATATCCCGCCCTCGCCTTTCCAGTCCCGGACTACACGTGCTGGTCTTAGGTACCACCAACATACATCAGCACTCGTACCAAAAAATTTGGCAAGTCGTTCCTCTGTAAGACCATTCGGCTTTGGAATTCTCAGCCGACG
This sequence comes from Scoparia ambigualis, assembly GCA_963921215.1. NCBI lineage: Eukaryota > Metazoa > Arthropoda > Insecta > Lepidoptera > Crambidae > Scoparia > Scoparia ambigualis. The sequence goes on from OY992526.1 coordinate 21,552,778, forward strand.
CATGTATTTCCCAGCTCCTATAATCCCGGGTCTTTTATACAAGACGTGAAACGGCATTTATGCAGGCCGTCATGAATGGGTGCGCTTGTTACCGTGCTTGTTCCACGGTGGGGAGCGCTCTCATTAGTTACAACTATACCAGAATAGTTGTTACTTCATGAAGAATAAAGATTTTGTAGTGAATTTATTATCCTATTTCGATTTAAACGATAAATACAATGCAAAATTACAACAAAATGCGATGCGCCGGCCGTCCGAACTCAGTATAATCTCGCAGAGTGGAGATTTGTAATATGCATGATTTTATTATCCTACTTCGATAAAAACGATAATTACAACTGCAAAATTAGTACAAAATGCGAAAATGGGCATTTTACGCAAAAATCACAGTCGAGATGTAATAGGCCTCTTAGGAAGGTTAAGAAGGTTTTCTTTTCTCCGAAATTTCTCTTATATCCGTCTATCCTAATATCTGGGATAGACCGGATGCACCTACATGCATGCACTTTGCTACTGTTAATTTTGTGAGCCTTAAAATTTGCATCAATTCAAATACAAATCTGTCAATTATTTCAGATTTTAATTTATATGTCTTAAGCCTTGACACGACAACACCGAAAGGTTATCAAAAAAAACCTTTATAAACCATTATGTTCCAAATGTTTCAAAATTACGTACAAATTGCGGAATACGACAATTATAAGTGAATTATTTATTTTATATTTATTTTGATGCCTGTATACCCAACACATCCGCTACAACTTGGCTATAACGCATATAATTAAATGTTAGATCGTTTTACTGCCTACCGAAATGTTAATTTGTATGTCGTTGGATAATCGTAAAAAATGGAACTACGTAAAAACCTAGAAAAACCCCAAACACGAAATGAAGCTCGATATATTTTTTTAAGTCACCCATCTGACATTACAATAGTGGTTTAACTTATACGATCGCAACGTGAATATACATCCTATCCTACTAATATTATAAACGCGAAAGTTTGTAAGAATGTATGGATATTTGTTACTCTTTCACGTAAAAACTACTAAATGGATTTGGATGAAATTCGGCATACAGATAGTTTATAACCTGGATTGACACATAGAATACTTTTTATCCCGATATTCCTACGGGAACGTATGGATGGATGTTTGTTACTCTTTCACGTAAAAACTACTGAATGGATTTGGATGAAATTCGGCATACAGATAGTTTATAACCTGGATTAATACATAGGATACTTTTTATCTCGATATTCCCACGGAAAACGGGAACCACGCGGGTGAAACCGCGAGCGGCCGCTTGTAGGTTAATATAATCACGACTGTTATCCCTAAAGGGTTAGTCAGAGATAAGGCAATGAGGACAGCAAAAGCAGTCCTCTACCATAGTCCACTTTTCACCAAATAGCAACGGCACATGTGCTCAGCGTGACAGGTGGTGAGTCCATCGCCGCTTTATGCTGTGGTATGTATGGTGCAGTCTTTAGTTCGTTAGTTGCCTTTTACAACACCCAAGGCATCAAGGGAAGAGAGGGGGTGGTAGTATTCTTTCACCGCTAAGCGACACGGGTAAACACAACATAAAATGAATCTTTTTTAATAAATAAATCCTTTTCCTTTACCTTTACATTAACATAACACCTAGCTAAAGCGCAGTGGCGTGCCTAGGGCTTCAGATTGGGGCAAGCCACGGAACCTGAAGTTCCTAATCTTGCTACCTAGGTACAATGTTGGTGCCCATTTGCGACACTAGCCACATTTTTTACTCAAATCGTCATAGGCCGTGGCATTCCAAACGTTCTTGTCGTTGGTAAAAAAACAGGCTACTACCTTCTATTACATCTTGAATGTGATTTTTGAGAAATTTATTTTGGCCAATTTAGGCGTTCTTTATCTCAGAAACAAAAATACATTAACAGTATTTACTTATTGAATAGTGTAGAATAGCTATTGGCATAGTACGTAGCGGCCTCGCTTTTTGTAAATTTCGCTTAACTTTTATTTAAATTCAAAATTGCAGAGAAAGATTTTCATAAATTGCGCGAGGGAAAGCGTAAGGTCAAAATACCACACACTCGAACTAAATTACAAAATAATAATCGTAAAGGTAAAGGGCAAATGGTGCGTGATTTCCATTGCCCATTGCCCACTGACAAACCCAATTCTTTTTCCTCATTTGTAATTCGTCGTACACTGCTGTGTCTTTGTGTCTTTTCAGCGCTGACGGGAGATAGATTATTGGCATATGATACTTATTAGCACATGTGCAGTCGCTATTTGATGAAAAGTGGACTATGGTAGAGGACTGGTTTTGCTGTGCGTATTGCCTCGTCTCTACTAACCCTTCGGAGATAATAGTCGTGATTTTATGTACATTATGTATCTCATAAAAACACTATATACAAAAATAAAATGTCATAATAAACTTAACCCAGTTTTACCCAACCTTATTATAATTATTGTTTTGTACAAATTATCCATAAAGTAACACGTTCTCTTATTTCTTAAACATAAAAATGTATCATTAGAATTAGCTAATTAGTTTTAAAACAAACCAATTGTTTTGAAAATTATTGAACTTCAATGATTGTGTAACGAAATACCTACGTAAATGCGTTTAAAACGCACGATGAATAATGTCGTAATTATGTCATATATGTGTGTTGGGACAATGTAAATAATATAAAGTTCAATAAGTAATTGCCATTGTAGAACCCTAATAGATACCAGAAGATATATTCATTGAAATAATGCATAATAATAGTTCCCTGCCAACAAAGCAAGCATCTATCAGCGTTTACGTCACTCATGAGTGTTATAAGTAGGCACCAATCAGAAGTATAATGAATGAAGTGACGGCTCTATGCGAGAGGAAACCAAGCCGTCAAAATTCTAATAATAACTAATATTATAAATGCGATAGTGAGTGTGTTTGTTTGTTTCGCTTTCACGCTTACCGCTACACCAATTTCAATGAATTTTGGTACTTATAGAGATATATGGGAACCAGATGGTTATAGGCTACTTTTTCTTGGGAAAAATTAACGCGAGCGAAGCCGTGGGCAGAGGCCTGTTTTCTGATAAAGTGAAGTTACAATTTGTTTTTGAAACGATCAGCACCTCAGTTTTAATGTGACAATAGACTAACTTTATTTTATCCTAAGTTTCGAATCCTTTACATGGTCTGTGATCACTGGTACCTATCCTAAGATGTTGGTTGTCTCCTAATAAACTTGTAAGTTTACAAACCGTTAGTGATTTTATTGGGTGCGTTCTGATTTACATAATAAAAATAATATAATCTTTAGGTAGTGTGATATTAGAGCTGGGACTTGATAACACCCGGCAGGCGCTAAATTCCATAAAATTGAATAGCCTCTTATATCATGGCTGATTGAATCGTTGTAGCTTTGCGAGTTTTGTCGAGTCTCGTGTGATATGTTTTTGTGGAATATAATTGGACACATTATAGCTAGTTCTTTTCACTTTATTATGTACGTAACGTAGGTACTTAGTGTAGAGTCACTGTACGTGCGCTGTGCTGCGAGAACGAGTGACGGGGCGAGCGCCAATAACTACAACGTGGTACAGTCAAAAGCAAAATATGTAAACAATTGTAACTCTTAATACAATGGAATAAGAGTCAAAGTGTTTACATATTGGTATCCGTGACTGTACCTACCTAATTAATCAAATAGGTAAGTATACGTAATAGTTATTAATTGTCATACCTACCTATTTATAAGTAATCGTAAGGCATTAAATAAACTCGATGTAGAGATATACGCTAAAACTATTACTAGTCCCTCATTGCATAAACCTATACGAACCACACAAAAGCTGTTCAAACAAATCGCCGTTAGATCGCAGCAGTGCCGTCAGCCATTTATTATATTGTCCAACTACGATGTATCTCAACCGACGACTGATACAGATAAGAAAACCAATTTGAATACAAATCTCCGTGTTAAATGCTAATATTGTCACGCAATAGATTCGGTAGCAATGTGTTACGAACCAAATTGTTTGTGCAATGATTGATGTTAGTTATCTTATCTTTATAGTATATCTTTTTTAAAGATAAGATATAGAGATAATTTAACTGCCTCTTTGGTCTAGTGGCTAAGCTGTCGGTCTTAGACCCAGCGGGCTTAGACCCAGAGAGCCCGGGTTCGATTCAAAGCGGGAAAGCAACACTGTGAAGTGTCACAGTGGGACAGTGGTCCCACTGCTGAGCAAAGGACTCAATCATTGAAATGTAGTAAACGCTACATGATGGTCCAGTCACCACATTCGCCAAATACGGATTGGTGATCACAAATAAGGTTGCCACCTATTTTTATTAGGAATAAAGTATTTTATTCTAAAGTACCTACTTACATAGCTTAAACTGCCTCTGTGGTCTAGTGGCTAAGCTACCGGTTTCAAACCCAGAGGTCCCGGGTTCGATTCCCAGCGGGGGGTACATCTTTGTGTGCTCGGTGTGGTTGGTCGTAGGGCTGTTAAGTCCGCCTGGCTAGCTACGACCATCTTATCTAAGTCTGTCGCCTTAACAACGATGTTTATAGCATTGTTGTGTTCCGACAGTGTGAGATAAGATAGGCAGTTCCTCAGTGGTAGAGGATTCCGGGTGAAGCGCGCCTCCACCTTCGGCCTTATTGTCACTTACCATCAGGTGAGATGAAGGCCAAGCGCTTACTCGTTGTAGAATAATAAAAAAATGAGTATTAATTTATTTGTCCGTAAAAACGTATTTTTGTCACCCTTTGCGACATTTAACAAATATTTGTCTTCCTTAAAGAATTTACGGCCTGTTTGCAATCAAAATGTTGTGGCTGTGGATACCAGTTAGGCTTATAAGTACTCATAACCAGTAACGAGCCAGTAACAATCAGTTTTACGTAAATAGAGTATTTTTAACCGACTTCAAAAAAGAAGGAGGTTCTCAATTCGTCGAAATAAATATGTTTTATGTATGTTCCCCGATTACTTAAAGACTCTTGAACCGATTTGGAATATTTTTTTTTGTCTGAAAGGGTTATTTATACCTTCCATGTAGTCCCATAGTCATCAGGTCAATATCTGATGATGGGTTCCTGGAGAAATCGAGGGAACTCTTCAAATATACACACAGGCACACCTACAGCGATTTAGGTATTATTTGCAATAACTTGTCCTCGGGAAGAACCATTTGGTGAAGTGGAACTGTTGATGAAGACCTCAGACGGCCACCGGAACTACTCAATACTAAATATTTTTGGTGTTTGCTATGCGATTACAAACTTTATTGTGGTTGCTAAGCAATTTATGCTCGCCACAATGCATCATGGTCCAGTGGAGCGAATGGTAAACCACCAAGAGAACTCCTCAAGAATTAACGTCCCTGCATCGGAAAAAACAATATTTTGTACAAAATGATAAGCAGTTGACATTAAGATGTTGAAAATTGAAAAAAATACTAACCAAGCCAATAAAAAAGACAAATAAAAAATAATAAACGATTACTTACTACTACTTCCATTTTTTTATTTTTCTGTGTTAACGTAGGTAGGTTAACGTTTACACATAAAAATATGAAAAAATAAAAATTTAAAAACAAAATAAACCGACTCCAAAAAAAAACAGAAACTAAAAAGAACAAAATAATTGTGTTGTGTTGAATAACTAAATTTAATCCCCACAGTTAAAATTGTACTTACATACTTTTGAAAACGGTGCCAAGCCAAATTAAATGAATAAGAAAATATTCCATGAACAAAAATAATACGTACCTTATTGCGTTCTTTTACACAATTTCCAACACATCTTTAAATCTACCTGTAAACGTCTACGTGTTTTCCATAATGCTAAGCAAACCGCCTAATTAAATTGTATGTAGGCAAAAGCAGGAAATATTTTAAGGCTTGGCATCGACTTCAAAAGTATGTAAGTACAATTTAAACTGTGGGGATTAAATTTAGTTATTCAAGACAACACAATTATTTTTTTCTTTTTAGTTTCTCTATTTTTTTTGGAGTCGGTTTATTTTTTTTTTGAAAATTTTAGCGTACTTTATTGGTGTTGCAGATTATAAAGTATGCCTACAGAAAATAGAGGACAATACTCTATTTTAGAGTACGGGTGGCAACTGGCAACCCTTATCACAAACAACATTCACAAGGTAAGACAAAGGTTGATATTGACGCGAGCATTACTGTTTTTAACCGACTTCAAAAAAGGAGGAGGTTCTCAATTCGGTTGAATGTTTTTTTTATGTTTGTTACCTCAGAACTCAGTCATTTATACACCGATTTAGAAAATTCTTTTTTTGTTTGAAAAGATATACTTCCTGATTTTATCAAAATCCAGTTCTGATGATGGAATCCTCAGGAATTGAGGGAACTCCTCAAATATTGTAGGCATACCTGTAGCGATTTTGATATTTTCAGCAATAAATCAAGAATTTGCATTCAGAAAGTATCATTTGATGAAGTAGAACTGATGAAGAAGACCACAGAATGTCATTGGAACTCCTCAATGATAAGTATTTCACGGGTGGCGATAAGATATCTCGATTAAGATAGTTAAGCGACTATGACGAATTAAAAGAAGGCAGGTACCGGAACTCAGTTCTGATTGTGGAATCCTTGAGGAATTGAGGGAACTCCTCAAATATTGTAGGCATACCTATAGCGATTTTGGTATTTACAGCCATAGGTCAAATGAGATCCACTCCGGCAATAAATCCTTCCTAACTAATTTTGTAAATTCGAAAGCGTGTTTGTTTGTTTGTCCGTCTCTCAGTTGCGCATCGACCTGATTTTGCACACAGATATCTGAAGAACAATAGTGACATAAGCCACTTTTTATCACTCCTTCCGAAACAATTCTATTAGGATTTAAAAATACATTATTCACACTATTATTTCTGTCACTTCTTGTCTAAGTTCTTCTTAACATCTTTATGCCATTGACTTACAAATTTAGTCTCAGGCCTCGGCTGAGAACCTCTCAGAAGGGATTGAGCAGATCAATGGTGACTTGGCTACGATCTACGACTGGAGCAAGTCAAAAACGTCCCTCTAGTTTGCCTAACGGTGAATCCTAGTAACTCGCTAGTCATCATCGTAGGGGGGTCTATACAGCGTTCACGAGTAAATCCGGATAACTTGCCGTCTGTTTTGGATGTTGATTCCTACTTTGTGATGTGATTTGTGGTGCCAGCTTAATACAACAATGTAGCAATACCAAAAAAAATCTATTTACTAATGAACACGACAACTGTTAAAGGCTAATTAAACATATTTACAAATAAAAACGACAATGGGGTTAAACGGCAGCAAGGCCGACCCAGACGGAGGTGGAGCGATGAGCTTGATGCAGCAATGGGACAATATGGGCTAATATAATAATAATATAGTATGTATTTTAATGTTTATGATTACCTTGGCTGGCACCGACTCCAAAAATATTTTTAAAGATTATAAGATTGAGTAAAATAAAGGTTAATATTGCAAGTAAATTGAACAAAGTAAACTACGCAATTATTTTTTACGTTTTAGTTCATTTAGGTATTTCAGTAAAAATTTTTAAAGTCGGTTTTTTTTTGTTAAAATTTTTGTTTATATTCCGACAAGATTTTATGTTCAATCACCTGTTTAATGGGGTTGTTGTACATTCGCCACACTCTTATTTTCGACACAGACAGCAGAAAAATCAAACAATAAGTGTAGTAAAACATCAATAAATTTTAGAATAAAATAACTAAGTTAACCTTTCATTTTCAGCGCTCAAAACAAAATTTCCTTGCTACCGGTAATTTAAGCAAAAATGACGTACTATGAAGACCTGTGGCGAATTTACTTTCAATGTATGGAGTTACAAAAACGTGGCAAACTAACTTTGTGGCGAATTAATAATAAAGTAGCAGCAATTGTGTTACAATATAATAAATACATACATACATATAACCATGACTGTTATACCCAAAGGGTTAGTCATCCTCTGCCATAGAACACGCTTCACCAAACAGCGACTGCTCAACGTGACAGGTGGTAACCCATCGCCGCTCTATGCTATTAGAATTATGTGCAGCCTTTAGTCCGTTAGTCGCCTTTTACGACACCCGAGGGAAGAGAGGGGGTAGTAGTATTCATCAATACAATACATCCTACTAATATCATAAACGCGAAAATTTGTAAGTATGAATGGATGGTTGTTACTCTTTCACGTAAAAACTACAGATAGTTTATAACCTGGATTAACACATAGGATATTTTTTATCCCGATATTCCCACGGAAACGGGAACCACGCGGGTGAAACCGCGAGCGGCCGCTTGTACAGACATTAACGAATAACTGACTATAAAAACTAAAGCTTTGTATGTAGCGACTCATAAACATAATACTACCAACCCATCTCTCTCCTTGAGTGTTGTAAAAGGCGACTAACGCACTAAAGACTGCACATACAACCAACAGTATAGAAAGGCGATGGTCTCCAACTATCACATGTGTTGTTGTAATTTGGAGAAATGTGGACTATAGCAGTAGACGGCTTCTGCGGTCATCATTGCCTAGTCTCTGATAACCCCTTTGGGGGTAATAGTCGTAGTCGTGAATCTATGTAATTATGTACAATGGCGGACTCCGTCGCTTTACCAGTGTAAAGGTCAAAATCCCTTGAACACCGCGTCGTCTATTTGGTACGGGCACGTACCCGGGCGGTCGGCGCGCTTCATACGAAAATTGCTGCAAAGTGGTAAAGCGACGGTGACCCCGACCGTACGTAAGTCTTAGTTCCATCTCACAAAGACGCTGATCCAAATAGTTGTATAATGTAACCTCATAATCATAAGTCACAAATGTGCAGCGCAGAATCCGTTCATGACAGTCCGCAAGAGTTGAAAAATTATTGTGATATTATAACTAGAGAAGACATCATGAAGCAAGAGTTTGCGCGCTGAGTTGCGGCGTTCGATCACGTATAAATACTAGATACACAGCCCCATACCCAATCGTAGCGGAATAACGCTAGCTTTGACACGAATAAATAAATAAATTAGTTATAAATAAATGATAGTATAAACATAGGTAAATATAAGAATTGAATTGTTATGGTTACTTATACTCGTAGTACTTAACACAGAAAACGTTTTCTTTCCTTGTTATTAATATTTAATTGTAGTGCACTCCAAGATTAGTAATTAGACCGCATGTTCTCAAAAATAATTATAACCTACTTTATAACATATATGTGAAAACTTGTTAGTTGCTAATAGTTTAAGTTTGATTAGAGCAAATGTTTGTAATAGCTGTAAGTTTTCCTATGAAATAAAATAAAATAAAATAAAATAAAATAAAATAAAATAAAATAACATAAAATTACATTTTGACGTAACGTAACCGTGTCGCGTACCGGTGAAAGAATACTACCATCCCCTCTCTTCCCTTCCGTGTCGTAAAAGACGACTAACGGACTAGAGACTTAGATACATCCAACAGGCAGGCGATGGGATCACCACCTGTCACGCTGAGCACATGCGCAGTCGCTATTTGGTGAAAAGTGGACAATGGCAGAGGACTGTTTTTGCGGTCTTCAATGGCTAGTCTCTGACTAACCCGTCGAGGATCATAGTTGTGATTATATGTATGTTTACATCCCCATACCAAATCGTAGCGGAATAATGCTAGCTTTGACATTAGTACATTTTGACGTATGTGATTTGGTAGAATATCAATTTTTGATGGAACTCTTCGTCGTGTTGACACTTGCTCGCACACTTCTAAACGAAATGCGTACCTAAACATCTCGCTGGGTACTCTTTTTGTGCAGTTTTGAGAGCGTTGGTTGTGCATCTACCCTTCAAGTGGCAGATGTCCCGCTCCGGGACATTTTGGAAAAATATTAAGGGTAGGACGCCATTTTGAAAATAGTGGGTTTATGTGTATTATTTAATTGCCTTACCCTTTAGATTTCAAAAAACTGTAATTTTACCGATTTTTTATATGAAACCTATACCACAAGGTTGCATTTTTGTAATGAAAATAAAAATTTTAAGGAAATAAAATTTAAAAAATATATAATCAAAACAGCATCGTAGTGCAAATATGGCCGTAAGATTCATGCCGAATTTTAGTACAAAAACTCTTATAATTATAAAATTATATTATTTTAGTTAATACCTTACTATTAAATACAAAGCTAATATGTTATTCTAAAACTTAAAGTAACAAAAAGATACATTCGCATATTTATTTATTTTTTTATTTATTTAAATTTCATTTGCTCACTACACTTACAGTTAAACCAAAGCGTGCAGAGGCCAGTTACATTTTGTGTAGATATAGTATACACTTAACTACTAAATTTCTAAAAAACGTACAACACTATTAACAAATCTATGCATAGGTACACAAAATACATCAACATCCGGTTGCTGAACGATCAGAGCGTTGAGTAGATCCAAAGCTTGGGCAGTAGGTGCATATTTTGCCGTCTGTGTACGAACCAACGGAGCTGCAAATAGACGCCGCGCGCGCAGCCGCGCCAACTTATTTGGAACGAAAAACGAACACTTCTACAAGGCTTCAGGATTATCAATCTTATTATTAAAAAGTAGAAAATAATGTAAAAGAAGAGCACATTTTCGCCGGAGCTCTAAAGTGTTAATACCCACCATGCCGGCTATGAAAAGGGATGGATATAGATATGGGTAACATCTTTTTGTAAATATAACGCGCAAACTTCTTTTGTACTTTTTCCACCATAAGCTTATATTTGGCTTCATGGGGATCCCAAATTAAAGAATTATACTCTAATTTGCTTCTTACGTATGCGTAATAAAGGGTGAGAATGGTTGCTCTATCATGAAACCGAGCAGTTTGTCGCATCACAAAACCCAAGGCTTTATACGCACGACCACACGTGTGTGTTATATGGACATTGAATGTCAATTCCGGATCTAGGGTCAAGCCTAGGTCCCTAATGAGTGGGACGCGCTCAAGTGGTTCACCGAGAATATAGTAAGGGTAAGTAATTGGTAAGCGAGATCGAGAAAACGTAATGCTTTTACATTTTGATGTGTTGAATTCAAGTTGGTTACGCTCACTCCACACTACCACATCATCAATGTCTCTCTGAAGAGCCTCACACTCACTGACACCCTTGACACCTAGAAACAGTTTTACATCGTCAGCAAACATGAGACACTTAGCCGTCCTGACGACATTAGGCAGGTCATTGATCATTATGAGAAACTGGGTGGGTCCAAGTGTGCTTCCCTGACTCACCCCAGAGCGAGTAGCATACGAGTCCGATCTGTAGCCAAAGAGCTGAACATATTGCGTACGGTTACGAAAATAACTACAAAACAATTTTAATAATTTAGGTGTAAAGCCGAATGTTGAGAATTTTTTTAACAGTATATCATTATGAACGCGATCAAATGCCTTTTTAAAATCGAAATAGGTAACATCTACCTGCTTATGTAAGTCCATTTGTGTAACGGCATAGTCTGTAAAGTTAACTTGGTTAGTAGCTGTAGACCTACCAGCTTTGAACCCGTGCTGGGCGTCTGATAAGCGTGTACTTATCTGCCGGGTGATATTATGGTTAAGTATAGACTTAAAGACCTTACCGAAAGCCGACAAGATAGCTATCGGCCTAAAGTTTTCAATCTTCGGTGACCTATTCCCTTTTGAAACCGGAGTCATTCTGGAGACTTTCCATTTTGATGGATAAGTATCAGTGCTTATAGCTAGATTAAAGATGTGCAAAAGGGGGAGCTTTAAGATTTTAAAACAGTCCTTCAGAATGAAAGATGGTATGCCGTCGGGACCAACAGCCGAATGGGCTTTTATTCGACGAGCTGCCCATTGGACATCCTTTATGCTAATGTTATCTACTGCTACACGAGCGGAGCATAAGAAATTGGCCGCGTCATGCTCGGCATCCTCAGCTGACAAAACGGGGTCATCAGACAGAAACACGGATTCGAAGCAATTTGCAAATGCGTTCGCTGCGTCACGACCGGTTACCAGTTTTCCGTCATGTTCGAAAACATCACAAGCCTGTCGCGAGGACTGCTGCTCCTTTACAAACTTCCAAAACCTACGAGGATTCCGTCTTTTGTCCGATTCTGTCTGTCTAATATACTCATTATAAGCTTCATCGATAAGTTGTTTGACTCTTTCTCTATAAAATCTGAACATTTCTTTGTTAAAATCGTTCTGATGGTGTTTAAACTTTTTCAAATGAAAATACTTATTTTTAATACTATTAATTAATACTGATGTAAACCAAACTGGATATTGATAACGTGAATTGGGACAACTGTGGCGTTTTACAGGCACACAGCTATCAAAACAGGAATTTAATAAATTATAGAGCCCGTCGACAGCTATATTTACATCAGTACAGGAAAAAATCTCATCCCAATCCAAAGACACCACGGTAGCGTATAACAAATGATAGTTAGCCTTACGGAAGTTCCACTCTCGCGGCGCTTCACCAACCTGTTGAAGCGGATGCACCCACGCCATTTGAACCGCCGCCGTCCGCACTGGGCGCGCGCATCGTATGGTTACCGAAAATGGCGGGTGGTAGTCGTCAGCCGAAACCAAAGCTTCAGCATCACCACTTACTTTGATCGACCCCTCGCTCAGATCGCTCAGCACCAGATCCAACATTCCATCAAACTTATTACGTATTACATTATACTGTTTTAAATACAACACACAAGAACAATATTGAAATTGAGAAGTCCATTGAATTTGTTTCTGGAAAAATAGATGAAATGCAGTCTACTATAAACCGCCTTGAAGAAGACCGCAATAAACTTGTTACACAGATATCAAAAGTTGAAGAAAAAAGTGATACTATTGAAAGGAATTTTAGGAAAACTAGTATCCAAATTAGAAATGTTCCTAAGCAGAAAGGTGAAACTAAAGATATACTGTTTGATATGATACTGAAGCTGTCTTCTTCCCTGGGTGTTAACATGGAAAAATCAGAGCTTCGTGATGTATTTCGTGTTCCAGCAAAAGCAGATCAGGTCAACTCTATGGTAATAGCTGAGTTTTCATCTACTCTGACCAAGGTAAACTTCTTGACTGGAAGCAAAAAGTTTAAATCTACGGCTATTAAGTTTAAAACCGAGCAACTAAACTGGTCTCACCTAGGACTAGATGGACCTAAATCATTCATTTATTTGTCGGAGCACCTTACCACCCAGGCTTCGCGGCTTTATTTTGTTGCCCGCGAATTTCGCAGAGATATGGCCTACGACTATTGTTGGACTTCAAATGGTCTAATCTACTTGCGAAAGAAGCAAGGGGACCAGTACATATTAGTCAAAAACGAAGCTCAACTGCATTTACTTAGAAACAAGTGACTAGATTATTTTAGTAACTGTTTACTTTTTAAAACTCTTATTTCAATTTACACGAAAGCCATAAAATCAATATACAAATATCAATTAAGCTTACACAAACACACAAAACAAGTTAACTACACTTTTATCCAAACCAACAAACATGTAAATCACACAATTCATCTATATTTACATCACATGACGTTCACTTATATACCTATTGAATCCTGTATAGGTTTAATGTTCCCAGCTAAGTCCAACAACATATTTTTGTTACAATATTCAAGTCAACTCCTCATGAAACTCTTCTCATATTAATTATTACATTATGAATGTTCAAGACCTTATTCAAAACGATATAGACAACCTAGGTGATCCAATATGTACTCGTATAATAGACCCTTTTGAGTTTTCAGAGATAGTTAAAATAAACCCAAGTTCGCTTACCATAATAACTGCTAATATAAGAAGTATACACCAAAATCTTGACAAGTTCATTTTATTTGCCACATCTCTCAATATAGAAATTGATTTAATGATATTAACCGAATGTTGGACTGATGAAACTAATCCACTTCCGCCATTAACTGACTTCCAAATGTTCTTTACAAAAAAAACAATTAATCAAAATGATGGTGTTGTTGCTTACGTCCGCGAAGGAATTAGTGTTACAGTGTGTGAACCAAACATTTCCGAAGGTAACTGCTTGGTGTTGAATATAGAGGACTGTTGCACAGTTATTTGTTCATACAGACCACCCTGTTTTCAAAATCCCTTAAAATACATTGACTCTCTTGACCATGTCCTACAGAATGCGAAATCTAAAACTATAATATTTACAGGAGACATAAATCTGAATATTCTTCCAAACCATGTTACTGCTCATGGAGCAAGTTATTTAAGTTTAATGGCTTACCACGGATTATTGCAAGGTGTTGACAAGCCAACTCGAGTAGGGTCATGCATTGACCATTTTATGATAAAAACCTCACACAAATGGCAAACGTTTGTTTTTGACCCACTGACAGATCATTCTCCCCTGCTTCTATTACTAAATGATGCAGACATTAAAAAGGATGCAAAAATCATAAATAAAATCGTAACTAACCACAATTTAATGAGAACTCAACTAGCGGAGGAAAACTGGACTGAATACTATCTTTTGAGTAATGTAGATGAGGCAGCGCGTTGCTTAGTGTCTAAAATACAACATGCTATTGATGTAAGCAGCCATGTCATAAGAGTTCCACATAGAAAGCAATGCCTGAAGCCGTGGATTACACCAGGGATCCTTAGGTCGATAAGAAAGAGAAATAGGCTCCAAAGGAAGAGTAAACCGTTGCCAGACGACGAATGTTTAAGATCTACATACTGTATATACCGTAATAGGTGTAACAATTTGATTAAAACCATTAAAGCGCAGTTCTATCGTAATCAATTTCTTAAAAATTCTGGTAACTCCAAAAAAACTTGGGAACTTACTAAGGATGTGTGCAATTCTAGGAAAAATAATACAAATGCTGTTGAGCTCTTAAATACTAAATCAACGGTCACTGACTCCTTGGATAGCGTTAACGACTATTTCACATCAATAGGGCTAGAGTTGGCAAACAATACTCTAAATAAACTAGCAACAACGGAAGACGCCTTAGCATTAAAAGTAGGATCAGTTGACTCACCCTCCGAATCATTTTTACTTTTCCCTACAAACACTGAAGAAGTTCATGAACTTATATTAGGACTGAAATCAAACTGTTCGCCTGGGTGTTACAGTGTGTGAACCAAACATTTCCGAAGGTAACTGCTTGGTGTTGAATATAGAGGACTGTTGCACAGTTATTTGTTCATACAGACCACCCTGTTTTCAAAATCCCTTAAAATACATTGACTCTCTTGACCATGTCCTACAGAATGCGAAATCTAAAACTATAATATTTACAGGAGACATAAATCTGAATATTCTTCCAAACCATGTTACTGCTCATGGAGCAAGTTATTTAAGTTTAATGGCTTACCACGGATTATTGCAAGGTGTTGACAAGCCAATCAAACTGTTCGCCTGGGTGGGACAGTATTAAGGCCGATGTGCTTAAAACTGCGTGTCCATATATATTAGAACCGCTTACACATTTGATTAATTTTAGTTTCGAATCAGGTACCTTTCCCAAGGTATTCAAAAGAGCTATTGTGTTTGCGCCACAGCGCAACGAATAACCGTCTCTGCGCCGGTGAATTAAAGTGCATATTGGTGCAACGAATGTGCAACGAATAATCGGCCAATCAGAGGGAGGTGACAAATATACAAGACGAACCTCTTGGACCGCAAACATCACGCGCGGTCGCCCGGCAGTGTGCTTAGAGCGTTCCAGGCGAACCCACGCGCGCGCGCGCAAGAACTCAGCCCGTGACCACGTCTGTTATGTGATCAGTTGTGTGTGCAGTGAAAGCGCTTCTTTTACCAGCTCAACTACCCCAAAAAACGCCACCGACCAGTGCCCTGAGTGAACTGTGTTGTGTGTTGCCGCCCTCAAGCCTGCGACCTCGCGCCTAGAGTGCCAGCCGCCTTCAGCTCCAGCACGATCCTGTGATCACAGCCTGGAACCAAGTAAGCCCCAGCTATCCTATTTTACCATTTCCCTGCGTCGCATGTTGGTGCCTTAAGCGCCAACATTCATGATCCTACGAGCCGGATACATACAGTCCAATAGTTTTAAACCCTACCCTACACATTTCATTTTTTGCCTCGACTCGTGCCGCCACCCATACACGCCTACACAACTGCACACAACACCCACACAATGCACGCCAGCCCAAACACCCCTTACTGCCCTTACTGCAGGACTAGGGGGCACAAGCTCATCACGTGCGCCCGCTACAACGCCCAGCCGACGCAGGCCCGGTGGGATTTTGTGGTGTCGCGCGAGCGCTGTCTCCGCTGTCTCGGACCACATTACCCGGACGAATGTAAGTCGGTGAAGGCATGCAGAGTGTGTGGCATCGCCGACCACCACACGTCCCTTCACCGACCGGACGACGCCACGCAGCATTACCAGCCGGAATCGGCAGCGCGGTGGCTTCCGCCCCATCTGCGGGACACTCCGGCACAACGACCCACCGACAGCACGCTGCATGCGTCCGCGCATGCACAGCAGCCGCATGGGTCGCAACAGTAGGTACACGTTACCGTAGATATTCAGCCCCACATTATTAATACAGTCCACTATTATATATATATATAGGATAACTATTTCAGCCCATTAACTATTTCATTACATGTTGGTCATTCGACCCGTTAAAATAATATTTACTCATATTTCGTAGTTATCACGTAACTTAATTTTAATTTCTTATTTTTAAATTTCATCGCGTAACATTCCTAATTTCATTACCTTACATGACCCTTTCTGCACGATAGACGTTGCAAAGTGCATTGCGAAATATTATTAACCTACCTACAAAAATAAAATAAGAACGTGTTCCAAGAACAGTGTTCGATTCGTGTTAATTTTTTACTTACTAATTAAGTTGCACATTGTCTGTGTTGGTTTGATGCATTAGCACACACTGACCAATTTTGTCCTGACTAAGCGCGCTTGTGTAGATAATTGTTGCCTAATATTACTTTGAGTCTGTAGTTAAATTATTACGTTACGTAGGGTAATATAACGAGAGAAGGTTTCCCGTTTTATTGCGTTGCGTATGGTATTATGACGAGAGATTGCATTGTTATTTTCCCCGTTTTATTTTTTAATGTTCTTGTCGTGTTAAATCGGCTCAAATCTCGTGCGTGCTCACCACAAGAGCATAGTACTTCTACACACGCGCACCCACACATCAGCCTGCAGCACATACACACATGCAGTCTGCTTTTTATTTGCTTCTATTGCGGTCGCTTTTCATTGCGCCTATGCTCTTTGCGCCACAGCGCGCATTGCGCTTTTCTGTGCCTACATGGTACCTGCCCAGCGCACGCTTTTGCGCTTTGCGCCACAGCGCGCATTTCCCTTTTCTGTGCCTACATGGTACCTGCCAAGCCCTTTTTGTTGTTGTTTTTGTGCCTGTATGCTATCGTGCTCAGTGCACAGCCTTTTTTGTTGTTGTTTTTTGTGCCTATATGCTATCATGCTCAGTGCATGATTCACTACATGGTAGCATGCCCAGTGTACAGCCTTTTTTGTTGTTGTTTTTTGTGCCTATATGCTATCATGCTCAGTGCATGATTCACTACATGGTAGCATACCCAGTGTACAGCCTTTTTTGTTGTGGTTTTTGTACCTATATGCTATCATGCTTAGTGCACGACTCACTACATGGTAGCATGCCCCGTGTACAGCCTTTTTTGTTGTTATTTTTGTGCCTATTTGTTGCTGTGCTCAGTGCACGATCTTACTCATACAGTCACACACGTGCATTCCTCTCAGCTCATCATATACACACCCACTCGACATTAACTCAACACAGCACGAATCGAGGCTGTACTCCCCCTTTAACTTCCATTCCTTTCCCCCCCCCCCTCCTACCCTCTGGGGCCCGGGAAGATGTTTGCGCCACAGCGCAACGAATAACCGTCTCTGCGCCGGTCAATTAAAGTGCATATTGGTGCAACGAATGTGCAACGAATAATCGGCCAATCAGAGGGAGGTGACAAATATACAAGACGAACCTCTTGGACCGCAAACATCACGCGCGGTCGCCCGGCAGTGTGCTTAGAGCGTTCCAGGCGAACCCACGCGCGCGCGCGCAAGAACTCAGCCCGTGACCACGTCTGTTATGTGATCAGTTGTGTGTGCAGTGAAAGCGCTTCTTTTACCAGCTCAACTACCCCAAAAAACGCCACCGACCAGTGCCCTGAGTGAACTGTGTTGTGTGTTGCCGCCCTCAAGCCTGCGACCTCGCGCCTAGAGTGCCAGCCGCCTTCAGCTCCAGCACGATCCTGTGATCACAGTCCGGAACCAAGTAAGCCCCAGCTATCCTATTTTACCATTTCCCTGCGTCGCATGTTGGTGCCTTAAGCGCCAACATATTGTTACTCCAGTATACAAAGCTGGGCAAAAAGATCTTCCCACAAATTACAGGCCTATTTCTTTAATACCAACACTATCCAAAATTGTCGAGAAATTGGTTAACAATCGTTTAATAACATATTAGAGAAATGTAATTACTTAAGTTCAAGACAATTTGGCTTTAGAAAAGGAAAGTCCACAGAGGGTTCTGTACTTAAATTAACGTCTTTAATACGAGCATATCTGGATAATAACGAGAGGTGCCTCGGTATTTTCTTGGACCTGCAAAAGGCATTTGACACAGTCTCGATACCCATTCTTATAAAACGTTTAGAAGGTCAAGGTGTTAGAGGGGTGCCTCTTGCATGGTTCCAGTCTTATCTTACCGGTAGGTCACAAAAGGTCAGAATAAATGAACACATGAGTGGTGATGCTGGTTGCACATTCGGCGTACCGCAAGGCAGTGCCTTTGGTCCGACACTCTTTCTGATTTACATAAACCAGCTATGTAACCTAGGTATTATGGATGCGGAAACTTTTATGTTCGCTGATGATACAGTGCTTCTCTTTCATGAATCTACTTGGGATAGTGTGCGTTATTTTGCGGAGAGAGGTATGAGCAGGGTTGTAGCTTGTCTGGAAGATAATCTTCTTAGCCTTAACACAACTAAGACAAACTACATGTGTTTTAGCATCTCAGCCCGTACTGTACCAAAAAGTGATTTAAAATTACAGATCCATACATATCCCTGCAACAGGGAGCCACTTTATCCGGCAGCTTGTTCAACTTGTTCCTGTCCTCTCTTATCGCGAATGCACAATACCAAGTACTTAGGCGTATTAATTGATGACTACCTTAACTGGGGCCCACAGATAACAGCGGTTGCAAATAGAACACGAAGGTTAATTTATGTTTTTAAACGCTTGCGGGATGTAGCTACTAACGATATTCTAAACTTGACATATAAGTCTCTTGCTGAAAGTGTTTTGTCTTACTGTATCTGTGCCTGGGGTGCTGCATCTAAGACCTATTTACTAGAAGTAGAACGCGCCCAGCGTGCAATTTTAAAAGTCATGATGGGACTTCCTTTCCGATATCCCACTAATGAGCTTTACAACTTTTGTAATGTGCTCTCGGTTAGAAAGTTATTTATTTATCAGTCTCAACGTAGATATCACCGATATTCTGTGTCCTCACTTACTATAAGTGACAAACGAATAGTCAAGGTTCCATTACCGAAATTCAGAACTGTGTTTGCAATGAGAAGTTACGATTTCTATGGCCCTAAACTGTACAATGTGCTTTTTAAAGATGTAAAAATAGTTATTAAATACAGCAACCATAAATTTAAGGAAATGCTAAGGGATAAATTGCAGCTTTTCGACTATGACGCGACAGAAAATATTTTTGTAAGGATTCAATAATAATTATAAGCTTTCGCACTCACACATCCACAGACACACTTACATACCCACACTCAAACTCATGCGCACACACGCACCCACCCACTCACACTCATACACACACACACATCCGTACTTACAAACACTATACATATTTTTTCTTATTTTTGTTTTATATTAAGTATTAAATATGGAAATAAATAATATTAATTGTAACGTAGCCATAATAGATGTACGTCATACAACCACTTTGTACTATTTTTTGGGAGTTCCGAGGCCTGTAGCTCAGTTAATACTACCTCAGGCTTCGGCGTTTCCACGTTTTTATTGTAAATATTGTCAAGTTTTCCAATAAAGATTATTATTATTATTATTAATTTACAGAAACTTAACAAACACTCAAATTGTAGACTCATATTTTGACTACAGGAATTCAAATTAAAATCTCCTACTAATAATACATCAAGTTTCGAATATTTAGCTACTACATTTTCTAAAACAGTAAAAGTTCTTACGTATTTGTTCTCATCAGAATTCGATATAGACAACACAACAAATTATTTTCATAAAGTTAAATGTAATTATACCTATAACAACTTCAATATCGTCCGCATAACCATCAATGTCAAGTATCCGCCGCACAGGGTAGATGTCGCGCACGGCCAACAATACGCCTCCCCAGCCGGCGTCGCCAGCTCGGTCTCGCCGCAGCACGTTGTACCCCGGTGGAAAAAATTCCGCATCGCTGACACTGCTGATTAGGAATGTTTCGGTGAAGGCAAACATATCAGATGATTCCCTTAATATACCCTTTTTGCAGATGTCCAGCTTAGAGCGTAGGCCTCTCACCTTCTGATAGAATAAAGTATATGATTTATATTTAATTTTATTGGTTTTGGCCCGCTTGTTGCTGTGGCTTGCGAAATCCACTGCGCCATGGCTTTATGTGAACATCTTCCGGCCAGTGTTCCGCCGCTAAGTATTTTTCTAGATGTTTTGCGGGAACAGTCAATTTAAAAGAAGCGTAATCGCCACGAGACTTCAGGGTTTCGGCAGCACAGTTATCACCTGGACAGATATTATGCAAATGTGTCAAAACTTGTTCCGACGTTGTTCCAATTTCTACGAAATACAAATGCAGGTAAGATTTGCGTTCAGCGGCCGACAAAGCGCAAGCACTTGATTCGCTGTGGCAGTGCCACGCGTCACCTTCACAGGTAAGCGATGAGGTTTTCGAGTCCGTACTTCGACCCATTCCGGAGCATCATCGGTTGCTTCATCAGAGTGCATATGCATATGTGTCGGCGGCATTTGCCAATTCAAGTTGCGATGTGTTTGTCGTCTGTGACGTACTCGGAACATTAAGGCTTGTGGACGCCATCACAGGTTCATGGGTCTTCGTATGAACCGATGAGAAAGCAGGCGATATATTCCGTCTTCTAGCCCTACGAGCACTGGCGAAGATCACCGGTGTTGCCTGGGCATTGGTAGTGCTCCCAGGTTGCCGTGTTGCCTGCGTTGGATGCGTCTTACGAAGTGATGGGAGCGTCTTGCAACCACCTTCTCCCTTGTTGATATTGCACGGCTTCGACTCAAATCAGCGCCAATTACTCTTCTCATGACACTATTCTGCTCCAACACCACTTTCTCCAAGGTAATAATTTTATTCCTGAGATCAGACACCGTTTTAGTAAGCTCACGGATAGCAGCTTCGATAGATTTCGACGACATTTCCCAACTTTAGAGAATCTCCACTAATATTGGTACCTTTTCCCAAATGGCAACACCACAGCAGCATATTTACAATTCTAGCTTTACACACCAGCCGGACGTAAACAACGCGAGTCGAGCGCGTCGAGAGCGAGACACTTTTATAAGCAACTGTCTCTGTCGTTGCCATTTTCTGTTAACCCATAGTCTGTCTCTCTTTTATGATCTAACGTTCGTGTGAGTTAAAAGAGTGCAGAACCTGTTTTGTTTACATTTATTCAGCCAAAACCGACGCACTACGTCATCGTCCCGGAGCGGGACAAATGCACATGAGTGCTAAAAATGTCATCCCGGAGCGGGACAAATGCACATGTCCGACAAATGCGAAAAGGCGTTTGCCACTCGAAGGGGTCAACACCCTTAATTTTTATTCGTTTATAAAAATTAGGGTGAACACCCATGAAACTCAACAACTTTCAACCTATGTGCAAAAATGACAATAAAAATTTCGACCTCCCATACAAAACTGTCTGATCAGCTGACGACAATAGATAAATAGATAGATAGATAAAACGCTTTATTGCACACACAAAAATACAGAAAAGATAAAATAAGCATATTAAAACTAATACTACAATATTATAGGAGGTCGAATTTTTTTGTCATTTTTGCACATAGGTTTCTTGGGGAAAGTTGTTCAGTTTCATGGGTGGAACTCGCCCTTGATTTTTTGTTGACGAATAAAAATTAAGGCTGTATGGCTTTCAGCGTACTGCTTACTACGGGGCACCTTATAAACGTTGCCATAAATACCTACACTATCAGAACTTTTATAGAAAAGGGGACTTGAGCCATTGTGATCAAAGGTGCCCATATTATGGGCTGCAAACGCCTCACTTTTGCGGCGCGTTTGCAGTCCGTGAGCCGCAAAATAGTGCGCAATAATTACTTCGCGGTGTGATCTCTACTAATAATACCACAAAAGTTGAAATAGATGCGCGGGTTAGCAAACGAGATATAAATGGATAACAAATTACATCTGTAATGACTTTCGTTGATTAATGTTGCCACACACCAGCTTAGTCGACGAATCGTAACAGTAGTGTAGCATATTCATTTTTATATTTACATTCATACATCCTGTTAAAAGTAAAGAAAAACACTGTTTTTATTGGAGCAACACCGAAATCGTAAAAAAAGACAGCACTCAGGTCGAATAAAATTAATTAACTGATTGAAATGTCACCTAAACTTGCCCTTACTTCGTTCGCCATTTGTTGATAATGTAAGAAAGCATCCATTAGCAACCTACGATTCCGCGTTGGGACAGCTTGTGGTAGGGTATAGCTAGGTTTTCCAATAGCTAATGTTAAGAGCGTCGCGTAGCGGTAAAGAATACTACCACTCCCTCTCTTCCCTCGGGTGTCGTAAAAGGCGACTAACGGACTAAAGACTGCACATACATCCAATAGCATAGAACGGCGATGGGTTCACCACCTGTCACGCTGAGCACGTATGCAGTCGCTATATGGTGAAAAGTGGACTACGGTAGAGGACTGCTTTTGGTGTTCTCATTGCCTAGTCTCTGACTAACCCTTCGGGATAATAGTCGTGATTATGTGTATGTATGTAATGTATGTAATGTGGGACCGACCTCCGGACGAGACCTCCTGCTCGTCAGTACCAACTACATCAAGGCGGTCGCAGGGCTGGATCAGATTCACTGGCGACCGGACTGATTGGAGGAAGACTGGAGAGGCGTACGTCCAGCAGTGGGATATAATAGGCGAAAGAAGAAGAAAAATGTGGGAAGGCTTATGAGGATTTACGCATTTCGGTTATTTCGGATCTAAATATGTAGTTTGTAGAAAACATTTTTAAAAAACGTTTATTTAGCTGAGTTATTGTTATTTAAAGTTCACTATAGGAAAGTTTAAAATCTCAATAACTCAGTTAAATAAACGTTTTTTTTAAATGTTTTTAACAAACTATTTAGATCCCAGTATTTTACTTAAGCATGCAAAGTTTCATTAAAATTGGCTTAATGGTTTTTAAAAATTTCGACTTGAAAGTTTGTATGGCAAACTAAAATGCGTAAACCCTCTTAATCCCGGCAATCAGACGCTTTTGGGACGATACTGATACTGTAAGTTCTACTACATTATGGCTATGGGCGAATTAGTGCAAGCAAGTTGAGAGTTATAGAAAAAAAAGCTTCCTTGTTGATGCAACGCACTCGAATGCTGTAAATAGCAAATCTCATAATTTAGGACACGATTTTAGCATTATCATTCATTGTATCAGTAAAGAAGATTAGAATCAAAATTCTAGATGATTTAATACTTAGATTGCGTTACAAAGCTTTATTTCACTTTTATGAGTTCTCATTAACCGTATCGCGTATCGGTGAAAGAATACTACCACCCAGTGGCGAAGCGTGAAATATTGAGAGAGGTAAGCCGGAGCAAAAAAAAATGCTTACCTACTCCGAGCGCGGGCACGCAGTCTTGAGTCCTTACCGAAAATCTGTGATTGGCATCCTGGCTTCAGTCTTGTATAGGCAGATGTATCTTCAGTCCACTTTTACTATACGTGTAAGCACTGAGATATTGAAACAGAGTCTTGCAAGCATAATAGAAGTGGCTTTGATAAAAGCCGTTTGTGGTGAAATGATGATATGATGTAAATTAAACAAAACTTAATCGACTAAGTACTAATAATACTACTTATACTCTAAAGCTATTCGTCTATTCTTTCTTACAAAGTGCGCTAAGACATTATCATAAAAGCCGGGAAGAATCTAAAGCTATTAATGACGACATCTTACAATTCTACCGATTACTTTGCAAATCTACTTACTCTAAATACGTAATTTCAACTTATTACAATATCTACTTACCGCAAATCTAAAGCTATTAATGACGACATCTTACAATTCTACCGATTACTTTGCAAATCTACTTACTCTAAATACGTAATTTCAACTTATTACAATATCTACTTACCGCAAATACCTAATTACAACGTACGTCTTCGTAACTACTTTCTACACACAACACAAATAAACAAAGTTCAACTACAATACTAATCATTCTAATAGGTGAAACTAACTAATAAATTCAAATACTAATAAAACTCAGTCATGCATTCAATGATGAATTGCAATTACGTCAAATTATCTGTCAACAGAACACAAACCGAAAACGTTATTCCTCCGTCCCGCTCACTCGTACGCAAATTGTATAACTGTCTCTATCAAGTAACTCGGATAAAGACGGCTTACCGGCTGCTAATACGCGGGTGGGTTTATTGACCTTTATGTGACGTCATGACGTTTATTTTGTACAGAAGTTTAACTGCCTAGAAGCCGATCGCGCCTGCGGCTTATTTTAAAGCAATATGTTGTTAAAAAGCAAATTTTGTTGATTTAATGTCCATAGTGTAGGCAATTTGTAATGTTTCTTTTATATATTTACTTTTTTAATTACTGATTGTGCCATTTCTCAATTCAAGTAGAGAGTGGTTGTGTTCTAAACTTCTGAAGGGAAGCCGGTGGGAATCGAGTTGTATGGAACCTTCGTCACTGCTACCACCTCTCACTTCCCTTGGGTGTCGTAAAAGGCGACTAACGGACTAAAGACTACACATACATCCAATGGCATAGAGCGGCGATGGGCTCACCACCTGTCACGCTGAGCACATGTGCAGTCGCTATTTGGTGAAAAGTGGATTATGGCAGAGGACTGCTTTTGCTGTCCTCATTGCCTAGTCTCTGACTAACCCTTCGGGGATAATAGTCGTGATTATATGTATGTATGTATATATGTACATGCATACGTCACATCCGTTTCCTGGAGGGGTAGGCAGAGACCACTATCCTACTAATATTATAAATGCGAAAGTTTGTAAGTATGGATAGATGTTTGTTACTCTTTCACGTAAAAACTACTGAATGGATTCGGATGAAATTCGGCATACAGATAGTTTATAACCTGGATTAACACATAGGATACTTTTTATTCCGATATTCCCACGGGAACGGGAACCACGCGGGTGAAACCGCGAGCGGCTGCTAGTTTATCATATAACGATTTTAACACACTTCTGTGAGAAGGCGGTCCATTATTACAATACTACCAACCAACCAAAACCAACCCATCTCTCCCCTTGGGTGTCGTAAAACGGACCAAACACTGCACATACATCCAACAGCATAGCGGTGGGCTCACCACCTGTCACCTGAGCACATGCGCAGTTGTGATTCGGACTGACTGCGGTTCTCATTACCTCTTCTCTGACTAATCCTTCGGGGATAATAGTCGTGAACATACAAAGTGTAAAAAAAATAAGCGATAAGAGCAGCTTACGTGTTTAGTGGTTACTGTTTTTTTCACATGTAATAGGTAGCTGAGAAATTTATATTTTTTAGACAAACATGTCAATCAATAACAAAATAGGGTTGTACAAAATGTACATTACACTTAGCTAAAAAACAATATTTACCACATTTAATGGTGATATTTAAGCAGTGAAGAGCCGCAGCCGAGCCGGCTTTTAACCGGCTTAACATGGTATAATACCCGGCTAAAAAGGGTATTATACCCCGCTTATCAGGTTATCATATGCACGCACCGTTACATTTTATTGCTTATTTTTTTTACAGGTTGTATATGTTTATGTACCTATGTATGTTCACACACTTTTTCTGCTTCAATGACTCCCATAACATTCTTTATGCTCGTCCTTTTAGGGTACCCTTGACCTGACCTTTAACGAGAACTACTCAAATGCAGACGGAGTACGTTCGCCGAGGTCTTACTATCCCTTTCACTCTTCCTATCTTATCTTAAGTTATCATAGTGAGGCCTGCAGATGTCTCCCTCTCGTAGTAGGGATTCACGTGGACCCGTTGTGATCTTTTGTGCAATTAACTTAACTTACTAATACTTCTTAAAATATCCCTTCATCCTATCATCTTATCCACGTGTCTAAACCATCTGAGCATACCGTTGTCAATTTTGGTAACCACATGATTATTAATTATAATAATAATTCGGGTTGTTGTCATAAGGTGGTAGTGTTAAACCCCCCAACCCGCATTGGGCCAGCGTGGTGGGTTATGGCCCCATATCCCCACGTGCTGTTGTCCATGTGGGAAAGCCGCTGCCCTGTATAGGCTGACGATGAACAAGTAACGTTAATAATGTTATAAAAATTGTTACAGCGTCTGGTATGCGGCGGCGTAATGAGCTCGTTCGCATTCCTGATATAATCTTCACGTTACTTTGTGTAATGGCGAACGGATATCAATGCGTGATGTACCGGCGTTTCCGCGGGAGATTGCCCACCAACACCACCGGAGCAGCACAAGCCAGTGCTAAATACTAACATAGTTATAAGTTATATTTACTAACAACAATTGTTTATTTTGTATGTATGTTAGTCTGTAAGGTATATATTATATGGGCCTCATTGTATTTTTTACCATCTATACATTGTACGTTGCCTGAATTAAATTATTTTAATATTTAATATTTTTAATGCGTCTGCGACCATAGACATAACGATCGAATAATCGGCCATAATGAGTATCTATCAGAAATCGCTTCTTAGCAAAATCCCTGAGTCCGCCGGACTCCGGAGTGAGTTATTCAAACTCTAACTTCACTAATGTCATTTTTGATCAGAACGTGAGGGTATGAAGTGAGCAGTGTGTTTACGTTCGAGTTTTAAAGAAACATGCTGGCTAGTTTAATGCGATTTATTTTTGATTTTATTCAACACTTGCGGCTGGCCCGCGACATCGTCCACATGAACACCCCCCTATCCCCTGACGAATAACCAAAAAAATTATTTTAAACTATTCTTGTCCCATACAATTTATTTAAATATAAGATACAATACAATACATTTTGGACAAGTATGACAGCCAATTAAACGCAAGCATTCACAATACGTTGACAAACACGTAAAATAAAATTTAAACCGAACAAAAAAGAAAAACTAAATTAAAAAATAAGGAATACAGAAATCTTACAGACTAATAATTTTGTAATTTATGTAATTCGCTTTTTAAACTTGTTTAAATGTACCGTCGTGTTGGTTCAGCGAGAGATATGTAATTGTAACACATAATTAACTTTATAAATTAACTTCATTTGTAGAGCAATTTACTTTTAGAGTCTTACTTATATACATTAAGTATATAAGCATTATTTAATTAAACATTGTTAGTATATAATTTCGAGGAATTGTGTGTGTGTGTGGTGGTAGCTCTTTATTAAAATAATATTTACTCATATTTTCTCTTGCGGTGTTGTAAAACAGGAAAATGCGACTAACAGACTAAAGACTGGTCATACATCCAAATGTATGAGAAAATATAGGCGAACATTCTTTTACAGCTCCACGAAAAAATATTGTACGGACGAAGTCGCATTCAAACACTATAGTGCTAAATAAGATTCACTAACAAGCAGTCTTATAAGGAATGACACTCCAACCATTAATTCAATTACATACACATGTTGCTGTAGGCTTTTTATAGCTCACTCTGTCCGTGCTAATTCTATTAAATCATCATAAAACTTAATGCGACTATAATACAACCTGATTAACAGCTATAAGGTCACATAGTTGTGAGGTTAGAACGGAAAATGAAGAACTACTACCGCGCACTTGTCATCGATGAAAGATAAATAGGTAGGCGATAAATCATGTGGAATCCTATATCTTTGTTTAGATTTTAATATAAGCCATATTAATTTATTGGTTTATTTTAATTAAAACTCTATGAAGCAAAGGATGTGTACTGACACATCCTTTGCTTCATTATAATATTGGCTACTAGGTACTGACCTAGTAGTCAATATTATACTCACTGACTGGTAAGCAAAGGTTTTAATCTTTGTAATCAAATCAAACAATTAATTTATTGACTTTAATCACAAAAAAACCGGACAAGTGCGAGTCGGAGTCGCCAACCGAGGGTTCTGTACTTTGTAGGTGTGCATAATACTACTTTCTTTTATCATTCTTTCAAAAATCGAAAACTATACATCATAAAAATAATTAAAAATCTGTATGGCTTTGTGCCAATAAAGCCCTTTCATACGATACCCCACATGACACGGTTAACTCCGGATAAAGAAAACACTAAAGATTTTGATAAAAATAACAATCAATAATAGGCATTTTAAAACTTTGTCAATTGTGTTTTAACCACTCACTCGTGGAAATTTGCTGACACAATTATTAGCGCAACTGTCAACGTCAAATTTGACAGAATAGAGCATAGACTATGCGATATTTTGCGATCACGATGCATAAAATGTACCACAGAACCGAAATAATCAAACTTGTTCATACTAAAGTAGTCTGTAAGTCTATGAAAACACGGTACAAAGTAGTAGTAGTAGTGGCCATCTCATGCGACCGCTTGGGGGCTGAGGGGTTGTAAAAAGAAAATTACGGAAAACAAAAAATTACAAAACGTTTTCGGCCAAATAAAATTCGTACAGAAATTTAAGATAGGTAACCCTAAATGTTTACATTATGGTATTCTATATGACTACCAATAAACGTTATGATTAGTAATCGTTATTGTAAAAACATTTATGCGTAAACAATTGATGCTGATATATCATTATTATAAAAGAAGTTATGGGGAAAAAAGTATGCCTAATGATTTATTCTGAATGAACGCGCGCTAATGCCAAAAAACGTTATGCAGCCTTAAAATATGCCTCTTTAATTTATGCAACCCAATATGGACCCTGATATAAATGCCTCGGTGGCCGAGTGACAGAGCGCTCAGCATGTTATCCGGAGGTTTGGATTCAATCAACAAGGGCCTAACTGTGACATCTTAGAGGGAATACGATGCTAAGCTATGGACTTTATAAGAATTTGCATAGTAAGATTAAAGTTATACTACTGTAAGAGTTGATGGTATCGCCTTATGTCGTATACCCCGGATTTCTGTCAATATCAATGTATTTAGGGTTCCGTTTGAACATGTGCAGTCTTTAGTCCGTTAGTCGCCTTCTACGACACCCAAAGGAAGAGGTGGTGGTAGTATTTTTCACCGCTACACGACACGGTTATATCATCATTAGCCTATAAACGTCCCACTGCTGGGCACAGGCCTCCCACGTGGACTACAACACATAGGGGGATGGGGCAGCAGTAGATATAACTAGTTATAGAAGAAGAAATTTGAAGTAGAATCTAGTTTTAAAGAAGATTATTAAGCCGTGTGGTATAGCAGCTCACTGAAGAAACTACCTAACTAACTAACTAACTACCAATCATTGGTGTCGTAAAGGCGACTAAGAGTCCGTCTATTAATCACGTGAGGCTCGAAAGGGGGGGGAGGGGGTTCGGCAAAAATCACAAGGGGAGGGGGGGTGTAGTAAGATACCACGTGTATTAATTCTTTCGTCAAACGCGCGATTTCTAAACCGAAAGCGGTGTTAGTGTGATTTTGACTCGACGTTGAAAATAAACACAACCTGCAACCTCCATCAAAAAGGGGGAAAGAGGGCGGGATTAAAATGCTAAAAAACCATCACGTGATTAATGGACGGCCTCTAACAGACTAAAAAGTAAAAACATCCAACAGCACAGAGCGGCGATGGGCTCACCACCTGCCACGCTGAGCACGTGTGCAGTTGCAATTTGGTGAAACGTGGACTATGGCAGTGGACTGCTTCAGCGTTCCTCGTTAATTAGTCTCTGACTAACCCTATTGGGATAATAGTCGTTAATCTTTTTTATGTACCTACAGTCACGAGCACCAATATGTATACACTTTGACTCTTATTCCATTGTATTAAGAGTTACAATTGCTTACATATTTTTGCTCGTGACTGTACATATGTAAGAAGAATACTTATTTTATACGTTTCCAGTAAATAATAACGAAACAGGTATTAGAGCTATCAAAATTTACGGGCAATTTGTGGAAATAGCTCCTTTAACTTGTACATCTCTGATTTACGACTTTAAACTTAGCGGTTCATGCATTTACTAATAATACAGGCAAGACAGATATGATTGTCCGCAAGTATGTGCATTTGATTTATTCACTAAACTCTCTATTGCACATCGTTTTCTAAAGTTTACTTGAATTCACATTGAAATGTTTATTGGGATTCGCCAGAAAAATCATGAAACTCCTGGAATCGCTCAATCTGACTGAAACCAGTAAATTTTAGGCTCTTCGCCCTCAAAGACATTGCCAAATTTATGATCAGTCATTTTCACTGCCTATCTCTGACTAACTCTATTAACAAGTACTTTTTGTTCTTATTTAAAAATAAATAAATATATCCACATAACCAGGAATTAAGTAGGTTACAGTAGGTACGTAAATATGCTTCGGTAAGAACACAGATATATCAGAAGGTAATCAAACGCATCAATATTGTGAAAATTAGATAAACACCAAGATAAGGTATTCAAAAGCGATCGTGTTAATACCCACCCACACCGAATGACTGTTTCACCAACTCAAATCTTTCAATAGCAATTAGAATCGAATAAATGCCAAACAACAGTGTGAAAGAAACTCAACCCTATACCTAAGACATAAAGTTAATTATTTATAATTAATATTATACTTGATGAAAGTTAACATAAGTGTGAAATACGCTACACAAAAATCGAAATAAATGAATGAAATTACACATTCCTTACAGTATTTTGATAACGCCTCTTCAATGGGTACGGAGATAGCATATCACGAAGTATTTTGGTTTCTAAATCGCAGTAAGATCGTGCTTTACCAAACACATAGTACATCCATCATACAGATGATGATAAATTTATATAATACAATCAACGAAGACAAAAGTTAAATAAATTAAAGATGATCAAAAAACGTGAAATTTCATGGTATTTGCTACCCTCAAAAGCTAATAAATTACTAAGAAATAAGTCGATGTTTATTTTGGTGTCTTTCTTTTATTTGCAATCGTACGAAAGCAGTGTACTGTCACGAGTACCAATATGTAAACACTTTGACTCTTATTCCATTTTAAGAGTTACAATTGTTTACATATTTTTGCTCTTGACTGTACATCGCTCACAAAAAAACATTTTTCACAAAGAAACATAGAAAGTAGACGTATAATTTATAAAATCATTTTATTAAAATGTATTTGCCAAATTTTTCATCAATAAAATCTCGTATATTCGTCCCAATGCTGAGCTTTGGTCTTCCTACTTAAATTGCACATATAGGGAGATCTGGCCGTAATCCATCACTCTGACAGGTTTTAACGACTGGCATCGCTTCGACAACAACCGTAACAAACGTTTAATGTGCCTCCTGATGCACGGAGGATAGCTAAATTTATTATAACTTGGTCACCCATTTGATGACCCTACATCGCGAAAGTAGCTTAACATGCACGATCGTATCGCTACACCATCGTACTCCTCAAACACAAATTCTTACATATCATTAATCTGTCTCGCTATTTCAAGTCGGCGTAACTAATCGTTTCACATCCAACCTCCTTTTAAGGCAACCTTGCGTATTCGAAATCAAGCTATTCATAGGAA
The DNA here is from genome assembly GCA_963921215.1 of Scoparia ambigualis. Taxonomy (NCBI): domain Eukaryota; kingdom Metazoa; phylum Arthropoda; class Insecta; order Lepidoptera; family Crambidae; genus Scoparia; species Scoparia ambigualis. Next base: position 21,584,821 of record OY992526.1, read on the forward strand.
GGTTGATTTCATGCTTTATGGAAACCCTCTTAGGGCATGCAGAATTGATGAACTAATCTTAAGACGAGAAGGCAAGCCTTCTATGTAGGTTGTTAGCTTGTTGTTAACAAAGCATGCGATCATTTAGGAATTCGCAACGCTAACATAGCATTTATGTTTCATACATAAACTCCACCGTGCTTCGGAAGGCACGTTAAGCCGTTGGTCCCGGTTGTTGTCGTAAGATGACAGTCGCTAAAACCCAACCCGCATTGGGCCAGCGAAGTGGGTTATGGCCCAATATCCCCACGTGTTATTGTCCACGTGGGAGGCCTGTGCCCAGTAGTGGGACGTTAATAGGCTGATGACGATGATGATGATGACTTAAACTAAGTAGTACCTAGGTAAGTATCTAATCTTATCTTAGTGGGGCTTGCAGAGGTCTCCCTCTCGCATTTTAGGTCGACCCATTGGGATCTTTTGTGCAACGTCGTCCCATCGCATCCAGTGAAAATGACTACCATAAGCTTTGCAATGTCTTTGAGGGAGAAGCACCTGAAATCTTCCGGTTTCGGGTAGGGCGAACCAGGAGATTCATTATTTTCCTAGCAAGAGAGTCACAGTCACACAGGTGTTGCATGGACTCCGTTTTATGTCCACATGATCTACACAGGTTGTCTGTTGCTCTCCGTTGTCTTTTGCTAGTTGCATTCTGTGGAACATTTGTTTTGTGGCACAGTGCCCACTCAGGTCACCGATGATTATTCGAGTCTGCCTTTTACTACCTCCACAAATGATCTTACTACCTCCTATGACGCCTTTTCTACCGCCACCTAGGTAAGTAAGTAATGCCCATAATTATGTTCCACTTCACGCCAAAGACATCATCATAGAATTCAAGTCGTCGCTACTTATATCACACTTTACCTGATGGCTGCCGAGGACACACAAGCGATGCGCTGGCAGACCACCAACCTGCAACCCTATCGGCTAAAAAATATGAATATGGACATGGGCTTCATTTGACATTTGAAGCCCATATTTTGCCCTTATATGGGCATAAAATATGGATATGGACATGGGCTTAATTAGACATTTGAAGCCCATATTTTGCCCTTATATGGGCATATTATGGGCTTCAAATGTCAAATGAAGCCCATGTCCATATTCATATATTTTAGCCGATAGGGTAGCAGATGGGTCAGTGACATAGAGCTGATCGCTGGAAAAGCCTGGATGCGATCGGCTCAAGACAAGACATAATGGCATAACATGGAGGAAGCCTCAGCAGTGGTTGGATACGGCCTGACATGATGATGATGATTGCCTGATCTAGGAATTGAAACCGGAAACTACGGATATTGGACGAGCGCTTAGCCACTCAGCCACCGAGGAAGTTAACAGTATACATGTTACTGGCAATCTGTATAATTCAGGTATTCTATACAATACCTAGGCAATGTATAGAATACCTGGGGCGTTCAGGCAATATATGAAATATTAAGCATTATTCTCCATTACATGCTTTACCTAGGCAATGTGTAAAATTCCTAGGGATTGTATAGAGTACCTGCTGGTCCACCGGCAATGTATAAAATAAATAGATGTTGGTCTTTATCTCACAATGTTATTCAGCCTACCTATAAAATGACAATAAAAACAACTTTATTAAAATTAACAATTAGGGTGCTTCTTAAAAATATTCTTTATAAAAAAGGTATTTATTTAACTATAAATTACTAGGGCCTATGCAAGAAAATATTAGACATTTTAGACATGAAAACTATTTAGTCATAATAAAGTTTTATATAATCAATAAATAATTCTTGTAAATACTCTTCAAAAAAGCACCTAAGTAGTATCTTTCTATTACTACAGTAAAATCACATTAAAGTGCAACTAAAAATTCTTCTGTCTATAAGTAACACAATGTAATCTGCTTACAAGTACTTAGGTAAGTACGTAATAAGCATAAAAAATTTAAGGAACAAAACAATTCTGTAAGAATAATAAGTAGGTATTGCCTTTTTACACATTACCGGATGCCCATTCGGTATTGTTTAAAATATCTAGGCAAAGTATAAAATAAATATATTTCATACATTACCTACACGTTTTAGGTATTCTGTATATTGCCTAAGTATTGTATAGAATACCGGATTATGCAGATTGCCGGTATCATACATACATTCATCAGGAATTCACGTCTATTATCCCCGAAGGGTTAGTCAGAGACTAGGCAATGAGGACCGCGAAGCAATCCACTGCCATAGACCATGTTTCACTAAATTACAACTGCAAGAGCTAAGGGAGAGTTTCTTGCAAGCTCCTTCTCAGTCGAAGGCTCTCCCAAAATCCGAACTGGTGGTAGATTAGTTAGGTAGCTAGATTAATCAGGTAGGTAGTTTATTTATTTATTAAAACTTTTGCAACAATACATTACATGGCGGACTTAATGCCTAAGGAATTCTCATCTTATTCTCATGGTAGTTAAGTTAGTTGATAAGATTTAACTACTGTTTTTTTTTATTTAGCCTATTTTGTTTCACTGCTGAGCAAAGGCCTCCCCCAAACCCTTCCATGCAAATACTGTTAGTTAACTTTTTTTTTTTATTTTATTTTTTGACGTCAATAAAATACCTTTAAAGGTTTATTTTGAATAAAGCATTTGACTCGCTCCAGAGTGTTACGTCAAAGTCGTAAAATGTCCAGATGCCCAGGTCGTAAAATAACCAGGTAGTAAAATGTAAAGATCGTAAAATAACCAAGTAGTAGAATGTCAGGATCATAAAACAACCAAGTAGTTGAATGTCAAGTTCGTAAAATAACCAAGTAGTAGAATGTCAGGATCATAAAATAACCAAGTAGTAGAATACCAAGTTCGTAAAATAACCAAGTAGTAGAATGTCAGGATCATAAAATAACCAAGTAGTAAAATATCAAGTTCGTAAAATAACCAAGTAGTAGAATGTCAGGATCATAAAATAACCAAGTAGTAGAATGTCAAGTTCGTAAAATAACCAAGTAGTAGAATGTCAGGATCATAAAATAACCAAGTAGTAGAATATCAAGTTCGGAAAATAAATGTCAGGATCATAAAATAACCAAGTAGTTGAATGTCAAGTTCGTAAAATAACCAAGTAGTAGAATGTCAGGATCATAAAATAACCAAGTAGTAGAATATCAAGTTCGTAAAATAACCAAGTAGTAGAATGTCAGGATCATAAAATAACCAAGTAGTAGAATATCAAGTTCGTAAAATAACCAAGTAGTAGAATGTCAGGATCATAAAATAACCAAGTAGTAGAATATCAAGTTCGGAAAATAAATGTCAGGATCATAAAATAACCAAGTAGTTGAATGTCAAGTTCGTAAAATAACCAAGTAGTAGAATGTCAGGATCAGAAAATAACCAAGTAGTAGAATATCAAGTTCGTAAAATAACCAAGTAGTAGAATGTCAGGATCATAAAATAACCAAGTAGTAGAATATCAAGTTCGTAAAATAAATGTCAGGATCATAAAATAACCAAGTAGTAGAATATCAAGTTCGTAAAATAACCAAGTAGTAGAATGTCAGGATCATAAAATAACCAAGTAGTAGAATATCAAGTTCGAAAAGTAACATAGTAGTAGAATGTCAGGATCATAAAATAACCAAGTAGTTGAATGTCAAGTTCGTAAATTAACCAAGTAGTACAATGTCAGGATCATAAAATAACCAAGTAGTAGACTATCAAGTTCGTAAAATAACCAAGTAGTAGAATGTCAGGATCATAAAATAACCAAGTAGTAGAATACCAAGTTCGTAAAATAACCAAGTAGTAGAATGTCAGGATCATAAAATAACCAAGTAGTAAAATATCAAGTTCGGAAAATAACCAAGTAGTAGAATGTCAGGATCATAAAATAACCAAGTAGTTGAATGTCAAGTTCGTAAAATAACCAAGTACTTGAATGTCAAGTTCGTAAAATAACCAAGTAGTAGAATGTCAGGATCATAAAATAACCAAGTGGTAGAATACCAAGTTCGTAAAATAACCAAGTAGTAGAATGTCAGGATCTTAAAATAACCAAGTAGTAGAATATCAAGTTCGTAAAATAACCAAGTAGTAGAATGTCAGGATCATAAAATAACCAAGTAGTTGAATGTCAAGTTAGTAAATTAACCAAGTAGTAGAATGTCAGGATCATAAAATAACCAAGTAGTAGAATATCAAGTTTGGAAAATAACCAAGTAGTAGAATGTCAAGTTCGTAAAATAACACTTTGACTTGACTATGAGAAAGGTGATGAGCCCATCGCCGCGTTGCTCGCTCTTTGCCGTATTTCGTCTGTTAGTCCGTTAGTCGCCTTTTACGACACCCAAGGAAAGAGAAAGGCGCGTGTAGTATTAGTGAACCGCTAAACCACACTGCAAATTAACAGTATACCCTTTAAATAAATCCTAAACCATTACCTATTTCATTATTACGTGCAATTAAATAATGTCTATTAAATATACAAACAAATAATGACCTTTACATGTTTGACCATCAAATGTTTCTATAATTACACGTGGCTTGTAGCCCGAAGCTCTCTTACCAGGGAAAAAATAAACTTCACACGTGTTCGTCATTAAGTCTTACCTTAAAAGGCTCGTCAATTATACTTTTCAGTATTTATTTATTAAAATACAAACGTACATACGTCACGTCCGTTTCCCGGCGGGGTAGGCAGAGACCAGAGATTTCCATCAACTACGATCCTGACGCACACCCTTTGCTTAACTTACTCTTAAGGGGATCCTGCACGAAATTGTGAAAATTTACGTATTTTTAAGTTACTTGTACTATGCGCTGAATTAGTTAAATACATTAAAAGAACTTACGTAAGTTAGCCTGATCATTGCACAAGGTCGTGGCCTTGTTGAAATTTGAAAATATTTGTATTGATATTTTGCAGGTCGCCCCCATCTTAAAAAAGTAAATTTTAATTTGTAACACAAGCGCATGATGGTTTTGTACATTTCGCAGAATAAAAACATTGCTCTAATCAAATTACTAGGTCTGGAACTTCAAAGCCGAATAGTCCTAATTTTAAATATCAATATGATTGATTTTGCTTTGAAGTTCATTAAGAGACTTTTGTCAGTCGCGCTGCACCCTCTTAAGTACCTATACTCCAGCCAAATTCGATGACGAATGTTTGTAAACAAATTACTGTCATTTCTTTGTGCACACACGGATTTTTACCTTTTTTTTGAGAGAGATTCACAAGAAAAAAAGTTGACTAGTATCTTTCTTCCAAAAAACAGGTTAAATCCGAGTGAAACTAGATATTTGCACAAAGAAATGACAGTAATCTGTTTACAAACATTCGTCATCGAATTTGGCCGGAGTATAGGTCGAAGTTTTTATTTAGTGTCACCTCAGTGTCTTTCTGTAATCAAATCTTGCAAGATTTGACCATTTTTTGACTCCTGATTTGGCTGAAATAACTGTCTAGAACTCTGTTATTTTTCGACAGGTACAAAATAGTTGGGTGGTTGCCATCGTGGTTCAGGCCAAAAACAACTACCGTACAAACTACAAAGTCTCTTAACTAATTGCTACTAAGCTCTAAATGTTTTGGTCGATTAATAGTTACGTACAATTATTGTGAAGACCAGAATAACATAAAATGTGTTTATTACATTCTCAATGCTACTTGAACCGAGTATATATAATTGGTTCTTAAATGGTTGAGGATTCCGGATGATATGCCATCTTCGGCCTTATCGTAACCTAAGCTAAATACTAAATCATTCAAAATTCAAAATTATTTATTCAATTTAAGCTACAATTGTACTTCGACGTTGCATCCTCGAGATTTATATTCACAAGGTAGTCCACTCTTCAATATACCAGGCATCCAAAACATATTAAGAGCTATCTAAAAGAAATTTTATTAAAAAAAAACATAAACGCTACCCATTGTATTGACGCAGGCGCCATCTAGTGAATACCAACCGAGTGCACGAGTTTGTCACCCGCGCTGTCATCGTCATTCGCTTTTCGTGTTCGGGCATCCGCACATCGTTACCCTAAAAGTGTTTTGTGTAGCAAAAAACTATGTGCAAAAGGAAGCATGGATAATCATTATATACGCATGTGGAAAAACTGCGTAAACGACAATCGCCAAGTAAATCAGGTCAGTCAGTGTTTTAAATATTACATTTTGTCGATGTTATGATTAAATTACAAAGACAAACGATTTTTTAAAAACTATGATCACATAGTTTTAAACGAATCATCGTTAGCGAATATACGACTCAGAACCTCTTAGTGAGACATTCAAAGTAGAAACGTTATTGAAATATATTTCATAGTACGTTTCCTTCTTAATTTCGATTACTTTCGCTAGTGCCTTTGTGGTTACCCACATTTTTTTACTTTTTCACTAGTTATCGATTTTCAAGAATACATAAGACATTTAGCTTTTTTAAATAATAATAAAAGTAAAAAACACATAAGTAGTACCGTGAAGTGATTACGGTCAGTGCTAGTATGAAATCTAGTATCGTGACGAGATTACGATCGATATTACGGGTACCTACCCTTATGTAGTACCGTGACGTGATTACGGTCAGTGCTAATATGAAATATAGTAATCGTAACGAGAATACGATCGATATTACGGGTAACTACCCTATGCTGTGACGCGATTACGGTAGTTCTATTCTTCGGTCATTCCTTCCAAATGACTCTTTGTTTGCGCGAGGCAGTAGTTACCTACATTCTTTTTATTTTTTTACTAATCTTTTTATTGGAGTGTTTTATTGTGTGCAAGTGATTTCTACAAAATCTTACAGTTCCGCTTTACATACTGCACACTTATGTAGTACCGTGACGTGATTACGGTCAGAGCTAATATGAAATCTAGTATCGTGACGCGATTACGATCGATATTACGGGTACCTACCCTTATGTGAGTGAGTTGCGCAAGGAGGTTGACAGTTTGCGCGCATCACTCGCAGTAACTAGGTCAGCCTTCGATGACTCAAACGTCAACACGCGGCGCGGTGCATTCGTCAATGCGCCGCGACTGAGTTTCGAGTCAGCATTCTCGACGCCGACCTCGTCGCCCGCGCCGAGCAGCGCTGACGCAGCCGTGGCCCCCGCGCGGACACCGGCTCGGTGCGCCCCGCAGTCGCCGGCGCCGGCCCCCCGCACCCCGCAGCTGCCGGCCCCCCGCGCCGCGCAGCCGCCGGCCCCCCGTGCCGTGCAGCATGCTGACGCCGCGCCCCGCGCGCCGCCACCGCCGTCCCGCCCCGCGCCTTCGCCCGCGGTGCCGCACGTGACAGCTTCGCTTGAGCCTGTCACCAAACAAGCGAAGCCCATCCGTCGTGACTACGCCTCTGTTGCTGCATCCAGCTTAAAAGCTCAGAGAGTGTCAGAGCGTGATGCCATGGATCGAGACGACGGTTTCGTCAAGGTCCAAAGGAAGAGAGCACGCCATAACCGGCCGAATCAAAACCGTTGCGGCACCGCACTGACAGGGCCCCAGTTCCTGCTGCGCGCTGCGACACCGACCACGCCGATGTACCTGTCGCGCCTGCACCACACCATCACCGTGCAAGATGTGATAGAGTACATCAAGACGAAGACCAACTTCCTTCTGAGGGTGGAGCCGCTAGAGTCGCGACACAATGTCAGCTTCAAGGCATTTGTGGTGCGAGTCCCGACATCCAAGCTGGTTGACACCTTTATGAAGGAGGACTTCTGGCCGAAGGGCGTGGTGTACCGGCGTTTTCGCGGGAGATTACCCGACAACATCACCGGAGCAGCACAATATGGTGCTTAATAAATACTAACATAGTTATAAGTTATAAACTAACAAAAAAATGTTTTATATTGTATGTATGTTAGTCTGTAAGGTATTTATTATATGGGCCTCTCTGTATTTTTACTATCTTGTACATTGTTTGTTGCCTGCAATAAAGATTTATTATTATTATTATTATTATTATTATGAAGTACCGTGACGTGATTACGGTCAGTGCTATTATGAAATATAGTATCGTGACGAGATTACGATCGATATAACGGGTACCTACCCTATGCTGTGACGCGATTACAACAATTATATTCCTCGGTCATTCCTTCCAAATGACGCTTCTTTTGCGCGAGGCAGTACCCACATTCTATTTTATTTTTTACTAATCTTTTTACTGGAGTGTTTTTTTGTGTGCAAGTGATTACTACAAAATCTTACAGTTCCGCCTTACATACTGCACACTTATGTAGTACCGTGACGTGATTACGGTCAGTGCTAATATGAAATCTAGTATCGTGACGCGATTACGATCGATATTACGGGTACCTATCCTATGCTGTGACGCGATTACGGCAATTCTATTCTTTGATCATTCCTTTCAAATGACTCCGTTTGCGCGAGGCCTCTCGCCTACCACAAGGCTTAGTGACTCCGATTTCATTAAAGAACCGTAAATAACGGACGTATATAAATCTAATATTGAAAAAGACTTAAGATCTGTCATGACCGTAGCACAAGTACACAGTCCGGATCTTACCCAGACCATCCAGGACGCTAGCGATACCTAGTCGTAATAATCCAAGCGCAGCAGAGGAGTTGCCAGTTGTAAATCCAATATCGTCGGATTTTCTTGACGTTCTTGGAGTTTCTAAAGTGAAGGACCATTGGGACCCAAAATACCAGAAGAAATCTCTAAACGCTAGGGAAATCCTCATAGATGGTATGAACAAAGATAATAAAAAAGAACTGTTAGCAACAACTTTGATACCTGTTTGAAGTTGGCCAAATTATGCTGCATTTACATTATGAAAATACCATGAATAGAAAAATGCTTACACTACCTGCCTACTCTTGATAAAAAATTCTTGTCAACGACACAAGATGTTAAAAGAGACGCACACTCTTTTGGAGAAAATTTGGGAGAAAAGATAGAAGCTGTAATGCTGAATCTCTTCGGATGCAACGTCTCGTACAATTACGGTCAAACTTCACTTCAGGTAAGTTTGTTTAACCATCAATAATTGAGCACTTATGAATCTCGCTATGCCATCGGTTCGTAAGTCTAACTATGGGGCGGGAGCCTTGTACTGAGAAGAACCGGCAACAAACTCAGCAAGGGCATTTCTTTTCCCCCTTTCTTTTACAGCGTCAATACCAATTGGAAAATGCCCTCCCTATCATAGGACATTTTTATTACAATAAAAAAAAATTAGTACGATTACAAGAAAACACACAACATGCAAAAGAATATCTAATAAAAAAAACAGGAATTCCTTAATCACAATCACACTATTATTATAAAGGCGAAAGTTTGTGAGTGTGTATGTTTGTTACTCTTTCACGTAAAAACTACTAAATGGATTTGGATGAAATTCGGCATACAGATAGTTTATAACCTGGATTAATACATAGGATACTTTTTATCCCAATATTCCCACGGGAACAGGAACCACGCGGGTGAAACCGCGAGCGGCCGCTAGTTTAAAATAAACTAAACGTCTTACAGTATCTTTGAAAAAAAAAGAAAAGAATTACATTCATTTATACATACACACCTAACATATATTCACGACTATTTTCCCCTAAGGGTTAGTCAGAGACTTGTCAATAAGGACCATAGTGTACTAACACTGCCAAAGTCTACGGCACACCAAATTCCAACAGCGCATGTGCTCAGCGTGATACGTGGTGAGCCCATCGCCGCTCTATGCTGTTGGATGTATGTGTAGTCTTTAGTCCGTTAGTCGCCTTTTACGGACACCCAATGGAACAGAGGAGTTGGTCCAATTTGTATTGACGCTGTAAAAGAAAGGGAGAAAAGAGATGCCCTTGCCATTGAGGTAAATAAACTAGAGAAGACGTCCCATACAATAAATGTGCACAGTGCACAGCTAGATGACAGCGGGCATCTAGTGCGTGGTGCGTTGCGGTCACGGTACAATGATACTTGTACCGTGGTGCGGGGCTTAGTTGTCATCTTCTGCACAAAACAGAAATATTGTTACTCTAGGCATTTTACTGAAACATGGCCGCCGCTTCATGTCTCGGCGATATGATAAAATAATTAGTAATAATAATATATTTAATAATATATTTTAGTTTTATATTATATTACTAAGGTTTTTTTGGTTTTAGGTTCATTGTTATTATATTTTTTAGTCATATTATATGTATTAAGTTATTTAGATTGAATAGCATTACTGTTTTTAAGTTTCCATTAATATACTTTACCTTTTTTCTAAATTCAATAAACTAAATTAATTGTTAAATAATTAGTCAAATGCATGTTATATCGATAATTAAGTACATATTTCCAGGTGAAAATTGATTCCTTTGGTTTTATTTGTATTTCCTGAGTTGTTTAAACAGTACCTTAAACACACATAAAGGCATATTTTAATAAAATAGAACATAGAATGCACACGTATTGTTGCGTCTAGCGCCTGCCACATACTAATATAGTTGGAGCGAGCTGGCTCTAACGCGTGTTATAAACAATCTGGCTGAGATGTCTTCTCTAGTACGTAGTACATTATAACTCAATGGCCCTTGCTGAGTTTGTTGCCGGTTCTTCTCAGTACAAGGCTCCCGCCCCATAATTAGGACTTACGAACCGATGGCATAGCAACATTCCTAAGTGCTCAATTATTGTAGCCTAAATTGAATAAATTATATTGACTTTGACTTTGGTAGTATTGTTTTAGCAAGCCGCTACATACACGGCTTTAGATAACTTTGGTATAAGTATATAACTGTGACCAAATTGTGGATTGAGTCCTTTCTGTTTAACTAAGTCCCATTTGTGTTTCAGAATGTTAAGCCTTTGATATCGGTTGTTATTGAGAGATTACGTTAAAACCGACCCGCATTGGCCCAGCGTGGTGGATCATGGCCCAATCGACCAATGGCCAACGGCCAAAACCAGCTAAATATAGGCTTTACTTGCACGGAGGAGCTCGAGATGTTATAATATCTTAAAATGAGAAAATGCCTTAATATACACGATTGCAACCAAAGCGCGATTGCAATTCATCTAGTTTTTATAATGTCCGTCGTTTTATTGAGCTCAAAGACTGCGTAACTTAATTAGACTTTATGTGTGCTTAAAAATAAATCAACCCACATTTGCAGAGCTAATTATAATAAAAACGCTAACGCAACAAATATCAAAGAATTGAATTTTCTCATAACAATAAATGCTCAGGTCATTAAGTAATTATTATGTAAAAAAACATCACTATGTTCTGTAGGCACCTAATGATATTACTGTTACATTCTATACATATGCGAAACTAGTTTTATTTGTTTGTTTGTTGCGTACAGATTTTTGATGAGTCGTTATTGCATTTTGCACCAAAAATAAACAAGGATTGCATTAAATGATATTGTTTAAAAATTATAACGCAAATTTTGTTGCGAACATATTACAAAAGAGCACCTGGCCCTGATTGCCAGAAGGGTGCGGGTTCGAATCCCACTTGTCAAAATTTTTTCAACACTTGTTTTTTTAAATTTGTAACTGAAATATAATTTAAAATAAAAGAATACCTAATTGTTTTTGTGCAAGAAGTTTTTTTATTGAGTTCTAAATAAAACTTCTTGGCGGGAAATTTAAGTCGTATTTGCGGTAAGTGGAAGTAAGTAAGCAATTGTAATAACAATGATGATTAATAAATCATTAACATTACTATTACTTTTTTTATAAATTCCGAAAGTTAGAGATAAGATAGCCAGCTCCTCAGTAGTTCAGCTATCGGGTGAAATAAATCCGATGAGATGGAAGCCAAGCGCTTACTCGAGTACCGCAGTGGATAAAAAAACAGTAAGTACTTATATATTGTTTGTTACAGTGTGATTGTTTGTTGTCCTTAATAAATAAATAAATAAAAAAAAAATATATATATAAATAAATTCCACCAATCTCCTCCGTGCTTCGGAAGACTCTTAAAGCCGTTGGTCCCGGTAGTTGCCGTAAGATGGCAGTCGTTAAAACCCACCAACCCGCATTGGGCCAGCGTGGTAGGTTATGGGCCAATATCCCCACGTGCTAATAGTTCACGTGGGAGGCCTGAGCCCAGCAGTGGGACGTTTATAGGCTGATGATGATTGAAATAAAATCCACGCAGACCGATCCGCGGCTAGCGACTAGTTAATCAATTGCCTTTTTTATAAGCCGTTATGAAACAATAAATGATGTAGGAGCAATTTCTGTTTCCTTCATTTAAGATCAAACCTAATTAAGTATTTTTTTTACTTGCTTGTGGTGAAATTATGCGTTTGATAATTCTTGAGAATATTTCTCTACCCAATTAAATTTAGCGAAGACTTGATTTCAATGGTGGAGACTTAACCTCCTGACCAACATTTAGTGTTGGTCAGGACTCGAGTTCTTTAAGTCCTATTTTAGGGACTGGACTCGACTTTTAGAGACTGGACTCGTAAATGAGAGCTCAAGCCCTTTTGTCAGTGATAAGACTCACGAGTCCTTACAATATGACTCGAGAACAAGAGTCTTTTTCCTATAATATTTTCAAAGAGACTCACAAGACTCGAGTTCATTGCTAGTTCCGAAGTTTAGACAAAAACCACTGTTAAGAATAAGTTGATTGAAAAGTATGTAATAAAACATTTTTTGTCAAAATCCCCAAAAAACAAGAAGACTCAACTCTTTTTGAAGTACTTACTCAATTTCTCCAGAGAGACTTAGGTAAGTGTTTTTAAGGAACTTGAGTTCCATAATAAAAGCTCAGTTCTATGAATGGAGAATTTTAACATTAGGACTCGACGAAAGGACTCAAGGCTCAGATCCCAGGACTCATTTTAGTCAGAGTCGTGAGTCGTTGTGAGCTCGGCCAAAATGAGTCCAGTCCCTAAATTAGGACTTAAAGAACTCGAGTCCTGGCCAACACTAGCGACTAGCGATACTTTACTTTGCTAACATCATCATCAGCTTATAAACCTAACACTGCTGCAGCGCGATTCTCTAAGTTAAAACCTTGGTAGCAGCGGCTGCCGCAGCGCTGAGAATTGACTCTGTCTCTTTCATATTCATAGAATTGGAAAGAGACAGCAGATCACAGCCATGCGCGCACCGTCTATGTGTCGCTTAGATAATCGCTTAGCTGTGCACAACCCTGTCAACACCAGCACATAGGGAAAAAGTTGTGGGTGCTTTCGGTGCTCTAGTAAACTTTGAAATTAATAAACAATACTTAGAACACATAATACATACAACAGTCCCGGAGGGGTAGGCAAAGACCACAGCGTCAGAGAATATATACACTACGTTCCATCTGCTACGATCCTGGTATTTTTTTTTCAGTTTCATCCACTCCTATTTATTCGTAACCCTGTCGCGTAGCTGTGCAAGAATAACAACCCCCTCTATTCTCTTGGGTGTCGTAAAAGGCGACTAATGTAGTACAGACTGCACATACATCCAACACCATAGAGCGGCGATGCTACCAGAGGACTGCTTTTGCGATCCTCATCGCAAAGTCTCTGACTAACCCTTCAATAGTCAATAGTCAATAGTCAAAATATATTTATTCAATAAACTCAATTAATAAGTACTTTGAAACGTCCAAATATTTTTTAACCTACCACCCATGTGGCAAGAAACCACAGCGCACAGAAGCAACGACATTTACAAAAAATATATATATTATATGTCGTTACCAGGTCACAATTTACAAAATATGAATTTGAATGTAAATAGTTTAATTAAATATGGTGCTCTATATAAATTAATTATAGACAATTAGAAATACCGGTTGGAGTACTTGGAGGACCCAAGCTGTTTTGTCTTCTGTATAATCTGACACTTTATAATAAGCTTTTTTAAAAAGCTTTTCTTTGATTTTCATTTTAAATTTATCAAGATCTAATTTCTGAATATCATTTAGTACTTTGTTGTATAATCGTACACAGAGACCCATAAAAGAATTATTTATTTTATGGAGCCTAGTATAAGGTACTGCTAATTTGTTCTTACTTCTAGTGTTTAATTTGTGAATGTCACTATTTTTTGAAAACATTTCTATATTTTTATGAACATACATCAGATTTTCATAAATGTATTGTGATGCAACTGTCATTATACTTATATCCTTAAATCTCTCTCTTCGGGGATAATATGTTTGTATGTTATTTATTCGGTTACTTATATTACTCTTGACCTGACCTTTCACGAGAATGTCTTAGAGTACATTAAAAAAACATATATCTCATTAAAATATGACAACAAATTGAGGTAAGCAGTAGCGACCTTCAAACCAAACGAAATTACACACAATATGCTGTCTTGTGAAAACAACTAACCGCCTACTCGTTTAAAATTCTTCACTATTGCAGAGACAAACTAATTGAAGAGGTCTCGAATCAAATAATCGAGTGGCACAAACCATATTCCCATAATAACAATCTTACTTAATGATGATTTTGACAAACAACCAGAGCCGAAACGCAACAGCGCTCATTATCTCGATTTGAAGATGAGTAATCTTTGCTACAGTTAAGGTTGTTCTCAGATCTGTTAGTGCTTTAGAAGGTTAGGCATTCTCTAGACCATTTTGAACTTAGTATTCAAAAGTAACGTTTTGATCTGGTGATTGACGTGCCTCGATATCTAGAAGGTACATAAAGTCCTTAAAATTTGATTCGATTTTTTATTCTTCTCCACAGCTAAAAAGTTCAATCGCCTCTGTGGTCTAGTGGCTAAGCCACCGGTTTCAGACCCAGAGGTCCCGGGTTCGATTCCCAGCGGGGGGCACATCTTTGTGTGCTCGGTTTGGTTGGTGGTAGGGCTGTTAAGTCCGCCTGGCTAGCTACCACCATCTTATCTAAGTCTGTCGCCATAACAACGATGTTTATAATTGTTATGTTCCGTACAGTTTGAGATAAGATAGCCAGTTCCTCAGTGGTAGAGGATTCCGGGTGATGTGCGCTTCCACCTTCGGCCTTATCGTCACTTACCATCAGATGAGATGAAGGCCAAGCGCTTACCCGTTGTAAAATAATAATAAAAAGTTACGTGCCGAATGGTAGGTTAAAGAACATGTTTTGGACAACTCAAAGTGCTTATTATTAATTAAGTGCATTGAATAAATGCATTTGACTATATCTGCAAAGCATGCATCGCCGTTACTGTGTCGCGTAGCAGTAAAATAATACCCACCCCCCCCCCCCCCTCTCTTCCCTTGGGTGTCGTAAAAGGCGACTAACGGACATCCTACATACATCCAGCAACATAGAGCGGCGATGGACTCACCACCTGTCACGCTGAGCACATGTGCAGTCTCTATTTGGTGAAAAGTGGACTATGGAAGAGGACTGCTTTTGCTGTCCTCATTGCCTAGTGTCTCACTAACTTTTCGGGGATAATGTCGTGATTATATGCATGTATGCAAAGCTCGCAATCCACTAATCCTCTAACGTGAATTGGGCCAGCATTGTGGGTTATGGCGTAATCTCCCCCTGTGCTGTCCAAGTGGGAAAGCTTCTGCTTAGCAGTGGGATGATTATGAGCGAGCAAGCATGACTCCACTTTGCTACCAAGAAAACTATGTAGGAAGTTTGGATCTTTTATAAGTGAAAATTAGGCAAACGAGCTGGCGAGTTACCTTATGGAATACTTAATCACCGCCGAACCAGAGGAGTCGCCATAGGGAAGGAGTAGGACTTTTGAGTAAGGAGTAGGTATTGTAGAGTGGGGGAAGGAGGAAGAGACGGGCCTCCGGTATTTTCGCTCACCGGACGAAACACAACAGCAATGACTGCCATTGTTTCACGACGATATTCCGCGAGATGGTGGTATTATGCCGGGCGAGTTGGCAAAATGCGTGTGGCTCTACCACTCAGTCAGTGTCACTCATTTAGTACCACCCAGGGTCACGTGCACGGACGCGAGTGAGTTTAACCCCCATATTAGACATTGGCCCAGAATGGCGCTATCTCCCCCTGTGTTGCTGTCCAAGTAGGAAATCCTGTGCCCAGCAGTGGGACGATTCAGAATGCTAGCAAACAAGGCTCTCCTCTTTTTATATAAAGAAATATGAAAGATATATAAGGCGACTGCTAGAGACCGCAAGAAACGTCAAGGGCTGGTCAGGTCAAGTGTATTAAACATGACAAAAAAGAAATTCGTGCTTTTTTCATTTTTAATTAAATAATTCATTTTGTTATTTTTAATTAGATGGTATTTGAGTATCTAATTTATTTTAAAGCAACAAAATAAGAAAAATAAAAAGAAAAACAATTAAAAATAACGATTATTTACCCGTTAGTCTGCAATGAGACCCCATTTGTTTTCCTATTACGAAATGTGCGTCCCTTTCTTATGTATTTTTTTTTAAATAAATAGATACTCAAAGACTATCCAATTAAAATTCGAAAAATGAATTATTTAATTAAAAATGAAAAAAGCACGAATTTCTTTTTTGTAATATTTCATGACCTGACCAGCCCTTGACCTTTCTTGCGGTTTCTATAGGGACCTACTTATATGTATATTTCTAGCTTTGAATCTTAAACCGTGCAAAATTACAGCGGTAACCTCAATCGTTGTAAGTAAAAAGCTAACGTCACTTTTTGTGATGGGTCGCGACGGTCAGTGGGCAATTGTTACAGAACGGCGTTCACAGACAGTGAAGCAGCTCTTCGAAAGAATAAATAAAGTTTAAAAATAGTAAACTGAAAACAAGTTACATAAGTTTGAATATATTTTTTTTGTTTTTAAATGTTGTGGAATAGTGGTAAGATAAGACTATAATGTTTGGTTTAGTTGTACCCGAGAAGGGGGAAGGTCATATTTAAGTATGTCGTCAAAACAACAATGTTTTATCGTATCTCAAAATCGGACGATGACCAGGTAAAGCGTAGCGAAATCAAATAAAAAATTATCTATAATTGTAAAGTTTTGCATAAAAGATTCCTAAGGGTTGACGTGCTATAGCGAGTGGGGTAAACTACGACAGACCCCACTAAGAGACGATTAATTTAATTAATATTATATTACAATATAATCAATGTAAGTTGTAGCTTGTACATAAGTTACAAAAACATCAAAAAGCAAAATCAAACTATTTTTATTAAAATAGACTTAATTGGTAAGCGCTTTTAAAATTTTAAAACTATTTTTTAACTACCACCCTTCAGCTAACAAATAAGTTTTAAGACGACCAACACCTTTCTTTGACCAGTCCTAGCAAAGAGTCGTAAAGATAAAATCCTTATCGTAAGGATAAAATTTACCTACTTACTCATCATCATCATCAGCCAGAAGACGTCCACTGCTGGACAAAGGCCTCCCCCAAGGATCTCCACCACGTCCGGTCTTGTGCTGCTCGCACCCAGCGGCTACCCGCGACCTTCACCAGATCTACTACTACTACTAAAATTACTGAGCATTATTGTAGAATGCAAAGGTGTTGTAATAGCAATAAATAGTAAATTAAAAAAGTAAGAAGTCTTTTTTATTGTCTTTACAAATTGAGTTCTTGACTCCGTTTCGCATAAACGGTACGACAATCAGCGCCCGCCCGCCGCCAGTGCATCGGTGTCATAATTCATAATATTAAATTAAATAACAATTTGTCATAGTTTCCTTACGAGATTATGTCATACGAATCATTAGATGAAGGTTTCCTCGCACAATGATCACCACATATAATGTCGCTATTGAATTTAATGAACTAATATCTAATTTAAAAGTATTCAATCAAACTTTTGACGTAAGCGTTAAAATACGCATTCATTTATTTGGAGGATACTAAATATAAGTGGTTCTTATTTAGAGCCGTGTGGTATAACGGCACACTAAAAGAGTACTCTACCAACCCATCGCTTCTTTTGGGTGTTGTAAAAAAGGCGACTAACGGACTAAAGGCTGCACATACATCCAACAGCATAAATCGGCGATATGCTCACCACCTATAACGCTTAGGGTGGATTCGACCAAACTGGAATAAGACTTACTTCGAGATTAGTCTATACAAATTCGGCGTTTAATCTAGGTATAAGACCTTATTTCCAGTTTGATCGAATCCATCCTTAGTACCGTACTACTACCGTAGGGGAAGAAGGTAATAGGGTAGGTAAAGCGGGTACTTCAAATATCTCTGTGTTAATGTAAAACCGAGACAACATGGTTACACGTATCGTTGGGGCTCTCCCTCCGTTGGAAAAGTAGCATGCCGCGGCAAGCCGCACGAGACAGTTGAGGACAGGGGATGCTGTATTACTTTTGCAAATGCATATTGTACTCTTTTTGCTCGATTAAGGTACCCGTTTTACTAACCCCCTAAGGGCAAAAGGGGTATTTCGCCTATTTTTGAAAAAGTTATTTTGCTCAATAATTTGATTACTTTTGTCATAAAACAAAGATCATTACCATAGCCAAAGAGGTTGTTTTTAAGTTCCTACACTTTGTTAATTACATTTCTCACTATTAATATGAATTTCATTGAATCTCCCTTATGGGGCCCGTCTTGCTTGCCCTACCTTCCCCTACAGTTGAAATTTGGTGAAATGTGGACTATGGCAGTGGACTGCTCCTGCGGTCTTCATTGCCTAGTCTCTGACTAACCCTTTGGGGATAATAGTCTCGTGAATCTGTATATTTATATATTAAGGATTATTATTAAACGAGAAAATTTAAGAGGCCTATTACATCTCGAATGTGATTTTTGCGTAAAAAGCCCATTTTCGCATTTTGTAGTAGTTTTGCAGTTGTATTTATCGTTTTTATCGAAATAGGGTAATAAATTTGTGCAAATTATTACAAATCTCCGTTCTGTGAGCATAAGTTGAATTCGGACGGCCGGCGCATCGCATTTTGTAGTAATTTTGCAGATGTATTTATCGTTTTTATCGAAATAGGATAATAAATTCATTATAAATTATTTATTCCTCATGAAGTAACAATTACTCTAGTATAATTTTTGCTCAATAATATTATCGTAGGTAGGAGATATTCACAGTTAACTTACAGCGATTTTCGAAGTTTTTTGGTTTAGAATAAGATTTATTTCCTATATAAAATCAATGATATCTAAAAATTCCGAGGCCGCTACGCATTATTCGACTATATAAGAGATAACATTATAACTTTTTTATTTCACTTGTTTAGAACAATATTTCAATCGATGAGCTCAAAAAAGTGCCTTCGCGCACTTTATGAAAATCTTTCACTGCAATTTTGGGTTTAATTAAAAAGTTAAGCAAAATTTACAAAAAGCGAGGCCGCTACGCACTATTCCAATAGCTATACTATACTATTTAATAAGTCATAATTATTAATGTATTTTTGTTTCTGAGATCCATAACGCCAAAATTGGCCATTTTACGCAAAAATCACAGTCGAGATGTAATAGGCTATATGGAGGATATATGTAATAGGAAGTAGTGGTGCAAGAATCATAGTACTTTAAACCCTTTAACAAAGATTTGATTAATTTTCAAGACTATACTAGTATTTTAACCCGAAGCTTTGCCCAGCAGTGATGAGATGGACGTTCGTAGGTTGATGATGATTATGAGCGACACATTTAAATTTTCCACCAAAAACAAACTTCCTTAAATAATCAAGAAAGTTTGTTTAGGAGCGATAACGCTATTACTGTTATTTTGTATTTCACCATCCACACCCACACGACAAACATCATCTGTAGTTATATCCATCTACGAATCACGTTTATAAAAGTTCGTGCATATACGACAATTAATATCACTGATGGCTCCCTACAAAACGTACGAATTAACTACATAATGGCTTTCTATAAAAGTTACAAATCTACGAAACTATTACAAATGATTCCCAATACAGTTCAGTACGCAACCTACACCATAAACGATGAATAATCTATCAACATAGACAAGCCTACTCGAACAGCCTTGTTTAGAAACAAAGCCATGGACAATGGCAATTAACGAAAACTACAATTATTGTAAAGCTATCGTGGTAGCGGGGGGCAGAGCCGTATATAACTACCTACTAACAACATGTCTTTTTGTTAGCGTTTGCCTAATGTAAATTGGTAGACAAGTTTACAGATACTTGACTATTAAACTAAAATATATTATTGAATTAACAAATAAATAAATAAGAATGTTGTAAAATAAATTATCTATTCATTCATCAATCTATTCCATGTCACTAACGCGTTATCTACCCGGATTTCAGTTCTTTTCCCGTCTCGACAAGGAAGGACCTGCCTGCATTCCAGCGTTTTGTCCACCGATTTGGGAAGTGCAAAGTCGTAGTCAAAATTTATTTACTCTATTAAAAGTTTTGTAAACTTCATACAATAAAACTCTTGTATATCATTACATCATATATACAAACTCTTGTATATCATACATTATACAAGGCGTTTAGTAATAGGTATTCATCAAAAAACAATTTGCATAAGAGCAACTCTGAAATTGCGAAAAAAGAATCTGCTGCAATAAATAATAAATACTATTCGACCTAAATGTACAATAAATATATATGTAATGAAAATAAAGCTTCAAAGAAGTCTCACATATTACGCAGATTAAACCTTAGTGGTTTATGTTGCTATCATATGATTACTTGTATATTTTTTTTAAATCGATAAATAAATTAAAATATATAAATATAAAATAAACTGTACAAATACGGCCCTGTATGCATTTTATTCCAAACTTTTATATTTGGTGATAGAATCGACAGCACGACCATCGCAACTGTCATGGCAAAGTGAACCTTATTCAAACAGCAAAGAGTACTAATGAAATTCATAATTGTCTGCTATGTGCTGTATATGTACATACTGTTGATACTTGTATGAACATTAAGAATTATGCACGCATGCATTTGGACACACTTAATTAATAGTGGTTTTAGTAAATGTTGAGGCTCGGAATAAGTCTTTATTGATATATAGTACAAATGAATAATTGAATAAGTTATTATCACTCCCTCTCTTCCCTTGGGTGTCGTGAAAGGCGACTAACGGACTAAAGACTGCACATACATCCAACATCATAGAGCGACGAATGGCTCACCACCTGTCACATGTGCAGTCGCTATTTGGTGAAAAGTGGACTATGGCAGGTGCATGGGGCATGCTTTGCTGTCCTCATTGCCTATATAGTCTCTGACTAACCCTTCGGGGATAATAGTCGTGATTATAAGTATGTATGATACACAAATATAGCCACACTTCTACCAGATCAGAGGCCATACCATCAACTCTTAGAGCTGTATAACCTCCAAACCGGTTCCTCCTGAAAACCAGCGCCACCGGCTGTGACATTAAGCTGAATAGAAGCCGTTTTGGCATTTTATTTTTGTGCGGTTTTATTTAGTTTTAATGTACGTTTATTTTGTACTAGCGGCCGTTCGCGGTTTCACCCGCGTGGTTTCCGTTCCCGTAGAAATATCGGGATAAAAAGTATTCTATGTGTTAATCCAGGTTATAAACTATCTTTGTGCCGAATATCATCCAAATCCATTCAGTAGTTTTTACGTGAAAGAGTAACAAACATCCATCCATAATTACAAACTTTCGCGTTTATAATATTAGTGTGATGTAGGATAGGACGTTAGTCAATAATAGATAATTTTTTATAAGTGTCTAGATATCATCATAAAATTATATTAATAAATAAGCTAATTAGGTACCTATATTATGTGTTGGATAAAATTAAGATAGCATTATATTATGTGTTGTTGCGAGTCTAAAAGCCTAGAATAAATAGAAAATATAAATAGAAATTATAAATGACTAGAATGGCCCGCCCGCGACTACGTCAAAGAAAATCTACCGCACAAAACACACACACACGCTCACAAAATTTTGAAATGTCATATTAATGTTTCTTTCTTTTTCTTTCTATTACTATAACTTTACCATGGAAATTCCAATACGAATATTGCTTAGTAAGATTAAAGTTATACTGCTTTCAGAATTGATGGGCAAACAAGGCCCCAGGGTCAAGAAGTTGAAGCTGAAGGCTTAAGAACTGATATTTTTAAACGAAATTCAAAATTAAAGATGTCATTTACATTTACCTATATTGTGTAATAATTATTTATTTATTACAAAAACCGTTAAGTTGAACAAAGTAGGTAAGTAAGTATTTTTGTGGGAGTTAGTATTTAAACCACCTTAAACTATGATTTAGAGGGTAGTTTTATTAAACTTTTAATTTATTAACATACATACAAACACTTACTAATTATCACAGAATAACTAATAGTACTACTCTATCATACCCAAAGTCAGAGACTAGGCAATGAACACAGCGAAAGAAGCCCACTGCCTAATTGTATTTTATTTCTTTTTCTATTATTTACAATACTCGCTCACTCAGTAAAACACAAACTTCAAAAATTTCGATAAACCTCCTACGTATCCTGTACTTTTCCGCAAAGAATTTTTGTAAAACATGGCCGACTTACCGACATAACAATAATAATAATTGACAATCGAAAATGGCGCGCGTTTCCAAATTCATGTTATTATTGAGTTACCCTTTATAAAAATGACATTTACTGTTTACGACGGATGATGTAAACTAGATAATGCAACAGCTAAAGACCGCACGATCCAAGTCACGGGCGCAGCTAGATGTTTCGTAGAGTTACTTACGAACAGAAATTAATACCTATAAACTTTTAGGGACATGCCAAAATCGTGATTTTGGCGTAGTTTACATTACAGCTATTTTTAGCACCTGTCGTTGTAATCATATTAGATAATACAAACATACATATAATCACGAATATTATCCTCGATTGGTTAGCAGAAGCAGTCCTCTACCATAGTCCGCTTTACCAAACCAACCAAATAGCGACTGCTCATATGCTCAGCGTGACATGTGGTGAGCCCATCGCCGCTCTATGCTGTTGGATGTATGTGCAGTCTTTAATCCGTTAGTCGCTTTAAGACACCCAATGGAAGAGAGGGGGAGGTAGTAGGTATTCTTGCACCGCAACGCTACACATCATCATCATCATCAGCCTATTAGCGTCCCACTACTGGGCACAGGCCTCCCACGTGGACAATAGCACACATGGGGATATTGGGCCATAACCCACCACGCTGGCCCAATGCGGGTTGGTGGGTCAACGCTACACGGTTAGAAATTAATATAATAAATAAGTAATATTAATAAACCCACCCACCAATGAGGGCATCGATGGCGCAGCGGCTAGCGCGTTCGGCTTGCAATCTTACCCGCTAAGCAACTTTCGCAATGCCGGGTCGCCTGATGGGTGACCAATTAAAAAAACATCTCGAGTCCGACCGTGCTTCGGAATGCACGTAAAGCCGTTAATTCTGGTTGTTGTCGTAAGATGGCAGTCGTTAAAACCCACCAACCCGCATTGGGCCAGCGTGGGGGGTTATGGCCCAACCCCCCCACGTGCTGATGTCCGTTTGTGAAGGCCTGTGCCCAGCAGTGGGACGATTATAGGCTGATGTGATGGAGAATTAAGATACATTATTTTTAAGAACTTATAGTTTTTTTTTTATTAAAGATCATCGTCATCGACTTCTGTGGCCGTGTAGTTAAGCACTAGGCCCGATAACCGGAAGTCCAGTGTTCAATCCCTAGGTCGGGCAAAAAAGCAACCTGTTTATACCAGGCAAATTCAAAGTCGTGCTGGGGCAAGTCGAGAATGTATCCAAACTATATTTTTCCAATTAGAGTGCCACTCATATATGTCATAAAAAAAAGAAAAAAACTTATATTTCCGACCCATCTCTTTCTACAAACTACCGGACGACTAACGGACTAAAGACTGCACATACATCCAGCATTAAAGAACGGCAATAGGCTCACCACCTGTCATGCTGAGGACTGAAGTTATTATTTTTTGATGAAAAGTGGACTATGGCAGAGGACTACTTTTGTGGTCCTCATTGACCAGTCTCTGACTACCCCTTCGGGGATAATAGACGTGAGTCGTAGGTATATGTATACAAGCATTTCATAATCACGTCATCTTCAATGACAGATGATGTAACACTTCTGTCTATTCATAAAATCCTGAATTGTGTAGTAGAAGTTCAGTTGTAGCTAAACTTTGTTCTTTACCGGACCACGCAGAGGCAGGGACTTAGTAAACATAAGTTCATTTTCTTTTTCTTTATGGTGATTCCAGGGTTCCTGAACCGGAGTTACACCCCTGGGCCTGTTCGTTGCTGCCTGCCTGCTATGCTAGTTGTTAATGCTACTTCCTGTGTGATACCAGCCTGCCTAGCGTACACAACTTCGCTTTCATCCTGTGGGCAGACTGAGTCCACCGGTTTCAGGTTCCGGGTAGCTGCCGTCGACGAAGAAGATTAGCCTAAAGCTAAGTCTTTTAAGTTTACTGAAGCGGACGTGAGCGATCCATTGAACCCCTCCCTGAGCAATTGTATTCTTTGAATAGGGGAATAAACATTGAAAACCTAATTGCATTTTGGTTTTCCTATTCTGAAGTAGGGGCTAAACCGCTTCAATGAGGTATATATTTGTAATATCTAATCATAGGTGACACATTGAAACGCATAATGTTTATTGCCATAATTTTTATGCGTTTCATTAGGTAACCCTAATTTTGGCCTGTACGTGAAAGTGGAAACAATTAAAAATTTCTAGCGTTTGTGTCGGTATAGCTACGTGTTTTTTTACATGCGTAATGCCTAGACAGGCGGTCATCCATATTGTTTACATGTAGAAAGCTTTTCGAAACCTCGAAAACACTTATAGCAAGTTGCTAGATTCTTTTTATAGATTTTACTTTCTCCCAAATAAGTAAAATAACATTTAGCCGCTTGTGATCTAGTGTTCATACCTTAGGTCTTAGATCCTGAGGCTCCGGATTCGATTCCCAGCGGGTGATACAGGTCCATCTAAGCGGTTTGGTTTGTGGTAAGGCTTGTTATTAGTTTACTTAGCTAGTCTTATTCTTCTAAGTTCATACATATATCTAAGATAGCCAGTTCCTCAGTGGTTGAGGGTTCCGGGTGAAGCCGCTTCCGGCCGTATCGTCACAACAATACATACATATAATCAAGACTATTATCCCCGAAGGGTTAGTCAGAGACTAGGCAATGAGGACTGCAAAAGCAGTCCTCAGCCATGTCCACTTTACATAAAATAGAACTGCACATGTGCTCAGCGTGACAGGTGGTGAGCCTACCGCCGCTCTATGCTGTTGGATGTATGTGCAGTCTTTAGTCCGTTAGTCGCCTTTTAGGACACCCAAGGGAAGAGGTTAGGTGGTAGTATTCTTTCACCGCTACGCGACGTGGTTATTACCAACTTTCTTCATTTAATTTGGCCCAATATAGGTGGGATCGTATATATTTCAAGTTAAGACATACAAAATGTCAACACACCAATCTGTTTTTATGTTACTGTAGTGTCAAATAGTTTTAGAATGTTAAAGTTTTATGTAGACAATAACTCGCATCCACTTACCTATTATAAACTAGCCCCCGCCCGCGACTTCGTCCGTAAACACCCGTACCCCGTGACAATTTTTTTTTACACATAGGTACTTTGTCCAAATACGAACACGACAAAAAAGAATCAGACAAATCGGTGGAGTCGTTCTAAAATGATGCGCGTATAAATATTTCGGTAATTGATTTTTATTAATATACATAGATTGATACTGCAGGCTTACTCTTGAAACAATTGCATTAATCAATTTCTAATCACAAATCTAAAAAATGTTAAATGGCACTTTTGTAAGCGACAATAGCACCACATTGGAATTAAATCGGGTAGAAATTGATTGAACAAATTATTATCGAGATGGCGTTCCGGAATTTATCTTTACTTATCCCAATATCGATACATATTAAACGCATTGGAATTGTATTAAGATTGAATTTGCGTTCAAGAGTAACCCCCCTGTTCGTTGGTAAGCGTAGGTATCACTTGAGAACGGTTGAACCATTTACTCATGCGGTTGAACAGAGTTATGAAATTTTCCACATAGACAGACCACGACCCGGGGACAGGAAAACAATAAAACTATTTATATCGGTTACAGGTTCGTACGGGTCTTCCACGCGAATTAAGTCGCGGGCAACAGTTAGTATTATTGATAATTGAGGTATTATAACCAGACATGACACTGCTAATCAAGTTTTTGCGCTTTCAAACGCCAGGGTATCAAAACCCCGCTCCCTA
Source organism: Scoparia ambigualis (assembly GCA_963921215.1). Lineage (NCBI taxonomy): Eukaryota > Metazoa > Arthropoda > Insecta > Lepidoptera > Crambidae > Scoparia > Scoparia ambigualis. The sequence goes on from OY992526.1 coordinate 21,610,974, forward strand.
CGTCTCACGCGTTGCCCGCTGTCATCTAGCTAAGCAAATTTTTTGTATGCAATAGCTGTTCTAGTTATAATAATACTCAATAAGTTATATCTGAATACGTTTATTTAATTTATATTTTAGTTTAAGTACACACATCGTCTTAACATAACAAAGATAAGTGAATGTAGTACAAGGGCGCTGCTCAAATGGAAATATCTTTCAGCAGATCATTGCAAGAAACGGTCATTGCTGCATCATTACATTAGAACTATGTAGCGGTGAAAGAATACTACCACCCCCTCTCTTCCCTTGGGTGTCGTAAAAGGCGACTAACGGACTAAAGACTGCACATACATCTAACAGCATAGAGGGGCGATGGACTCACCACCTGTCACGTTGAACACATGTGCAGTCGCTATTTGGTGAAAAGTTGACTATGGCAAAGGACAGCTTTTGCGGTCCTCATTGCATAGTCTCTGACTAACTCACCGGGGATAATAGCCGTTATTATATGTATGTATTAGAACTGTATGCGGCTCTTTATTAAAAGAATATATAAGATAAGATAAGATATTTACTTAGCTTTAGTTTATATAGCAACCCATCCCTACTCGTAGGTGTCGTAAAAAACGACTAACGGACTGAACATTGCTAATATGCTAATAATTATAGGAAAGATATCTAATCCGGAAATGTTAGGGTTAATTGGTGTTTTTGTACTGCTTGTCCCGAGAAGTGGCGCTAATTTACAACACGAGGCGCCTCTGACGCGCGCCTCTCACACACTCAACCCCATTGATAAGGAGACGGATTTATTCGTTTGTGCTTTGAGCGAATTCACGAAATTAGCTGCTTGGATAATTTGTTACAAATAAATTCAATTGTGTTATTTATTACATACTAAGTTTGTGTAAATAATAAACATAATTATGGTTAGGCATTCATGACATTCATGGTCCAAATAGGCATATTATTATAATATTATATTTTAATCATTTATAATGATATTATTATGTTATTAATAATGTTATTTTTTCATGAATTCTTTTATGATTGTAATTTGTAATGTATTGATGTTAAGTATTGTAAAAAAAATATTATTTGTAAAATTTGCTTTCCTATCGCATTAGGTAGGTACTCACCTGTAAGGATAGTGATAAGTGTTGTGGTAAATAAATAAATAAATACATCCATAAAGCGGCTCACCGCCTATCAAGCTGAGCATATGTGCAGTTGTAATTTATTTCCTTCAATCAACATCATCACTCCAAAAATCTTATGATGGTGACGGAATATTCTCAGAACACAGTGGCTCTTCTTGATTTAACGTTCCTAAAGTTTTGCGAAGTTCGTTATAACGTGTTTCAGTTACCCATCCTCCCGCCCAGCATTGCAAATGTCGCTTAACTGTCGTGATCGTAGTGCGGGTGCGCAAGACAACGCGTTTCAATCCTAATCTAATCATCACAGTTGAGAGTAGGTGGTAATTACGTAACCACCTCTTTCCACCTGACAGGCCACACTTATACCTTCCTACACTCGCGAGCAAAAATATGGTTCAAATTCAACAATTATGCCTATAAATATTTAGAATCTAAAAACATTAAATGAAAAATATAGGTATGCCTTTATTCATAGTTTTTTTCAAAAGTTTGCTCCAAAATAACGATAATAAAGCATACGCAAAACACTGCTCCTTTTGACTCCGACATATTTTATTTACCGATTTCTCATGCAAAAAACGAAGCAAGCATACTTAAATATAAATAAATTTTTGTCAAAATTTACATATCTTAAAATTAGTATTTATTTAAGTGTAGACTTTTCAACCAACGTTGGTAAATCTTATAAAAAATACGAGAAATATCTATAACATTTTCATTCAGTAGAACCGGCAAAAAATTCAGCAGGGGCATTTCTTTTCACCGTCAGATGAAAATTGGAAAATGCTTTTTTTCATGCCTGTCATAGAAAGACATCCCCCTGCCATCTGCTAGTTTTAATTTCTTGTTATTTTAACTGCTTCCATGGTCTAGTAAGTAAGCTAAGTCTTAAACCCAGAGATCCCAGGTTTGATTCCTAGCGGCGGTTACATTTTTGTGATCTTAGCTTGTTTGATGGTAGAGCTTGTTAAGTCCGCCTGGCTAGCTACCACCATCTTATCCAAAGTCTGACGCCATTAAACAATGTTACTGACATTGCTGTGTTCCGACGTTTAGTTAGAAGATAACAAGTTCCTTGATGATTGCGGATTCCGGGTGAAACGCGCTTCCACCTTGGGCCTTGTGGTGAGTAACCCGCTCGGATATGGCGTTCCCCATCCCGGGTGAAACGCGCTTCCACCTTGGGCCTTGGGGCGAGTAACCCGCTCGGATATGGCGTTCCCCATCCCGGGAGAAACGCGCTTCCACCTTGGGCCTTGTGGCGAGTAACCCGCTCGGATATGGCGTTCCCCATCCCGGGTGAAACGCGCTTCCACCTTGGGCCTTGTGGCGAGTAACCCGCTCGGATATGGCGTTCCCCATCCCGGGTGAAACGCGCTTCCACCTTGGGCCTTGTGGCGAGTAACCCGCTCGGATATGGCGTTCCCCATCCCGTGTGAAACGCGCTTCCACCTTGGGCCTTGTGGCGAGTAACCCGCTCGGATATGGCGTTCCCCATCCCGGGTGAAACGCGCTTCCACCTTGGGCCTTGTGGCGAGTAACCCGCTCGGATATGGCGTTCCCCATCATACGAGTATCTTCTTCTTGCGCTGTTACGTTTTATACTTTTGTCCGATTAATTGCTTTTATGTGGAATTGTATGTGTAATTATAAATGTTTCTTACTTAACTTATTATTAACATTCTTCAATCTTCGTGTGTTGTGTTTTCTATTACCTGTCTACTGAGCTGTGTTGTGCCGTCGATTAAATTATTCATTCGGGTTCGATTCCCGATATCTTATGTGGGGTTGCTACGATTTGCGTCCCACAGCCTTTCGTCACTTACCATCAGGTGAGATAAAAACCAAGAGCTTTCCCCGGGGGGAATAAAAAAATTGGTTTAAGAGTTGAATGACGGAGCATCACTAGCCTCTCAGTCTTGGCAACAAAATGTCTAAAAATTTTGACAGCTGTGCGATTTGGCGGGAGTTTAAATTTTCGGAAATGGAAAAAAAAATAAAAAAAATCGAACGCAATTCATGTTAAATTTTGCGTTGACGATGCATAAAATGTACCACAGAACCGAAATAATCGACCTTGTTCATACTAAAGTATTCTTGTTCATACTTGTGTATCAAAACACGGTACAAAGTCATATTATGGCCGCTTGGGGCTTGAGGGGCTAGAGAACGGCTCGATCCGGTTTTGGTATTTCTTTCAACTTTTTCCATTTCCCAAATAGCTATAAAGTAAATAACAGCCTTTACATACTTACTGTCCCACTGAAGGGCAAAAGCCCATCTGCCTAATCTATAATACTTACAGTAGGGTTGTTGAGGATGTGGTTATGAGCTTCCTCATAAGAGGAGGGAGGAATTGTCTAGCACAAAGAAAGAGGATGCAGATGAGGATGCGGAAAATTTATTTATGAGGAAGAGGATGCGGATGCGGATGAGGAAGAAAAAGAAAGAGTGATGAAATGGACACATTATTAAGTGTATTTCATCACACTCTCCGTTTTTCGAAGGAAAACTTATTTATGAGGTTAAAGGATGCGGATGAGGATGAGGAAGAAAAAGAAAGAGTGATGAAATGGACACATTATTAAGTGTATTTCATCACACTCTCCGTTTTTCGAAGGAAAACTTATTTATGAGGTTAAAGGATGCGGATGAGGATGAGGAAGAAAAAGAAAGAGTGATGAAATGGACACATTATTAAGTGTATTTCATCACACTCTCCGTTTTTCGAAGGAAACTTTATTTATGAGGTTAGAGGATGCGGATGAGGAGAAGGAAGAAAAAGAAAGAGTGATGAAATGGACACATTATTAAGTGTATTTCATCACACTCTCCGTTTTTCTTTTAGTTATTTATAAAAAAGTACCTTACGTTTTATTTTATTTATTTGTTATTTATACTTTGCGGGCCGGAAATTTCGCGCGCAATTTCAATTCCTCCTTAATTCCTCTTAATATATGAGGAAGCGATAGCGGAAGAGGAATGTATAACTTTCATTTTTGGGGAAGCGATAGGGGTAGGGTAACTGTATTAATTGCGCAACTTTTGCACCATATGGAAGCGGAAGAGGAATCCTTATCAACCCTAAACCTATAAAGAACCAGAAACTGTTCTGCTCCCACATTTATGCACTCGAATGTAGTTGCAAGCGAACTTCACTTCACATAACAAGCTAAAGCAACGGTTGACAATGTCGTTAGCGGCCGGTTGTACAATTGAGTTATTACCAGACCAACAATGCCGCATTGTGGACAATCGAGATAATATGAAATCACACGGGACCGGCCTAGCGGCGTGACAACAGCGAGTGAGTACAGCCAATTAACGGTTCCGTAGATATCTGTTTTTTATAGCGAAAGTGTGTAACTACCTTTGATCACATATAAAACCTAGATGCACAATTGTACATACATATAATCACGACTATTATCCCCGAAGGGTTAGTCAGAGACTAGGCAATGAGGACTACAAAAGCAGTCCTCTGCCATAGTCCAATTTTCACCAAATAGCGACTGCACAGTATTCTTTCACCGCTACGTGACACGGTTATTCACTATCAACGCTCTTTTCTGAGGGGTAGAGCCACGCTGCGTTGCAGCACACATTGGGCCGGCTCGCCCGGCGTAATACCACCCTCTCACTAATATTCGGCGTGAAATAATGGCACTTGGTGCTGTTGTGTTTCGTCCGACCAGTGAGGGTTCCGGAGGCCCCTTCCCCCCCCCCCCCCTCCTCCCAATTCCTATTCCTTCCTTAAACCTATTCCTCCCTTAAAGGCCGGCAACGCGTCTGCGATTCCTCTGGTTTTGCGGGTGTCCATGGGCGGCGGTGATTACTCTCCATCAGGTGACCCGCCTGCTCGTTTGCCTCCATCTTTTATAAAAAAAAAAAAAACGTCCATAGAAAAAGTAGATTTATGCTAACTTAAGAATTTAGTTGTTTAGTGTTCGAGCTAAATGTCAACATGACGCCGTGCTCCTTTAAAAAACCTCACAATGAAATAAAAGCCTCCTCCACTATTATCCCCGAAGGGTTAGTCAGAGACTAGGCAATGAGTACCGCAAAAACTATCCTCTACCATAGTCTACTTTTCACCAAATAGCGACTTTTCACTTTTGGGTGAATGAAGACCACAAAAACTATCCTCTACCATAGTCTACTTTTCACCAAATAGCGACTTTTAACTTTTGGGTGGTGCTAAATGCCTGCCACTGTCTGAGTAGAGAGCCCTGCTGCGTTGCAGCACGAATTGGTCCAGCTCGCCCGGCGTAATATTAGCTTTTCTTTTTAATGTGACTCGTCATAGTGACCACATCCTGCCTGATGGTAAGCAGCCGATGCAGTCCAAAATAATGAGAGCGCTTCTCACCGTGGAAGAAATGTGCTCAGTATGACATGTGGTGAGCCTGTCACCGCACCCAAGGGAAGAGAGGGGGGTGGCAGTATTCTTTCACCGCTACACGACACGCTTTTTTTCAAATCGATTAAAAATTGCTATTCTGACAAACACATACACAGTATAAAATGTTTACTGGAAAATAAAATTAACCAGTCTCAGGAAGCTCGAGTGGGATTCGAACCCACGACCTTTGGATTGCCGGTCCACTGCTCTAACCGCTGAGCTACCGAGACCCCAGAAGACTCGTTGAATTTTTCCTAGTAGTTTGATTACGCTGCAAGCCAGCCTTTTTTTCTAGTAAACATTTTATCCGTTATCTATATAGCATTGTGAATGCAAAATTTCAATAATAAACATACACAGTACACACACATATGCGTCAAATGTATATGTCATAGATCACTATTCCGATTTAGTATGGGAATGTGTATCTATAGTTTTTATAAGTGATCGGAGGTAACAACAGACAACGCCTTTGAGAGCATTTCACAGGCAATTGAAGGTTCCTGTGTAGTAGCGGTTCTTTATTAATAAGAAAATAAGTTGGAAAGATGTAGTGTCAGAGGATATGAGGGAGTATCAAGCATCCGATTCAGACGTCAAGGACAGAGTGAAGTGGAGAAGAAAAGTTACGAAAGCTGACCTTACCACCATGTGGGATACGTAGCTTGGAAGAGAGAGAAGTAAGTAAATAAGTAAATTATTTATTAGGGTACATCATTTAAAAATTACAGACAGGAAGAAAAAAGATTAAAAAGACTAATATAAAAGTGAAAAATAATTTAACAACATAGGTTTATTAAAAGGATACTACCAACCGTAACTGTGTCGCGAAGCAATGAAAGAATACTACCACTCCCGCTCTTCCCTTGGGTGTCGTAAAAGGCGACTAACGGACTAAAGACTGCCCATACATCCAACAGCATAGAACGGCGATGGGCTCACCACCTGTCACGCTGAGTACATATCCAGTCGCTATTTGGTGAAAAGTGGACTACGATAGAGGACTGCTTTTGCTGTCCTCATTGCCTAGCCTCTGACTAACCCTACGGGGATAATAGTCGTGATTATGTACTACCAACCATCTCTTCTCTTGGGTGTCGTAAAAGGCAACAGACTGAAGATTGCTCATACACTTTTGGAGGTTAAATTCACTCGAGTCCGTAGGCTTACCCTTGAGACCTTACACGTGACCCCTGGGTGGTGCTAAATGAGTGACGCGGTCTGAGTGGTAGAGCCACGCTGCGTTGCAACACGAATTGGACCGGCTCGCTCGGCGTAATACCACCCTGTTTAGTCCGGTAAGTGAAAGTATCGGGAGCCCTCTCCCCATCCCCTCCCCCCTCACAATTCCTGGAAAGATCCTACTCCTTCCTAAAGGTCGGCAACGCACCTGCGACTCCTATGATATTGCGGGTGTCCATGGGCGGCGGTGATCACTTTCCACCAGGTGACCCGCTATTTCATTTGCCTCCTATTCACACGAAAAAATCCACCAAATGATCTCCAATTTGTTACTTTTAAAAACCGTTCTCACAGTGCCCCCAAAATTGAAAAGCAGTGGCGCAAAGACAAGCGATCCAATCATCAGAAGTATGTTACAATTCGATGGAGCGATAAGCGTTGTCAGCAGGTCTGGGTGAGGGGTGACGGACAAATGGATGGCAGGTGCTGGCTTTCGAGCTCGTTATACAATTAAACAGGACAGTTCTCTTATCATGTTAGTAAATGCCTTATGAATGTTCAACATTTGATCAAGGGGCTAGCTTTCAAAGGTATAAGCACATGAGTAAAGAAACGGAGCAGAGACAAAGCTTCATACACTGCCACTGGATAAAACCGGTTTACGCTCACTCGGTCGGTGGACAAACGGAGGGCCTGCACAAAGCACGTCATTTGTTTTGTGCTCCTGTATATTTCTGACGAAATTGTTTTATGTTTAATAAACTGTAAATAGTTATAAAAGTATATGTAAAACTATTTACAGTTTTGGACTTGTAAAATGGTTATTAACTTTACCGTTTGTATGAATAATACTAGAAAAAAAAAGATATTTCATTATTTAATTATTCCATGGAGTCTACTAGTTATGTAAATGAAAACCAGTTTATACCTGTCTAAAAGCGATATGTTTAAGTAGGTCGCACAAACCTTTATGTTATGTAGGTATGTATGAAACCAATAATTATAAATTAAAAATATTCAGAGTAAGCAATTTGTAAATTTACATAATACTATAACTTGTACACCTCATAAAAAGCTCATAAAAGTTTGTTTATTTTATTTTGTTTTCATTTGCTCCCCAATGATATAATTTTATGTTTTATAAAAGGTCATTGATGCTCCCTTGAAGCTTTGTCTCTGTTCCGTTTCTTTACTCATGTGTGTTCTTTAGTCTACGTACGTAAGTCTATGCTTTATCAGACGAAAACTTATGTATTATATCTTACAGATATATAACGATATCATTTCATATACACATACATACAATTACGACTAGATAGATAGATAGATGGATAGATAATACTTTTTTTTGTTTATTATTGTAACAAAATAACACAAACATTTAGACATAAAAGAGCAAAAATACAAAGTTACAATTTGGCGGTCTTATCACTTAAAAGCGATTTCTGCCAGACATCCAATTATCCCCGAAGGGTTAATCAGAGACTAGGAATGAGGAACGGAAAAGCAGTCCTCTACTATATTCGACTTTACACTAAATAGCGACTGCACATGTGCTCAGCGTGACAGGTGGTGAGCCCATCGCCGCTCTATACTGTTGGATGTATGTGCAGTCTTTAGTCCATTAGTCGCCTTGTACGACACCCAAGGGAAGAGAGGGGGTGGTAGTATTTACGACATGGTTAATTTCAATTTCATTTCGTTAACATAAAGACATGCATAATTCATCCTTCCACATTAGGCATGATCACTGTACACATTGGTATAGCATTATTAAAAAGTTTGAGAATGAGAAAGAAAATGGACGAAGGCTGAAAATCGAGTGTCTCCGTTTTCATCCCACTTTTTTATCCAAATATTAGTAACATACTCTATAGTGTTTCTGGCAACGGTTGGATTTTGACTTGTAATGGTTTCACTAACGCAGACATCTTCGCGGGCGTGGCAATAACATTATACCTACTTACGTACACGTAGGTACAAAAGTTTTATCTGTCGTTCAAACGGATGATAAAATACGTGTGCTGCCTGTTCTTTTCACAATTTCGCCATTATTTAAACATTAATTGATTTCTACTTTCTTTTTAAATGATTTAAGGCAACGAACAATGAAAAAATAACGTAGAAACAATTAGTTTTTATTTAGTAAATGTTTCTCGGCAGTGATACCTGAAGCGCTTTGGGCACCTATGTATTTAAAAAGTATGTATATTACATAATAATCAATTTAATCGTGATTTCAAATCAAACTCCTTATCCGCCCGTATTGGAATGGTGTTTATTTTCAAGCTTTTATTTTTAGCTTGCAATGTATTTCATTTTATTCACTTTCTTGTCACTTTATACCTCCATGTTTTACAAATTGGCAGATAAAATAAGATAAGATAATGTGATAAGAGAGAAGTGTGGAATGAATGAAGATGTAGTGAGAAACATTGAGAAAGGCACGTTAAGATGGTTAATTCATGGAGAGGATGGATGAAAAAAGAACTACAAAAAACGGTAAGTATTAAAAAAACTAAAAAACCCGACTGCATTTCTGTGAAATTTGAAAATGGAAAAACTCTAAAACAAGAAAGTCGTCATACAAATTTGCATTTGCTTAAGAATTGAAGATTGCACTTAACTTAAGAATCGCCAAAGTTGCAAAGACAATTGTTAGCAGTCGGGACCCATTCTAGAAATGGAGGCTTAGTGAATTGAGAGCACATACCTATAGGTATTATATTGCAGATTACTCCAATCTACTAGACGGCTGACTTTCTAGAATAGGCCCTGACTGCTACAATTTTTCTTTGCAACTTTGGCGATTCTTACGTTAAGTTCAATCGGGTACGACGACTTTCTTGTTTTAGGTTTTTTCATTTCCAAATTACACAGAAACGCAGTCGGGTTTTACAGTTTTTTTTTGTTTTATTATTGAATGAGTTTGTCATAAACTATATACCTACACACACAAATACTTTGAAGGTAAAATCCATCGTGCCGTTCAGGCCGCAGAGCGTGCCAAACAATTATACAATACATACTCTCAAAAACAAAACCCTCCTTCTGGCGCAGTCGGGTAAAAAGGTCCATGTTGCGACAGTGAATGGGATAGTTGGAAGCTGAAGACCTCGGCGAACGTGCTTGGATCAGATCGGTGACGTTCTCGTCAAAGGTCAGGTCAAGAGTACCCTAAACCAACCAGCATGTATGAAGAACGTTATTTATTTATTTATTTTTAATTTATTTATTACTAAATACAACGGTGCGAACACCAATTACAGTAAATAGTAAAGTAAAGTAAATAGTAAAGTACACACATCAAAAGTGTCTAGGGATCAAGCATTTTTATGCGGATTTCTTGAGATTGAGATGTGGCTTTGTAATATATTTATGATTTTATAAATTTATATGGATCCTTTTTGGTGCATTTCATAATTTGAAACAGGAACTTTCAATCAATTTCTAGTAAAAGATGAAAATCAGCTGTCAATATTTTCCCTATAAAAACATACAACGCATTGAAGACATTATTAGTGCTACTGTTTCCCTACTACTGATTAAAACCAACGTTATTATGGAGCGGCGACGTCATTTAAGCAGGGAAGAAATGCTCAGAGCCGTGGGAATGATAGAAGCTGGTTCCCGGCAACGTACTGTGGCTTTAGCTCTGAATACAAGTCAGAGTGTTATCAGTCGACTTTGGACACGTTACCGAAGCACTGGTACCGTGGCTGAGCGCCATGGAGGACGGTATCGCTGCACCACACGGAGACAAGACCGATACATTCAAATCACAACTCGAAGAGCTCCAACAATAACCGCCATGATGTTAGCCGTGAGGCTTCATCACTCTTCAGGGAACTTAATTAGCGACCAAACAGTCAGAAACCGCTTGCATGACGTGAACCTTCATTCCCGAAGACCGCTAAGGGTACCACCTATAGCAATGCACAATCGTAGGATTCGATATCAATGGGCTCTTGAACACAGAAATTGGGCAGAAGAACAATGGCGTTTCGTGTGCTTTTCTGATGAGTCTCGTTTTGGTATGAGACCGGATACAAGACGTATACGACACTGGAGAACCCCTGGACGCCAACAGCGATTAAAATCCTGCCAGGAAGTCCATCCTTATAGTGGTGGAACCATCATGGTATGGGCGGGTATTTGGATCGGCGGAAGAACTGAGTTGATTTGGATCAGAGGCAACCTCAACGCTCAAATTTATGCTGAGACGATTGTATCAGACGTCATCGTTCCTCTACAAGTGCAAATCAGTCCCTTATTTCAGTTAATGCATGATAATGCACGACCGCACACCGCAAGAGTTGTAAGACAGACTCTCGCCGCAGCTAACATCAATGTCATGCCCTGGCCTGCTCAGTCGCCAGACTTGAACCCGATTGAGCATGCATGGGATATGCTACAGAGAAGAGCTTTGCCGAATATGGAGGGTATCCAGTCGCAAGAAGACCTTTTTTTGTTGTTGCAACGAACATGGGCGGCCATTCCACAGCGTGATTTGGATGAACTCATTTTGAGTATGCCAAACCGATGTTCTTGTGTTGTTAGTGTTCGCGGTAGAAACACGGATTATTAATTGTTTAAGTTACCCAATAAAATTTTAAAGAAAACTGTTATTTCAGTCTTTTTTTCGAACTTTAATGTTAGTGGTTCAAATGTCAAAAATCCCTTTATTAGGAAAATGGCAAATTTCTTTATTAATGCAAAGGTGACTTGGTTTATCGTTACTGTAGACAAACGAAAACACTTTATTTGATGAATCCTTAAAGAAAATTTTAATTAATATCAATCAGGAGAAAAGTTATTGCAAAAATATATGTTGATCCCTAGACACTTTTGATGTGTGTACATATTATTACACATACAAACAGTAAACACAAAATGAGAACATAAAATAAAGAAAAACGAAAACACAAAATAACAGATAAAAGTAAAAAACATAACAAAGAAGACGCGCATTCATCCTTCTCGCAAAACGTTACACAACTTTTAAAGATATCCTTCCATCCATCCGCAAACACATCACATTTAGGTTGATCGGCCAGGAGTGCATTGAAGTGGGTTAGTATGCGACAGAGAGGGGAGTAAGAGTAAGTTATTAGAGTGAGTGAAGCAAAGGATGTGTCAGGATGGTAGCTGATGGTAAGCTGTGGGCTCTGCCTACCCCGCCGGGAAGCGGCCGTGATGGTGTGTGTGTATGTACGAGTATGTATGTAAAATAAGACCGCGTTAAGGTCGCTTCACGCATATCAGTGAAATCACAGTTCCGACACAGTACCGACACAGTGCCGAAATATTCTTTCATACATTCTCTATGAACGCATCCCCACTTGTCAGTGTCAGACGACACAGTGCTCTCAGTGCGTTAATAGAGAATGTATGAAACTTAGATTAAAATAAGAAAGAGAAGATACGGCATGCTTCTACTTGTAGTCAATCAAAATATAGTCCTACGCAACTACTTATGCAAACACTCACACACGCACACCTGTAAGTGTAAATCGAGCGAGCGAGACAGAGCAGTAAGTTTCAACGTCAGCGCGAGGGAGTCAGCGAGTAGCACGCTGACGTCTCGGTCGCTTCGCAACAGACGAGTACGTAATGTATATCTATCTTGTTCTAACATTAACATAACACAGCAGAATATTCGCAAAGTAGCCTGTTCGCTCGGCAAATTGCGACTGAAGTGAAATTGTGCCTTTAGGCCTAATTTTGGCGGCTCACTCACGAGAAGCTAATGCCGTATGTTCCCTTTTTGATTTAATCTAAGGTATGAAAGAATATGTCGCACTGTGCCGGTACTGTGTCGGAGCTGTGACTTCCCTAATATGTGTGAAGAGACCTTTATCCGCTTCGCCATCGAGCTACGAGTATAGACTTATTCATATTCATTAGCTCCTGTGATGGATCGCACAGATGTTCATTTATAATTTTTTTTTATAGTCCATGACATAAACCCTGTATAGCACAATCATCGTATGATTAAAATGTTAGTAATGTAATTAACTAACTTCATTATTTTAATCTCACTAGGTGAGCTTTTTCCCGCGGCTCCGTTCGTGTTAATTTTTCAAAATAATCAAATTAGCCTGTATCCGTTAGTTAAATTAGAATTAGGTGTTACAATATTAGTTAAATTAGAATTAGGTGTTATTGTCTTCTTAATTTATATATAAATGTTATGTGTCTGTAAATCTTCCTAGAAATAAATAAATAAATAAATAAAATAAATCTTAAACCGTGTCGCGTAGCGGTAAAAAAACAATGTAAAAAAAAATTTTTTTTTTAAGATAAACATACTTACATAGATACATACATATAATCACGACTATTATCCCCAAAGGGTTAGTCAGAGACTAGGCAAAGAGGACGGCAAAAGCAGTCCTCTACCATAGTCCACTTTTCACCAAATAGCGACTTCACATGTGCTCAGCGTGACAGAGGTGAGCCCATCGCCGCTCTATGCTGTTGGCTGTATGTGCAGTATTTAGTCCGTTAGTCGCTTTTTACGACACCAAAGGGAAAAGAGGGTGATAGTATTCTTTCATCGCTACGCGAGGTTACAAACAAACAAGTACAAACACAAGAAAAAATTATTAGCCAAATCGGTGCAGCCGTTGTGAAGTGATTTGCGAACATACATTCGATTCGTGGCAATTGATTTTTAATTATATAGATAATAAAATACATCTAACATTATTATTATGCAATCTATTGTCATTTCGTAATTGTGGAGTCTTAGCATTTTTTTTGCATGCTTCCCGGTAGGGTTGGCAGGGGACCACAGGATTCCATCTGCCACGATCCTGTAAACTTTGATATACTTAAATATGAATATTTAATGTAAGCAACAAAGTTTTTATAACACATTTGCTCGTAAAGTGGCTCTTATTACACCGATTTCAGCATAGTAATGTAGCTTATTACACACTAGTGCGGTAATGTAGTTTAAAAAATAGAATCTTGACCAGAGCGAAAAAATAATAGCATTTCTTCCACATGGGAAAATAGTTTATTTTTAAATTTATATCTGTTAAATGACAATGAGCCCACAAAAACAAAAAAGTCTTTAGTTCTAAGTAGAATAATCATGAATAAAGACTCGACTTGCTGTTTACATAAATCAACAACTTTTTTGAGATATTTATTTAAAGTAAAATTTGGAATAATTTGAATCTATGGACAACACATACCACGCCCACACAGTCCACGCTTCAGCAAAATAGAACTGCACAGTCTGCACAAGTGTTAAGATGGTGAGCCTTTAGCCCGTTAGTCGCTTTTACGACACACAAGGGAAGAGAATGGTTGGTATTATTATTTTAAAAAGCCCATCACCGCTCTATGCTGTTAGATGTATGTGCAGTCTTTAGTCCGTTAGTCGCCTTTTACTACACCCAAGGGATTGGATGGAAATACTTCCTACCTTTGACATACCTATATTTTGTCGATTCAAACAACGGCTTCTTGTTCAATACTTATTACTTTGAAAGTTTAAAAATAAATATGTCTAGTTTAAGTAATGAAGAACTAAATTTACAGTCTACACCCCGGAAATAATAAGTGAAGCACAAAACATTATTGACGGCCTATTACCATCTAAGTCCAAAGAAAAATACATGTTGGCTTACCAAAGATTTATACTCTAGAAAAACAACAAAAACACGAAGTCATTTTCAGAAAATGTGTTTTCCCCGCAAATATGTTATAAAACGTTGTATGACATACGTGCGCTTTGATAATTACCGCACTAATATCATAATGTACTATTAACACATTTGCTCGTAAAGTGGCTCTTATTACACCGATTTCAGTATCGTAATGTAGCTTATTACACACTAGTGCGGTAATGTAAAATTAGTAATAATTTGAATCTATGGACAACACAGATCACGCCCACACAGTCCATGCTTCAGCAAGAAACAACTGCACAGTCTGCACAAGTGCTTTGATGGTGAGCCTTTAGCCCGTTAGTCGCTTTTACGACACCCAAGGGAAGAGAGGGGTTGGTAGTATTATTTTGATGAGCCCATCGCCGCTCTATTGCTGTTGGATGTATGTGAAGTCTTTAGTCCGTTAGTCGGCTTTTACGACACCGAAGAGAAAATAGGGGTTGGCAGTATTATTTTGATGAGCCTATCGCCGTTCCTTGCTGTTGAATGTATGTGCAGTCTTTTAACAATTGAACTATTACTACACAATTCGGAATTTTGTGAATAAAGTGAAGAAAATGAAGAAGTGTTACTCGTACATCATCTGTCATTGACGATGACGTGATTATGAAATGCTTATACAGCGTGTTAGTTAACACGAGGAACATATTTAATCCTACGGCAGTTTATGACTGGGTAAACATAAACAAATTAAAAAATACTACTATACTTGGCATATAAAATAATTCAGAAAATCGATGTCAAAATTTCATAAAATTTTCCGTAATGTTTGGGCACCCTAGTGCTTTACGCGTATGGTATTGAACAAGTAGCTGTCGTGGTTGGGGTGACCCGTTTTTCCTTCATACTTGATCATATTTGATCTTTTCCTGCGCTTAGTGTATATGCTAACATTATTCATCATCAGCCTATTAACGTCCCACTGCTGGGCACAGGCCTCCCACGTGGACAATAGCACGTGGGGATATTGGGCCATAACCCACCACGCTGGCCCAATGCGGGTTGGTGGGTTTATTATTTACCAGCTAACATTATTAACAGAATAATAATAATGCAAAAATTAAGATTTTTTTTAATGAATCGGATCGGGAATCGACAACCTAATGTCCTCCCTTAATATATCCCTCAGTGTAACTAACGCGCTGTATATTATATTGCACACTATATATTATTATGTATTACGGCACCGGAACCAATTTTTCCCGGTTATAAAAGAACCGGGAAATCCTGGTTCTGAGGGTCACAAAAAGAACCGGTTCTTTAATGCCACAACCCGGTTCTTTCGGTTCTTTAGAAAAATCTTTATTAATATTATAAAGAGGAAAGATTTCATTGTTTGTTTGCACTGAATAATAGGCTCCTAAACTACTATACCGATTTGAGAAATTCTTTCACCGTTGGGAAGCTACACTATCACCGATAGGCTAAATTATGTTTTTAAAAAAATTAGGGATCCTTATAGAACAAAATAATGTACTACGACTTTGCAGAACACGTAATTATCTACAAAAAGTGTCACGACAGCAATAAGGGATGAATTATATTAGACCGGGCCGTGCACGGGGCGTGCCGTGTACGTGACCCAGACGGAGCACTGATTTAATCGAAACGTCTCATACATTTCGTATTTATATTCGTATTTATAGACCGGGTCCCGTCCTGTCCGGGCCCGGATCATGCACTGTGTAATATGAACTGCTTCATACAAAATGTACGCAACGTCTTAAATCAGTGCCTAAGTGTTCTTTTTTTTACAAAATTTAATTGAAATGCTATAGCATTTGGAAAATATATAGCGTTTGGAACCGAAGACCCGGTTCTTAAAAATAATGGCCGGTTCTCGATGCCCTAGTATTTATGTACGTATTTTAATCTTTTGATTTATTTAAGTCTTTTATAATTAAATTAAATTAAAGTGTTTGCACCTCCAATTTTAAAGTGTATTCAGTTCTTTACATATAAGACCGCCAAATTGTAACTGTGTACCGTACTTGTTTTATTATGTTTTGTGTAAGTGTATAACTGTTGCAATAAAAGTATTATAATTATACTTATCCATCTATCTATTGTATATTTGCACGAAGAAATATTAATAATTTTGTTTACCAACACTCTTTACCGTCCCGGCCGAAGTCAGTCGATTCGATCTAACTCCGTGTAGCAGCTCGCAGCAGCCGCTATAAAATCAATTGATTGTACTTGCAACCATTTAATATTCAATGTGGCTGTAAGTATAGAATAAATAAAATTATTTATTTCGGGCATTGCACATATATGTTAGTAAATGAAAATATAATTACATACGTAGATACATATAATCACGACTATGTATTAGCCCCGAATGGTTATTCACAGACTAGGCAATGTGGACAGTAAAAGCAGTCCTCCACCGTAGTCCACTTTTCACCAAATAGCGACTGCACATGTGCTTAGCGTGACAGGTGGTGACCCCATCACCGCTCTATGCTATTGGATGTATGTGCAGTGCAGTCTTTAGTCCGTTAGTCGCCTTTTACGATACCCAAGGGAAGAGAGGGGGTGGTAGTATTCTTTTACCGCCACGCGACACAGTTAGTAATATATACTACTGTTATGTAATATATACGTAATATATAAATAATACATATATGTAACAATATGACGAACACACACTACAGTACCACCAACATCGTCCCACCAGTGGGAAAGCCCGCCCGTCTTGGCCCGACCTTCGGAACCTTGCTTAAAACGGAATTCGCGCAAGTTAACCCGGAAATGGTCCCCTCTACGCATCCTCACACAACTTAGAAGTGAACTTAGAATTAGGTTCAAGTATAAAAAGTGAGCGTCGCTACCCAGCTGCCAGTCTGACTTGAACCACGCGGTTAACTTAACGGATAGAACTTTAACTGAAAGTAAGTGCTGTGAAGTTACGTGTGCGAGTGTAATTATTTTTTTTTGTTGTTGGTTTTATTAATAGTGGTTTCGTCTAAGATTCGGATGAGTCGGTTTGGATTACATTTTTTGAAAAAAAACGAAGCGTTTATATTTTTCGGGATTTAGTTTTTGTTGCTAATGAAAGTTCCTTTAGAGAACTTAAATAACATAATTCGCAGGATAAGTTGATTTTTTTTATTTAATGCGTATTTCCATTAAAATAAATACAATTGACGAGATTTTATTTTAAATATTTAGGACTTTTAAAGAAAACACAATCGAACTATTATAGAAAAATCTATAATTATGTTTTATATGAAATTGTTTAAACAATATAACAACTTCTCTTTGCCTCTGTATAAAACTTACGATTGCAAATATTATCTGGGTTATCTTAGTAGTTTTTCACTGTAAACGCATAAAGATAAATAAATAAAAAATCTTAAAATGTGCTACCATTTAATTTAACATTTTATAAATTTTAAACATTTTCTTTAGTGTATCAACAGTCATAACTGTATCAATGCAATCAGATCGGTAAACCTACATTGATTGTAATGTCATTGGTTAAAAATAAATAAATAAAATTAAACTAAATTATACTTACAAAAATTTTAAAAGAAATGATAGATTCAGCCAAGTCATTCTTTACCGTTTATTAAAAAATATATAAATAAATTAAAATAAAATATAAATAACAATAAAATATATACAACATTTATATAAGCTTATACAGAAGCTTTTAACACACTTCAAAACGTGTAAAAGGTACAGCTCAGATTAAATAAACTATTTGTAATTATTAAAGAACGCCAATTAAAAATAGGTAAAAAAAAGAAACAATCATATAATTTACCATTATCTATCTATACATATAAAAATCAATTGCTGTTGTGTATACCAAGGTGTATACAAAAACGGCTTGACCAATTAGAATAGTTTCTGTTTTGTTTTGTTCCTTTTAACAGAGGTGGTTTAGAAGGAAAATATAATAGTGAAAATCGGAAAAAAAGTCGGAAAGTCTGTCGGGTCAACTGGTGTTTAATAAATAACTAAATTTGTTCTGACATGTGTCAGCATTGACAATGAAAATGTAGCCACACATGTACATCGTAGCCATGATGTATTGTATAGGCATACGCAATCGTTTTAATTCAAGTAAGTTTCTAAGATATATTAAGTTGAAGTGATAAAAATCGTAAGTATTTTGAGTTAAATATGTCTAATATAAAAAATTCAAAAAGCAAAATTAATTATTAATGTAATGTTTCCAATTAATAACTGTACATAGATTAGGTTTATGTTTGTAACAGTATCATTGTGTGTTTTAAATAAATAATAATTCCAATATAAGAATGGCAATCCATAATAAATTATATAAGTAAAAATAAAATAGATTATATTTATTGTGTAAACTGTGTACATTGAGGGTACTTTAAAATAAAATAGTAGCAACAGTTTAATCCGTTTCGGATATATGTACAATAATAAATAACAATGTGAATAAAACTTTACAATAAAAACAAACAACCTAAATAGCTTTTTTGAAACAACCGGATTTTTGAGTTTCTTTTTAAAAGAAATTTATTTTATATCTTTGAGGTGGGTCATTAAATTAATTAATTAATTTGTTGTACAAAATGTTCCTTAATACGTTCAATGATACTTCACCTAACATGGCTATTTCTAATTGTATATACAGGTCAGGTCAAAAACTTTTCTGTTTTAAAGACAAAATGAAAATTCTGTTAATGACGACAACAACCACGGAGACCAACGGTGTTACAAGCCTTCCAAAGCACGGACTTTCTTTAGCTATACCAATGTCCAAGAATTCCTGTATGTATCATACTAACAGCTGTAGTTCGTCCCAAAACAATGTAACTTAAACAATGTTATTAACACAATCATATCTCGTGGGACGATTTCGCAACGGAACTAAGTTGAAGGTAGCTAGCTTAGCGACTGAGAACTGTACATAAATGGGTCTGGAAAAAATGCAATATTTATGTGTATAGCTGTTCTTTTATAGTAAGTTAATAAGGTAAGGAAACGATGAAAAAATAATGTCTACCTCAGGCGGGAGAAAAGCTATTTTTTTCAACATTTCTTTATCTTTGAGTTTATTTAAGCGTTTTTTAACAAAAATAATCAAATATTACGAAGTTACTTGGTTTTTAGTTTCGATCACATTTAAAAATTAGTTACACAATCGCCGTAACATCAGTGTTAGTGGCATTGTTGTGTTTCAACGGATATAGATAAGATAGCCAGCTCCCCAGTAGTTGAGGAATCCAGGTGAAGTGTGTTTCTACCATCAGCCTTATCATCAATAACACTTGGTGAGATGAAGCTCAAATATGTAACCGTAGTAGAGAAAAAATATTAGATGCACTAACTAAACAGATTCCAGTTAGATAACCTAGATGAGATCTTGAGTCGATAATTAATATTGCTAACCAGTCAATGAGATACGTAATTTCAAAATGCACCTGCATTCTAGCAGCGATTTGTGACAGAAAACATTAAAATATGAATATAAATCATCATTTATGGTTGTACAATCAATTTACTTTATTTTATGGCGCCATTAACATGAGTTAAATGTGAGTTGTATGCTATTAAAGCTTTATATATGCAAAGGATTATGTCTGCTAACATTTCTCCGACAAAAATCTGTTCTATTTGATATTTGTCACATGTTAAGTACAGCCCT
The DNA here is from genome assembly GCA_963921215.1 of Scoparia ambigualis. Classification (NCBI taxonomy): domain Eukaryota; kingdom Metazoa; phylum Arthropoda; class Insecta; order Lepidoptera; family Crambidae; genus Scoparia; species Scoparia ambigualis. The sequence goes on from OY992526.1 coordinate 21,631,017, forward strand.
CCAGCGTTTGCCAGCACCTGTATAGGTGTCAAGGTGTCAAGTGGTAGATAAGTTTACAGATGCACGACGAATGCTAACTCTAGTCGATCGCTACCAAACAATATATATATATATATGTACTCCCTCGGGTATTCCGTATGCTGGTAACTTCACGAGAAGCGCTCTGTGCCAGACCCTATCGAATGCCTTTGCAATGTCTAAGCTAACCGCTAGAGTTTCACCTCGACTCTCTATGGCTTCTGCCCAACGATGTGCGGGATATACCAGAAGATTACCCGTTGACCGTCCATGACGGAAGCCGTATTGGCGGTCGAAAATCAACTGGAGATCCTCGAGATATCCTAGGAGCTGCTTGTTGATGATGCGCGCTCCATGACCTTTGAGAGGAAGGATGTGTTTGCTATGGGCCTGTAGTATAAAGGGTCTGATCGATCTCCTTTTTTAGGAATCGGGTGCACAAGAACTAACTTCCACAAAGACGGAACTTGGTAGGACAATCGACATAGGCGTGCTATTACAGTTGTCAACTCGAAAGCTCAAATTTTCAGTATCATTTCAAGGGCAGACAGTTCACGTTTAATTGCCTTTTGTGTAAAACGAATCTCTGGCATAGAATTTTATTGCCTAAGGATGTTTTGTGGCATATTTCCCTTGTCATCCAAAGTCAAGTTTAGGCGAAGAGCCTTCCCAAAAAGGTCGGCTTTCCTTTCGCACTATGGGCCATATCAGTTTAAGATGTACGCAGTGGAGGGAGGATAGAACGACAAAGTTGTTTTAAGCAGCCTTGGCCAGTGACCAGAAGGCACGTGATCCGGAGGGATACTTGGTCAAACGATTACCAATTTTGCTGATGTGGTCAACTTTAACCTTGGCGATTGCTCTTTTGTTGGATCTTGAGGCAGCATTGTATTTCTTCCTGACTATTGGTAAGGTTGGGTCCTTACACTGCCTTGCCAGGTTACAGGCCTTGTAATCGGATTCTTTGAGGCATGCAGTCGTCTTACAGGCCTTATTAAACCAAAGCTGACTGTGACTTCCAACGGACAACACGCATGAGGGAATGAAAAATTCCATTCCCTGTGGAATCACGTCCACGATAAAGAATAGATAAATTAGAATAATGTTACATAAAATGAATTCTTTAAAGTTTTAAAATAAACAATTGAGCGTTTGCTAAATGACGAGCGTTGACAAACGTTTACACACAGCTATCAGTGTGACTGGCTCTCGGGTACGCCGATTTCGGCGTAGGGTTTGTTGCCGCATTTTACAAGTACGACGGAGGTATCTAAGTAGTCAAGAGCAGCGAGACCAATCATTCATCTAAGCATTGAGCTATTGATTTTTATTTATATAGATAGAAGATTATGCCACTTGGCTAGGCTTTCTAAACGCCTGGCCATCGGCCACCAAGCCCGAACTAAAAAATTACATATAATCACAACTATTATCACAGAATAACTAACTACCGTACAGAAGGTTCACTCTCTAACGACTTTCACGCGAAATTGAAACTTATCGTGTGATCCGAGCGTTCATATTCCGTTAAACGCTGACTCGATATCAATTTGACGTCATGACGTCACAGACTGTAGGGTTTACGCGCGCGCGCAGGGATTACGAGTTAAGCGACTCGGCGCTCGGTGTTGGGTCCTATGGCTCACGGCAACCTTTACTGCCATACGCCTAGGCGGCCTGCCTGGGAGGCGCGCCAGACTAACGTACCTAAACTGCGGAACACACCCCCCAGTTATTATCCTCAAAGGGTTAGTCAGAGACTAGGCAAGGACCGCAAAAGCCAGCGGCATTGCGCCGCTGACATTTCGTATTACCTTGCCATTCCATATTGTTGAGGAGATAAATAGCAAAACGGTGCTAATATTAAAATATGTTGTCACCTTTAATCATTAACCGATCGAACGTTGTCACAAATGTTTAGTTGTAATGCCGCTGTACTGTAGATGATGACTTACGCGATCTTGTAGTTGTGAAAAAAATACATAAGTAAGTAGGGTACACAGATTCACGAGTCACGCTTACGACTACTATACCCATAGGTAAGTCAGAGACTAGACCATGAGGACCGCAGAAGCAGTCCACTGCCATAGTCCACGGCACACCAAATTACAACTGCACACGTGCTCAGCATGGTTCTGAGTTAGAAAAGACCTATTTATTATTCTGCGCCTTTCGATTTCCTATACAAACTTTCAAGTCAAATTTTTTTAAACGAATGAGTTTATAAGTTTATAAGCATTTTACGACTTTTATCGTCATAAAGTTAGTCAGAGTATTAGTCCATTTTTGTGTCGCTTATAACGTATTTATGTGAACTATGTCACTATAAAACTATGATGAAGTCTTTAGTTCGATGGTCACTTTTTTCGACACCCAAAAAAGAGATTGGTGGTAGTATTCCATAATAATAACGAGCCGCCTTTTTCTAAGGTTTACGCGAACACTAAACATTGAAATGAAACACTCTTAAGACACTCCACTTTCTTACACACAAAAAAGGAGGAGTCATTTGTCATTTTGAGATGTATCACTTTTCACAGGAGGCACAATTTAATATTGTTTTCTAATGTTTACGCGAGCACTACCTATACACATTGAAATTAAACACTTTTTTCGGATCTAACTCGCGTTATTACACTTCAGGGTTTTGATTGTAGTCCTGACGTTTTGTACCCTTTCCAGGATCCGTCGTCACAGCGAGACAGGGAGGGGAGGTGAGTCTCCTGAAAGTGTTTCATTTCAATGTGTAGTGCTCGCGTAAATCTTAGAAAACAATATCTATTTCTATGCCAACTGTGAAAAGTGATACTTACATCTCAAAATGACAAATGACTCCTCCTTTTTTGTGTGTGAGAAAGTGGAGTATTTCAAGAGTGTTTCATTTCAATGTTTAGTGTTCGCGTAAACCTTACAAAACTGTATTGGTGGCGGCAAGTTATTATTAAAGAATACTACCACCAACCTCTTTTTTGGATGTACGAACTAAAGACTACATTATAGTTTTATAGTGACATAGTTCACATAAATCAATTGTAGAGTTCACATAAATTCGTTATATGCCGTACAAAAATTAACTTATAAAGCACAAACCTGTATTCATTACTTCCGGTTCCGCGTAGCTAAATAGAGAAATTAAATATGTGTCATTGCATCACATAACCATGTCGCGTAGCGGTGAAAGAATTCCACCACCTCTCTTCCCTTGGGAAGCGTAAAAAGCGAACTAAAGACTGCACATACATCCAACAGCAAAGAACGGCGATGGGCTCACCTGTCACGCTGAGCACATGTGCAGTCGCTATTTGGTGAAAAGTGGACGATGGCAGTAGACTGCTTTTGCGGTCCTCATTCCTTAGTCAGAGTGTGATTATCACACACTCGTAATAATCAAACAAACATAATCGTGTTATTATGTTTGTTTGATTATTGTCTTATTGCATCACTGCATTTCTGCAAGTCTGCGCCTTTAAAAATCGCTAAGATGATCTAAAAATAAACACTTTCATCTCTAGTATTATAATAGTTTATCTCCGAATCGTGATATGAGATTCTTTGCCAATTCTTAAAGTGAGTGAGCTGTGATTTTTGTTAGACACTATTAGGTTGATAGTTAGATAAAATCTGAGTTGAAATTGATGATCATACCGACATTACAGCATTCATTTTGTTAAGACATTAAAATATATTGAAGCTTACAATGTTAACAAATTACCGATAAATATCTCTATCTTTTACGAACATAGACGAAACCAATTACTGTTTTTATTATAAAATAGCGAAGCAGTATAATTTTTCGACCATAAAATTTTTAAAAATATATTTTTCTTTCAGGTTAAAATTATGAAAATGCCATCAAGCAGAAAGGTAAGATTTACAATTTAATAATTAAATTTATTTACAGCTTAATGTAGGTTCTTAAGTACATAAACACGCCTTCGCATCTGTTGTATATTTTCTCTAATCGATATTAAATATAACATCAACAAGCAACTCCTAAAGTTGAAAAAGTTTTGAAGAAATTTGTCATTATAACGGTAGGTACAAATCAGAAGGGACAGGCACATTTAAAGAAGGCCTACGTATATACCCAGCAGTGGGTGGTTGCGGGATGATCTGATGATGATGATGATGATGGCAGGTTGACCTGCTTGGCGGCTGGTTGTACAAATGGACGGAATCTTTTGTATATTACGTCTATGGCTCTACCTAAATACGTCTTAATAATTTTTATCTGATTAACTTATAGGTACAAACAAAATATTATTGTGTTGCTCTGCGATTTATAATACTGTTACCAACATAACAGTTTACAATAACATTATCAAAGGTACTTTACAAATCTGCAAAATTTCATTGGTTCATAAACCATTCTAACATGAAAACGTTCTTGTAAAACAAAAGACATCAACGTCGTCGAGAAAAGCTGAATTTTAAATTAAGTTTCAAGTGTTCCAACCAATTACCTATTAAAGCCAATAATCAAGATTCAAGATTCAGTATCACTTATTCAAGTGATAAGAATGTCTACGCCATCGGTTCGTAATAGGGCAGGATACTGGGAAAAGCCGGCAAGAAACTGAACAAAAGCATTTTTTTCACTTTTTATCGTAAAATTAAAAAACCCTTCCTGTCCTGGAAGGACCCTTTACATTACAAAACAAAAACTTATAAATAAAACAAGATAACCACAGCACTACGCAAAGGAATATCTTATAAAAGTACTAATGTACTCATCATTTTAAAATAAACAATGTTTGAACAGATACTTGTAATATATGATCAAAGAGTAGGTATAACTTATCACAGTCATATTGATACAGCTATCTGCAAACATTCATTTCGGAAATCACCAAACAAATGGAATATCGTACTTACCACCAGTACAAAGACGCGATGACGAGCAAAAACCCAATCATTCATTGTAGTCTATTGTTCGTTCAACATAACAATCCATACATTAACAATAAAATTAAAGAAAAACCTTTAAATGCATGCGAAATATTCTGAAGGTGAACAAAAATGCTGGCGAACACTTCCTACACATATCGGAAGAGGTTTTTTATTTAATAATAATTGTCTACAATTCGATAGTCTATTATCACGATATTTATCAAAATTTTACAATACTTCCATAATAGACGTTTTAAACGTCAAATACTGATTGTTTCCTTTAAATTTTACTAATAAAACATTAAAAAATTAACAACTTTTATTTCGGGCGTTTGTGCACTAATTCTTAAGGATATATTTCTGTAGGTATGGTAATTCCTGTTATGATATAGTTCGCCGGACAATCTGATATTAAACATTCGCTGTCTGTCTGCCGAACAAACTGATATTAAAAATTTGCGCTTCGTCTGCCGGACGGACTGATATAAAAAAATCCTGGTTCGTCTGCCGGACAAAATGCTAATCTTAAAAAATTATCCAGACGAAAAATGTAGAATACAGACAAATTACGAACCAGACAAACTGCGAAACACCCTTCCTGAAGCTAGACTACAACAATGTAATTAAACAGTTGAGTATCATACGGATCTACTTGACATTATTGGTTTTAAAGAGCATTCATTTAAAATATTTTATTAGATTTGTAATAGAATCCTTTATTTGATGATAGTAAGTGTCGTTGAGAACTTCGTCCTGTATCCTGTGACGAAATTCTAAAAAAATCTTTCATACAAACCTAGTCCTGACAATTACAAACACAACAAAAAAGAATTAGCTAAACAGGTGAAGCCGATCTGAAGTGATGCGCTTACTAACGAAACGCTTTTTCTGGGTGGTAGAGCCACGCTGCGTCGCTGCACGAATTAGTCCAGTTCGCCCGGCGTAACGAAACATCGGCGTGAAACAATAACACTCGATGCTGTTGTGTTTCGTCCGGTGTCCCCCTCACAATTTATTTCTTTCCTTAAGGATCATACTCCTTCCTCAAGGCCAGCAACGCATCTGCGACTCCACTGGTTTTGTTTTCCATCAAATTACTCAGATTACTTTCCATCAGGTGGCCCCACTGCTCATTTGACTCCTATTCCCATTAAAATATAACAGTATTTTATTTAAGACTATTTTATTTTGACATTTTTTAACTCTTTGCAAGGTCCGTTACTCTACCACTCTACTACTACTTGTCAACTTCAGGAAACTAACCTACCTATAGCAATCGGTCAATATTAAAGCATGTTTTATTTATATACACAGAAATATGGAAATAACAGACAACGATATATCACAATAAAATGTATTTGGACATCTTAGTGATGTACAAGTTATTTTTTCTATACTTATACCTAACGATGTTTTGAGATATAAAAAAGGGAAGATTTGTTTATTTATAAGTGTGCGATAAATCTTTATCACCAGGCTGTTAACCTTAAGTATACCAAAGTAATGAAATAATATAAAAATTTAGTATAAAATAGTTGTAATAAATAAATTGTTCTCTTTCATAATTTGTTTTTCAGTTTTAATTAAAATTTTATTAACTAATTTGGATTTTGAACATAGAAGTAAATTTAACTAATAAGCACAAGAAATGCACATTAATTAAACCATCATTTGTAGTATTACCAACTTTTGCTAGCTGAGAGATTGTACATTGTACTATGTTTTCACATGAAATATTTATTAAGACGAATACATGAAATGAAATTTAATGGTCTGTCTGTCAGTGAGTTTATGCAGCAATAAATTGATTAAGAGTTGACATTATCAATAATCGATAATCATCATTAACATTATAATTACACCGTGTCTGAGACAGATCTTTTAATCTTCTTATCAAACTGCTAACCTCTACACATTATATCATCGATAATCGATATTATAGAGAAGTTGTTACATCACTACGCAAGATAATGCGTGATTGCTGTTACGTTATGTTGGTAACGGTAATTTGGTCTGTCCGTGCGTTGGTCGTGTAATGTCGTGATTTTCTTACTTGCTCCCAAATAGAGTCTGTACTCTCATCTTCTTTAGGTATGTATGGTATGGAAGATGCTTTTATGTTAGCCTCTCATCTGTGAGAAAACTGACTAACGATTGAATAAGTATTGCCTGGCTTTACGGTTTACAGTTAAAAGCTTAACAGTAAAAAATAACCCTTGACAAGTATTTTGCGGTTTCTTCACATTGTTTCCTGGCTCACGGAGTTTGTGTTTGCTGTGTCTAAAGAACTGGAAATAAAAAATTAAAAAAATATTTGGGTTTTCCATCGGGATAACAATTACGCATTACGCATGACCTCCTTGGTCGAGTGGTGGCTCTGGTATGAAGAATTATCCTGTGCCTTGGCATTCGGCTGTCATTCTGATTTTCACCCTAATTTAAAAAGTCCAATGTTAATGCCGTAATACCTACTTAACTATCTCAAAAGTGATTTGGTTGTTAATAATAGGTAAATAGCAAGTAATTTAAAAGCTAATAATGCCTATTTCTTTATTTTTTTCTAATTTTTCCTTGTAGAACTGATCATTGTCCTGGCACCTCAATTTTAAAAATCCTATGTTAAAGCCATAACACCTACTTAAATTACTTAAACCCTTTTGGAAAAAAGCAAAAAAATATAAAGAGCTACTTCCACACTTCCAGCAGCGACCCGTCTGCACCACAAAAACAATTTCACACAATCCATCTTACCATCCTAACCCGTAAAGTTCAAACTCCTGTAACAGCATAGCAATCATCTATTATGTAACATATCATATATCGTACTTAGATTCGCTTATGACCTTTGGATTTATGTGAATGACTTTTCGAATGAAATAGCGTTTCAGAATTTATGGGGTATACTCGTAATGACATGGATAACGTAGTAAATGGTCGGTAATGTGTGTTGATTTAATAGTACTAGCGATCCTTTAGGTGTTTATCGAATTCATGTATACCTTGTTAACACGATAAACAAGACGCGAAATATCTCGCGAATCACTGGGGTAGTGTAATTTTTGACCTTATTGTCACAACAGCGGGTGAGATGAAGGGCAAGAGATTCTTCATCGAAAAAAAACAATATAATTAGGTACACTTTTTACCATTGTCCACTTAGATCCGTTTATTTTTTATTGTCATCAACATTAAAATTTATTTATTTTTGTTATTTTATATAATTTAGTTTATCTGTGACATCAGCTGCTTAATCTGTAACTGGCAAGTAGTAAAAAATCTGCAAAATCTGTCCGTAGAATTCTGCTCAGAATCCGACCGGATCTAGGTCACCGATCATCTGGATTAACCGTATCGCGTAGCGGTGAAAGAATACTACCCCCCCCCTCTCTTCCCTTGGGTGTCGTAAAAGGCGACTAACGGACTAAAGACTGCACATACATCCAACAGCATAGAGCGGCGATGGGCTCACCACCTGTCACGCTGAGCTAATGTGCAGTCGTAGGTAGAGGACTGTTTTTGCTGTCCTTTGCCTAGTCTCTGACTAACCCCTTCGGGGATAATAGTCGTGATTATACGTATCTATGTATCTAGATCACCTAGTTCTGCTGCCAAGCAGCATTGTTATACATTGCTGTGTTCCGATTTAAAGGGCACTATCCTCATGTGAAACCCTATAAAATCTTCTTGCAAGATACTGTACAGAGTATATACAGAAATACAGAAATATATAGAGAAGTACAGAGACACACAAATTTATGCTTATTAATTATTGACGTTTTTTTATGCTTAAGTTTTTATAAAAAAAGATATTTGAATGATTAAAAATGTCAACCTTATTGGTTAGGTACTAATGTTTTCCAAAACTCATTTCAGCCGTTACTTTATTTTACTTTCTAAAACTCTCCAATTTCTATTACTTACCACAATATCAATACGATAATTGGAAATCATATTTAATTTTATTCCAATAAGTAATAACTTAAGTTAACAATTCATTATGATTTATCATTTTTCACCTTTCATCCCAAAAAAACGATAAATTACCTATAAATTTTAGCCGTTTGTGTCGCTAGGGGAGAGACACTTGCCCGCTATTTTTTCTCGTACCAGGATACGTATGTTTACACAATTCTATGACCACGGCTTATATTTCGGTTCGACGCGATTCTGTTTCGGCGTGCAGTGGTACTGGGGGTAGCGATGCGCATTTGTCTGGCACAGACTATAATAGCTCGTTAGATTAGTTGTTAAGTCTTAACTATAAGTTAGTTAACTGTTTTTTTATTACTGTTAGTATTGACGTCAATAAGTGACTTTGAGAGTATATAATAAATTACAGAGACATAAGAACCTGTATATTATGACCAATATTCCATCGCGCACGAATAAAGGTGACTCGTTTCTTTGTACGTACCTACCAAAATGTGGAATAGTCTAACAGCACCCGTTTTCAATCCTTTCTGATGACGTTAGTTTGAAGAGGAATTTAGAGAATTCGGATTTGATAACTCATCGCCACCTCAGGATTTAGTTATGAATTGGTGTAATTTGTTGGGCTAATTACACAAAAAAATTATAGTTACAAGCGTCTATAGTCTGCGTTGAACTTTTTTCATCAGGCAGTTGATGGATTTACAAATACAAATACGAATCTCTTTATTGTGAAATGTAGGTTAGTAATACATAGATTGCTGTTGTTGGGTTTTTGGTGTTTCACTACATTTCCACCTTATACAAGGTATACAATAATTTGATATAGTTAGGTTTGGAAAATCTAATACATTTAAAATAATAGAAATAGTAATATTAAGTTAAAATGACATAATTGATTATATTAAGTTACAGCATTAAATTGTGTTAATTAGGTATAAAAATGTCAAGTGACATGCGATGTCATCATTAAATTAAAATTAATATTAAATTGTGCTATAATGTCAAAAAAATAATACGTTCATGTCAAAATTTTATTCAAGTACCTATCATTTCTTGGAAAAGTCAGTAAGGAAGTCTTCGGTTTTATAATAGACTTTGTCAATTAGAAGATTTAATAGTCTTTTCTTGAACTGAGTAATTGGTAACATTTTAATGTTATTCGGGATTTTATTAAATATTTTACTAGCCATACCAAAAAAACTATTTGAAAAAAATTTAGTTTTATGTTTAAGGGCGCACAATTTGTTCCCACGTCCTGGTATATGGTTTCTATGAGCATTTATTTCTGAAAAAGTGGAAAAAGCATGTTGATTTTTCTTGACAAATACCGCAACTTCAAAAATATATAAGAATAAAAGCGTCAAAATATTAGGTTGTTTAAAAACTGGTTTGCACCTATCACTAGGTTTTAGACCCTTTATGGCCCTTATACGTCTTTTTTGTGCTCTTAAGACTAGGTTTTTGTTACAGGAATTACCCCAAAACATTATGATATACTAGTCGGCTATCCAGGATTTAGTATCCAACCTTCGAGCTCTATCAGAGTAGTTCAGTGGTACCAGCATTCATGGGTGTTTCAAATGTCTGCTGGTTCAGTGACATAAAATATGCAATATCACTTTGACAAGCGTGTGTTCATAATCACAGACGTCCAAATAGCATTGCCAAACAAGAATTCTATTCTATCGTCAAATTTCCCACATAGCTATTATGTTCAGACGGAGATCACAATAAGTAATTTTTACTTACAAAAACTAGTGGATAGTATAAAAACTTTGCTAATGCTTTTATTAAGTAACGTACTGGTTGCATTAAAGTTGACTTATTCAACGATTTGGAAACGCTTAATACAATCGTTTGTGATATTTTTAATGTCTTTTTAGCGGTTCTTTTGTTGCTCTCTCTAAAAATGCACGAAATAATGTTATTAGTATTTCTATTGCCAGTACTTTTTACAGAGATTAGCAACCATTATAGATTTGTACCTTGTTTAAGGGGGTCCAGTATTATTTTTAAGTCACTTGTACTATGCGCTGAATAAGTTAATACATTAAAAGAACTTATGTAAGTTAGCCTGATCATTGCATAAGGTCAAGATTGAATAACAAAGCCATTTTGTTGAAATTTGAAACAAATTCTGTAAACAATAACAAACAATACATAGATCTAATGACTCCTAAAGATACTTTTTCGACAACTTTCTTAATTTTACGCATGAAACAATAATTCTTACATGAAAATATTTGAATTGATATTCAGCAGGGCACCCCTTTCTTTAAAAAGTAAATTTTAATTTTTAACACAAGCGCGTGATGGTTTTGCACATTTCACAGAATAAAAACATTGCTCTAATTAATTTACTAGGTCTGAACCTGCAAAGCAGAATTGCTCTAATTAAAAATATCAATGTAATTGATTTTGCTTTGAAGTTCTTTTAGAAACTCATGTCAGTTTTTGCGATCGCGCGGCACCCCCTTAAGCAATTTGTTATCAATTTACACACATGTGAATGAGACCGTGTTGGTTAGGTATATCGTTTATGAATTTATTTCTTACCTTCTCAAAATTATTATTATTATTCCGAGCCCTAATTATCATTATCATTACCTATTGTAAAGTAAAGCCGTATCCCTCTGTCTGTGGCACCGCACTATTCTCCTAAACCACGCAATGGATTTTTATGCAGTTTTAACTAAAAGATAGAGCGATAACTGAGGTTGGTTTTTGTTTATAATTTGTAGATATTTTGTACAAAATGGCAGAAGTATGTCAGTTTCTATGTGTGTGTGGACGTAGCCGTGGGCGGGCTTCTAGTAGAGTATAAAATAACTATCTATACTCTACGTTCTGAGCTCACCTTGGTTGGTTTAAAAAACCAACAAACATTGTAAATTAACTTTCTGGACGTGCAAACGTAATGCCAGCAATAAACAGAATCATGGATCATACAAGAAAAAGAAGTCCTGTCAACACTTTCATCCGCTCTTGCTGAATCGCTCTGAAATGGTAAGACGACTATTCCCAATCGAGTGCCAACTTACTAACTATATTTGTACTAAACTAACTGTCGTCTTCCATTCATTGCAAATTTTGTTAAGATTTAATTGGAGGGATCTAATTTTTTTTGCTCACCTTCATAATTAAACATGTTTCCGCTTAGATTCCACATTTCCGTTGTGATGAAAGTTTAGGTTGCGTTTGCGTCATGGAGCTTTCGCAATGACTTAATTTATTTTCTTATTATTACTTTATGTCGTTTTTAAGACTAAGTGACAATTCGGACACTTTAAATTCGGACACAGTGTCCGAATTGACACTTCTTAATTTTATTATTTTTTTCACTGACGATTCGGACACCAGCACAAATAGCTGCTTTGTACAGTCAGATAAAAAACTTCTATAGATTTCTTTACTTTAATTTTAGGAAAATTTACTATAGTAAAAAACATTATATTTTGAAGCTTTTTAATCTGGCTGTACTGAACAGCTCCAATAATTTAAGAGTGTCCGAATCGTAAGTGAAAAAATAATAAAATTAAAAAGTGTCAATTCGGACACTGTAACATTTTACCGTGCGGAAAAAATACTAAAAACAGACTCTATGTATAGGAGTCGTAGGACTGATAGAATATTTCGACAGACGACTCTAGGAACCTTCTTGACAGACAACGGGTTAGTCTCCTAATTACATAAATATTATTATGTCCATGCCTAATTCTGACATTTGTACTATTTGGAAGATGTCAGTATCTGGGGAAAAGGTACGCTATGGTCAGTAGTGTGTGCTATTGATTGTATGTTACAGGTTGATGTAGATTATGACTATGCCAAATCACACTCGTAATCTCCATGGGGTACGTAATGAGGTAACAGCACAATCATGTTTATTAGACGAATGCGCGCCTAAATAACATGTCACTGTGACAGGTGCGACCAATCGATTGGGTGCGGGGAAAATGACAATGGGAAGTATCAAAGGTGCTCTTTACGCAACAATACAAGTTAAAAACAGTTTATATTTATTCTCCGTGTCGTGTAGCGATGAAATTCTACCACCCCCTCCATTCCCTTGGGTGTCGTAAAAGACGACTAACGGACTAAAGACTGCACATACATCCAACAGCATAGTCTCTGACTAACCCTCCGGGGATAGTGTTGCCCAGAACTCGTGTTCGTTAAGTCCTAATTTCTGGGACTGGACTCATTTTGGCAGAGCTCGCAAGACTCTTACTAAAATTAGTCCTCAGTTCTGAGCCTTAAGTTCTTTCGTCAGGTCCTTGTGCAAAAAGACTCGACTCATAGAACTGAGTTTTTAATATAAAACTTAAGTTCTTTAAAAACACTTTAGTCGTTTTGGAGAAATTGAGTAAGTACTTCAAAAAGAGTTGAGTCTTCTGGTTTTTTGGGGTTTTTGTCAAATTATTGATTATCAAATACTTTTTAACCAACTTATTCTTAACAGTGGTTTTTGAAAAAACTTCGGCACTAGCAATGAACTCGAGTCTTATGAGTCTCTTTGAATATATTATTGTAAAAAGACTCGAGTTCTCGAGTCATATTGTAAGGACTCGTGAGTCTTTTCACTGACAAAAGGCTTGAGCTCTCATTTACGAGTTCAGTCTCTAAAAATCGAGTCCAGTCCCTAAAATAGGACTTAAAGAACTCGAGTCATGGCCAACACTAGGGATAATAGTTGTGATTGTATGTACATATGTATTTATGTTTATTTATTTTCACAAAATACGAACAACGTGATAAAAAATACTTAAACTTTAAACAAAAGAACACTAGAAATAAAAGAAATCCTACAGAACTATGGGTACATGGGTACGGTCCAAAGAGTTATATGGTCTGTGGGTCCCAAGAATGCTGACAATATTATATCTTTGGATTGGCAGTATAATTAAATGAAAAAGTCTAGCAGAAGCTCGAGGCGAATGGCATAAACAGAGAGAGGCCCAGCAGTTGGTTGAGAAAGGCTGGAAATGATGGTAATGATGAACGAGACAAAACAGAAAAGTCATTGTTGCACCTTTACTTTTCACAGTTAAGCTGCCTAATGGCATCTGTACGGCCTAATTGCAAACCGCAGAGCGCAGTCACGATAGCGCCGCAACCAGTGGGTGTGGCCGGACACGAGCTGAGCAGTGCCACACAAATGTCACCTCGCTGTTGTAAATGCTAGCTGCAAGGAGTACTTCCGTAGACAAGTGGCGGACGCTCCCTGTCTATTCCTTAGCGTTTGTCATAGTCAATTTGTAGATGAGATTACAGATGCTTGGCGAATAATAACACTATGATTGGCCCAAATTCGATAAAAGATGTTTGTAAACAAATGATTGTCAAAATTCTTTCCATTCGCATAGTTTCACAATTTTTAATTTTCTGTGCGTTTTTTTCCTAGAGGGTAAATTTCTGATTATTTTTTTTACTTCAAGTAATTATATTCTTTCTTAAATATTCCTAGTTACGTAATTTACACATTCACTTACATCATCACTAGGAAATACTACTGTAAGTAATTTTTCCCATTCCAATACTACTTATGTTAAAATAAGTAGGTAACATTTTTACTGCTTTCCTTGAGTTACGATCAATCCACGGCATCGCCAGCTAAATAATCTGATTATTAATAAAACTGAAATAAATAAAACGCTAGAAAAAAAACTCAAAATTCGAAAATTAGGTACCTACGCGAAAAGAAATATAGCTTATAAAAAAATCAACCTCCGGAAAAAATAAACTATCAGGAAAAGATTAGATTGAGAAATAATGCGAAAACAAAAAAAGCTTTTAAAAAATCAACCTCCGGAAAAAAAATATCAGGAACCGATTCGATTGGGAAATTATGCGAATGGAAAAATCGCTTGCATTAAAATTCGATTTTCGGAAAGTCATTGCCACACTCAGCTGTGAACATATGTATAGAATAGCTGCTCTAGTTACAGTACCTTAATGGGAGCTTCAGATATTTCTAGTTTGGTCACCCATCCGTTGACGACCAACATTTGTAAACTAACCAGCACGCTTGCTGATTCACCGCTAATCTCCTCACATAACACAAATATTATAAAAGCGCATGTCTGTCCCCGTCTCTTTCAAACATATTTGCGTCAATCGTAAAAGGATCTCATTTATAAAAAACAATATTTCTAAACAAAAATCATTGAATTTGTCACATCTTTGTCACTTTAAATGCTTCCAATTTCCACATTTTTACAAACGTCAGCACACACGATACTTTTAGCATCGGTGATCGGCGATTTTGCGACAGGCATCGCGTTTTGGCGACTCTCTGCGTTCGATTGCAGTATCGGAATCAAGCGTTTTAGCGATTCAGTCGCTAAATTCAGCTTCTAGAAAGCGTTTAAATCGCCGATCGCCGCTACTAAAAGTAGCATGTCTGCTCTAGCCCTTAAAAAAACAAAAAAAACACGACAAAAATTTCACGCATATATAGCAGAGCACACACGATACTTTTAGCAGCGGCGGTGACTGAATCACTAAAACTCGCGATTCCAAAACTGCAGTCGAACGCTGAGAGTCGCTAAAACGCGATGCCAGTCGCGAAATCACCGATCGCCGATGCTAAAAGTATAGTGTGAGCAGTGACTCTAAATAAGCACATTAATTTGTACATGTAAGTAATGAAGATGTAGATATCTATTTCAAAATTCCTATGTCAATCTTTCTTATATCCCTCTCTTTTCCTACGAAGGTGGTAATGAAGAGGTTCTCATTAAATACAAACAAACGATAAAAACATCATCTAGGCATACCATCGCGCATTTCATAAAAAATATGAATTCCACCCATTTACAATAACCGTTTCTATTTCGCCATTGAGATCTGCCACTTCTCACAAAAACAATACCACCACACTAATTAGGTCACAATTATTGCTGCACACAAAATGATGCAACTCTCCGCTCCGGTCAGCGGTGTGCGTGTGAAGTGGTTGTCATATTGTAAATTAAAATGATGGGATTGTGTTGCATTACTAAATTTTTTTTTGCTGCCTCCAATTGTTAGCTATCGTCAACTTTGGTGTGAGACCTTACACTTTATAATGTTGTATAGTTTTGTAAGATTCGCAAGTCAATCTACTGGATTGGGCAGACAAAAAAGTGTGTTGATGCGATTGTAACAAAATTATTGATAAAGCTTAGAAATATAATCTCGATTGAACGACTCGGGCTCAATTCAAAGGCCGTGTGTTTTTGTTTCTTCGATGCATAGTCTGGGTTTGCATACATACATATAATCACGACTATTATCCCCGAAGGGTTAGTCAGAGACTAGGCAATGAGGACAGCAAAAGCAGTCCTCTACCATATTCAACGGCAGACCTAATAGCACTGCACATGTACTCAGCGTGACAGGTGATGAGCCCATCGCCGCTCTATGCGGTTGGAAGTATGTTCAGTCTTTAGTCCGTTAGTCGCCTTTTACGACACCCAAGGGAAGAGCGGGGGTGGTAGTATTCTTTCACCGCCACGCGACACGGTTTGTAGAGATGACTTCAATAATTCCTTCTTCCTTCGCACAGCAGAGAGAGTTGAACTGTAGGCTAATTAGCCTGTTAACATAGTCATCATCATCATCATATGGCGTTTTCGTCTCTAGCAGACGATTGATGCTGATAGACATCGCTTTGATGGCTAAGTAGACCGATGCGAGAGCGGCGTTAGCTACCACAAGCCTGACAGAACAAGTTCGCGGCAGCTGGTGCAAAGCCGCTTCGATGTCGCCTCTTTCGCTTTTTTATCTAGTGCCGCAAACCAGGCCTCATCGCAGGACCCAAGTATTTTTCCGCAAGTTTCTCTCTAATTCGGTGGTCAATTTTAAAAGCGGTCATGTGCCTTTACAATAGTCTTAAGTCACATTTAATGTCACATTTATATCAAAAATGTTACGAAACCTACATGAGCTAGTCACCTAATCAAAGGAAACACTATTTGTCCAAAATACTACCTATAGCAATGTTACCGCAAAAAAAAAACACTTTAAATATCATATTGCCATAACGATTACACTAACAAACATTACATAACAATTACAACCGTTCTGTGATTACAACCAACAAAAAACGTACACCGTTGCACGATAACGCGATATTTTCAAAGTACCGGTCATAAATCACAGTGATTGATAAAATCACAGTGCTTGGACAAGAAAATTGACGTTTTAACGCGTCGTAATACAGGCAAGCTGTTTCCCATAGCAATTTATATGTAGCTCTTCGCGTGATGTGGTGTTTGTTAAATCGTTTATACGCTGACACTTGGCCTATATTCTTTTTCTTTTGCAATGAGTAATAAAAAATAAGCAATATAAAAAGTAGGTGACAGAAAATATAAAAACGGTTAATAACGAAACTACATGTTTAAGATGATTAAAGAAATTCTTATAAATTCTAAATATTTTAATCTTTAAGTGTTCAAGTTGAGTATGTATGTCATAAATAAAAATAGTAAATTAATGAAATAAATAACAGCTGCAATAAGTTAAATAAAACAACATAAATGAGGTCCAATAACAGTCATTAAAAATAAGTAAGTACACCAAATTTGTAAACCATTTGCCTATTACGTTTATGAGTAAACCTAAACCTTTAGATCACATTAACGGTTAAGAAATGATTTTCCCATAATTTGGAGTCTTCAATGTGCGTGATGATGGCTCACCATGGGACGTAATACATAACGCATTAGGGCTGTCTATTATGCCTTAACAATCTGTCAAATTGTTCAGAGTCAGAGTTTACGTGTAGTTATATGTTCCGACATAGTTATGAGTACCGTTTAAGTTTACCATTCGAACACATTTACGATAACGAGATTCATATTGTATTTAAGAAATGCCTTCTTTTCCTGGTGATAAATGAGGTGAGTTACAATTTTAACGTTTTCTTTCTAGTTAAAGTACTCGAATGATTAAATTTTGCCTAGCAGTAGTACTGGCTAATCACTACACAGATATTGTTAGCACTCCCAATGTCTCATAAGTTAAATGATATATATGATAGTCTCTCTTAAACCATAGAGTTTCAGTAAAGATTTAGGACTTAATTGACACCATACACGGACTTCTTGATAGAATTTGAAAAGTGCCAACACTCATGCATGTTTCAATTTTAATTTCAAACGTTTATTGCAAGTCACAGGTTTACAGAGATGTTACAAAATAAAGTAAGTACAAGTGACGCCCTGCAAAGGCACAGCAACCATGAGGGGCAACTATTGCCATTTTACTTATGAAATAATTGACAGCATATTAATCACATATTAGCATTCAAACTTACAAGTTTAATTACTAAATTATTACATAATGTTATTGCACTATATTCAAGAACACTTAGCGGTTAATAATCCATTACTGCACATTAGAATGCCACAAAATACAAATTTTAAAAAATTAAACAAAACTGCAAAATTGTGACGCTCCACTTTCCTGCCAAGAAGTCAATAAAAAGATTCCGCGTCAGCCCTACCAGTAACTTTTTTTAAATTGTCCGCGGACATAACGTGCTTCGCATCAAGGCACAATCAGCCTGTAATTAAATAATCATTAATATTTACAATGATGTAACCGTTTAGGCTATAATTGTTGGCTTTGACCTTTTGCAGTTGAGCAAATGCATGTTTAATAAGCATTTAGTTGACAATGTGAAGAAAATTGATTCGGTAGGTTAAATTTTACCCACAGTTGTTTATACCTATATTCGTATTTGCAATTGTCCAATGTTTCTAGTATTTAAAGCATACCTAATAAGTTCTGCCAGAACCTTATTATGCCATATTTAAAAAAACCCTGTTCATATATTGAACGGTCGTTAGAATACATACTTTTAATTATAATCACCCCCCAAGGATTACTCAGAGACCAGGCAATAAGGACAGCAAAAGCAGTTCTCTACCATAGTATTTTGGCGTTCTCGTTAGTTTTCGCAACGATTCTACAGACTAAATAATATAACAAGCTCGTTGTCATCACCCAAGAAATTGGGCCATAACCCACAGTTTTGGCCCAATGCGGGTCCGTGGTTGTTAAAGACTTGACGTGTTTTTTTGCTGACAAAACCGCTGGCGGCACTAATTGTTATTTTTAGATCGTAAGATCGTTACTGTCCCGAGTCGCGTCTTATAAGGCAGGGTCAGGAGGTGGCATTGGCGTGATTGCTCCATTCAACGTGTTATATAACATACATAACACAGCCTCGGTCATAAGTTAAGCCTTAAGGCATACACTCTTCCTGATATGGAGCCTCTGTAAACATTAAACTTATGTTCCGTACCAAGGTCTGGGGGGGATGTCATGGTGTTTATGACTTCAAAAAATTATTGTATGTATTAAAAACATATGTTTTTTTATTATTCTGATAACTTGAATGGCCCTTGCAAAGACGTTACCATTGCAGAATGTCTGATGAACATATTAAGCATATTGTAATCTTTTGTTATTCTATGCGTCTTCGCTAAAATAATGAATTTAGTTAGGACCCGCTTCTGGTAAATTTTCGATAACAAATGACATAAGGTGATTTCGTACATGAGACACAGATAGAAATACAATCACATTATCACACACAAATCACAGACTTTATCTGTACTTCTTTAAGAGATTTACGCATTTTGGTTTCCCATACAAACTTCCAAGTTTAAAATGGACATAACTAATGAGTTAATTTTAGTTTTAGTAAATAAAATAAAATAGTTTATTTCGTTAACATTTGTTTCACAAATTTTATTCTGTGGCCAGAACTACACAGGAAGCATGAAGTAATGCTTGTTTTATTTATTAAACTTTGCGTACAGAGATCTAAATATAATACTTTATTAAAACATTGAAAAAAGACGTTTATTTATCTGAGTTATTGTCTAAAGTCCACTATGGAAAGTTTAAAATCGCAATTTGTGTACCTACGTTTTTTTCTCACCTTCCTCGTACGTAAACACAGTTTGTGTACAAACCTAATTCATTTGTTAGACCTTAGGTATTCCGATGCGATCGAACCAGTTATTGCATAGCAGTTCAAAGGTGACTGCAAACGCACAGATTACCATTAAACTTAACCAACTGGTATTACATGGGAATACAAAATATTTACGAGATATACTTCTAGACCGAATTTAGGTTATTTAGGTTATTTATTAATATTGTATAATGTGGTAACGACATGTTGTTTTGTAAATGTCGTTACTTCTATATTATTTTAAAGCTGTGGAGTTTCTTGCGCCCGTTCTTCTCCACAGCTAAAAGACTTCCTGAATGGGTGCGGTGGGTGGGCTGGTGCCCATCCATCCAAATAAATTTCGATCGAGACGATTCAAAATGCTTATTTTAAGTTAATTGAATAAAGAAATTTTGAGTTTGAGTTTGAGTTAGGTACTTAATACTTACTCAAACTGGACGTTATTGGTTTTTCGGGTTAGAGATTAATGTAGTAGATTCTTTACATTACATCTTACTGTTGAGCTTAAGACTTCCCACACGCGTCTCACCTAAGGCACTACTGTTCGGCTCGAAACAAAAATAAAGCCTTAAGAGAAAAAGTCCACTGACTGGAGGTTTCTTTGCAGCTTGATTGTGGCTGAAATAAGGACGTTAGAAGAATGCTTTTGTTTTGGTGAACAGAACAATGACAGATCTAAAAGTTAGTACCAATTTATACTTAATCAGACGTAACTTTGGTAAATATCCCGCCGGCTGGAGGTCGGTTAGAAAAGCTTTCAGTTGTTTTTACGGAACAAATTCTGTCTTCAGCATAATTCAGTAGAACAAATCCAGATCTAATTCCTTGCATCAATCATAAGTCTCCCAGACAGATGATCCCGCTGGGTGTAGACACATACGAATTTGTTACGAACAAATTACAAATTGGAAAATGTTGAAACAATTTCCACGAGCTGGATTCGAACTTCAGTCAAAAAGGTGACGGTTCTAATGCTGCTCGTGAAAGAAATCTCTTGCCGCTCTTTGTTCTCGAGTATATGTATGTATGTATAGGTACAGCCTTTAGTTCGCTAGGCGCCTTTTACGACACCCAAGGGAAAATATGGGTCTATAGTATTCTTTCATGAGCCGTGCCACACATAGCTCAGCCTGTAATACAGGGCCTAACAAGATCAATAGGCGAACGTTTAATCGCGGTATCTATACATCATTCTGAATACAATGACAAAAATGGGCTCCAGTTTTATAGTGATTTTCCAAAGTTATGTTTTCTAACAAACTAAATTAATTAAAATAATGCACATCATGAAAATTATGTATCTTTACTAACACAATAATAAAAAGATAGCTCAGTGTGCTCCGAGTTTAGTGTGCATGTTCGACTATCTTTGTGCGCGTGTAGTACAGCTGTACGGGTTTGGAATAGGTGTATTATTTGGTGAATTATGATAATGTTTAGTTGATTATCTCGGTAACGAGCCTGTAGTTTTGGACCAAATTTGGTGAGCATGCTCAGTGTGATGTATAGATGCTCCCCTTAAACGTTCGCTTATTGATATTGTTGGACCCTATATATTATATAGTATTAAAAGACTACAACGTAGAGTTATAAACAAGGGAGTAAAAAGGTTTTCAATGGTTCTGCAAAGTGTGTGTATCTACATAAGACATCTGGTGTTTTGCTTTAAGTACCAATTCAAACACGCAAGCTACGGCACCACCCAGCCCGGTTTAAATCAATCGAGATAAACTACAAGTTAAGCTTTTCCATTCAATTTTCTCTTCACTAACGTCAAAGAGACAGTTTCCGTCAGTCTGGCCCTTGTTCTGTAACGGTCGTTACGTGATCTAATTAGGTTGTTTAGATCTCGAAGATAATGAAGATTAGTCTAATTTTGAGTTATGACTGTATATGTTTTCATGTGCGATTTGTAAAGGTGACTTTAAAGAGTTCGTAGAAAAAGATAGATGCGACGTTCACGATGTTCACGAACACTTAACGGTTAATAATCCACCATTATTTCTCATTAATATTCGACAATACACAAATTTTAGAAAATAAGACAAAACTACAGACATGTCGCTTCACTTTCCCGCCAAGAAGTCACCTCAAATAACTATTAATAACAGAGTCTATCTAACGAAAGCTGAACCTCGTAGTTATTTGATTGGCAACACTTTGTCTCTATGTGTGTCTATCTGAGGTGTCACATGTCGTAAGTATGTAAAATTGAAATTTTTCTGAGAAAATTGCAGCTGTTTGAGTGACCCTGTGTTACCCTGTCATGATTTTTTTTAAATTGCCGCGTTTTTCCTGGTTCAGCTTTCGTTGACCAGACTCTACTAAATTGGCCGTAGTATAACTAGAACTAAAAAACTTAGATTACAGAAATGAAGAATCAGTCCAATAACGGCACAAACCTTATCACTTACTTAAACCGCACGGTTGCACGTCTGCACGTTTGTCGTGCAGCCCCGAGTATAAGGCGCACGCGCATGCATCGGTTGTGTTAATTAAAACATTGTAGTTGCGGTGTGCACGAGAGCGACATTAACGTTATGAAGTGGTCAGTTTGCAGTGAGGGTTCGAGAGCAATGAATCCGGGTCTTTTATACAAACCTTTTAAAGAAACCAATAAATCTAGAAAACTAAGAATGCTAGCTTAATAAAAAAATGGTGTTTAATAGACAATTAAATACTCCTTAGATGAAGGTGTTAAAACTTCTTATTTATTTTAAAGTTATGTTACAAAACATCAAATTTGAAAAAGGGAGAATAAAAGGAACTTGGTGTACAGCATGCCAAACCGCGTAAAAGCAGTAATGGAAGCACGAGGAAGCAATACAAAGTATTAAAATTCAAGAAAATCGTAATGTTTTTCAAAAATGTCATGTTTCCTATTTTTGTTATATGGCGAGAGATCAGCAGTTTTTTTTCTTTATGTAATTTTTTGTAGTCAATAGTCAAAATATATTTATTCAATAAACTCAATTAATAAGTACTTTGAAACGTCCAAATATTTTTTAACCTACCACCCATTCAGGACATCATTTTTTAACTGTGGCAAAGAACGGGCGCAAGAAACCACAGCGCACAGAAGCAACGACATTTACAAAATATATATATATATTATGTCGTTACCAGGTCACAAAATACAAAATATGAATTTGAATGTAAATAGTTTAATTAAATATGGTGCTCTATATAAATTAATTATAGGCAATTAGAAATAGCTGTTGGAGTAGGTACTTGGAGCATTTCAGACCCAAGCTGTTTTGTCTTCTGTATAATCCGACACTTTATAATAAGCTTTTTTATAAAGCTTTTCTTTGATTTTCATTTTAAATTTATCAAGATCTAATTTCTGAATATCATTTGGTACTTTGTTGTATAATCGTACACACAGACCCTTAAAAGAATTATTTATTTTATGGAGCCTAGTATAAGGCACTGCTAATTTGTTCTTACTTCTAGTATTTAATTTGTGAATATCACTGTTTTTTGAAAACATTATATTTATTGTATAATAAATATAATGTTTACAATTATACAAATATAATTACAATATTTTTATGAACATACACAAGATTTTCATAAATATATTGTGATGCAACTGTCATTATACTTATATCCTTAAATCTCTCTCTGAGAGAGTCACCAGCCTGTAGGTTATATATTGCTCGAATAGCCCTCTTCTGCAGCACAAAGATAGTTTGAATGTCGGCAGCATTTCCCTACAGTAAAATGGCGTACGACATTACACTATGACAGTAACTGAAATAAACTAATCTAGCTGTATCAACGTCAGTTAACTGACGGATCTTCATTACTGCATAAGCCGCAGAGCTAAGTCTATTCGACAATTTAGCTATATGTGGGCCCCACTGAAGCTTGGCATCCAACGTGATGCCTAGAAACACAGTGGTGTCCACAGGATTCACATTCTTATCTTTAATTTGTACACTAGTTATTACCTGCTTTGGGTGTCGTCGTTTCACTTTGAATAAAAGTGAAGTATCATCAGCAAACAATACTATCTCATGACTGTCTTTTACAAAATAAGGTAAGTCATTAATATAAACCAAAAACAAGAATGGACCAAGTATTGAACCCTGCGGAACTCCCATTTTAACCACTGATCCCGGAGATCTTAAGAATAAAAGAAGTGACTCATAAATTTTATTACTTTCGTTTTAAGGAGTATTTAATTGTTTATTAAACACAATTTATTTCATTATGCTAGAGCATTTTTAGTTTCCGACATTTATAGGTTTCTTTAATTGACCCGGATTCATTGCTCTCGAGGTAGGCTAAAAAATTCATAGTGACCGTCTCATGGTTGTGGTGCCCATGGTCTACGGGACGGGGGATGTAAGGTTGCGGGGGCGGGAAAGAAGAACTACTTACGTAGCAGTAGGAACGAAACATCGAAATAAATCAATATTTCTATTACCTATAGATAATAAATTAATAATTATTTTCTACTACAGTTTCTCATTGAGAAAGGACCTTGCGAGGAGATCAAAACATAATATTAAAACAAAATAATATGTAAAGCAAACACAACCGGATAAGAAGGCCGCGCATCGTGAACAGCGGCGTGCTTTTGGAGAGGCCTATGATCAGCAGTGGACAAGTATTTGCTGATGATGATGATGATGATAATGATGATGGATCACAACTAGCTCCATCACACGAACCAAAATCTTATTGTTTACGTACATGAATGTATTAGGTACTACCAGTACACAAACTTAAGAGGTTTAAGTAGTACTTCTCTGTAAAAAATTAATGTATAGCTCTGTTTCTGTGAATAAATAAATTAAAAATAAAATTAATCTATGAGATATTTCATTTCAATGTAATAACTTACTAGATACTGAAAGTTAAATGTGCACGTAACATTATTCAGGTTCAGCGACTTACGTTGTACGTACGAGTATAAGCGAATGGCAGATAAAATTCATTAAAGACTCAGATTCGAATCTCAGGAACTGAGCCATTTGCGGTGTGTCGGTCTGTGTGCTCGTTATTACGTTGGCAACGTGCTTAATGAAGATAGACCTCCTTGGTTGGAGTTGGGGCCCCGCTGAGAGCGATCAGCGGGCTAGATCCGCATGTGCAGCTTTTGATAAAAGTCACTGATCTTAACATACATACCCTTAACAGACACAATAGAAATTCATAGTTAGCAACCTCTGGGAGTCTTTGTGAGAGACAAGGGGATATCTCGAAGTAATGCAATTACTTTTTTATTTAATTATTTTGTTTATTGTATTTGTATTTTATGCTAAATGAGATGACGTTTGTGAATTTATTGCAGCAGCAGGCTATTAATGTCTAAGATAATTATCAGATTAATAAAAAACAATTTAAATTTTTGCTAGAACACACCGCAATTATTGGGAAAAGTGGAGGAACACTTCCTACTGCTGGAAAAACCCAGAATTGGGACAATTTGGGTTAATATAAATATATTTAAATAAGAAACTAAAGATGTAGATGTCATTAAATAAGTTATTGTCTATCAAAATTTTGGTGTCCTAAATTTTAAGGCGGCGGCGAAGGAAAGAGGCGCGCTGGATCTAGGAAAAAATCATGGCTGCGAATATAAGAAAGTGAACCGGGAAAGTGAAAGTGAAAATCTGTCAAATAACTACTTCGCCTTGCAATGAGCAGTTAAAAGTTTGGGAAGCAGGCGGCCAAGCTTCATGAGTAGAGAGGCACAAGTGGAAGAAGCTCTAAGATGAATCCTCCCCGCTCTCACTGGCGCCGCACCCCAAAATGCATTGTAAGAGCGGCACTGACGCGTGTATTTGCGAAACTATTGTTTTCTTTTTTTGACTTATGGATGTTTTGTAATATCGCCCAATGCATTATTGGGTCACATCACAATCCACAAGGCGCTACAACAATACCCTGTTATTTGTTACTTTAAATGGAGGTTCTCAAATTGATATCTCTGTGTCTTCGCGTGGGTTTCCTTTGAGTAAAACAATTATGTCTAAAGCGGGTGTTTTGTTTTAAGAGCAGTGTTTTGTTTAATGGTTAGGTTTGAGCATAGCCAATGTCGAAGTTAGGAAAGAATAAATGGCTTGTTCTCACTAGTTCGATTCAGTAGTTCGATCGTCGAACTAGTGAGAATTTTTTTTCTCATTTGTTCGACCGTCGAACTAGTGAGAATGTTTGTTCTCACTAGTTCGATCCGTTAACTTATTATTATTATTAATCGAGAAGCAAGAACATTAAGTACCGATATAATAGATATTGGTCTGCCCTACTCCTGTAGGTCACGTGATAGGTTAGAAATTTAAGACAATCGCGAAGCGCAGCGTAGCGATTGTCTTGAATTTCGAGGGTTATTTTTTTTTTTAGACAACAGAAAAATAATAAGTTAACGGATCGAACTAGTGAGAACAAACATTCTCACTAGTTCGACGGTCGAACAAATGAGAAAAAAAATTCTCACTAGTTCGACGATCGAACTACTGAATCGAACTAGTGAGAACAAAGGAACTAAAATGGCTGCCTATCCGTGAGCGTAGGAACCTTAGAGTTTTCTGTATGCTTTTTATCATCCTTAACGATCCACGAACC
This sequence comes from Scoparia ambigualis, assembly GCA_963921215.1. NCBI lineage: Eukaryota > Metazoa > Arthropoda > Insecta > Lepidoptera > Crambidae > Scoparia > Scoparia ambigualis. The sequence continues at coordinate 21,657,412 of OY992526.1, forward strand.
CCAGGATACCTGAAATCTAGGTTTCAGTTTCTGGGAGCCTGTCCTTGACCGATCACCGTGACCTTCGCTCCAGTAACAACCTCACTCTTCCCCGGTTATCATTCTGGCTTCGTCTCCAGTTCCCTTAATCTATGTGCTATCCGCCTATGGATGCCATTAAATATCCGTCGTACTCAGAGTAAAATGGTACCTATTCAAAGGACTTGTGCGTGAGCACTATTTAAACTCTATCTAGATGTAACACTATCTAATGTATTGTATTGTATGCAGGTGGAGTGAGGTCATTTGCCGGGCTTAGTATAATAAAAAAAAGAATTACAAAAAATACTTACAAATAAAAGAATGGTTTATTGATATGATTGACAACATCTTTAATCAATTTTATACCTAAGGGTATGGTAAGTAGGCACTAACAATTTTTTGCATTTCTTCCCCAGGGGACAATCTTGAGCCTCGAGATTTTGTCAGAAGAAACAGGTACTATAATGACGACTTGAATTCCTGCATCTTCGCCCAGCAAAACATATCGAGTGCATTGCGCATAAACATATTTGCACAATACCTACTATACTTAAAACGTTTGAGGTATAAATAAAAAAAATACTAAAATTAGATTTCTTAAGTAATTTTAACAGAATATAAAGTTCCATATAAACTTACATCCTCTATGAATTATGAAAAATCCTTCCTTAGTGGATGCCAAGTCATATGAGGAATACGTGTGCGAAATTATAAGTTTCTACCAAGGGTTTTGCCTGTGCGTTTATTTAAAACTTTCATCCCCTCTTAGAGGTTGAACTTTGAAAAACGCTGAAATACGTAACTCATTATTTTTGCCGTACCTACTCAATTCATACGAAATTTCATGCAAATATGTCCAAGGAATAAAAAATTCATACAAACTTTTATCCTCTATTTCACCCCCTTGGGGGTTTAATTTAAAAAAATCCTTCCATAGAGGATGCCTACGTCGTCATAATCACGTGTGCGAAATTTAAATTAATCAGTTTTGCCTTTTTTATTCGTTTTAATGAAATTAAGGGTGAGTTCCACCCATGAAACTAAACAACTTTCCCCAAGAAACCTATGTGCAAAAATTACAAAAAAAATTCGACCTCCCATACAAAACTGTCCGATCAGCTGACGACAATAGTTAGAGAGGTCGAAATTTCAGTTTAATGGATGAAACTCACTTTTAATTTCATTAAAACGAATAAAAATTGAGGGTCTATAGGTACTTAGATGTAGGATTTTACTGAAATCTCTTGAGAGTGTTGTGAAAATGTTTAAAATGGTGTTGCACGGTTTAGTTTTATAAGCCAACATTCATACTCAACCCAGCAGTCATCCTATCCAAAACTGTCTTTCTGTCTTTCGATATTGATCCTTATTCACTAGTAACAAAGCTAACGTAACCTAGGCTTTTGCTACCAGTCAGTTAGCCTGTGGCCACGACCGGTGCAACACTGCCGAAACTAAAAAAGGTAAGAATATCTGAAATAATAATTGAGTTATAGTTAAAATAACGCAACTAAGGGCTAATTTTTCAATCCGATGATAAAACTTATCCATCTGATAAAGTATGACACCATCAAATTAAAATGTCACTTGTAGAAAACGAAAAGACATGACTTGACAGTACATTTTAAAATGGCTGTGTAGTACTTTAACCACAGAATAAGTTGTATCTGACAATTGATAAATCGGCCCTAAATCAAATAATAAGTACTACCCTATATAACCGGATTCGTGTACCTAACTAACTAATACTTTTTATAATAACTCAGTTTCTTTTTGTGCGCCTTGCCCTTCTTATTTATTCATTTATTTATTTAATCCTCTTTACTAATTAAACAGCAAAAGGCGGACTTACAGCCACAAGGCATTCTCTACCAGTCAACCGGTAAGGATGTGGGAGACTTGAAATTGACTTGACTTCTTGTCATTTCCACCCTTCAAAGTCAAAGTCAAATTCATTTATTCAATTTAGGCTACAATAATTGAGCACTTATGAATGTCTCTATGCCATCGGTTCGTAGTCCTAACTATGGGGCGGGAGCCTTGTACTGAGACGAACCGGCAACAAACTCAGCAAGGGCATTTCTTTTCTCCCTTTCTTTCACAGCGTCAATACAAATTGGAAAATGCCCTCCCTATCATAGGCGGACATTTTCCATTACAACATAAAAAAACATTTAATACGATTACAAGACAGCACGACACATACAAAAGAATATATTGCTCAACTAAAATAATATGAACAATGTCTTACAGTATCTTTGAAACAAGAAAAAGAAGGACTATCTCTATCCTACTAATATTATAAACGCGAAAGTTTGTAAGTATAATGGATGGATGTTTGTTACTCTTTCACGTAAAAACTACTGAATGGATTTGGACGAAATTCAGCATACAGATACCTGGATGAACACATAGGATACTTTTATCCCGATATTCCCAAGGGAACGGGAACCACGCGGGTGAAACCGCGAGCGGCCGCTATTTACATATAAAAATAAGATTGCAAGAGCATACCAGCCTCCACAGGCGGCACCCGTTCACGAGTATGACATGTGAATCAGCTTTGCTACAGGTGTTTTATAAACCATTGTCATTATCATCATCATCTACATATAAAAATAAGATTGCAAGAGCAGACCAGCCTTCACGGGCGGCACCCGTTCACGAGTATGACATGTGAATCAGCTTCGCTACTGGTGTTTTATAAATCATTGTCATTATCATTATCATCAGCCTATAACGTCCCACTGCTGGGCACAGGACTTCCCACATGGACAACATCACAGGGGGAGTTTGCCCAATGCAACTTGCATTTTAACGACTTTTTAAAGGAATTTCTTGCAAAATAGTTCTAAAACCACTCCTCGGTTAGTGTCGAGTTCCGACTCGCGATGAGTCGATCAAGAGCGCCGCGAGTCGCGTGAGCGGGCCGGCCTTGCACCGGCACAGTCGCGGCGCATTGTTCAGATGGCAACGCATTCTTGCACCCAATGCGTCTACTGGCGGCAAAACAACCTCTGCGACACTCCTGTGCGCCTGGTACTTTCAACAGAATATTTAGTATAGTTATACACCCTTAATTTTTATTCGTTTTAATGAAATTAAGGGTGAGTTCCACCCATGAAGCTGAACAACTTTCCTCAAGAAACCTATGTGCAAAAATGTCAAAAAAATATCGACCTTCCATCATACTATTGTCGTCAGCTGATCGGACAGTTTTGTATGGGAGGTCGAAATTTTTTTGTCATTTTGCACATAGGTTTCTTGGGAAAACAAGGGCTCTATAGCTACACTGTAGAGTAAAAAAGTAAAGTAGGTATAGAATAAAAATAACTACAAACTGTCCCACTGTTCATTGATATCAAGTCAAGTCAAGTTCATTGATATAAATTATAAAATTATATCTTAATAAAGAGTAAAAAAGTAAAATTCTTACACCTAATACGCCTACTAGCGACAAAACAACCTCTGCGACTCTTATGTGCGCCTGATACTTTAAACAGAAAACTTAGTATGGTTCTATAGCTACATTATAGAGTGAAAAAGTAAAGTAGGTATCTATAGCCTAAAATCACTAAAAACTGTCGCACTGATCATTGAAATCAAGTCATCGCCACAAATCGAGAGTTTGTATGGCTAATTGATTGACCTCCATGAATTACCATCAAGGTATAAATTGCTATCTTTTGTACATAATTACTATATTTCAGAGAATTATTTATTAATTTCCTCATTTCTGTCTTGCTACTGACAACTACCAGTGGTCAATTACCTCTGACACTTCTATGCGCCTGGTACTTTACTTACCACAGAAAACCGTCATTTTTCAAAATAAAATTGTACCTCACCTCGACGTCACGAAACAACCCCTCCGACACTTCTATACTTTAAACAGGAAAAACAGTTTGTGATAAAGTATATGGCCATTAATTTAACAGGAAGTATCTTGGCGCAAACGGCAATAATTAAAGTAATTTGGATTTCTCTAATCGAATTTCTGCAATTATTAATACAACAACTTATCGCAGTACTTTTGCATACTCTACCAGCTCCCATAAAGTGCATTGTATGCAAAGATTGGCCAGCGTCGGTGTTCACGGCGCTTTGTCACGCATGTAATGTCCAAAGGCGCGAATACTAATGAGAACTTATGAGTGCCTAGCTCGAAGATACAGAAACGTTGGAAAAAAATAACTAGGTACCTCAGATGGCGGTTTAAACGTGATTTTCTTTGTTTTGTTCACGAACACTTACTAACGGTTAATAAACAACAATTATTTCACATTAATATAAGTACGATAAAACACAAATTTTAGAAAAAATAACAAAAGCGCGCAGACTTGCCGCTAACTTTCCCGCCAAGAAGTCCGTACTCTAACTTAATCGGTTAGTGATAAATACACGCACGTAACATTAATTATTTATTCAAAATAATTTATGTAAGTAAATAAAATAAAGGCGTCGTACCTGCCTAGAAATTTTTACTTTCCTAAATATAAATACTGAATGGTATGACTAATTAATCTAAAAATTCATTAGGAGAGCAGAAACGTATAATCATTTCTTAACAATTTTCTTCGATCACATACTAAGAGTAGGTACTGTATTCTAAGATCATCGACGAAGAGTATTCTATGAACTTTTCATACTTTTTTTTTAAATAGTTTTTTAATGCAACGTGTCTTTCCATTACAGATGTGGATGTCCTGCGCAGTCGCTTGCATCCTGGTCGCCATGGCAACCGCACAGGGCAACGAGTACCTCCCCCCCAACAAAGGGTACAACTACGACCCCCCCTCCGTGCCATTCCCCACCGACAACAATGGGAACAGGGTAGGTTTACCTTTGAAAACATATTGTACATACCTATCCCCTCACAATTCGTACTCCTTACTCAAAGATCTTACTCACTCCTCGAGGCCGGCAATGCATGTGCGACTCGGGACTCCCCTACTTTTGCGAATATCCATGGTAGGGTTGTCACCCGTACTCTAAAATAGAGTATTGTATTCTTTTTCATGTAGGCGTACGCTTAAATACTTTAATGAAGTAAAACTATTTACGTAAAAGACAAATATTTGTTAAATGACGCAAAGAGCAACACAAAGTACTTTTTTAACGACAAACAAATATTAATACTCCTTTTTATGCTATGTAATTTATAGTTGTTGTAACAAAACGAAAAAATACGTTATTTGTCCTAAAAAAAGTTGACAACCCTAGTCCATGGGCGGTGATTACTTACCATCTCTTGAACGCAAACTCAATCTCAATACAATTCCAATGCGATTAATATGTATCGATATTGGGATAAGTAAAGATAATTCCGGAACGCCATCTCGATAATAATTTGTTCAATCAATTTCCACGCAATTTAATTCCAATGTGGCGCCGTCGTCGTTGTCGCTTACAAAAGAGCCATTTGAATTTTTAGATTTGTGATTGTGTTTCAAGAGTAAGCCTACTGGTTACCAGCTCGCTCGTTTGCCTCCTTTAAGTTTTAACATAAAAAAACTATCTATCCTAATCACGGAGCAAATATAAAGAGGTGGTAAGCATAATATGACGATTTTTCCATGTAGCGAGCGACACGTGACAAAATTCGGGGTGAAGAGGTAAGCGGGGGACGTTACGCTCCGCCCACCCCAGCGGCCAGTAGCAAAACTACAAGCTAGCAGAAGTTATAAAGTTGTTTATTGCTTCATGCTTGAGGTCGCTGGTGTACGTTTGTGACTAGGTACAGGCTGGTACAGGGCACTAATTATATCCGCAAAAGGGTACTTAAGGAGACAGCCTTTTATTTGAGAAGATTTTGCGTATTTCAGTCAATAATTAACTGGTGTTTATTGGGTAGAAAACTACTTATTAGTTTATTAGTCCATTTTTTATGTAGATTGATTTATTTGTTTGTAAAAGAATGTTCTAATGTCTCTTTTTACATCAATCTTTTTTATATACTTACCTAATTACAAAAACATTAATAACGAAATTCTCTTTCAATATTCGTATGTTTGTATCTCAAACAATAATGGTTATACTGCCTTACCTACTCTAGGACGTCAATTAAGTTTTAATGACAATTCAATGTCTATATAAATAAGAATGTGACAGCAAGAGACTTAATTGCCATTAAAACTTAATTGACATCTCTGACTACGGCAGTTAGTGACATTTCCTATATTTTGCCACCGTTAGAATATTTATTTTTTAATAAATTTGTAAGAGGAATAACTAATTACATGTATAAGCCGTACAAAGTATGTGTAAGCCGCGGCTTCGCTAAAGTGCCACATCATTTATTTAGACAAAGGTTGTTTATTTAGACAAAGCACACAAATAGAATTGGAATTGCAAAGCATTACTCGCGATAAATGACACACGCAGTCATCCCACGAGCTGTATAACGGCTTCTACCAAATATCTTAACACCTACACTCTTAGTGCATCGGTAAAGGTGAATTTTCTGAAAGCATGTTTCGTTTGATGCGCTGCTGTGAGCTTCAAAGTGACGGCTCGCTATTAAAATACAACTTACCCATCTCTTCTCTTGAATGTAGTAAAAGGTGACTATCGTACTAAAGACTGCACACATATATCCAACTGTATGCTGTTGCAAGTAGGCACACATCTTTGTAATTTGGTTAAACGTGAACTGTGGCATTGGACTGCTTCTGCGGCCCTCATTGCCTAGTCTCTGACTAACTCTCTGGAAATAATAGTCCACCTTCTGTAACTAATTTACTTTTCACTCTTAATTTCAAACTTTGCTATACTTACATTTGAGTAAAGTATTCCACGATTAAAATATTTACTGATTTAAAAAAAATCTGATCTAAACAATCCTTATATTTACTGATTTAAAATAAAATCCTTATTAACTACAATGCGAAATTCACCTTCCCGACACCAGGGTTCTAATAACAATGCGCTATTCAACAGACTTTATGCACAATTGAAATGTCGAAATTAATTGAACAACTCAAAATATAGCTGCGAATTTGTTGACCGTGAAAACGTTCACGTTATTTATTATGATCGTTTAAACGTTTATTGTTATTGTGATTAGGTGTGTGCGCGTGAGATTTTCTGATCAACGCTATCGTTATTAGAATCGGCCTAGAAAAGTGCCACTGTTGGGCTAAAGCCTTCACACGGGGACAATTATATGTTATAAGATCAGAGATGCAAATTCCCATACGAATTTTGCATAGCAACATTGAAGTAATACTGCTCTAAGATGTGGCAGCAGGCTCCTATAGTACGCAGAGACAGCCGCATTCCATTTGCGACAATCCTGGCATACATCGTTTGCTTCACTTACCAGGGTGACCATTTGTGGCAGATTTGGTACTTAAAGGAGAATGACCAAACAAGTGTTCTCTTAAGTTATAATGATTACTGTTAAAAAAGGTTTTCTATAGAACGCCGCGTTGAGAGTCAAGTGAGAAATAAATGCTGAACTGAACTGATAGTCACACGATAACAGTTGTCATAACCTCAAAATATCTAAAAAGTCGTAAGCTTAAAATGAAGATAGCTTCAAACTCCCGCATGATATTGTAATGTAATTTTTTCTTCATAATTCAGAGCATTGCTGCTTTTGATTACTATTTATTTCAATAAAGCGCTGTGTTACGCTAGCTAGCTAAAAAACTAGCCTAACTCCCATAGTAAAATGGTCACTCTCCTTTAATTGTGGCAGACTATGCTGACGATTCAAAAAGCGGCAGAATTTGGCAGATTTCAAGGAAATGTTGCCGACGACCTTTTTTTTTAGGTAGTAATTTCACTTACAATTAGAATAGTTTGTACACAAAAAGGTGGCGATGAGCTTCTTTTTACAAATTTGGAACGTGGCAGATTTCATTCAACCAAAAATCTGCTAAATGGCAGATTTATGGCCAGTGTTGGGCAGATTTGCCAATTTTGAGATGGTCACACTGTCACTCACTCTCATTCCATTTTTATATATATTCACACCTTGAAAACAAAAGTGGCATTAGGTCTAAAATAACAGCAGTGTGATTAACAGGAAAAATATTTCTGATTTTTAACACTGGTGTGACATGTTGGTGTGACCACAAGTCCGTACTCAAATTGTGATTATTTATTTGCCTGTGTTCAATGTAACTAAAAGATAGATAGTTAAACTGTAATTTCTTGAAATTCTGTAATTTTGTGATTTCCGTAATTTTTTGATATTACAGTATAACTATGTTGTTTCTTTTAGTTACATACTGAACACAGGCAAATAAATACCTAAGTAGTTAATTAAGGCATAATGACACTTTTGTTTTCAAGGTGCGATATGCTTCATCATCGGTTCATGGTACTTAGGTTATATGAGTGTCACTGAGTCGCGTTTCGGTGAAAGAATACTACCACCCCCTCTCTTCCCTTGGGTGTCGTAAAAGGCGATTAACGGACTAAAGACTGCACATACATCCAACAGCTTAGAGCGGCGTTGGGCTCATACCACCTGTTACGCTGAGCACATGTGCGGTCGCTATTTGGTAAAAAGTAGACTATCGTAGAGAACTATGGTTTGCTGTCCTTATTGCCGTCTCTGACTAACCCTTTGGGGATAATAGTCCTGATTATATGTATGTATGTTTTAAGAGTCGTTCGCCTACATACTCGTTGATGTATGTGCAGTCTTTAGTCCGTTATTCGCCTTTTACGACACGCAAGTGAAGAAAGGGGTTGGTAGTATTATTTTGATGAGCCCATCGCCGCTATATGCTGTAGGATGTATGTACATAATAATACATAGGTAATCTTAAGTTGAAGTTCATGGTTGTAATTCATTTAATATCGATATAATCGAAGTCGAAATATTCATCCAAATGTAATCCCTAGTGCCATGGGACCACGGGGAATTAAAATTACCCGTGGACCCGGTAATGGGTCGACCCACCGGGTCCACGGGTAAAGACTGCATTTATAATTTTGAAGTATACCTAGAGATAAATATTAAGTTATTTGCGTTTACTCCTCCTATTAATTCCACGGATAGAACACTTCAGAAACTCAGCGAATGGAGAGTAGACAGCAACAATTCTACCCTAGTTCTTTATATTTTCTCGGTTACTACCCAACCGAGACGCTTGTTTTATTATTATGTATTGCATTGAATAACCCTTTATAATTGAGTGTTTATTTTACAAATTGATTTCACCTTCATCCAAATTATTCGCGGTCATTTTGGATCATCGACTCTGCTGCTGAACATGAAGCTGTTAACATTGAACGCTATTGTAGGCATCAATATAAAAGATTGTTCCGGTAAATCAAATATTGGTATTAGATAATTATATTGTTATTCTCTCACAACGGTGGTACAGTGGAAAAGCGATAACCGGAGGTCCTAGGTTAAATTCCCAGATCAGTCATAGTTTGTTTCAATTTAAATATAATAGAGCTGTGTGGTGGCGGCTATATGAAATAGTTGCACTCTGTGCTGTTGTGTTTCGTGAGGGTTCCAGATCCCCCCCCCCCCTCCTCTCACAATTCCTATTCCTTCCTTAACCCTATTCCTTTCTTAAAAATGACTTTTTTTTTAAACGGGTAAGCGCTTTTCCTTCATCTCACCTGATGGTAAGTGACGATAAGGCCGAAGGTGGAAGCACGCTTCACCCGGAATCCTCAACCACTGAGGAACTGGCTATCTTATCTCAAACTGTCGGAACACAACAATGCTATAAACATCGTTGTTATGGCGAGAGACTTAGATAAGATGGTGGTAGCTAGCCAGGCGGACTTAACAGCCCTACCACCAACCAAACCGAGCACACAAAGATGTACCCCCGCTGCGAATCGAACCCGGGACCTCTGGGTCTGAAACCGATGGCTTAGCCACTTAGACCACAGAAGCGATTAAACGGACGGCAACATGCCAGCGATTCTTCTGGTTTTGCGGATGTCCATGGGCAGCGGTGATTTACTCTCCATCAGGTGACCCGCCTGCTAGTTTGCCTCCTTCTTTTATAAAAAAAAGTCAATGGGCTCACCACTTATCACGCTGAGCACGTGTGCTATTGTTATTTGATGAAAGGTACACTGTGGCACTGGACTGCTTATGCAGTCCTCATTACCCAGTCTCTAACTAGCCTTTCTGGGATAACACTCAACCACGAAGGTTAATTTAAAATAATTAAGAGGGTAATTCCAAAAGAAGAGTTAAAACTTTGTCTACATTGTCCATCCTTGTCCACAGCAACCGACGCCCGGCCCCTTCAGGCCGCCGACTACCCCCGGCTACCGGCCTTCCCCGACCCCGCAGAGGCCGACCCCGAGGCCCACAAGGCCGAACACCTACGTGCCCCCGCCGCAGCCCACTCCTGGGCCCAACCATGAGGTGAGACTATAGTTGGTTTGCTCAAGTCTTACGCGAGCTTAACTACTGAATCTTCAAATTTTTCAATGATATAGGCCTTTTGTTGCATCCTTTGTCCAGCAGATGGACATCTTCTGGACAAAGGGGTACTTAGGTGGTACTTAGGGGGCATGCAATGGAATCATCAAAAACCTACTGTAATAATAAACTTTTAAACTTTTTATAAGCCACTCAGAAAAACAGCTACAACGTCTAGCTACTTGGTTTTTTTTTAAATGACGAGCCATACAATTTTTTTAATTTGTATTATGTTTACATAATTCCACTTTGAAATAGCGGCCGCTAACTTCAGCTTTTATACAAAATTGCCTGAACCTCTTATAAAAAAGACATTTTGAAATAGCCTTTATTCAAATATCGTCTACATAGTGGTCGGGATTTTTCCACTTCAGAGGTTGAGCGTAGGTCTTCGGCGTGTACTGCTGACTTCCATCACTTTTATCTGGAACATTTAATAACACTGCTGGTTCACTAGCTTCAAGTTGATGACTTTTTTATCCACTGCGGGTAACTTCTTGGCCTTCATCTTACCCGATGGTAATTGTGACGATAAGGCCTAAGGTAGAAGCACGCTTCATCCGGAATACTTAACCACTGAGGAACTGGCTATATTATTTCTAAACAGTCGGAACTTAACAATGCTATTTAATTAACATTGTATCGAAACCAAGTAGGTACACAAAAATGTACTCCCCTCTAGGAATCGAACCCCGGACTTCTAGATGGCCTCTAGATCACTGGGCTTAGCCACTAGACCACAGAGACTGTTGACCTTAAATAAAGGCGCCTGTTTAATTGAATCCCAAAATATGCGTAGCTGCCTGCCAACCTTCACGAGTTGGAGAATTACCCTAAGAATAAGAAGAAAGGCGCTTTTGACTTACAATTACAAAGTAAGAATAGATAGTGCTGATTTTACACGGGTTTGACAGAGCCACGAGAAACAGATTCATATTTAGCGGGACATTTTTCCCTAAAAACATGATTTAATAAAGGGAATCGCCAATTACGGCCTTTTTTGAACAAGTTGCTTAGTAAAAAGTATTGTTACGTATAAATATAATAAATTCATTAATAATTATTGGCGCAACACTTATCGCAGGAAAGTGTTCTGTAAATAAAGTTGTAATAAAAAGTATTTTCGCCGATTGAACGCACAAAGCACCGCCATTTTATAGTTGCAGACATTGCAGTTGCAGCCTTGCAATGCAAGCCCAATTTTGGGTTCCCACATGAACGCTAATACGATAACATTAGTTTTATAAATAAATAATCGATTTCTAGTACCTACTGGAATTAGAAAATGTTTTGTTGTGTTAAGAACTTTTACTGATCAAGTGGTTTGGTACAGATTTTATAATAATTTCACTGTAATTAGTTTGCCTGGCAGGCCGAAGAACGGTGGATTGTGCTGTGCTCACGTTATGACAATAATGTGGTATTTAAGCTAGGCAAGGCACAAATATAATTCTATTACACCACCTGCCCAGTTTCTAGACAATATTTTAATCACATACTATTCTAAATAAAACCTTAATATACGAAATAATGTTAGGTATCTCTTTCTTACTTAACTTATTTTAGAAAGAAATAATGATTTTTTAAGAGTTTTAGTAACAAAATCACAATATTGCTATATTGCAATATTGCTATTGATATGGCATGTTTGTACAATTTGCTGCAACTTTGTTATGTTATTTAATTTCTTTTAGGTATGAAATATTTAAATAGGAATTCATTTAATAATATAGTCAATGTCCACGCCAGGCCAAAGCACCCTAACAAACTGATCAATTCCCTTTCCAACTTTCTTTTCCAATTTCCAATTTAACCGCTCTTGTTTGGCTTTTTTTAGGTTTAGATTAACGCCCTTGCGCTCGCCAAACAAGAGCGCTTAAAAGAATTGTAAAAAAAAATAAAGTTTATTAAATCAGGTGTAGTAACTTTATGAGCGGGACACGACTCTAAAAACCGGATATATCAGGTATGTCAGAGAATGCAGTTTCAAATCTTACTAGTAGTTTTAATTCCACTAACTTATTCGTTTATCAAACCTCTATTCCAGCTTAATTTAGTAAGTATAATAATATGTTTATTTCTATATATACCTTTCATATCACTGTCGGAGTCTACGTTATTTCCACCGGTGTTACCTTTTTCTGTAATAAAATAATTATTTATTATTAAAAAAACAAGTTGAATGCCTCAGCAGGACACAGAGACCCGAATTAATCATTTCCTTTCTAAATCATTTTCTATATTTATAAATAGAGAGAAGTGACTTATAGGTATACCAAAATACAACATTAAATAGATGTAATCTACATACACCGCATGTAAAAACTGGCGATAGTTTTGAAGCAATAGCTAAACAGCCTTCGATCATTTGTAAGCACTGATCGAAGTAAATAACTTTTAAATAACTTACCAGAACTATCATCTGGAGTAAAGAATTTTAAGTTTAGAATTTGTACGAAAACTTGTAATATTGGAAAATGGTCAACAAATTATGTTGAATGTAGTAAGGTTCTATTTCTACAAATCCAGGCGATTTCTAGGCAATGTTGCATACATTTGAGATAAGATAGTCAGTAAACGTGTCTCACTAGTAAAATATGATTTCAATAAAGCACTTATCGACACTTACACAAGGTTAGATGGAGGCTCATCGTTTTATAAAATTAAGAAAAAAAACATACTATTTAATTACAACCCACCTGGCACGTAATTAAGGTCTACTGAATTTAAAAAGATAAAAGAACAATTATTAGTTTATTACAATTTTCTTAATTCGACTTACTAACAGTAAGTATATCTGAATGAAATTATATAATACCAGCAATTTTATCGGGTACTCAGCTATTCCTCATTTCTAATTACCTCTTCTAAGTTTTTACTGAAATTGTAATAAGTACCTAACAAATGTTTACGTATTAATGAATATATTTATATGACAAATGCAAACTATGTGATGTCTTTCCTCAAGGAGCAATTGTTAGTTCACAATTATTCTTATATTTTCTCACGCATCATCATTGCTTGTCCTAAATGTTTATTAAATCTTACATTTAATGGGATTGTCCGTGGTACATTTTGTGCTGATTAGTGTGGATGGTCCGTCATCGTTCTTTTCCTCAACGTTATTGTCATCTCCTTCTTTATTAGAATTATTCTCCTCATTATCAACGCTATCTTTATTATCAACGCTATCTTTATTATCAACGCTATCTTTATTATCAACGCTATCTTTATTATCAACGCTATCTTTATTTTCAAAATTTTCTTCATTTTTCTCGTACTTTAATTTTTCTTTGTCACCGAAACCGGCGGCTCGTACTGAAATAGATTTTAATTAAAATAAAATATTTAGTAGTTTGTTTTATTTAGTTGTATTCATTATTTTACTTTAATGTAGTTTTGAAACGGTAATAGTACCCTGTCCGTTGACAATAAATAAGTATAATATATTTTTTGTACAAATGCGTGTGATGCGTTGTGTTCTTAAAACTTAAGAATACAAAAAGAAATATAAATGGACGTTATGCATACCGTTACCATTCTCATTCTCAATACCTGTAATTATATGAAAGTCAGTTAGAGTTACTAACTGACTTTATAGTATAGTATTATCATCATGATGCCATCATGATGATAATACTATACTTACTAGTTACATCAATAAAAATAAAACATGAGCGCCGTTTTCCAATATTTTTAATGTAGCCGTTTGCTTGTGCATTTCTCCAGCATTGATGTAACTACTGATTCCGAGGATTTCTTTTTTAACTCTTAACAAGGATGCAATTGAATCACAATTGCAATGAATAAAAAAATTAAATTTCTTGCCACCTACATTTTACATTTTTATTTAACTGTCAAGCTCTTGTTTAAGTTCTCTTAATGCTCTTATAATAACTACCTAAAATCTTGGTGTTTAATCAATACGATAGAAATAAAAGTACCTAAATGTGCCTTTGAGCACTAAATTAAGTGATGTCAACTTACTCGAGAGTCTCTCCCCGTAGACTGTAGCACCGGTACAAACAATATAAAAACAATTAACGAAGAGAACATTAAATAACACGAATTGAACATTAAAATAAAAAGTTAGCAAGTATGTGATAATTATTTTATCGGTGCGCACAACTTTTCAATGGCGGGTCAATGCACTTGCACCGACACGTGACCTTTCGTTCGCCCGGTATCCACGAGTTATTTTTTATTGTGCCGGACTAATTAATTAAATAATGAATAAAAAATAAAAAATGATGTCTATTAACGTTACTGAATGATATAAAAATTATAAGCACTGATAAAAAATATCCTGTACACACGCCTGCACGTCAACCGATTCAAAACTCTCGAAAAAGGATCTATAACCTTGCAAATTAGTTGATTATAAAAATTCACAAATAATATCGCTTATAAAGCAAATTAATGTTGAGGAAGATACAATTCAACACAGAATAATTTTACACCTAAGTAGATTATATATTTAGACAGAATTGATTTTTCAAAATCTAATGATTTGAGTGTTATGTATGTTAAAACAACAAATATAAGTACCATAACATTTACAAAATATAATCTCAGATAAAATAATTTTGTTTAATATAATAATCACAAAGTATAATCAACGAAAGATCTAACTTCTTATTTAATAATTCTTAATCTAAATCTAAATCTTAATTAGTATTTCTTTTATAATTTTAGAACGTATAACAAACTACCTATTCATATAAAATCGTTCACCATAAAAATTTAAAAGTATATTATAATGCTCATCTAATCGAATGTTCGGTTGCTTTAATATAACAATCAATTTAAATAACATTCTTAAAAACTTAACATAACATGACCTAACCTATCACCACTTGTTTTTAAAGCCCCCCGAGCAGGGACCCCCTGCACCCCCCCAGCAAGCAATTGATAAGTTGGTTAAAGAAATCTTATTTGATTTGATCTTTGAAATAAAAAAATAATATGAAATGATAAATATATAATAAATGATTCTTATGTAAAACGAAATTCAATCAAAGGAATATTGTATTAAATGATTTTATATTAAATAACCATTATAATAAACAATTATTATAATAAATAAGAATTGTCATATTAGTTGTTATATACTTATATATTGTTTATTATATGCGTGTGACCGTGTAACGGTGTCGCGTAGCGGTGAAAGAATACTACCACCCCCTCTCTTCCTTTGGGTGTCGTAAAAGTCGACTAACGCACTAACGAATACATACATTCAACAGCGTTGAGCGGCGATGGGCTCACCACCTGTCACGCTGAGTACATGTGCAGTCGCTATTTGGTGAAAAGTGGATTATGATAGAGGACTGTTTTTGCTGTCCTCATTGCCTAAACCCTTTGGGGATAATAGTCGTGATTATATAAATGTATGTATGTGTGTGACTTTGAATGTGTATAACATGTACGTTATTAAAATGCAATTATATCAAACGTAGTCATAATAAATGAAGCGCACCCCAAAAAAATATAATTTATACGCACCCATATCCCAAGCTTTTAGTTTTTCTGTAAATGTGGGACAAAAATTAGATTAACATACGAGTGGCCCGCGAATTCTTTCACGTAAACACCCCGTACCTATCCCGTGACAAATTCCCAAAATTTTCTTTTACCCAATTTTTATGCGATTCTCTAAGAGGCCTATTACATCACGATTTTGATTTTTGCTAAAAATGGCCAATTTTGACGCTCTTGATCTCAGTAACAAAAATACATAACAGTTTTGACTAATTGAATAGTGTAGAATAGCTATTGGCATAGTGCGTAGCGGCCTCGCTTTTTATAAATTTTGCTTAACTTTTTAATTAAACCCAAAATTGCAGAGATAGATTTTCATAAAATGCGCGAAGGCACTTTTTTGAGCTCCTAGATTGAACAATTGTTCTAAACAAATTAAATTAAAAAAAAAGAATGTTATCTCTTATATAGTCGTATAGTGCGTAGCGGCCTCGGAATTTTTAGATATCATTGATTTTATATGGAAGATTACTCTCTTATTCTAAACAAAAAAAACTAGGAAAATTGCTTTAAGTTAACTGTGAATTTTCCCTATCTACGATAATATTATTAAGCAAAATTTATACCAGAATATTTGTTACTTCATGAAGAATAAAGATTTTAAAATGAATTTATTATCCTATTTTGATAAAAACGATAAATACAACTGCAAATTTACTACAAAATGCGATGCGCCGGCCGTCCGAACTCAGCTTATTCTCGCAGAGTGGAGATTTGTAATATTAAGCATAAATTTATTATCCTATTTCGATAACAACTATAAATACAACTTTAAAATTACTACAAAATGCAAAACAGGGCATTTTACGCAAAAATCACATTTGAGATGTAATATGCCTCTTAAGCGACACATAGACGCTGCGCGCATGGCTTTGATCATAGATGTTACAGCCGTCACATCGTTCGCTGCAGTCATGGCTGCGGTCAAAGTTAAGGCTGTTTTACTTACAGAATATCATAATATTTTATACCTACAATAATGTCAAAGAAGTGATTCCCTATCACGCCGCTTAAAGCCGTGCGGAGCTAGTGTCGAACAGCGTTGAAAATTATTTATCAGAATACCAATAGCACGCTCACCGCTGTTGCAGCCGCTGCTATCAAGGCTTAAGAGGCCTATTACATCTCGACTGTGATTTTTGCGTAAAATGGCCAATTTTGGCGTTATGGATCTCAGAAACAAAAATACATTAACAATTTTGACTTATTGAATAGTGTAGAATAAACTATTGGAATAGTGCGTAGCGGTCACGCTTTTTGTAAATTTTGCTTAACTTTTTAATAAAACCCAAAATTGCAGAGAAAGATTTTCATAAAATGCGCGAAGGCACTTACAATAATATTATTGAGCAAAATTTATACCAGAATAATCGTTACTTCATAATGAATAAAGATATTATAATTAATTTATTATCCTATTGCGATAAAAACGATAAATACAACTGCAAAATTACAACAAAATGAGAAAATGGGCATTTTACGCAAAAATCATAGTCGAGATGTAATAGGCCTCTTAAACGATGTTTGCGCTTAGAGAATCGCAATATTTGTCGTGACAATCACGAACACTATACAATGAAGGCAATAAGAATTATAAAAACACACCCTTTTTTAAATTAAAATTGCCTTTTATGAACAGCTGATAAACTTTACGTCTAACAGGTTGCGATTCGTGTGTTGTGAAGTGATACGCACAAACATTTCGGCAATTGATTTTTATTTATATAGATTAACTAGCGGCCGCTCGCGGTTTCACCCGCGTGATTCCCGTTCCCGTAGGAAAATCGGGATAAAAAGTATTCTATGTGTTAATCCAGGTTATAAACTATCTGTATGCCGAATTTCATCCAAATCCATTCAGTAGTTCTTACGTGAAAGAGTAACAAACATCCATTCATACTTACAAACTTTCGCGTTTATAATATTAGTAGGATAGGATAGGATAGGATAGTAGGATATTAGTAGAAAGTAGGATAAACATGAAGGATATAATGTCCACGATTATAGTACCTACGAGCAGAAAAAATGTGGTTTAAATGTATGAGATCGTGTTAACCGTGTTAACCGTAACGCGTAGCGTTGAAAGAATACTACCACCCCCCTCTCTTCCCTTGGGTGTCTTAAAAAGCGACTAACGGACTAAAGACTGCATCCATCAGCTTAATCGATAAAACAAAGCATTTTCGACTTGACCCACTCTATGTGCGACGTACTTATGTAGATATGTCCTATCTGCATAAATTGATGAACAACCGCATAGATTGCCCCAAATTACTCAACAAATTTGATTTTAACATTCCTAACAGACTACCTAGGTACCCTTGTGGGTTGTTCAAGAATAAATTTTGTAAGACCAGAATGGGCCGTGGCTCACCAGTTGTTCGTCTTTCTCGTCTGTATAACAACCTAGCCAAACAATTGGCCGAACTTGATATTAACTTTCAAAGCCTTAACAAATTTCTATCTATTTTAAAAAACAGCGATGTGCCTTAGACTGCTTTTGATTGAGAATATAGGATTAATCTATAAATTGTTATTAAGTATATTTTTATTTTATATAATTTCAGTGTTCTTTATTATTTTTTTCTGGCTTCTGAGACGGTTGAGTATCGATAAGGTTAAAATCATATTGTTTTTTTTTTCTATACTGATGTTTTAAATGATTTCGTGTCTGTAATGCATGTTGTGATTATCTGTAATTGTAAAAACAGTTAGCTCTAAGAATATTTGTTGTTTTTGTGTTATTATTCAAAACGCTGTATTTTATGTTGATAATCCAATAAATAAATAAATAAATAAATAAATAAAGCGGCGATGGGCTCACCACCTGTCACGCTAAGCACATGTGCAGTGGCTGTTTGGTGAAAAGTGGACTAAGGTAGAGGACTGCTTTTGCCGTCCTAATTGCCTAGTCTCTGACTAACCCTTCGGGGATAATGACCGTGATTGTATGTAATAATATGTTTTTGTACGATGATGCAGGTAAAAAACAAGTTTGTTTGTTGTTTTTAATTATGCGATAGAAATGTCCCTAAAACGTCATAAGAATTATGCTTACGTTGCGTGACGTCATAAGATATCACAAAATCAGCAGTCAGCATTAAAATCTGCAACAAATAAAGTATATAAATAGATATAAGTACTTACCTATAATTAATTTAACTAGGGCTTTGTCTTATTTTAGTAATTTTGTATGAAATAGTTAGTTTTACTCGAAAATATCGTTTAACAGCATGGAGCGGCGATAGGCCATATGAGGAGCGTCTGATCAAAAACCAATATTTGCACCTAAGGGTCATTTCAATTAATTTTTTTTGGTTTCTGGCAACAAATATTGAAATCTATCCGAATCTTTACTCCATTCGTTTCAAATTACAATATTTCCCTCAAAAAACAGCATTCAAAATCAATGGTTCGGATCACTAGCCAATAGTTCCAATCAAAGTTTTAGCGTTATTTAAATAAAATTAATAATTTAGAATCTTGTTCAAAACCCAATAAATTTCATCAAATATTCTCTTGAAGAGAAGAAGTTTGCATTAAAACCTAATAAATGTTTGTTTTTATGTTTAAAGTATTTTAACTCTGCCTACCTAAGGCGGTATGGTTGTATGTTCTCGGAGCTTTAAAAAAAACAATCATAGATGAAAACAAAACTTTTGGTCAGGTTTATGATACCTGTCATAATACATTTTATCGAATTATACCATGTTTGAGTTGTTGGTTTTGAGTCCCCGATATTTCGGCGCAGTTGCATGCACCATGATCACGGAGTAACTGCAGCTAATGCGGGTGGATGTTTGGAGCAGACGAAACCCTCTTTCTTGTTCGTTTATTGCGCTCGACACCCGTACCACTACTGTTTTCGATCGCACTGTCAACTCGAACATGTTTACGACACACATAACTCACGGTATCACTACGAGAAACGCCACCGTTTTGATTCTTGCGGTTTTTACATCACTGAATCACTTGATTCCCGACATTCGACTATTTAAACCCGTCTTTACGATTGAAACTCTCATGGGGACTCAAAACCTACAACTCAAACATCGTAAAAATCCCGTTTTTTCATAAAACAAAATAATAAACATTGTGATCATAAAATGACATTACTTTATTTAAAAATAATACTTCCAAACTGTCTGAACAGAAACCAATATTTCCAGAACGGTCTGAATCAGAAATCAATATTCCCAGAACCGTATAAAACAAAAACCAATATTTTTGTTTGCTTGGTCAAACAAAAATAATTAAAAAATTAATATGATCATAAGTCAATAAATATGCATAAAAGGATAAAATAACAAACTACGTGTTTCATGGAAATGCTAGATGTCCGGATATACATTAAAAAAGAAAAGGGCTAGTATAAATAAACTATCTGACTAGTAATGCATTTAGCAATCGTTATTATGCATTTTGACTCTTATATTATTTGGCACACATGTAATCGGACCATTTAGACATTCAGTCATGTGAACAGCCAAGTCCCCGAAGGATAATTATTAGAGATTTGAGTTTTTGCATTTTGCCAAAAAAGTTTATGGTACAAATATTGGAAAAGTGGATTATGGTATGGACTGCTTTTGCGATTCTCATTGCCTAGTCTCTGACTAACCCTTCGGGGATAATAGTCTTGATTATTATTTAAGTATATTATTATATCGATTTAAGATTTCTTAGTTGTTCTGTTCACATAGTACAAAATCGGGATTTTATACCTAAGAACTCTTTTCCAAAATTATGATAAATATAGTAAGAACTGTTTACGAATATTTTTAGCTAATTTTGCAAAGTCACTATTAGGCATCGTTGAATTATAGACTTATCAAGTGAGGCTGATTAATTACATTAAAAGTAATCTGCATGTAAGTACCTACCCATAGATAAGCAATATTGGTCCATGTACACAAATTTTTCGCCATTGCTCTTTCGATATTTCAGTCTACATTTCATAAACTCAAACACAGTAAAAAAACCTTTATCGCATTTTTATAGGCTTATTTTTATTATAGCCATGGTCGCATGAAACCAAGCGAACGGAGTAATCTAAATTACAAGAGTAGGTAGGTACCTATTTGCAGTGCACATTTCATCGTGTTTCTGTTGGTATGTGTTATATACCTATGTATCTTATGTATGTAGCAATACATAGGTTTACGACTAAATCACCAACCGTCTCATTAATAAACGTTGAGTAAGGCTACTCCAAGTATTAATACGGTGTTAACAAATTTTACTATAAATAAACATGGAGTAATGAATGAGTGCACTAATCCGACTTTACTCTCGGAGTAAAAGTTAAACCTCGGCGGTAACCTGTGTAACGAAAGATTAAGGGTGGAGTAGTGTCAGTATGACATAGATTGACATTTCGTAGTCGGCTATTTTTATATATTGTTGCCGCTGATGTGGGTTTGGTTTATGGAATGAAGTTGTAAATTTAATATTTCATTAAAAATACTGTATTCTAAATAAAAATCGTAACTAACAGCTCAAAAAATTAAAATAATTAATTGTTTAAATTATCGATTTTACGCATTGAGCTTTAGTGCACTACCTAGTAATATTATTCTGTGGTACTACGTAATTTTACGTCGGACTGTCAGGTGGTGACCGTTATTGTGACGGCTGTCATAGAGCATGCAGGTCGAGTAAAGTACTGCCATGACAACAGAAATAATTATAGCTATAAATGTCAAAAATATATCAAATAACGTGGAGTTCATTCAATACTCATTATTTTTTACTTTTTAGCTAGAGTTGCCATTGAAAACACGTTATTCCTTGCGTCAGGAATTACTTGTTAGTCCAAGCTTACTCCATGTTTTATTATAACGATGCAACTTTAAAAATAATACTAGCCTAATCTGGATTTAACTAGTCCAAGCGTAAGTTCGGATTGAGACAAGTGTAGGCCATTTTTATTAATAAGTCGGCAAAGGACTAGTCTGAGACTACACAATGACACAGATTAAATGCAATGAGGAACGCAGAAGCAGTCCACTGCCATAGTCCACGTTTTACCAAATTACACTGCACATGTGCCCAGCGTGATAGGTGGTGAGCCCATCGCCGCTCGATGATGTTGTGTGCAGTCTTTAGTCCGCTAGTCGCCTTTTACGACACTTACGGGTAGAGGGGGGTTGGTAGTTTCTACTTATTCTTTAAGTGAGCCGCTATACCACACGCCTTGTACACACGGCGTCAGATCAACCTACCCAAAACTGTCAAATTTCTACAATCAATTTTGAACATTATAGTTTGGGTATAAGGATCAATATTCATTGGAGAAATTTGACAGTTTAGGGTAGGTTGATCTGACGCCGTGTGTACAGGGTTAATTTGTGTCTGATATGTAGTATCGAATGCCGTCGTTGCGACGCACGCTGTTGCGAAAAACATTTCAAGTGGTACGCCCTTGCGAAAAGCCGTTGTATCGAAAATCGCTAAATCGAATGACGGACTCGCGAACACGCTGTCACGAAATCTTTTTTATATGTGGTACGCTAGATCGATAGTTACGGTATCAAAATCCATTATTTTATCGTATGGGAATCGAACTCACGACCTCGATGAGACACAGCAACTTACGATGGGCTCGATTCGCGATGCCATTGCTTTGAATAAGCGTTCTAATCGCAACAATGGATTTCGATACCATGACAGTCGACCTAGCGTACCACATATAAAAGAGATTTCGTGACAGCGTGTTCGCGAGTCCGTCATTCGATTTATTGATTTTCGATACAACGGCTTTTCGCAAGAGCGTACCACTTGAAATGTTTTTCGCGACAGCGTGCGTCGCAACGACGGCATTCGAAACTACATATCAGACCCGGTTAATTTTGGACCCCCAGCCAAATTTTTTCACATGATCCAATAGAAGCAGTACAAGTCAATAATGAAATTAAAAAAACATTATTTTTCTTCACATTTTTGTCTTAACTTTTCCTCAAGAAAATTAAAATTATTGTCACTTAGCGTGCGGCCGCCTCGTTATCAAAGGGCGTGCGCGTGACCGCTATTTATTAACCCCTTGCACCAATGACGGCGCGCCGTCGCTTTGACCGCGAGGGTGAGCGCACGCACCTACAAAATATGCTTTTGTGCCACAGGGATGGCTTAGGTCAACGAACATCAAGCACCGAGTATGCGTTATATTACCTAGCCTATTGCCGTCTCTTTCCAGCTCTAACTAACACCCTACGGTCTCTTTCAGCACCACGAGCACGAGCACCATGACGACCACCACCACCACGAGCCGGGCATGCCATTCGACTTCTCGTACGCGGTGAACGAAGACGACAACAACTACAGCCACAACGCCATATCGGACGGTGACGTCACCCGGGGGGAATATCGTGTGGCTTTACCAGATGGAAGGACACAGGTCGTGAAGTATACTGCTGATTGGAAGAACGGGTTCAACGCTGAGGTAAGGAAAGATAAGACTTTAAACTATCGCGTTGAATTTCATTAAATCTGTTTTCTCACTCGTAGAAATTTTCTGACACAAAAATTGGCGCAACTGTCAACGTCAAATTTGACAGAATCGAGCATAGACTATGCGATATTTTGCAATCACGATGCATAAAATATACCACAGAACCGAAACAATCAAACTTGTTCATACTAAAGTAGTCTGTAAGTCTATGAAAACACGGTACAAAGTCAAGTGTGTTTTTGTAGGTGCGGTCTCATGCGACCGCTTGGGGTCTGAGGGGTTATCGGGACCTAACACGATTAATTTTGTAAGTAAGTAGAATTTCTACTTACTGCTTGATGTGATAAGTGAGCAGCGTAGTAAGTGAGAGTTTGAAGCCGTAAGTAGATATGTAGGTACTTACAAAATTAATCGTATTAGGTCCCGAAACAGTTTTAATGAGGTAAGGAAAGCTTGTAAAGGGGCAGTGGCGTAGCTGGCATGCATACATTAATACATAGGAAATACGACTGTTGTCCTCAAAGGGTAAGACAGAGATAGCAATGGGGAACGCAGAACGTTTCACCAAACAACAACTGCGCATGTGCTCACGCTGAACAGGTGGTGAGCTCATTGCCGCTCAATGCTGTTGGATGTATGCAGTCTTGGGGTCGTAAGTCGCCTTTAAGACACCCAAGGGAAGAGATGAAAGGTAGCGCCATTCCATTCTTCAGCAGTTTGCAAGAGAAAAGAGCTAGCGAAACGCTTGGTACGGAAAAGTTGAGTGTTAACAATGTAAGGGTGGTATCCCCCTCGCTGTCCCTGTTGAAACATCCAGATGGCTCGTTGGCTTACCAGCCGCAGAAGGCGAACTTGTTGGCTGAACTTTTCGCGGCCAATTCGCGCGTCGACGATTGTGGCGCCGCTCCACCTATTATAGCACATTGTGGGGCCACCATGCCTGATATTCGTATCAGGCAGTGTGATGTACGTGCCGTGCTGCGGTCGCTCGACGTGCGGAAGGCTAGCGGGTAGGATGGTGTTCCGGCGATTGTGCTGCTCAGATGCGCGGCTGAGTTGTCTCCTGTATTGACACGATTGTTTAGGGAGTCTTACGATACTGGTATTGTGCCGGTGTCTTGGAAAGAGGCAAACATACAACCCATCCCCAAAAAAGGGGATCGCTCGGATCCTGCCAACTATCGACCCATCGCTGTAACTTCTGTGCTGTGCAAGGTGTTTGAGCGGATAATTAACTCCCAGCTCATGCACTACCTAGAGGATCACTCGCTGCTAAATGATCGCCAGTATGGGTTCAGACCAAAGCGATCAACGGGTGATCTTCTAGCGTACGTTTCTCACGAATGGGGTGAAGCGATGGACAAGCATGGCGAATCCCTGGCAGTTACATGACATAGGGTCCTTCAAACGAGGCGTGAAGAAGCACTTTGTGGGCCGGCAGAGTGAGGGTGACTGATGCTACGTCTCTTACGCTGCACCAGTTGTCCTCGCGCCTGGACTTCATTTCCACTTAACATCAGGTGGAGGGGGGTCATTTGCCGGGCTTAGTATAAAAAAAAAGTTAGCCTTGATATCGCCAAAACTTTCGATAGAGTGTGGCATCGTTCCCTTCTTTCCAAGTTGCCGGCCTTCGGTGTGCCGCCCCGTTTGTGCGCCTGGGTTGCAGACTTTCTAGAAGGGCGGAGGATTCGTGTCCTTTGTGAGGGTAGTTCCTCCGCGTTCTACAAAGTCAATGCCGGAGTGCCGCAGGGTTCTGTGCTCTCACCTACTCTATTTCTTCTGCATATTAATGACATGTTGTCCTTGGGCAATATTCATTGTTATGCGGATGACAGTACGGTGCATAAGCGGTACTTGGGACATCCTGCGGCAAAGCAAGCCGATATCATGGTGAAAAGGCAAGAACTGGTTGCCAAACTGAACCAGACTCTCGATCGTGTCTCTAAGTGGGGATCTAAAAACCTGGTCTAGTTTAATGCTAACAAAACCCAAGTTTGTGCATTCTCGTCCAAAGTAACTCCCTTCCTTACTCCTCCCTCTCTTCAGAACTCTCCGTTACCCATTTCGGTGAACCTCAGCATTCTTGGCATGGACATCGGCCAGGAACTGAATCCAAAATGCTACATCGAGAGTGCTATTTTAACTGCCTCCCGGAAGTTGGGTATTCTCAATAAGGTGAGGCGGTTTTTCACTCCCGAGCAGCGCTGTTTGTTGTACAAAACTCCGGTGCGATCGAGTATGGAGTATTGTTCCCATCTATGGGACGGCTCCGCTAAATACCTTCTCGATGCACTTGATAGACTGCAAAGGCGAGCGGTACGCATTACTGGAGATGCTGAGGTTACAGCCTCACTTGAGGACCTCCAGCTGCGTAGAGACATTGCTTCTCTCAGTGTCTTCTACGGGAACTACTACGGTGAGTGTTCTGAAGAACTTTTTGATCTTATCCCGCCCTCTCCTTTTCTCTCCCGGACTACACGTGCTGGTCTTAGGAACCACCATCATACTGTACAGACTATCAGTACTCGTACCAAAATATTTGGCAAGTCGTTCCTCTGTTTGACCATTCGGCTTTGGAATTCTTTGCCGGCGCATGTGTTTCCCAGCTCCTACAGTCCCGGGTCTTTTAAGCGGGGCGTGAAACGGCATTTATGCAGGCCGTCATGAATGGGAGCGCTCGTTATCGTGCTTATTTTACGGTGGGGAGCGCTCTCATTATTTTGGACTGCATCGGCTGCTTACCATCAGGCAGGACGCAGTCACTATGAGTCACTATAAAAAAAAACCAGCGTCTAGTACTCTGTAAGTGGAAGGCTGGAAAAAACAAGAGGCCTCAGTCCTCACTGTGTAAGCGCATTCAAAACTTCGTTGGCATGTAATTCGTCTTAGGTACGCTGCTGCGTGTGTATTTATTTCTAAGCCAATCGCTTGTGAAAAAAAGTGGCGCGGTTGACATAGAGATAAAGAAAGCTTCTTAGGAAAAAAATGTTTACTAGAAAAAAACAACCAGTCTGAGGAAAGCTCGAATAGGAATCGAACCCATGACCTTTGGATTGCCGGTCCACTGCTCTAGCCGCTAAGCTACCGAGACCCCAGAAAACTCGTACAATTTTTTCTAGTAGTTCGTGATACGCTGCAAGCCAGCGGTATTACGTCACTGTGAAGTCTACCCTCACAGTCGAAAGAAATACTATACGGCGAAATAATACGGCGAATCTGCCGTGTTACGTATCTGGTGACTGGAAATGGAGTCCAGTCGCAAAGACTGCACCCACCTGGGTCATCGTACCCTCTACGCGCATCCGAAACGTTAAAATGTAATTCGTCGTACACTGCTGTGTGTAGTGTCTACACTTGTGAAAAAATAGCAATTTGAGGCAAACTCTTTGCGTCTCGGCAAACATACAATTATTTTTTTTATGACCGGTTGAAATGCGTTTATGCCACGCCAGCGATAGACGGCGTGGACAAAGATTATTTCCATTTTCATTAGGTACTGACATGTTTCCGCCCATTCCAGGTGACCTACGAGGGTGAGGCCCGGTACCCCGACCAGCAGCCAGGGTACGGCAGCGGCCCTGCCCCCGCGCCCGGCGGGCAGGCCTACGTGCCCCCAAGCCAGGGGGGCGGCTACCAGTATTAAAGCCCAACACTATGACTACGAGCGTAACTACACCTGTAACAATCAATTTTACTTCTTGAAACCGTGGACTTCGAACACACTTTTCTTTAAATCAGCAAAAACTCATCAAAACGGTTTCTAAAGAATAACGTCATATCTGCGAGATAGTTGTTTTTGCAGTTAATACGTTACTCTTTGGAACCGTCGAAAAAGTATTGTTAAAAAAAGTTTTTACAATACCTCAACAAGGGATTCTATCTACCAGAAATCATCTATCAAAAAAAAGAAAGACTGTTTACTATCCACCATTTTAAAGAGAATCACTTAGTTACGCTCATACAGACTTTAACAACTCGAATAACTATATCAACGAAAAAAGAGAATAAGTACCTTACTTTCGAATGTAATTTTAATACGAAAACGTGATACTGGCTAACAAATGAATTAATTATAAATAATTTGCTACTTGCCAGTTTATAGAAAATATTATTAGGACCAAGGTAGTTAATATTAAAATGTATTACCTATCTAAAATTAATTATCAACTATACGCAACGAAAGTTACCAGTTAAACCTTAATAGTTACCATAACTAGAAAATAATTATTTAATTAATAAGAAAACTGTGTGCAAATTATCTTTTTTATATAAACCCAAGATTCAAGCAACCTAGGAAGAATACTTAATTTTTTATAAAGAAAAAACTCAAGTGTTCTACCAACTTGTATAGTATTTTATATTACCTGAAAAATATACTTAAAAAAGTGCATTAGACTTAATTTATCATAATCTACCTATACATTTTATTCACATAACTTTAAGTTCCAAGTATTTGAAAGTTTTTGTAAGTATGTATTAAACACTAAGATAAAAAACATTATCTCGACAGTCCAATCATTAAATCTATAATATTAAACTTATCATAGTCAGTATTTGGTCACTTGTTTTAATTTAACAAAAAAGGAAAACAATACTTTCGACAGTTAACTATAACATTTAACAGAAGTTTTTGTAAGTAAAACGGTAAATTATGTAAACACTTTCTGGATAGTATAAAACTAGAATTACTTTAGTCTTTCAAGCCAAGTTCACACTACATTAGCAAGTGTTATAGTAGAATAACGGGTACATTACTTGCCTACCTTGATTGATTAAAATGAACTTTACAGTAATCGAACTAGCACGACAATGTACTTGTTTGCTACTTTACTAAATTACTTGTCTAATGCAAACTTCGATCAATCGAAGAATGTAAACAGAAATGGCTTTAAAAGGCTTGTAGAGTGTTTACATAATACTTTTACATACACACACCCATAATACTTTAGGATAGAAGCAGTAAAATGTGATTTAAGTAATAAAGAATTATAACGAAATTAATGTAAGAAAATATAAAACGATCTTTATATCTCATTTAATAATACTCATTGTCACAGCTGATTCTTGTGTATTTATTGTACCTGTAGCGTATGATGTGTAAATCAAAAGTTGTTATTAAATGTCCTTTTGTACCTTATTTTTTATAAAAAATAAATAAACTTTAATTTTTACATTTTGTTTCATTTAATTATTAATCTGTTGTGTTTGATGTTGTAATTCTCTGCTCTATTGAAATGATTAATATTTTACAAGGGGTGTACTTAGCTACATAACACCTATAACTAAAATATTTTTTACCTAAACCTTGAAAAAAAAATCAGATTGTAGGTGTTTTTAAGTTGTTTGCTTAATAAGGCAGTTCTGTAACGTCTTTTAAAACATTCTATACTTATCTTTTTTTTCATAGGGGGAGGCAGGTCATTCCAAATGCTTGCTGCATAGAATTTGAAAGATCCTTGATATCTGGTGGAATTATGCTTAGGTATCTTCAAACGGTTTTGTATCGCAGAACGTAAACTCCTTTTGGCATTATCCTTTACCCATGTAAGTTTTTCAAAGAGGTATTCGGGTTTTTTATTCCAGATTGTTCTGTGGACCGTGGACGCATATTGGAGTTCCCAACGAGCCTTCATGTTCAGAATGCCTTTCTGGTTAAGGAATGGCGTTATAAATTCCCTTCTTGGCACATCATAGCAGAAACGAATACATGCATTTTGAACTCGTTGTATAGCTTTTTCTGTACAGGTATTTAACCTAGGACCCATTACTGGACTGCAAAAATTAAAAGGATAAGTCTGTCAACAATAATCGCAATTCTTCCTTTAAATATAGTCGGACTTTATATAGAGTTTTTAATTTAAAAAAGGCTCCCTTAATTTTGTTATTCACATGGTCAATGTATTTCTGCTCTCCATCCAGAAGCAGTCCCAGGTTACGCGCAGTTTTCACCTTGTCTAAAACAAAGTTGTTAATGTTAACTTTAGCATCACAGTCCAATACTTTTTTAATTTGGTGCTTTGTTCCCAAAATTAGCACTTGTGATTTGTTGGGATTTAACAACAAGGAATTTCTTTCCGACCAATCATAAATTCCCTGCAGATCCTCATTAATTTTTTTAACAGCTTTCTGTGTATCTTTAGCTTCAAAAGAACAATATACTTGCGTGTCGTCTGCGTAAAGGTGGTATTTACATGTTTCAAGGCATTGTGGTAGATCTGCTGTGAAAATGGTAAATAGCATAGGACTTAGAATTGAGCCCTGCGGTACACCCAGATTTACAACCTTAGGAGACGACGTCATCTTTTCTCCATTATTATCGTAAATGACTACTGTTTGTTCTCTATTTAATAAATAAGTTTCAAACCATTTGCAGGTGTTCGTTGAAAAACCATAGTGGTGTAGCTTAGCCAAGAGAAGTTGAGGGTGCAATGAATCGAAGGCTCGCGTGTAATCTAGCAGTACCAGTATATTGCTCAGCTCCATATCCGAGGCTTCAGTAAGATCGTCAGTAACGTGAAGCAGAGCTGTTTCCGTCCCATGGCCCCGGCGGAAACCTGATTGAAATTTCGGTATAATATTAGTAAGGTCCAAATAATTAATAATTTGATTAAGTACCACTTTCTCCAGTACTTATGACAGTATTGGCAGAATAGAGAGGGGCGTAGGTCTTTTAATTCTTCAACACCGACCTTTTTAGGAATGGGCCTAACTAGTGCTTGTTTCCATTGTGCTGGGAACATGTGCGTTTCAATCGACTTGTTGATGATCGCTGTAATTATGGGTAGTGTTTTGTGCAAAGTTAACTTGATCATTTTTATATTTAAGTCATCTTGTCCTGCTGAGTTTGTAGTAACACCTTTTATAATTTTATAAACGTCAATTTCAGTAGTTGGTTTTAAATTGAATATATTAGGTAGTTTTGGAGTTTTAATATCTACAGTTATATTTTTAAGATCTACATTTTGGGTGATTGGTAGTGTTAAAAAATAATTACTGATTAAGTTTGGGTCATTTATATTTTCAGGTACCTATATAGTCTTTTTTAATATTATTAAAAAGGGTGGTATTCTTTATATTCTTCCATAAGATATTAGGTTTGTTAAGATTATTATTTATATATTCATTAAAATAAGCTTTCTTTTCATTTTTAGCGCGGTATTTACATAATTTTTAATGCTACAATAATACTGTTTTGAGGTATCGGTTTTCACCTGTTGGTACCTCGTTAAAGCTTCGTCTCTTAATCGCATCATCAGTCTTATTGTATCAGTTATCCATGGTTTGGCTTGGTTCTTAATTTGCGTTCTACGGATTGGAGCATGTAAGTCAAACAAAGCCAGAATATAATTGTTAAATGCTGTAACCATTTCATCAACACTCTGCGCTTGCACGACAGCATGCCAAGGCATAGAGTTTAAATCCGTTTCGAACTGATGTTCATCAATATTATGTAAATAACGCTTGTAAATTACTTGTTTTATAAATTTAGGTTTTTTCAAGTCAAAATCTACTAAAACTGCAGCGTGATCACTAAGACAGCGATTATGCACTACTTCTATTTTTTTACATCGGGAGGGATTATCAGTCAGGACTACATCTATAATTGTTCGCGTGCTATCAGTTACTCTTGTCGGTTCGTCTACCATTTGAACAAGACTATGCTGGTTGCAGAAAGAGAGTAATTCTTTTGCTTGGTGCGACTCCATTTGATTGAGATTAATATTTAAATCGCCTAACATGCAGATAAAATCACAGCGCGACATAACATTAATGGATTCACTAAGCGAGTCTAAGGTGTCCTGAATGGATATGCTCTCTGGTCTGTACGCTGTGCCTAATGCGAGGGTCCCTCCAGGTAGTAGAACTTCTAGCCATAACTGTTCTAATAAGGTAGAGGGGTGTTGCCGTACTTTGGTGCTAATTCCTTTTCTCACATAGAAGCCGACACCGCCTCCTTTCTTACCTTTCCGAGCTCTATGAATAAATCTATATTCAGGTATGTTAGGTGCGAGACCCTCTTGGCCATCTCGAATCCAGGTTTCATTTATAGCTAAGATGTCTAATTTGTATTTGAGAACCATTACTATAAGTTCTTCCTCTCCGGTGTTTAATGACCTCGCGTTTAACAGCCCCAATTTTAAACGTTTCTCTTTATTATTAGCCATCGCGTCTCAAAGATTTGTGCAAATAAGTTAAAATACTCGTATATACGAGTCTTTGATATTTTTGTGTAAGATGTAGCAGTGTAAATGTGTGTGTTATTGTATTTCTAATTTGTGTGCATGAGTGTATAGTATTAACAAATTTTATATCGGTATAGAAACAAGTCTCTAAAATAATATTAACATAACAAAAATTATAATGAATAGCATAACATAAGCCAAGGTTAGAAACGTCCAGAGATGCAACCTGCCACCTTAAGTACATAGTGTCAAACTTCAAGTTGTTCAAAAACCCTTTCCAAATCCACCTCAGAACGCAATCTATAGCGACCTTTGCCCTCATCCTGGCGAATAAAAATTTTGCCATCCCGCGTCCATACATATTTAAACTTGTGAGTACGGGAGAGCTCACGCGCCTTTTGGAATAGCTGTCGATTGTGTTTGGTGAGTCTTTCGTTGACATAGAAGGGCCGCGCAGGCCCAGATATTGGTAGGCCATCTGTAGACACGGTGCGTCGCACGCGCGCCGCACGTAGCAATGCGTCCCGAGTGGCACGACGGGTAAGGCGCACGACATCCGGGCGCGGGCGCACGGGCCCGCCACCCTGGGCCTCGAGACGCCTGGGCCTGGGATCAAGGGGGACCAGCTCTTTCGGCGCTCACTATTTCCTTATCGTCGAGCTCAATACCAATTTTTTTTGCAAGGGCGATTATCATATGGGTACTGTTCTCGTTGACCTCTTCTGGGCATCCTGTTATTTCTATGTCATTCAGCAATTGTGCTTGGTCTCTATCACAGATTTCCGCCTGTAGTTGTGCGATCGTATTTCTAAGAGATGAAATATCTGTATGTTTAGTCCCTTGGCTCTCTAATTCATTTACTCTATTTTCCAATTGCTCAATCCTGTTGTTTTGTGTTCTAATGGTGTTTGTAAGCTCGTTAATAGCCGTACGCAGATTGTCTGTCTGGCTTTGAATCAATTTGTTCATATACGATTTTAAATCTGTAATAATGTTGTTTTGAGAAACATCGGCATTACAGTTCCCTGGATTTAGCATTTCCTTCCCGCTGTATGAGGTCTCGTTAGTAATCTGCGGATTTTTTTTACGGTGGGTAACGTTGAGATCTTCTCCGCCTCTAGGTGACAACTCGCAATCTGACAAAATATCTGCAGCTGCGACCGTTGCGCGCGCCGGGGTAGTTAGATTTCCAGATTTTGGTCTTTTACTGATACATTCAGAGCATTTCCACTGGTCCTTTTTCTTCATCAGATTAAAGACTTTATATGTGACATTCCAGGTCATAAGACGCCTCGCATTCAACACATCGCAGATGTTCCCTCCTTGGCAACGGCTTACGACAACCAGCACATATTTTATCATGTGGTGTACTCATTCTCAATTTTGTACCACAATAATAAAATAATAATTATACAAACCGAAGATTTAATATAAATAGCATGTATCGCCCTCTGTAGGGTGTTACCTGTATTAATATGGCGCGATCGCAGGCAGATTCCAATCAAAGCGATCGGTCTATTATGCCAACCAGTTCGGTTGCCATATAACAGATGGCGCTGTTAGATAAACTCGACAGTGATTTTATTACCCAATTTAATGCTGAATCACAAATGAGGTTATGAAGTGATCACTTTATAATCAATAGCATTTACAACACTTAACACCCTTTGTTCGTCCGTACAAAATAGTTATTTATGTACTTATGTGTTTATATTTGCGCTGATTTTGATATTTATTGTAACTTTAAACACTGGTCTGAATTACACTTTTACACTGTTTATATGGCTAGATTTCAAGCTAATTCATTTGTATAGAATATTTGCACAACAGCACACTTAAAAACGACTTTTATCGAATTGGGATCCACTTTAAAAATTAAAAATTCAATAATCTACTTAGATCGATGTTTACATGCGCACGACAGCGCCCTCCTGCCTTTATCGATATTACTAATATTCTTTTTATAATTCTTTTTTTAGGTTTACTAAATGCCCGGAAATAAGACGTGAATGGAATAAAGCTATTAGACGTGATAACTGGGAGCCTACAAAATATTCAAGGCTCTGTTCCAAACATTTCGAAAAATCGTTTTTTACAGTAAAAAATTTACAGTCGTAGTTCAAATTTGAATCTTAATAATATGGGCGGGAATATGAATAGTAAAAAGTATGTATCTTCCCTTTACTACACTATTTTTTTTTTGTTATAATAGAAGGAGGCAAACGAGCAGGCGGGTCACCTGATGGAGAGTAATTTCCGCCGCCCATAGACACCCGCAACACCAGAGGAATCGCAGATACGTTGCCGGCCTTTAAGGAAGGAATAATAATTGTGAGGGGGGGGGAGGGGAAGGCCTTCGGAACCCTCACTGGCCGAACGAAACAGAACATTACCAAGGGCTATTATTTCACGCCGGATATTAGGGTGTTACTAGACCAATCGATCGATCGATCGATGGTAGAATGGGTTAGTCGACGTCGATCGATAGGTCTGGTAGACACTATCACATCTGAAAATGGACGCCGCTGCAGAATGAGGAGAAGAAAAAGGCGGCTCCATGTCAAATCCACAATGTTTGGAACGTTGACGGGATTTAGATAATTTCTTAGCCTTACTACCACTGGATCCTCCCGCAGAAGACGCCGCTCTCAATTGAGGTATAGACTTTCGCTTTCGCTTACTAACGACCGGAGTATCATTATGAATGGAGATCTCCTTTTCTGACTCGTACTGAACTTCGTCGGTATTATCAAAATTAGAATTATCAACTTCCATTGTTGTTCTTTTTTCGCTAAAATGTAGCTTGTAAAATATTTTGATATAGATCGGCGACGTCGATCGATATTTTCTACTAGACCAATCGATCGATGTCGATCGACAATCGACCGGTAGAATGAATTGAGTGTTAGATCGAGCTGTTTGATTAAACGCGCCGGCCGCTTCACTTTTTTATAAATTTATTTCGTGCCCATGGATACTAGTCGTAATAATAGAGTTCATGATTATGCTTAAAGTTGATGATAATAATATGAACGTTTAAATACTAAATAATATTCCCCCAAACACCTTGGGAAGCACTTGAGATTAAGCAACACCAAAAAAGGGGGGAGGGGGAGCCAAAGTGCGAAAATGCATAGTTTCCAAGATATTTTTATTTTGAGGTTATTTTAGGTTATTTTTAGGAAAAAAAACAAATATTCTAGTAAGTTATCATTACCGTACCCCCTCCATCCCCCTCCCCCCCAAGATATTTTTCAATAAAGCTAGTTTTCTATTGTGTAATAAAAAAGATAACTTCGAAATTCATTACAATCGCTACGCAAAAAAAAAACAAAAACAAAAACCGCTGCTTAAAATGTCATTTGGATAAAATAAACGATCGTTGGCTTTAAAAAACGGCCGCATCCAGATTCTTCTGCGTTTGCGTCTCCGTAATAATAGAACAACGAGGCCAAGAACAACGAGTCCTTTTCTGAATACATTTCGAAAGAAACTGATGGAATTTAGCCAGAGTTAATCGATCAACGTCGATCAACCGTCGATCGATGGGTTAGACGAACGTTATCCGTCGATCGATTAGAGCTACCACACCTATCGATCAACTCGACCGACCGTCGTCGATCGATTGGTTAGTCAAACGGTATCCGTTGATCGATTAAAGCTACCAGACCAGTCGATCAACTTCTGGTCTGGTAACACCCTTAGTGAGAGGGTGGTATTTACGCCGGGCGAGCCGGCCCAATGCGTGCTGCAACGCAGCGTGGCTCTACCACTCAGTCAGTGTCACTCATTTAGCACCACCCAGGGGTCACGTGTAGGGTCTAAAGGGTAAACCTACGGACGTGAGTAACTTTAACCCCCAATTATAATAACGAACTAGGTACACACCGCATTAAAGTGATTATATCGATATACTAGTCACATCCTTAGTCACGCACACATGTACAGATAGAAAGCTGCACACTAACAAAAGACGGACATGCTAAAAATCCAAAGACTCTGTCCATTGTGATATTTGGTCCGAGATTCCAATAGTACATGCTATATATCATCTAATGTGCCACAAACATCACAATTGGGTGAGTCTACTTTTTTCAGTAGATAAGCAAATTTTTTTTAAAAGGAAGTAACCCGATCTTAATCTATGAGCTAATATGACTATATTTCTTTTCAAACTATAGTTGGTGAACCATGGAACTTGCAGGGGCTCACACTGTATAGTTTTATACCAAATGTCTTTCTCTCTTAACCTAATATCAAAGTGCTCTTTCCAACAACCATAATTATATGGCCTAAACTGCGGCAGTGCTTCCGAATAACTTGGCAAAACATTGGTTGGTGCACCATGCAAGAAGGCATCCTTAGCTATACGATCGGCTTGCTCATTACCATGTATTCCAATATGTGATGTTATCCATTGCAAACTTAAATTCAAGCCTTTCCTATTACATTCATCTATCTTCTAAGATAGTATAGGTTATCAAAACACATCTGAGCCCAGAGGCGCATCAAGCCAAGTGCAACAATGCACTTTTACTATCTGTAAAGATAACGATGCATCGCTCATGTATCGTCAGCGCATATGTTAGCGCTCCGGAAACAGCAATTAGCTCAACTGTCATTATTGAAAGCCCAATAATGACTTCAAACGATTTGGAATTCGGTACATTACGGTCATAAAAAGCTGCACCCTGCCCACTATCGCATTTAGAGCCATCCGTGTATAACCTATACCAAACCTGTGTACTTCTCACTTAATTCTTCAATAACGGAAAATTTCAGTGATGTAGTTTCGTAATTAGATTTGGCCTGGTTAACCGTTTCTAACTCAACTCGAATTACATTATGAGTTTCAACCCGATTAACCCAAACATCTAATGAGAACATTTCTAGGATGCCGGGCTGAGCGATATCTACGTCCTTGGTGTCGTTATAAGCTTTTATCAAAATTGGTTTCTTTTTCTTATTCCAGTATCTACATTCACAAAGGGAGCTTAGAGAATCGAGTAATCTGATTGTTTCATTATTAGACCAAGATTGAGCTTTTAAACAGTAGGTACTTACTTGCAGGCGAGAAATTGTCTTCTAAGGAAAAGAGGTAAGATGATCAATTCACTCTCCATCACATGAATTGGCGAGCTTTTGATGAAACCTCCCGTGATTCTAAGGGCCTGATTCTGAGCTATGGCGAGATTGTAAAGATGAGTTTTCGTACCGTTATCATAAAGGAAACATCCATAGTCCATCCTGCTTCGTATTAAAGCTATGTAAAGTCTTCTTAAATGAACAGGATGGAAACCCCACCCAGACCCCGACAAGACTTTCAGTAAATTCAAAAACTTTGTTACTTTTTCGTGTACCTCATTTATATGTTTTTACAGAAGAGCTACAGCCCAGATATTTGATGCAGTCTGACGAGCTCAGCAAGACGGAACTTATCCTTAATTCGAGGTCTAGCTGTTTACGACCTCTTGTAAAAACACAGAAACTTAACTTATTCGCGGATAATTCAAGCCCTAAATCACGTAGTAAAAAAATCATAACATTTAGAGCGGCCTGAATAGCTTCGTTGCAAACAGATATGTTTTTATCGGTTAAGTAAAATACGTAATCGTCTGCGTACTGTGAAATTACAACATTTTGTATATTGCGACAAATATTAATAGTAATGAAATTAAAGATTAGTGGTGAAATTGGGTCACCTTGCGCTAGGCCCCTGTTTGTCCATCTAGTCCAAATTTGAACACCTTTCTCATTAACCATATTAAGAAGTCTTTCATTTAAGAAATACCACAGATAGCGACACATTTTACCGCAAACTTGCAAACTCTCTAGAATTGAAACTGCCCTATCTATGTCCACATTAACCACATATGTGAGATTGTATAGCATGGAATACGATATATTATCCTGACCTGGGGCAGTATCACTTTTTTTTAGACAGGAAATTAACTCCGACATACTGAATTTGGACTCAAGAAGTTGGTTACTAGACTGAAAAAATCTGGTCGGGCATTGGATACAAAATCAGGGGTAAGAGACTTCAACAATTCTTTTTTCTTATCATCTGAGAAGGCAGAGTTGTTTTGTTTATAACCTTTAATCCAGCGCATGCGACGCCACATATCTGACACTGAAGTACTTTCATCACAGCTGTTACAAAAACTGTGCCAGCTTTGCGATTTGGCATTTTGTATTAGCCGTTTAGACGTAAGAATTTTTCCTTCCAGAGGGCCTAGTCAACTGGCAAACGCTCGACCGGTGACAGCGTCAAAATCGCTCATCAAATTCGCTAGGCTAGATCGATATCGATAAGCTAAGGGATATAGAACATACAGGCTTGTCTTAGTATTTTTTTGTTTGATGATAATGTAACGCTTATGTAAGATTAATAAAAAGGTAGTAACCATACCGATCCTTTTGAGTTTTAGTGAATTGAATGTCACTTTACTAAGAAATTCGGGTAGACTCCTTGAGACAATTTGAAAAATGAATCAATCGCTTTTTTCGCCGGAAGTTCGCCAGGCAAGCACGTTTGTAAATAAGTACTTTTAATGATGACGAGTGACTTACCTACCATAATATGATATTGATATGAGACCAAACCCATTTTTCAGCTTATAATATAAATAAATTAAGACTGTAGACCACAAGCAAACGCTTGCTGCCAAGAATTTCTCAAATATTAACAACTTGACGTCCGTCTGTAATGAAATAAGTGATAACACTAAATGTTACAAACCGCGCGAACATTTAAACAGTTTGATCTTAGATGCGAGTACCCACTAGGTAGTGATTAAAACGTTTGCATCTTGTATGAGTACATCGTCTAAAGTAACTCTATGGCGTAGCGGCTAAGGCTTTCGGGTTTAGTTGTCTAACTACAACACCTATCACATTACTTTTCTAATTGATTATTGTCCTAAATAAAATAAAATAAAAAACATTCCAAGTACATGGTTTTGCTAGTTAAGTTAAAACTAATTTTAAAATATGCAAACTAGCGAAGCAATGTACTTACTGTTACTTGAAAGGTAATGCTAGAGGTTCAACTGATGCAAAAAGTCCCCGCCCGCGCCGCACCGGTTTGTGATCTTGCCAGTTAGTTACGCAACTTTCACATTACCGAGCTAAAGGATGGGTAACCAAATAAAATGCGTCTCGAGCTCCTCCGTGCTTCGGAAGGCACGTAAAGCACACTGCGGTTGTATTGGCTCAGGGCTTAAGCCTGTTATAGCCCAGTCTGCCTTAGTGCTGTCGTTCATGTGGGAACTTTCAGGACGTTCATAGGATGACGATGAAGACAATATCGCCTTAATATAGGATTATTTCATTGTTACTTATTTATAGCGGTAGGTACCGAAAATAATTGAAATTAAAAGTCAAATCATTTATTAAATATACGCCTTCACAGACACAATGACATGATCGTGGTCTCTACGCGACAAGTTAAAATATTTATTTATTTTACATTATTTATTTCACTGCCATTCATTATGAGTTGGTTGATAATGTTTCGAAATAAAACATAGGATTATTTATATGTTTACCAAAAATAATTTTAAAACAATTAATTTTATATAATTACCCTAGTATGTTGATAATGAATCAAGTACAACTTTAAGCCATGTTTAATGCAGTTTCATTGTTGGATACGACATGTGGTACACATCCCTTCTTTATTGTGAGCCTGATGCAGCATTAAATATTGGTGTTATTATGATTAACCATGCTTTTTGAAGGTATCCAGAATCTCCTAAGAAATTGGAACAATATACTTACTTATAGAAAATTGTCATACATAAAAAGTTAGTAGGTAAGTAGTATATATTTACCAAAAATAATTTAAAAACAATTAATTTTATTTATTTATTTTATATTCACAGGTGAATCGACAGTTCTATAAAAAGTATAACACTGAAAATGTGAAACAGCAAACCATTTACAGATTCACACAAATAAAAATGTGATAGTAACATTACAAACTCTAGCAACAATTACAATCGATTACTTCACAATCGCCAAATTGATAATAACTAAACTATTACAGAGTATGCTAGATATGGAACTTAATTTGTATTATATGTATAACAAGCCACCTTATGTTAAGCCACCTATTTAAAGAAAAAACAATATTATAACAAACACAATAGAACCCACCAGATTTAATAATCGGATAATAATAATGCAAGTTTATACATATAATTACCTTTGTATGTTGATAATGAATCAAGTACAACTTCAATAGCTTAATGTTATGACTAGTAGAAATTGATATAAGTAGGTACTTAAACATTATCTATAGGTACCTACTGCAAGTAAAATTAAATATCAAGTAAAAAGTAACATTAATGTTGTATTTCTTAATATATTCTTATTTCCTTACCTAACTCTCTCAAAGTCAAAGTTTATTAAATATGAGGCTTCACTTTCTCTTATTGACATTAAAACTATATGTGTATAAAAATAAATGCCAATTGTGTGTATAAGAAGGTACTGTTTTTTAGTATCTACCTAAGTAAATCTTTTTAATAAAGTACAATAAACTTAGAACTAAATTAACTTTATACTTAATTTTTCCCCATCATATAAACCAAATTACTATTTTATGGGTTAAATATATTTATGGCACACTGTTCCTTTTCTTAAAATAAAAATGTTGTCAACGAAGGCACTGTTTTTTTGTACATAAGTAAATCTTATTAAATAAAGCACAATAAACTTAGAACTAAATTAACTTTATACTTAATTTTTCCTCATCAAATAAACCAAATTACTATTTTATGGATAAATATATTTATGGCACAGACTGCTCCTTTTTGTAGAATAAAAACGTTGTCAACATTAGAAAAAAAAATCCACCACGCTCCACAAAAAAAATATCATATAAATAACTAAATTCAACGATGCCAAAGCCATGTTCAATGCAGTTTCATTGTTGGATATGACATGTGGTACACACCCCTCCTTTCTTGTGAGTCTGATGCAGCATTAAATATTGTTGTTATTATCATTAACCATGCTTTTTGAAGGTATCCAGAATCTCCTAAGAAATTAGAACAATATACTTAGGTACTTATAGAAAATTGTCATAGATA
Organism: Scoparia ambigualis; assembly: GCA_963921215.1. Lineage (NCBI taxonomy): Eukaryota > Metazoa > Arthropoda > Insecta > Lepidoptera > Crambidae > Scoparia > Scoparia ambigualis. The sequence goes on from OY992526.1 coordinate 21,698,119, forward strand.
AAAAGTTAGTAGGTAAGTACCTATGTATTATACAAAATTGCTTGATATTGTTTTTTACCAAATAACCATGTTTGTTCACCATTCTGAGGAAGTCCATCCTCCAAATTATGAGGTAACATTTAAGATTTTTGAATCGTCGTCTCAAATCTGCAAAACCACATAAAATAGTTTTAACTTTATGTCAATACTCTTTATTCTAGCAATTTTAACAAAACTGACATTTCCTGGTAAATCCCACTATAATAATAGGCATAATACTTACCTTTATTATGTAAGTAATAATTTATTTATTAAAACTTACCGTTTGAACGTAAGGACTGATATCTTTTCCTAATAAGTAAGATGCTTGTCTGTATAAGATTTATAGGGTATAGTCAATAGGTACACCTTACTACACTTAAGAGCCTTGGTTTAATACTCTAAGCTACCTGGCAAATTAAATCTTCATTGGAACCTGTAAAACAAATAGGCAATCTAAGTTATAAATTGATAAATGGACATTATGGATAGGTTACATTTAATATTTATACAAAAAGTCCCTTACTGTTGTCTTATTCTTGACCTTTCTTGTCATGATTAAAGGTACTTAGGTGGATTTATTTGGCCCAAATGTTTGTATGGTTTGAGAGCCCCTACAAATTGTTATGCAGCGACTTGCTCTTCGTTGCGGAAAATGTTGCATGACACACATTTATTTGGTCACTCACATCGCAACAACTATATCAGCACGCAATTCCCGGCAGACCTTAGTAAGATAAAGTTCGTAAACGAGAACTCCGAGAACTATTCACAAGTACAACAAACTCGATTTCGTTAATTTGCTCCAAGTAACGTAGGGAAACATTTCTTCCTTAGCGCCTGAGCACTTGATTATCGCAGTCGACAATAGCCCTAAAAAGAGCATTTTAAACAAAACTTTCAACACAACACAACTATTCCTTCATCAGCTGATCAAACAATCGCCATTTTGTGTGAATTTTTATCTTCAATATTTGAGTGATCGCTAGATTAGCGATTCTTGGCTTGTCAAACTGTCAATTAGGTCTATTTTAGCGTAAATTTTACGTCGTAGGTAACTTTTGCTTAGGTCAATCCCATACATTCGGTTTATCGTAGCGAAGATTTCGTAGCGTTTAATTTGTTTGCCAATTGACTAGGCCCTCTGGTAACTTAGATTCTGTGGTGTTGTGTTTCTGCGAAAATTTTTAAGAACCAGCCTACGTTCAGCTACGGCTTTGGATAAGGAGGGGTGTCAGTAGTTTTGGATTGAATTTTTGCTGAGGGTAGGTAGGAATCCTGGTAGTGGGAATGAATTTCTCAGCTGCATTGTTAATTCTTCTTTCAAATAGGTCGTAGTGGTGTTGTATATTTGCGTTGGTTAGGTCTCGAGTATAGTTAGAAAATGATTCAATAAACAATGAGTCACGGTAGCCATTCCAGTCGGCTCTTTTAAAATCACGTTTCCTAATGTAAGTTAAATGATCCTTAAAGTTAATTGATAATTTAATATTCAGGTGGTCACTTCCCAAATTCTCGTTGCTTAAACTCAAACTCAAACTCAAAATATATTTATTCAATAAACTCAATTAATAAGTACTTTGAATCGTCCAAATTTTTAACCTAGAGTCTGACCAACGAAACGTGACCGGAAAGAATGGCGGCAAATTCAAAAATTCTTGGGGTGTCAACACTCATTATACTCTGGAAAAACGACGTTGATACTTGTATTTTTTTATTATACTGTAGACCAACCAGACAAATAATTTGGAGTATCAATAAATAAGAATAAATCTTAAGAATAATTCAAGAAGCATTTGTGATAATGAAATACCATAATTAATATTAACCACCTTACAAAGTAGAATAGAAGAATTTTAATTGTTGGAAAATAGGTCTGTCATTGACGATATTGTTTCCAAATATTGCGTTTCACTAGATAAAAACTTCCTTTTGTTCAAGTGATGTAATATTCTTGACAATGTTTTAGTTTCTACTTGAAGTTTCTGTAGGTAAGATAAACAAAAATTGGTTGGAGAGTCAACTCATTGAGTTATAATGTACTACGTACTAGAGAAGACGTCACAACTAGATTGTTTGCTACATGCGTTAGAGCCAGCTCGCTCCAACTATATTAGTCTGTGCCAGGCGCTAGACGCAACAATACTTGTGTATTATGTGTTCTATTTTAAATATGCCTTCATGTGTGCTAAGGTACTGTTTAAAGAATCTCGAAAATACAAAGAAAACTAAACGAATCACTTTTTACCTGTAAATATGCCCTAAATTATCTGTATAACATGCATTTCACTAATTATTTTATGAAATCGCCGAGACATGAGCGGCGGCCATGTTTTGGCGCTTTAGACCTTTTGGTCGGGACAAAGGAAGCGGTCTAGCGCTGTATGTTTGGATTGTTCAGAAAGACGATAAATTATTATTTTAGTATTGCAGCACACTTTTGTTTTAACTTTTAAAAAAATAGAACAAGTCTTTTGCTTGCGATAGCTTCTCTAGTACGTAGTACATTATAACTTAATGAGTTAATTTTTAATGAAAGGAAAAAGTAAGTATACAGAATTAACATAGAATTATTTACGATTGTATTAGTTGTTCAGAGTAAAATGTAAAATAATAGACGAGAACAATAAAAGAAGATAAGTCAAGTATCAAAATGATAAATTCAAGTACACAAAACATACCTTTAGCTTAAAATTATTGCCATAATAAAACTTTTAAAAGTAGACCGCGTCACGTTTCGTTGGTCAGACTCTACCACCCATTCAGGACGTCATTTTTTAACTGTGGCAAAGAACGGGCGCAAGAAACCACAGCGTACTTTCCAAGTTAAGTGTACAGCAATGTCAGATTATGCAAATGACACATCGGGTGAAGTTTTTTGGAGTACACGGTTTACCAATTTTATTCTTGTTGGGCTACCGTCATTCAAAGATGTGAAGCCATGATCCATAGCACCATCCTTCAATTGTATACCCCTACTGGCAGTTTTGTATGACCAATTAGCATGGTGTCCGTTAAAATCACCGGCAATTAATGTGTTTTTTGAAAAGCTTCCGAAAATGGAGTCCCAGTTATGTTGGCTGGTGCTAACGGAAGAAGGGCAGTACACAGTATCAATGTTTTGAAGATTTTTACAGATCAATATTTTAACTAATAAAATTTCTATACCTGCATTATTTGTGTTAATAGGACAAATACGACATTTAATGGACTTGTGAACTAATATGGCTACACCACCGTAACCGTCATATCTATGGTGCCTGAAAATATTGTATCCGCTAAGACGAAACTCGGAGTCCTGATCTAACCATGTTTCAGACATTATAGCAACGTGAACCTTCTTTAAATTTAAGTTTTTTTTAAATTTAAGATTTTCAAAACAAGATATCTTTGGCCTAATGCTTTGTGCATTTCACTGACATATATTAATAACGAAGTCTTTAGGGTTATTAGCCATTAAAAATGTTTAAGAAATTGGAAAAGAACTGACCTTCAATGAAAAAAAGCACCTTAATTCCTCGAAAATAGTATTAAATATAATCTAAATTTTACTTTTAAAATTACCAGCTTCTAATAGTATTTCTTTCAATTTTGATAACAATTTCTTAAACTCAAATTTTCTAATTTTTTAAATTACCTTGTTCAACTCTTCATCTGTTTTTTCTATGTGTGTGTTCGTTCTCCTTTCTTTTCCTGCGTCTCTTTTTCCAGACTCCTTTTTTTCTGCTTATTTTGTCCTTAGAAGTGTGTGTGGAGTTTTTCTTTGAATTATTGCTGCAAGAGCTATCGTATTCATCTTGACGTATCATTGCCTTAGTGGTTACGACATGACGTGTGGGTCGTTCAATACTTTCCATGTTTAAATTTTCCATGTTTAAAAACGTATTATCGTCCTAAATGTGGCTAGTTGGAGCCGGCGGGTTAATCTCCCTTTCTTTTACTTTCTTAATGTATATTTGTAACGCTATTCTTCTATAAGTTGAAATTCCGAAATTGACGGAATTAGTTTTATAAGCAATTTCCGAAACTGAAATCAAACGAAAGTGCACGCCCTAATACAGACACGTTAACACAGGGGACAACTCCGCTGCACACATTTTCAGGACTATTGCTGGGATGCCATCAGGACCGTTAGCTATCCGGACATCGATTGACTGCAGCTCCGCACGGACATCACACTGCCTGATTTTAATATCAGACATTGTGTAGCCACAGTGAGGAATTGAGGGTGGCTGTGCATTACAGTCATCGATTCGGGAGTTAGCCAGAGCCAAGAGATCGACCTTTTCCTGCAGCTTGTGAGCTAAAGTTCCGTCAGGACATCTCAGTGGTGGCAGCGAGGGTTGGCAGAACTTGGATTGCACGGCCAAAGCCGTCCATATGCCAAAGGCCAGACGCCAGTAGCTACGGCTGCCCGTAGGATGCGTCAAGAGTTCCAGGCCTACTCGTGCAACGCGCTGGGCATCCGCTCTAATGTAGACCCTCTTATACGACATGGTGCTATTATTATAGGCTGCTTTTAGCGAACGAGTTTCGGTTTTAAAAAAAAATCAAAAAAAATTGGTCCAGTTCTGAAGGAGGAAACAGGGGACTACAAAAGGTCGTTTTTCTGTATTTTGTATGAGAATTTTGCATGCCACTTCGACGTAGTGTTTCCTCTTAACTACTGACGTGGTGACGGATGGACCGACGAGAGTCTTTTGTACGTAGCAAATTACCGTCAACAAAAATATTAATACCCACCGCACAATTGCCGCCGATACAATGGCAGATTTATTTAAATATCAAAATGTTTACAATCTTATTTATGTATTTATTGTATGGGACGTCTTCTCTAGTTAATTTACCTCAATGCTCTATTTAATAAATAACCGTGTAGCGTAGAGGTGAAAGAATATTACCACCCCATCTCTACCATTGGTATCGTAAAAGGCGACTAACGGACTAAAGACTGCACATATATCCAACAGCATAAAGCGGCAATGGGCTCACCACCTGTGTGCACATGTGCAGTCGCTATTAAGTGGACTATGGTCTATCGTCCTTGCTAATAGTAAGAGGACTGCTTTTGCGGTCCTCGTTGCCTAGTCTCTCCTCGTTGCCTGACTAACCCTCGGGAATAATAGTCTTGATTATATGTATGTATGTACATAGAAAACAATACAAAACTGCGGGCATGTCGTTTCACTTCCAAGTTCCCGTCAAGAAGTTTCAGTTATCATCACGTTTTGTCTTACCTTTAGTTGCTAAACTTGTTCATAGATGGCGTTGTGGCATTCTGAATCGCGCTATCATGGTGCAGTTACTTTTTTTATAAGAACGAGACAAACATTCCCACTCGGCGTACCATCATTTTATCCATCAAAAACAACTAATCACAAAGCATTGTAATTTTTGAGGGTTTACTGTTGATATTGATAGTAATCCTAATAATCCTATTAATTAGATATGTAAGTGTGATTAATTAATATTATTTTACTTACCGCCGTACTCAGAGACGTCAATTAAATTTTAATGACAATTAAGTCTCTTGCTGTTACTTTCGTATGTATAGTGATAAATAGAGAAGGAAAAACATTTAATTGTCATTAAACTTAATTGACGTCTCTGAGTACGGCGGTTACTTTACTTACTACCACTTTACCAGAGTTACCTGTAACAGTAAAGTAAGTACCTAATAATGGGGTAATAATTAGACATGGGTGTTGTTGTAACAGGGTAAACCGGTAAATTGAACAGGTGTAACAGTTCCTGTTTCAGAAAAATAACAGATCCAAAAACTTGTTGTTTGACGACAAATCCAGCTTTTCTTTGCTGAGGTATCTAATTTAATGAAAATAATAGATTACAAATTGAAAAAAGACGGTGTCAAAAAAAACATATTTTTTTTTAAACTGTTCGTTATAATTAGGTATTTAAACAATAAAATTGTAAAAGAATAGATGCTTTAACGATAATAATTTAATACAACTATAAGAACTGAAGCCGCAAATAAATAAACTTAGGTACACTTATAGTTATTTTGTTAAAAAAAATCTAATCTAAAATTCTACTTGTTACATATATTTTACAGTGATCAAAATACAACAATTTAAAATCTATTATATATTACAACAAGCTTCATTGTTCCCAAGGTCCGTAAAGTGGTCCCAAACTATACTGGGTAGTCCTTTTTGAAGCCTTAATGATTTACAAAAGTTAAATGTAAGCACTAACACTACCTAAATTAAACTTAAATTATATGTACATAATTCAAATTGTCAAAAAACATAAGCAAAATCACTTTTAAAGCGCTAATTTAAAACACGGAACACAGATAATACAGATATTCATCGAGTGCGAAAAATACAGTTACGGTTATGATTCTTCTTTGTTTCGAAAAGGCAAAGGGTCTATGACCATATAGTCAGGTCTGGTTTTGATTCTTTTCTTCAATATCTGCCAGCTTTGGGTAGTCTGCTTAAAAATACAGGCCAATTTAGGCACTAAGCGTTGATGCTTTTCCATATTGTACAAATTTAACTTGGGAACAAAATAAATGCATATTTGACTTATATTTATTATTATATAATTTATTATGCCGTCTTAGTGAAACTATTTTATTTTTTGATATTAATAAGTTTACTAATAATTTTAGTTTGACTTCAGATAGTATGTATCTGTCGAAGAAGTGTAGGACTCGAATAGCTAAATTATGTTAGCTTACAATATACATGATACAGTTATACCTGGTATAACTAAGTCTATTATTGACAATAATATCATCATTAGTAGTTCTACTAATGCATCCTTTATAACTAGTAGTAAGATGACTACCTCTGGTTTAAACTGAGGTCTAAGACAAAAGCCAAATTCACTTCCATTATTATTATACATCAAAATATTCAGGGTTTGGCTGGCAAGGACTTAGAATTAGAATTAATTGCAAAAAGTCAGGCTATTCAGATATTTTGTGTAACAGAGCATTGGCTAAAAAGTCATGACACGTCTTTCCATCTAAATAATTTTTAACTAGCAAGCGCGTACGTACGAAGCAAGGCTATTCACGGTGGTTCTTTAGGGTGCGTATCATTTCATATAATGACAAATGAACTAATTTCAAAGAACATAACGTTCATTGGATATAATTTTTACTTGTTCTAAATACACTTTCTATAACAACATTACGTATATTATTCATTTGATATAATACTCATATTCTCTAACAACTTATTCTATAAAGCTATATTGGTAGAATAATCATATTCTATAACTTCATTTCACATAATTTTTGCTTAAAAATATGAATAACATTTTAACTCTAAATTGATTTCAAATATTGTCTTAAAAAGTTAATACGTTGTGTTTTCGTTATGGTTGTTCTAAAAAAGTCAGTGACAGAAACGAATCGCGGCAAAACCGACTCCACGTAGACTTGTCTGCCCTACGCTAGAGTGTAATTAATCCCGCGTAGGCGCGGAGGGGCGAGGCGGCCCACGAGCTGAGGAGCAGGTGGGTTTAACGCTCCCGTGACAGAAAACATGCCTGCTTGCATACTGCATGCCTGTTTGCATGCTGCATGCCTGCTTGCATGCTGCATGCCTGCCTGCATGCTCCACGCCTGCCTGCATGCTGCATGCCTGCTTGCATGCTGCATGCTTGCTTGCATGCTGCTTGCTTGCTTGCATACTGCTTGCTTATTACATGAGTAATGTTTTATATCATTTGATTATTATATCAAATGTACATTATATCAAAAGTATATTAAATTAAATGTACTTTATATCAAATGTACATTATATCAAAAGTACATTATATCAAAGGAAATTATAGAATCTAAAATTATATTAAATGTTTATTATATTAAGTTAGTTGTTATATCAAATTAAATTATATTATCTTAACGTTAGACCATAAGTATTTATATCAAACATTACACACCCGGTTCTTTAATACTAGTTAGTAATAATATTAAATACAAGGAACGCAATGACATTGTATGTCTTTCAAAGGAGCGTAACATTGAGCTATCATATGTAGAATTCAATAGTTTTGTAATAGTATGTGTTTACCGGCCCCCATCGGGTAATTTAATGAAGTTTTCACAAAAACTTAAGTTCTGTGACTGGGCCACGACTGGTATTTATAAAAGTAGAAATAAACTGTATGAGTTATATAATTTAAGACAATATAACCAAAATTTAAATTATAAAAAATTTTAAAAATTACTCTAAATTGTTTAAGAAAGTGTGCATACTAGCAAAATCTAATTTCATTAAAGATAAAATTAAAAAATCTAATAAAAAAATAAAAGCCACTTGGGATATCATCAACCGTGAAACTGGTAAATTAAAACCACGGGACAACACTTTTACCTTAGAAGTAAAAGATAACCTTATCAATTCAGATGCACAAATTGCTAATATTTCTGATGATTTCTTTATAAATATACCTGTGGTAACAACTTCAAATTCAAATTCATCACCAGTGGCGGTACTATCTTTTCTCGCACAACATGTGCCCAAATGTAATATCTCTTTTAATTTTCAATATATGACTCTAAAAATATTATTAAAACTTTCAAATTACTAAAAATGAAAAACACAGGTGATTTGTGGGGCATGTCTATAAAGATAATTAAAAATATTTATATCCTATTGCACCCTATCTTGCTGACATATTTAATAAGTGTGTTGATTTAATAAGGGAATTTTTCCTGATCTTATGAAGTTTAGTAAGGTTATACCTATATTTAAATCGAGAAATAAAAAAGACCCCAGTAACTATCGACCAATTTCAATACTACCAGCACTTAGTAAAATTTATGAAAAAAATATTCTCGAACAGTTAGCGGAGTACTTTACCATAAATAATCTTTTACACATTAAGCAATTCGGTTTTACTAAGGGTCGTTCCACTAATGACGCAGATGTAGCTCTAATAAAACATATATTTGATGCCTGGGAGAATTCTCAGAATGCTCTTGGAGTTTTTTGCGACTTGTTCAAGGCATTTGATTGCGTTGAGCACCGCACTGGTGATGGAGTTAAATTACTATGGTCTCAAAGGTCTTGCAAGTAATTTAATACAGTTGTATCTTAGTTCTAGAACACAACTGTCGACGTTAATGGAATTAAGTCATCCGGTTCTCATGTAAAAATGGGAGTTCCACAAGGGTCAATTCTTGGCCCTTTTTTGTTTTTGATATATATCAATGACTTGCCATTCTTTGTAGAAAACTTCTGTGATATTGTATTGTTTGCAGATGATACTTCACTCATTTTTAATGTGACTAGATGTAAGAATAATTATGACCTTGTTAACAATGCTCTCTCAGAGGTACTCAGTTGGTTTAGTGCGAATAATTTACAGCAAAACCCCTAAAAAAACGAAATGTATTAAATTTATAAAATGTTAAGACCGAACAAACCGATTTTAGAATGAATGGTGTTAAATTAGATTTGGTAGACTCGACAGTTTTCCTAGGGATAATTGGAGTTTTAAGTCAAGACTTAAAACTCCAATGGAATCCGCATATATCGAATTTGGCATAAAACTCAGCTCAGCAGCATATGCGATTAGAAAAATTAGAAAATTAACAGATGTTGAAACTTGTTGAAGTTGTTTCTGTGCTCATAATTTGACGGATATTTTTCTCTTTTTGAAAAATAGGACAAGATTTGTCTAATGAAATTTAAGCGCCTTTGCAGTTTAAGCACTTGAATTCAGTAACTTCGCAATTACTGTGCTGCCCGCCACATTTTGGGCACAAAATCTTTTTTGAAGGACAAAATTTAATGACATGTCCAAATCTCCAGCAGCCAGTGCATTGGGTGACAGGGAAAACGTAAGATTCTACTATAAAACGACACCCATATCCATTAACATAAGCAGGTCTGACTGGGCTCTTAAAACATAAACGGATCGTTTCACTGTCCACCCATTTACCTGCGTAGTCTAAACGCTTTAATCTTTTAACAGACAGAATTTCGCACGAAGTTATAAGGTTGTCTAGAATTTCCTTCTCTTCTACCTCTAAATCAAATCCCATGACAATTCCGTAAGACATATTATTTTCAAAAGTTTTTTGGCATAAAAAAACCCATTTCTTTGGGCTTTGCGCACTTGATTAACTTTTTAGCTTCTGAAGGGTTGTCAAAGGAAATCAACACTTTAAACGAGCTTTTATACTTAATTTGCATGATATTTATTTTTTAGGCTCGCAATATTTTGGCAAACGCAATTTGTTTAAGCAAGGGTTCTAATGACGTAACGGATACTCCGTGTCCAACTTTTGGGACTTCATGTCTTGTTTCACTTGAGTCATCCGACTGACTAATTACGCGGCGCTTAGGTTTTCTTTTAATTACCATGGTAAAACCCTGTTCACTTTCTTCACTACTTTCACGCATTCTTTTCTCAGGCTTACTTACACTGGCTTGGTTTACCGTGAGCTTCGAAGGTAAATCTTCCCAATTCATCATACTTCCTAGCTGGTTTTCACAAATTCTAACCACTTCCGAATTACTATTACCATTCTCTAGTAGATTATCCTCTTCGACGTCACTATTTACACTCATTACACTTGTTGATATTAAATTAACATTATTAATTTATAAAATTAGCTAGTTATTGTTCTGAGGTACCTACACACGCTTTACGTTTTGTATTTCTTTTTGTGAAATTGGAGTGTAAAGAAAATTACGGTGTTGTGTTTATTAAAAGTAAAAGAGATAAAGACTAATTGTTGCAACCCACCACCCCGAATTGGGCCAGCGTGGTGGGTTATGGCCCAATATCCCCACGTGCTATTGTCCACGTGGGAGGCCTGTGCCCAGCAGTGGGACGTTTATAGGCTGATGATGATGATGATGTTGCAGGAGGGTTATAAGTATACGTTTCAATGTAACAATAAAAGTGGCACCTGCAACTGGCGTTGCGAAAGCCGGGATATTTGCAATGCATCGATTACTTTAAATCCTACCCGTAATAAAGTAATTCGCGAACCTAATCAGGCGTACTGCAGCGAGCAGAATTACAACAACATGGATATTCTGAAGTGCTTGGATAATTGCCTAAAAATGTGTTCTGAAGAATATGTCCCTATTAAACCTATATTCGATGAGAGCATGCAACTTTTATTAGACAGAGGTAGGTATGAACTTGGTAGAGAAGGTGCCGTCGTTTATTGAAAAAAAAACTGGTTTGTATAATATTAGGAAAATACAAGAAAAAATTAAGAAACTTAATTTTAGATCTTTAAAAGAGGTAAAGCTACCCCAAGGATTACAAAAATATATTATGCGATTTTGATGATACCGAAAATGTAAAAAGGTTTTTAATATATGTCAGTCCAGCTGCCGCAAAAATGTTTCAACGGGCAAAATAATATAGTGGATGGAACGTTTTAAGTGGTCAAATAACCGTTCACTCAATTATACACACTTCAGCAGATTTAGGCAGCACAAGGAATAGAAAGATAATTTGTACCGCTAGCTTTTGCCATTTTGCCCAACAAAACCCAGGAAACATACTACTTACATTTTTAAACATTTTAAAAGAAAAGTTACCTTTATGGAACCCTACCTTTTAGAAAATCGATTTCGAAATGGCTATGTACAATGCTATCAAGGCAACATTTCCCGATGCGAAGATAAGTGGGTGCTCTTTCCACTATTCAGAAGCCATTACAAGAAAGGCGAAAAAAATAAAATTAAAGAAACATAAATTTGTTACTCTGTGTAAAGCATTAGCACAACTACCTCTACAACTTATTCCGGAGGGATGGCTAAGCGTTTAATCCCTTATAAGTACCAGATACTGCTAATGGTTAGTTTGTTGATTACTTTATATCACAGTGGATAAGTAACAACGTATTAACACATTCAGTTATTTCAATGAACGGCATCCGACAATTAATAACATAGAAGGTTGGCACAATCTACTTAATCGAAGGATTCCAAAGCAAGCTAACATTTTAAACCTTATTGACGGCATACAAAAGATAATTGCGAAAGGTTAGGTACTTAAAAATAAGGAAAATAAAATTAAATATGGTAGTACAAAATAGTCGCGAAACGACATAATAAAATCATGTTTGGCCCAGAAATTTACAGTTCTGACCTGCCTGAAACTATTGACTCGATTGTTTCATATTTATGATATTTCACCTTAATGTAATTAACATTATAGAAAAGACTTATAGGTACTTGATAAAAAACAAACTTTTTATTATTTTGTGAAGAGTATAGTTGTAAGCACCTATATATGTTTAAGTTTATAAGTACACTAAAGTATATTTTTAATTTAAAAAAATTGTTATATAGTTCATGACTATCACTAATTGGATTAGGATCTTTTCTCCCTAAGAAGAAACTGACGATTTATGACGAAAGTGGAATCCGACGAAAGGGTCATAGAGGTTATCCACATCCGTCATTCATGACGAAACCGAACTGAAATTATAAAACTGCTTCTGATGAAAATGTAATCTGACGGACAACGAGGAAAACGGCGACTTTACTTTATAATATGTAATGATTGCAACGTAGTTTTCCTATAAGGGTGTGTGATAGTCGTCCTTAAACTTAGGTTTTATAAAAAGACTCAAAGAAGATACTATGAACTTATCAATAGGAAAAAATATTCTTCTTCTTCTTCTCCGCTACACTCTTGACAGAGCGGTTGTGGTGGTCATGTAGTAGCGATTTGGGCAGATGTTATTCGCCTCACGACAGCGCGCCACTTTTCTCTGTTGGAGGTCATCCTGCTGTAGTCGTTTAATGGACCTCCCACTGACTTAATTTGGTCCGTCCATCGCATGGGAGACCTTCCACGCGGCCTTGTGCCCTTCATTTTTCCTTGAACGACAAGACGTTCGATGGACTGATGGACGCGTCGAGAGACGTGTCCGAAGAATGTGAGTATGCGAGACTGTACTACTGAAAATAGTCGCTGCTCAATGCCGAGTTCATGAAGTATCAAGACATTAGTGCGAAACTCGGTCCACGATACTCCAAGCATTATTCTCCAGCACCACAACTCTAAAGCATTTATTTTCATCCTTTCCACTTCTCGCAATGTCTACGTCTCTGCAGCGTACAGGAATATAGGGAAAATAAGCGTTCGTACGAGTCTGGTCTTAGTAGTTTTAGTTATATTTCTGTCTCTCCATATTTTCATCATCTTGTCCATTGCTGTTCTCGTGATGGCCATACGTCGTTTTATCTCATCCATGCATCCACGATTATTTGTGATTAAAGATCCGAGATATATGTAGGACTGGACCACGCTACAGTTCGCGATTTATGTCACTTCCGGCGAGTTGTTGTTGGCGCGGTCTACGATCATCATCCTGGTCTTGTTGCGGTTAATCTTAAATCCGAACTCAAGGCTCACTCGCTCCATCTTCAGCAACAGGTCTTCCATGGATTGTACGCTAGTAGCAAACAGAGTAGTGTCGTCGGCGTAACGTAAGTTTGCTATTTTATATCCACCAATTGTAACACCATCTGTCCAGTCCTCCAAAGTGATGCGCATTATTAGTTCAGTGTAGGTATGAACAATAGTGGTGAGATTGACCAGACATAACATTACAAAAAGGGGTAATTTTGGGGTTTTTTTTGATCGAGTGAAGTTCATTGGATCTTGTAACTGAATGTGACTTTGAATAGATTAGATCCTTAACTAATACATACTTTTTTTCCAGAATTTAAACCATTATTTTCTATGTCTCAGATGGTTTGAAAAAACTTAAGCGCGACCTATCTAGCCTTAACTCGTAATCCCTGCGCGCGCGCGTAAGCCCTGCGCTCTTGACGTCAAATCGATATCAGCCAGCGTTGCTTATCGGAATATGAACGCTCGGGTCACACAATAAGTTTCAATTTCGCGTGAAAGTCGTTAGAGAGTGAACCTTCTGTACGGTAGTACTATTAGTTATTCTGTGTTTGTACCAAGACGTAAAACGAAACAATTTTAAAACACACCAATTAATTTATCTATTAATATTTGACGTTTTCTTATTATGTTTTTTTTAAAAAAGAAATTTGAATGATTAAAAATGTCAACCTTATTACTAATGTTTTCCAAAACTCATTTAAATTTCAGCCGTTACTTTATTTTACTTCAAAAACTCAGTTACTTCCAATTTCTATTACTTACCACAATATCAATACGATAAATTGGAAATCACATTTATTCTTTAAAGTGATAACTTAAGTTAACAATTAATTATGATTTGATCACAGGGGACAACTCTGCTGCACACATATTCAGGACTATTGCTGGGATGCCATCAGGACCGTTAGCTTTCCGGACATCGATTGATTGCTCCGCACGGATATCACACTGCCTGATTTTAATATCAGACATTGTGTGGCCACAGTGAGGAATTGAGGGTGGCTTACAGTCATTGATCCGGGAGTTAGCCGCAAAGAGTTTGGCCAGGAAATCGACCTTTTCCTGCGGCTTGTGAGCTAAAGTTCGTGCACTCTTTCTGCAGTGTTCTTCAGTATGCTGACGATCTTGCATTATATATATCTGCCAGTGATATAGAATTGGCCTCTTCTCGGCTAAACGCTGCAATGATCTACCTCAAAGACTGGCTGGACGATCATGGCTTATCACTTTCTGTGGATAAATCCACTGTAGTCAATTTTACTCGATCTAGGTCCCCTGCTGATTTAGACATTATGTACGAGAGTAGACCCATTCCTGTAAAAGAAAATGTTAAATTCTTGGGAGTTGTGCTTGATTATAGAATGTCAGGAGTTCCTCATGTTGCACATATTACCAAAAAATGTGAGAAGAACATTAACATCCTCCGATCTGTATCAGGTGCCTGGTGGGGTGCGCACCCGTTTTCCCAGAAACTATTATACAACGCTCTAATACGAAGTCATCTCGATTACGGGTCCTTCTTACTAGAACCATGCCTCAAATCTTCTTTACATACACTTGACAAGATTCAGTCCAAATGCCTACGCATTATAATCGGGGCTATGAAATCCTCTCCCATCAATGCCCTGCAGGTAGAATGTTCCGAAGCTCCTCTCTCAATAAGAAGACAGTACCTAGCGGATAACTTTTTTTTCAAAATTGTTCAATATTCTAGACACCCCCTAATTGGAAAACTTCATCAACTGTCAGAATACATATCATATGATAAATATTGGAACCATAAGAGTTACCCATGTCTATTTAATAGTTTTGTAAAATTTATTCGTCTTCCATGTCCAGTTTACCAGTGCATTTTAAACCCTTTGTTTGATAACAACTATCATTCTTTAACTTTTAAACCTAATGTTATCCTTGACTTTGATATACATAAAAACAGCCCCAATGCTAATGCCCAGTTACAATGTCACATTTATACCCACTGGACCGACTGGCTGGTTATGTATACAGATGCTTCAAAGATTGATGAGGGTAAATGTGTAGGTGCTGCAGTCTGGATCCCTAGATACAAAATTATATTAAATTCTAAACTACCACCCGCCACCTCTATTTTTACTGGAGAGGCTATTGCACTATGGGAGGCAGTGTCATTTATAGAGTCACATAAAATAAAGAAGTCCGTAATTTTTTCCGACTCCAAAAGTTGCCTCCAAGCCATATCGTCAAACCCCTTTCGATCCAAACATAAGTTTCCAATTATCTTTAATATCAGAAGTGCCCTATATAGGTGCCAACAGCAAGGTCTGATGGTTTGTCTAGCTTGGATTCCTGGTCATTCAGGCATAGATGGAAACGAGATGGTTGATTGTATTGCAAAAGATGCTACCATAAATGGTTGTACCGCTCATTTCAGGGTGTTTTCTCATGACTTGGGCTTATTGGCAAAACAACATATGAGGTCTAAATGGCATACTCAATGGAGAGCTTCTTGTCGTACTGTGGGAAAGCATTACGCGGAAATTCAAGATCTCATTCCAATAAAACCCTGGTTTTTTAATTACAAAAACATCGGCAAAACCTGTACCTCTACTATCTGTCGGTTAAGGTTGGGGCATGCGTGCACTCCGGTTCATTTAGCTAAAATAAGGGTCAAAGACTCTTCACTTTGTGAATGTGGACTAGATGAAGGATCAACAGATCACATATTTTTCGAATGTCCTAAATACCCCATTTCCTTATATGATCTGCTCCCTCCATATATTTCTAAGCCTATCAATTTTAAGTCCCTACTCATGTATGTTAAATCCCCACTTGTTAATATTCTGTGTGATTATCTAACCTCTAATAAAATTAGACTATAAGTTGTGTGTCCATACTAATCTAGTAATAATAATTCTATATAAGTATATATTGTGTATGTTCTTTTTCGCAGATAAATCAACAGTTTAAAAAAAAAATTAATACTAAAGAAGTAGTTTAGGTTATTAACCATATCCACTTTGTGCATTCATGAAACTTTGGAGAAACAATAACGCCTAAGCAGAATACTTGATACTGGCGAAATCTATCAAGAAAACGCCATTGAATAAAGAAGAAGAAGAAGAAGAAGATTAAAAATGTCAACCTTATTACTAATGTTTTCCAAAACTCATTTCAGCCGTTACTTTATTTTACTTCAAAAACTCAGTTACTTCCAATTTCTATTACTTACCACAATATCAATACGATAAATTGGAAATCACATTTATTCTTTAAAGTGATAACTTAAGTTAACAATTAATTATGATTTGATCACAGGGGACAACTCCGCTGCACACATATTCAGGACTATTGCTGGGATGCCATCAGGACCGTTAGCTTTCCGGACATCGATTGACTGCGGCTCCGCACGGACATCACACTGCCTGATTTTAATATCAGACATTGTGTGGCCACAGTGAGGAATTGAGGGTGGCTTACAGTCATCGATCCGGGAGTTAGCCGCAAAGAGTTTGGCCAGGAAATCGACCTTTTCCTGCGGCTTGTGAGCTAAAGTTCCGTCAGGACATCTCAGTGGTGGCAGCGAGGGTTGGCAGAAGTTCGATGGCACGGCTTTGGCCAGACGCCAGTAGCTACGGCTGCCCGTAGGATGCGTCAGAAGTTCTTGGCCTACTTGTGCAACGCGCTGGGCTCTAATGTAGGCCCTCTTACACGACTTGGTAGCATTATTATAGGCTGCTTTAAGCGAGCGAGTTTCGGGATCCCCATGAGCTTTACTTCTGATCCAAGCGCGGTATGCCGTCTGTTTGCTCTCAACAGCGCTGGCAGGCACACTCGCGATTGAACCAGCGGTTGCGTCTGCCTTTGCTGATGACATAGGAGTGTGGAATAAAGTATTCCATTCCTAATACTATCTCATCAGCAACGGCAGTAGCGATAGCAGTCGGGTCCTTCCCACTAAAGCAGCGCTACCTCCAAGGGTCGGATGCAAAATACTCCCGCATACCGTCCCAGTCTGCCGATGCGTAGTGCCAAATCAGGCGTTTCGAGACCGCTGTTGGCGGGCGCGATGCCAAGGGCACTGTGCTGGATATCAAGCAGTGATCCGAGAAGCCTAAAGGAGCTCGAATCTCCACCCGGTATCCAGCTGGGCGACTCGTCAGCAGAAGGTCAAGTAAGGAGGGCGCATGGCCAACTATGTCTGGGATCCTGGTAGGCTGGTTCACCAGTTGCGTCAGGTCATGCGTGAGAGCGAATGCATGGGCAGTTCTACCAGCATGGTCTGTTTTGGAGGAACCTAACCACAACTCATGGTGGGCGTTGAAGTCCTCCAAAAACACCAATTCCGCCGATGGAAACCGCTCCTGCGCATCATCTGCTACCCGACTAAGATGTTCAATTAGTCGAGTTGTCTCCATGTCGCCATTATGAGATCGGTAGACGCAGACGTAGACACGGCAATGAGAGCCTAAGTCGACGTGTACCACTAGGAAGGAGAAGGAAGGAAGGAAGGAAGGCTCCAGACAGCGCAGACGGCGACAGCAAACATCCGCCCGAACGCATAAGCAAACTCCGGCTTTGGCTTTGAAGGATTCTTCAAGCACAAAGCCGGGATAGTTCAAGTAGGTGGTGTCAGCTGGGCGGATTATTTTCGTCTCCGTCAGGAACAACTTTGCTGGCCGTGCCGTCTCAAGATGGTGGTGGACGGCATTGAGGTTTGCATGGAGTCCGCGGATGTTAGCGAACTCCACCTCAAACGGTAAGGTTGTGGTGGGGGTGTGCACCGCTGTAGTACCAGTTTTGTTGTTAGGCGCTGTCATTTTAGGAGTGGAAAGAGAGAGGCGTGAATCGAGAAAATGATGCCGCGATGCGAATGGTCAAAGTGTGGTGGCCTGTTTCCCCAGAAATCTGCCCACAGAAGAGTATTATTAACCTGCCGAACGGAAGAGCCCCTGAACCCACCCGGGAATCAAAGTCAAAGTCAAAATATATTTATTCAATAAACTCAATTAATAAGTACTTTGAATCGTCCAAATCTTTTTAACCTACCACCCATTCAGGACGTCATTTTTTAACTGTGGCAAAGAACGGGCGCAAGAAACCACAGCGCACAGAAGCAACGACATTTACAAAAAAAAAAGAATATATCGTTACCGAATGGCCGCCGGGACCCCACCTTCCGGTCACCAACCGGCACGACGGACCACCCCGAGATTATGCGTGGCATGGTGAGGCAGCCTCACGAGCTGGCGGGTCTATCGGCTAAAAAATATGAATATGAACATGGGCTTCATTTGACATTTGAAGCCCATATATGAAGTTGGCGGTATCGCATAACTACCTTAACTTCATATTTTTGACGAAAGCAATAGAGTGAATGATTGGCTTCATTTTCCTATACGATTAGACAGAAGTCGGTATCGCGTAAAAATTAAAAAAAAAATAGCCGGATTGTAATGTCAAATGAAGCCAATAGCAAACTTGTCATTAACTTCAATTTTGAACCGACTGTTTAACTCGACTTGAGTATAAAATTTGCTTTTTTAACTTCTTTATTACTTAATAGACTTAATTTCGGCCGTATGCCGTCATCACGAGCGATCTGCCGAGCTACGGCAGAAGAGAAACGCCTGAAACGGAGGTAGGCGATGGAGCGGTAGATACTGCGGGATTCTAGCAGCTTGTGCCCGAAACTTCCTTTGTTTCGTCATTTCGTCTCTCGAAGTCGCAATTTACTTCTCTATGTGAAGACATCATTCCACTTCTACCAAGTAATCGGAGGTGTACAGCCGTGCGCCCGGAGATTAAGGTAAGGATTCAGCAAATAGACCCACTTAGAAGCTCACCTTATTTAATGCAAAATTTCATTGATCTTACTGTTAAAAAAATATTGTTTCAGGTTTTAGCTGCATTGCATTTTTATGCAAGCGGTGGTTACCAGCAGAATGGCAGGAATGAAAGGTCCCTTGGCCTCTTACAGGCTACAATGTCTGAGTGCCTTGCAGAGGTAACCAATGCCCTTAATTCTCCTCTAATCTTGAGAAAATGTATACATTTTCAAAGATCTCAGAGTGCACAAGCAGCTGTATCACAAAGGTATGTTGTATGCATTCATTGGTTAAAACAACTTTAATAAATAATAATAATAAAATAAACTTTATTTTCTTATCACAAACACATGTAAGTATACAATCTTTGTTTCAAAAGTAGTAAAGATTTGTTATGATTGCTGTTGTTTTAGATTCATGGAGAAATTCGGTTTCCCTGGAGTTTGGGATGTGTGGATGGTACACACTGTGCCATCATCCAGCCCAAGGATGACGAGGCTTATTTTAATAGAAAACACTACCATTCTTTGAATGTGTTGGTTGTAAGTATACCCAGTCAAGATGATCCTTTAAATACTCGTAAAGAATTTACATTGTTTAGGTATGTGTGATGCGGCATTTGGTAATGTGAGTCATGATTCCTTTGTATGGAATGCATGTCCTGTAAAGGGAGATATGCAGCGACTTTATGAAGAAGGCCACCACTTTTGGCTTTTAGCTGTGTGGCTTTGTATGTTTCTACTACATAATAAAATTTTTACTTGAATCATGGATAGAATACAAAACTTAGTGACATTATATACAATTATACATGATAGAAATAGAAATAGGTAAACAATCTGTAGCAACATAAATGAAAGTAAAGGTAGTTTGTTTTTAAAAAGTCTGTCATTGAATTGAATTATACAAGTATTACCATATCCCATGGAGACTTTTAGCAAAGGGCTTTATTAATTAATATATGTATGTTTACTTAATACTATTCTTTTTTATCAGGAGGATTGTGTCTGCTATCAAAGGTAATGGGTTCGAATCCCATGGTCTGGAGCCTAAATACACTCGGCGTCAAAAAAATCGCACCTCTTAGAAAATCACTTTCAAATGTCATTTACTCTTGATATGCACATGCAGTCGCATTAATTATGATTTTATTTACAAGGTTACTTAATTAACTTAATAAAAAACATTACTT
The DNA here is from genome assembly GCA_963921215.1 of Scoparia ambigualis. NCBI lineage: Eukaryota > Metazoa > Arthropoda > Insecta > Lepidoptera > Crambidae > Scoparia > Scoparia ambigualis. Next base: position 21,718,513 of record OY992526.1, read on the forward strand.
TTCATTATCAAATAAAACCTAATGCAACAAATAAAGTGTCACAAAAATTCGATGCAAATTTTGCTACCCGTGAGAGTTGCTAGTTGCGCTTCCTTTGTGGGTATTAAACGGTCAACACGGGTTCAATGTGGGTCATTCGCTATTCAACCGTTGAAGAGGACACACGCACAGATTTTGATGGATACCACAGCTGATAAAGCCGCTCAAGTGGTTGCACTACTGCAATCAGGGGTGCGGCAGTGTGATGTCGCCCGGCAACTGAACCTGAGCCGTTATTCCGTTCGAAGAGTGTACCAGCGCTTCATAGAGACCGGTGGCTATATCCGCAGACACGGTTCGGGTAGACGTCGCTGCACTTCGGAAAGAGACGACCGGTTCGTTGTGTCGAACTCTTTGAGAAATCGTTTCTCCAACGCTGTTGAGTTGCAACAGCAGCTCCAGGCAGTTCGCAGACGCACCGTAAGCGTATCTACGGTTAGAAGAAGATTGAAGGAGAAGAAGATAGCGGCCCACAGAGCTGCTACGGGTCCAAAATTGACTGCAGCGCATCGGCGAGCCCGCTTGCAGTTTGCTCGTGACCACGTCGATTGGACCCTTGAGCAGTGGAGAGCTGTTCTCTTCTCAGACGAGACGCGAGTGTGTCTTTTCTGCAACGACCGACGGAGAAGAGTATACCGGAGGCAGGGTGAACGTTTCGCCCAAGCCTGCATCCAGGAGACGGTGGAATATGGTGGCGGATCCTGCATGTTCTGGGGCGGTATGTCTGCTGCCGGCAAAACCGACCTTGTCTGCGTCTCCCGGACTGGAGGTGCTCGCGGACAAGGGTCGCTGACTGCTCGCCGCTATGTCACTGAGGTCCTGGAAGTGCATGTGGTCCCCTTTGCCGAATCTTTTGGCGAGGGGTTCACATTAATGCACGACAACGCTCGCGCTCACACTGCAGGCATCGTGAGCGACTTCTTGCAGAGGTCCCAAATCTCTGTGATGCAGTGGCCAGCGCGAAGTCCGGATCTGAATCCTATAGAGCACCTCTGGGACCATCTTAAACGTAAGGTTCGATCTCGGGATCCAGCTCCTTCGACTCTACAGGAGCTCCAAGACGCGGTGATTGAAGAATGGGGGCTTATCCCTCAAGAAGAGCTCCTGAAGTTGGTGAGGTCCATGAGGGACCGTATGGAAGCCGTGATCAGGGCAAGGGGGGGTAACACTAGATTTTAAGTTAATTTTAAGACACTTTTTGTACATTTTTCTTTGTAAATTATCTGTTGTTAATTAGGACTTAATTAAGGATTTTTATTAATTTATTAATTTTAATGTTGTTTGTATAATTATAATTTAACAGAAAGTTAAATTTAATTGTTTTTTGATTCTCCTTTTTGTTACCTTTCTAATTAATGATACCCAACACTATCCTCTACATAAGGTTTAAGAATTTTTAAAGATGATTTTTAAAAGGTGCGATTTTTTTGACGCCGAGTGTAGAAAAAATATTGTGTTATTTATTTATTTGTTTTTGTTTCAGATATATCGTAATGATTGGTTCAACTTCTCCTATTATTGGTCTAAAAATTGTCAACTTGCTTTGATTATTGTAAGAAAATTAATTGTTAATTTTTTTTTATTGAAATAAAACAAAATATTGAATTGTCGTATTTTTATTTACTCATACTCAACTCAACTCAAAATTTCTTTATTCAATAAACTTAAAATAAGCATTTTGGATCGTCTAAATTTATTTGGATGGATGGGCTCCCGCCCACCCATTCAGGAAGTCTTTTAGCTGTGGAGAAGAACGGGCGCAAGAAACTCCACAGATTTATAATAATACTAGCGGCCGCTCGCGGTTTCACCCGCGTGGTTCCCGTTCCCGTGGGAATATCTGGATAAAAAGTATCCTATATGGTTAATCCAGGTTATAAACTATTTGTATGCTGAATTTCATCCAAATCCATTCAGTAGTTTTTACGTGAAAGAGTAACAAACATCCATCCATACTTACAAACTTTCGCGTTTATAATATTAGTAGGATAGAAGTAACGACATTTACAAAACAATATGTCGTTACCAAATTATACAAATTACTAATATGTTATGCTCATCATAGTGCATGTACGCACTATGTCCATACATATTTGTCATTTACATCTTCCACTTCATAATAACCTTTACTCATGAGGGTTTTTTTGTGTCCATGTCTACAGCTTCCTCATTCGATATAGAGAAATTCTAAGCATGCCATATTTTTGTGCATATTATGTGCAATCAAACGTTTCAGTCCTAATTTTTGTGCCACCACAACTTCGTTACTATGAGTTGTTTTATGTGTGTAAGCTGGAGACACGTGTCACCAGCTCGCACACGCCCGTTAAGACAAACCAGTGAGGTTAGGGTTTTGGACTATAGCTAGAAATTTTGTGCATAATTTGTGAACAAAAAAAACTAACCATAACACTCAAATACTGTTGAAACTACGATCATAAAACTGTGTGCGAGCTGGAGACACGGGTCTCCAGCTCGCACAGCTGTATCTTCGTAATTGTTCAAGCTACGTTTATGAATTATACCTCAAAATTTTGTGCAGAATTTGTGCATAAGGCACAAAAATTTTCAAAACTTTAACTCAAAAGGTTTTTGAGCTACGAACCGATAAGTATGTGTAAGCTGGTGACACGTAACACGGGCTAACACATGGTGAATTATTGTAACTGTATAAGATAGCGCTTCGTTTTAAAGATCAAATAATACGTTATAATTTGTGCACACACGAGGCAAAATTTCAAATCTCTGGGCCTCTTACTTTATAAATTATAAGCCAAAAACTGTTTTCCCGCCAAAAAATTCAAAATAATGGCTGGGAAGCGGCTAAACGCGCGCCGACCGCGCCGTTGCCGTTCCGTGCGCTACACTATTGCAATCGAGTTTGAACTTGAGAGCTAGGTTAATTTAGTGTCATTTTAATTTGCGCTCTCGATCGTTTCGTTCCTATACCGAGAATTTTAGACTAGGAGACTGCTGATATAGGAAATTGGTTAATTTAAAATAAAAGCAGTCTATTTTATTTATGAATGTTCATAAAATATCGCTATGCTTAGTTTTAAGTATTTACAATAACCTCATTAATATGATAAGTAGTGATAAAATTAGTCTGCCTGTATGTTTTTATTACCACGTTTTTATTAGGTAGGTAGCTTTCTCGTTTATTTGTTTATTTATTTGTCGACAAATGCAAACGATTTTATACTAGCTTCCCGATGAGCTAGACTTGCAACTTTGAACATAGGTCAGAACAGGATGACAATGCAATATTATGGTGTCATTGAGCTGATCTGATGATTCAGCCGGAAGAAGGCCACAGGATCTCTGTAAGAAAACCATGAAACCCCATTCAGGCTCATTTGATTCGTTTTGATGAGCACTCTGACGGGAGACGACTAGACGAGGTCCATGGTCTGATGAACCCGAAGGAAGGCCACTGGAACTCAGTATTGAAACCATGCAACCCCATCAAGTTTGGGCTCGTTTGATTCATCTTGACGAATACTCTGTTAGAAAAAAGGGTCCAGGGTCTGATGATGGAGCCAGAAGAAGGCCACAGGAACTCGGTATTGAAACCATGCAACCCCATCGAGTTTGGGCTCGTTTGAATCGTCTTGACGAGTACTCTGTTGGGAAATAGTGTTTAGGGTTTGATGATGAAGCCGGAAAAGCCCACAGGAACTCTATAATAAAACCATGCTACCCCAACGAGTTCGGGGTCGTTTGAATCGCCTTGACGAGTACTTTATCGAGAAATAGTGTTCAGGGTCTGATGATGGAGCCGGAAAAAGGACACAGGAACTTTATAATAATACCACACAACCCCATCGAGTTTGCGCTCGTTTGATTCGTCTTGACAACTACTCCCATAGGAGATGAAGAATTTTTAGTTATGGCACGTTAACTAAAAAACAGTTACTACGCTACGATAACTAAACCATCAACCATTCTGACAAGGGGTCGGTCAGCCATCAACACATAGAAGAATTGGTAACTTGCAAACTTTTTAACTTGTAAATAGAAAAAGTAAGAATTACTTACTACTGGTAAAATAAAAATTTGAAATAGCTTTATTAAAAGTGATAAAAGTATCTTTTTTTCGTTATCTGTGGATTGGGTTTGAAATAGGTACATATAAAATTTAACATCTACCTACTTAATAGCATTTGAAAATAACTTTAGGTACTTACTCATAAGATAACAAAGGTACGCCTACTATTGAATCTAGGTGATCTACTGCGGATGGACAACATCTACATAAAGAAGCCATAACTGGAGGTTAGTATAGGTAAGCAGCAGAACGATTAGATAGAACACAATTAAATTAATTTTTATTATAGTTCTTTTTCTATAGAATTTACAATAATGACGAAAAAGGCCGGCGCACAGGAAGATGCGCGTCATAAAATGCCCGCTTGCAAAGTGTTAAACTATAGCTACATAAATTTAATATCGGTGATAACAGTATCGACCATATCTACGGACTATTAAAAATTCATGCAATATCGTGTATTTTTCCAATATATAGTTTCAGAACGCATCGAACGTTTATAATAATTTTATTTTATTAAACTTTTACAAGCACATTTGTTTGTTAAAAACTACAGATTAATGATAACTCAATAAATATCAGGGATACGGTACAATATTCTTGAATTCGATCACGTACAATATAGTGATCTCAACGCACACCGCATTCCTGACGCGATATAGTGTTTTCCAAAATAGGTATAGTTTCAGAACGCATCGATATCGGATTTGACGATATTGATGCAATAAATACGTTTCAGTAACCTTATACGATTTGTATCGCTTACTCCTAATTTTATCGGAAAAAATGGAAGAGGTGATTGGGCTTTATTACATGTCGGCAAATAATTACTATTTATTGCATCTTTATTATTTTTATTAATTATTAATTCGTAATATTGTATTACTTTTAATACTTTATCGTTACTCCAATCCATAATTATCGAAACAGAATAATATCGATAGTCGTATTTGCAACACGTTCACACCTCTAGTTGTCTAGCAGTCAACTAAAGTGTGCGAAGGAAATGTGGCCGCACGAACATTATCGCGACAAAATCCTTGATGTGCGGCAATTTACCAACAGCGCGGCGCGTCAACGCCATGATACAACGCGCTAACGCGAAGTGTTTGGCCAGACGTGTCGCGAAAACGCAAATCTTCGCGCTAGCGCGATAATGTGGCCCTAGCATTACATTGGGATGCCCCAGCAGACTAATCGCAAAGTCATCGATCACCATAGAGTACATTTATTTTTATTTATTTATTTACATTTAACCATGGGAAGTAATACAATCTAATATTAAAATGAATTACTTTCAATGGTTAAAATTTATTCTGTGACGGTCGATAGCGATTAGTTTGCTGGAAAGCATCCGTTCTTTATCGAATTAGGCTCAAGTATTCAACAATTTTGTCGTTCTGCACTCCTCCATAATGTTTATCATTATGCCAAATCTAATTATTTAGTTGTCTCAACAACAAAAACTAACTAAGACATTCGTGTGTGAGATATCTAAAATAAAAAGTAGGATAGGTTATTAGGTACCTGCCTATTGTAAAACTAAATTAGTCGCGTCGCGCATCGCTTTAACAGACGGCTCCTAGTCTAAAAGTAGCAATAGTGTAGCGCACGGAACGGCAACGGCGCGCTTAACCGCTTCCGAGCCATTATTTTGAATTTTTTGGCGGGAAAACAGTTTTTGGCTTATAATTTATAAAGTAAGAGGCCCAGAGATTTGAAATTTTGCCTCGTGTGTGCACAAATTATAACGTATTATTTGATCTTTAAAACGAAGCGCTATCTTATACAGTTACAATAATTCACCATGTGTTAGCCCGTGTTACGTGTCACCAGCTTACACATACTTATCGGTTCGTAGCTCAAAAACCTTTTGAGTTAAAGTTTTGAAAATTTTTGTGCCTTATGCACAAATTCTGCACAAAATTTTGAGGTATAATTCATAACCGTAGCTTGAACAATTACGAAGATACAGCTGTGCGAGCTGGAGACCCGTGTCTCCAGCTCGCACACAGTTTTATGATCGTAGTTTCAACAGTATTTGAGTGTTATGGTTAGTTTTTTTTTGTTCCTAGTGCACAAATTATGCACAAAATTTCTAGCTATAGTCCAAAACCCTAACCTCACTGGTTTGTCTTAACGGGCGTGTGCGAGCTGGTGACACGTGTCTCCAGCTTACACACATAAAACAACTCATAGTAACGAAGTTGTGGTGGCACAAAAATTAGGACTGAAACGTTTGATTGCACATAATATGCACAAAAATATGGCATGCTTAGAATTTCTCTATGTCGAATGAGGAAGCTGTAGACATGGACACGGTTTTTTTAACAAGGGATTTAAATGTATGAAAAGGCATTTCAGTAATATTTAGTGGAAGTTTTTTAGAAAACGTTACACATTTACCCATGAAAGTGTCACCTGTTTTATGAAGCCTAAAACTAGGGACGGCAAGCTTATTTTTCCTACGAGTGTGTTTGCGCCACCGCGCAACGGAAAACAGCCGTCGCTGCGCCGTAATAGAGTGCATATTAGAATGCACTAAGCCGTCGCGCGGCCATGTTAACTAGTCGCCGCCGGCCGGCGCCGCGCAAGAGTTAGTGCCTTTCGAGATCTCAGGGCGAAGCCACGCGACGCGCGCCCTCGAACTCAGCCCACGAAATGAACACATGTGTGCAGTTAAGAGCTAGTGCAATAAGCTCGACCTAAACGCCCAAACCAGAAATGCTGGCGCTTTAGGCACCAACATGCGACGAGGTTAAAGGCTGAAGGCAGGAAGGCTGAAGGAAGGATGTACTTACAGGGATGATGAGTCAGGAACCGTCGTGCGAGCTGTCCACGGTCGGCGGGGTAGGTTGAGTTCCTGGCGCACAGTCACTACACTAAACAGTTCACTAGGGGCACTGGTTAAGGGCGTTTAGGTCGAGCTTATTGCACTAGCTCTTAACTGCACACATGTGTTCACTTCGTGGGCTGAGTTCGAGGGCGCGCGACGCGTGGCTTCGCCCTGAGATCTCGAAAGGCACTAACTCTTGCGCGGCGCCGGCCGGCGGCGACTAGTTAACATGGCCGCGCGACGGCTTAGTGCATTCTAATATGCACTCTATTACGGCGCAGCGACGGCTGTTTTCCGTTGCGCGGTGGCGCAAACATCTTCCCGGGGCCCAGGGGTGGTCTCATCCAGAGGGAGCCTGGCAATCTTGAACACAGGCCTCCGGAGGTGTCCATTGGCGGTGTCCAGGTCCACCACCCGCACGACGCCATCCTTCCCAGGCAGGGTGCGAGTAATGCGCCCCAGTCTCCATTGAAGGGCAGGCAGGTTGTCCTCCTTGATGAGGACGAGCTCGCCGACTCGGGGAGGGGAGGATGGGGACAACCATTTGGAGCGGGTTTGAAGGGTATGCAGGTAGGACTGGGTCCACAGCGTCCAGAAGCGCTGGGAAAGGGCCTGTACCATCTGGAATCGCCTACGTGTGGAGATCGGCCTATCTTCCACGGATATTTCGGGAAGGGCCGTTAGTGGGCGGCCTATAAGGAAATGTCCGGCTGTAAGCGGCTCAAAGTCTGAAGGATCAGACGAAAGTGGGCAGAGAGGTCTTGAGTTGAGGACCGCTTCAATTCGAGCTAAAAGTGTGGAGAATTCCTCGAATGTGAGGTGTTGTTCGCCAATTACGCGATATAAAAGTTGCTTTGTTGATTTTACGTTGATCTCATGTAACGCACCGAACCATGGTCCCTTAGGGACGTTCAACAACCAAGTAATGTGCTGACCAGCGAGCTTGTGCGCAATCGTGTCATTATTCAAGGCAAGAAAGTTTTGTACTTCGATGAGCTGATTTCTAGCGCCTACATAATTTGTACCGCAGTCCGAGCGGATGAGAACCGGGGCACCGCGGCGTGCTATAAAACGCTGTAATGCCGCGAGGAACGCTTCCGTGCTGAGGTCCGAGACCGGTTCCAAATGAACCGCCTTAGTCGAGAGGCACACGAATATACAAAAGTACGCTTTTAAGAGTTTAACATTACGTAGGGTACTAGATTTAACGAGGAATGGTCCGGCAAAATCGGTCGTGACTTGACTAAATACTGGCTGAGGCGTAACTCTATCGGCTGGCAGGTCGGCCATGAAGGGCGCTTGCGGCTGGGCCCGGCATCGAAAGCATCTAATGCATTTAAAAACTCGGTGTCTAATAATACGGCGCGCGGACAATATCCAAAATTGTTGGCGTAGGATAGCGTGTAAAGTGTCAGCGCCAGGATGGCAGTGTATTTTGTGGTAGTGGTCAATGATAAGGTCTACAAGTGGGCTAGAGCTGGGAAGTATGAGCGGATGCTGCGCGTCATATCGGATAGACGCATGGGACAGTCGTCCACCAACTCTAAGGAGCTCATCTTTAATGAGAGGTGACAGCCGCTGGAGTCTGACGGAGCAGATTTTGCCAGTTTGAAGGCGGTGGATGTCCTCCGCAAACTCATTGTGCTGGACACTGCGCACCCAGTAAAGTAGGGCCTCTCTTCGTTCACTGACGTACAAGGGGCCTGAGCGTCGCGAATCTGGGTGGTGTCTGCAGTTGTGCAGAAAGCGTTTTAGACAAGCTGTCACTCCGACGAGCTTGTCTAGTGAACTGAACCGAGTGAGCAGGTCAAAGTCAAGACCGGGCACTGTGACCAGTGACGGGACGTGTTTGGGCTTAAGGCCGGGCAGGGCGTGATGGCCCAGAGCTAAGGGCATCGCAGGCCAAGACTCACAAGGCTGTCCAAGCCACGTGGGAGACCACCATAGGTCGTGGGCTGACAGGGATTGCGCAGACATTCCTCTGCTTGCGCAATCTGCCGGGTTGAGCTCGGAGGGTACGTGTCGCCAGGTACATTCTGGTGAGCCTGAGTTGATTTTGACTACCCTGTTGGCTTCAAAGGGTTGAAGACGGTGAGGCGGTGTATTGAGCCAGGCCAGGACTATCGTACTGTCTGACCAACATATATGTTGTTGTATACTGATATGGGCCGATAACTGAACCGACACACGGATCATGAGCTGGGAGAGTAGGGTGGCGGCCGACAACTCTAACTTGGGGATTGTGAGGCGATTCTTGATTAGTGCGACTCGCGACTTGGCGATAATCAAGTGTACTAAAGTATCTCCGGAGGCATCGAGCTCATGGAGGTAAACAACGGCGGCAAACCCGGCTTCAGAGGCATCTGCAAACCCGTGAAGCGAGTATGCAGCTGAGCCTTTGCTTGCACAAACGTGCCGAGGGAAGCGAATGCTAGACAACAGCGGCAGATCCTCTGAGATGTGGTGCCACTCCTTTTGCACTTTAGAGGGGGTGGGCTCATCCCATTCCAGCTTCAGTAGCCACAATTGCTGAAGCAGCAGCTTTGCGCGGAAGATAACGGGGGAAACCCAGCCGTTTGGGTCATAAAGTGAGGCTACGGTGCTTAAAATAGACCGCTTTGTGACATGTGTGATGGGGGGCAGAGAGATGCGGTAAGTGAACTCGTCTGACTGAGGGCTCCACTGTATACCCAAGACCTTAATGGACGTGGATTCTGGGTTCATGTCGAAGTCCTTGGGCATGTCACATTGGTTGTCGGGAAATCTCTCGAGCAGCTTAGGCGAGTTAGATGTCCACTTACTGAGCTGAAAGCCGCCTAGGTCTAGCAGACTTATCAACTCGTCCTGAAGTGCTTGGGCGGATTCAACCGTGTCATGACCACACAAGATGTCATCAACGAAGATAGACTTGCGAAGAACCTGAGCGGCTCCAGGGTAGCGATGGCCTTCATCATCAGCCAGCTGGAGCAGGGTGCGGATTGCATGATATGGGCTTGATCTTAAGCCGTACGTGACTGTATTGAGGGCGTAGGTGAGCAGAGGGTGATCTGGTGAGGACCGCCATAGTATCAGCTGATACCGTCTCTGGTCTGGGGCAACCAGCACATTTCTGAACATCCTCTGGATGTCAGTGCTGAAAACGACTGGATGCGTTCTGAAGGACATGATGATGTCCACAATGTCCTGTTGAAGGGCGGGGCCTGTGTGTAGGCATTCATTTATGCTGACACCATTGGAGCTTTTGCAGCTACCATCAAAAACAATGCGCAGCTTGTCCGACCCTGACTTAAATACGCCATGGTGAGGGATTTAGAAGTGAGGTTTATGGGCGAATGTATTTGGGTGACAGGGAGCCATGTGCCCTAAGTCGATGTATTCGGCCATAAAGTCGACGTATTTAGAACGCAGAGACGGGTTCGCCATTAGCTTCTTCTCAATATTGAGGAATCTGCGTAACGCGATAGGGTGAGTTTTGCCTAGTTGAGGGGCGTCCTTTAGAAAGGGCAGAGCAACCGTATATCTGCCTGAGGGATCGCGTGTAGTGGTAGAGCGGAAGATTTCCTCGCATTGTTCCTCCAGGGGATCATTATGAGTGTGAGATTGAGGGAGGGGCTCCTCAGACTCCCAGAACCTTTCCAGACTCTGACGTATGTCCTGGGCTGATTCAGCTGAGTCTGGTTGTCAGCTGACGACGTGAGCTGAGTTAACCTGCTGCGCCGGCTGCGCATACAAGTCCTCAATGGGTCCTATCAACGCGAATTCGAAAATCGTGCCGAAGGCTATGGGCTTGCCCGGGCCCAACGAGACCTTAGTCCCGTCCAACACTTGACCAAGAACGTCCGACCCCAATAAGAGGTCGATCGGGGCTGGTGTGTGGTAAAGCTGGTCAGCCAATGGCACGGGTGGCTGGCCTAGTACGTGGGAAATGTTTGGTACCTTCTCTAAGGGAAGGTAGCCAGTGACGTTTTTTAAAATGTGAGCTGTGGCAGTAATTGTAGGAGTATCATTGTGAGTGGGTCGGCATACTATTGTTATTGCCGCCTTTGACTCATGTTTGTGCTGATTCCCAACTCCTGTAATTTTTAAAGAAGTGGGTTTTGATGGCAGGTTCAAAAGTCGTGCCATGCGTGACGTTATTAACGTCAGCATACTGCCACAGTCCAATAAAGCTCTGGCTGTGTGAAGATGGCCATGTACGTCCGCGACTCTTAGTGAGACGGTTGGCAACAAAATTGGTGTGCCAGTGGGCACAGAAGGTGAGTGAGCTGATTGAGTATCAGCTGAAGTTGTGTGAGCTGAGTATGTATCAGCTGTGTGGGCATGGGTTGACTGGGCATGGGCTAAATCTACCTCTTCGCTAGGGTGCTCTGTGATAGTAGGGAGTCATAATTGCTGGCGGCGTTCGCGGGGCCTACCTGGCGAACCGGACCTGGGCGGGCTGGCTCTGTGAGCAGAGCTGGGTCGCACCTGTTTAGCCTGTGCGGGTTCGTGCCGCCTGCTGTGTCTGGGACGCTCCCTCGAGTGCTCTGTCAGCTGTGGTGGGGGTACATGTACAGACGACGAATGAGCTGAGTGCGTTGGGCCGTCTGGTCGATGGAGGGACGTGTGGTGGTTCGTGCTCCCACAGTTCTTGCATGCCCCCCTTGACCTGCACTCGCTCTCGTAGTGACGGCCGAGACAACGCTGGCAGCGCTCGCGTGCCTGTACAAAGTCCCAACGGCCCTGTGTTGGCTGGGCATTGTACCATCTGCACGTCATGAGCGTATGTCCCCTAGTGGCACAATAGGGACAGTAGGACGTCGAGCGTGAGGAAGAGGACGAGGACGATGATGAGGAGCAGCTTTGCTGGAAGGCCGAGTATACGGGGAAGGGCTGACTGCGAGCCGGGGAGGTGGATGGGCGGTGACGCATTTGCTGCGCTGGGCGGAACGGTTGGTGAGTAGGCTGCTCATGGGCGCGGTGAGGCGATGGAGCTGAGGAACGGCCACGGTAATGGTCGGGTTGTTGCTGAGCCATCTGAGCATAAGTGCGATGGGGCAACTGAGGAGGCGCGCGGCTACGAGAAGGGCCGGGCTGGGGCTGAATGGGTTGAGCCATGGCTATGTTGGAGAACTCTGTCTCCACACAGCGCGCGTGCTCCTCGAGGTAGGAGATAAGGTCCCTTAACGTGGGCAGGGTGTTACTAGACGCGTGCCTGCGTTCAAATAGCGTGCGGAGCTCGCCCTTGAGCTTCCGCACCACTATTGACACAAACACGTAATCGTCTCCTATGGGCAAATCTAAATTGTTGAGGGCACATTGAGCCGATATGAGCGGCGTGAGGAACAGTGTGCGGATGTTCGAGCGCGTATGGATGCCTGGCAGCCCCAGGATGATGTCCACAAAACTATCAATGAGAACCCGGCGGTTCTCGTACCGCTTGGTGAGGATGTCCATGGCCACGGCAAAATTTTCATTGGTGACCTTTAAGTGGGACACCATACTTAATGCCTCACCGCTGAGACTTGAGAATAGGTAGTGGAGCTTGACTGCGTCCGACAGGGTCGCCATGTCGTCAGTCAGACTCCTAAACAGCGCAAAGAAGGAAGGCCAGTCCTCCACTTTTGAGCTGAACCTGGGCAGCGCTATCTTGGGGAGGACGGCTGTGGGCGTATTGACGCCGAAACTGGGCTGAGCGCTATGGGTTGGGGATGACGTGGAAGAGGGTAAGATTTCCTCCCTAGCCACAAGAATCCCAATGTACGCCCCGGAGGCTTTTGTGTGGTTCTCAGTGTATGCCTTCTCGGTCTTCTCGTCCAGGTCCTCCTCGTCAAGAATGCTATAATACACTGAGTCCAGCTTCTCCTTTATGCCCTGTATCTGTGCGAAACGCACGTTGAATTCCGTTATGGAATGTTTGGTGTCGCCAGCAATGATCAGTGATCCCATCTCTAGGAGCTGGTGTAAAGCTTTGGCGGCCTCCCTAAATATCGCGGCTTGTGACTTGGTCGGCATCGCGATGAATAAAAGGAGACAAAAAAAATAATAAAAAATAAAAAAATTTAACAAATTTAAAGGCAGTAAAAAGAACAACACCCTGTATATATTCTATAGTTGGGCTGGAGGTATTTGTTTACTAAGGTAAGGGCAAATGGGCTAAAATTAACGCAACAATAAAGAAGGCAAAACTAAGTTGGGGCGCCTTGTATATGGCCCACGGGTGGTGCAAACGCGTGTGTATGTGTAGGTATGTCTGTGTATATGTATGTATGCTTATTGAACGCGCGTACGTAACATTAGCCGACCGCAAGCATAAGGCAAACAAAACAACAAAACAAAAAGAATCACGTTATCCGTAGCCCACTGTTGGGCAAGGCGCTCACAATCGGGCAGACCTGTTGCCGACACTGGCGCGAAGAATGAGTCAGTCGCAAACAAAAAAAAATAAAAATAAACTAATAATAAAAACTTAATTAAAAAGGTTGGGAGATCTGAGCCGATTTAACACGACAAGAACATAAAAAATTCCTTAAAAATTAAAACGGGAATAACAACAATATAGTCGTCTAGACGCGGGTGTGTTATACATAACCAAAGTTATATGTGCAACCAAAAAACGTAAAACGCAAACGTAACGCAATAATTTAACTACTAAACCTAATGTATCATTAGACAACGATCTTATAGGTATGTACAAGTATTACACAATTAGTACACTAGCTCGCTCAAATCACAAAGACATTGTATGACACCATAAAATCAACATCAACAACATAAACACTAAACTTGTTAGCGTAAATTAACTAGGAGTTAGCACAAATCGGATACTGGTACGAACTTTTATTTGGAACACGATACCCGAAACACGAATTTTTATTCGTGTAGGTAGGTCAACTTTGCAACGACTGTCGTGCAGAAAAGATTTTGTATGGAGATGAAATTATAAATGTTAGGAAGTGAAATAGATATAATTATGAAATATTATTTTTAGCGGACTGTAAATAATTAATCAAAGTTAAGGGCTGATTCGGAGCTGATTATGGTCGAAAGACCATGAAATTTAGAGGTATCCGGCTCGAAGGACCAGAAATGCTGGCGCTTAAGGCACCAACATGCGACGAGGTTAAAGGCTGAAGGCAGGAAGGCTGAAGGAAGGATGTACTTACAGGGATGATGAGTCAGGAACCGTCGTGCGAGCTGTCCACGGTCGGCGGGGTAGGTTGAGTTCCTGGCGCACAGTCACTACACTAAACAGTTCACTAGGGGCACTGGTTAAGGGCGTTTAGGTCGAGCTTATTGCACTAGCTCTTAACTGCACACATGTGTTCACTTCGTGGGCTGAGTTCGAGGGCGCGCGACGCGTGGCTTCGCCCTGAGATCTCGAAAGGCACTAACTCTTGCGCGACGCCGGCCGGCGGCGACTAGTTAACATGGCCGCGCGACGGCTTAGTGCATTCTAATATGCACTCTATTACGGCGCAGCGACGGCTGTTTTCCGTTGCGCGGTGGCGCAAACAGAGTGTTTAAGTTATGAAGATCACAATTTTTAACAAATGTCTTTTCATACATAAGGTTTTATAAAATAAAATGTGATGCAATAGTTAATATATCGATTTTTTTAAACACTTCTTTGTGAGTACCTAGACTTGATGTTGTATAATATGGCGCGGACTGCTCTTTTCTGTAGAATAAATACATCGTCAATATTAGCAGTGGAGCCCCACAACAGTAAGCCATAAGACATCACATTATGGAAAATAAACTACTCTTGCCGTCTCAACATCAGTTAGAAGCCTTATTTTCTTCACTGCATATGCAGCTGAACTCAGTCTTACAGTAGAATCTACTAATTCAACTACATTATCTTTCATCTTAATTTGTGTGCTGACCTGTCTTACAGTAGGTAAAGAAAATTTAACACACTTTGTTTTTGCTGAATTCAGTAATAAATTATTAATAGTGAACCAATGTAATACCTTTGAAAGTGCACTATATAAATAGCTTACAAAAAGAACAACTATCAATAAAATTACAAAAAGTGATGGACACCTTTTAAATCAAACAAAGAACGGCAAGACAACTGCTACACCTTTTAAATCAAACAAAGAACGGCAAGACAACTGCTCTATGCACTAGCTCACAGCGAACTGTCTGCTAACAAATACATTTAAATAATATCAGTAACATGATATTTCAAATAAATCATTAAATAACCATTAATCACAGTTATAACGTTATTATTAAGAAATATTGTTAACACCTTGCACAATAATGGATAATAGCCATGAAATTAGTATGAAACTTTTTATGGCGTCGTCGGTCGTCCGATTTGCTTCTAACTTTACAGAAATATTGTTTATAACAAAATAGAATATAGTCTACTAAGGGCCAATTTTTAATCCTCAGATAAAACTTATCCGTTTGATAAAATATTACGCGATGTCACATAAACAAAAATTAAAGACATGATATTATGACAAAACATTTTCAAGTTTTTTTCAAACTACTCCGAAACTGAATAAGGCAAAAAAATTGATTGACAAAATAACGAGTTTTGATATAAAAGTTAGTATTAAATAAGAAGAATGGTTTTATTATATTATTAACACCGTTATATTAAACATCAAGTACGAAAACAGTCCATCGATATCAATATCAACTCCTACCACATTACTAATTCCAATCACAGCCAGAGTTACCTGCACCTCCGCACCCCCTGAATTTTGCCGATTGCATGTTTTAGTAAAACTCGCTGAAAACGAGTTATGTGGTCTGTGGCGTACATGCAGACACTGTTTGCGACCTCATTTCAATACATAATTCTTTACATTGTTAACTTTAAAAGAAAAATGATGTGCTGTATCCATAAATTGTACAAAATACATAAATGGACGTGTTGGTGCCATGAAAGATATATTATTCACTTCTAAATAACTTTAAAATAATTTATTACAAAAGTTCTAGGAACTTTACTGCATACGATAACACAGAAGCATAGCAGCATGCCTTTAATAATAGTTTCTCCTCTTGTCTAAAGAGGGCGCGGGTGTTGTTTTTTAGATATGTAAAAAACATCGCGAATTATACATATACCTTAGAAAATTTTAAATAAATTTAAGAGGCCTATTACATCTCGACTGTGATTTTTGCGTAAAATTACCAATTTTGGCGTTATGGATCTCTGAATCAAAAATACATTAACAATTATGACTTATTGAATAGTGTAGGATAGCTATTGGAATAGTGCGTAGCGGCCTCGCTTTTTGTAAATTTTGCTTAACTTTTAATTAAACCCAAAATTGCAGAGAAAGATTTTCATAAAGTGCGCGAAGGCACTTTTTTGAGCTCATCGATTGAACTACTGTTATAGACAAGTAAAATAAAAAAATTATAATGTTATCTCTTATATAGTCGAATAGTGCGTAGCGGCCTCGGAAGTTTAAGATATCATTGATTTTATATAGGAAAAAAATCTTATTCTAAACCAAAAAACTTCGAAAATTGCTATAAGTTAACTGTGAATATCTCCTATCTTCGATAACATTATTGAGCAAAATTTATACCAGAGTAATTTTTACTTCATGAGGAATAAAGATTTTATAATGAATTTATTATCCTATTTCGATAAAAACGATGAATACAACTGCAAAATTACTACAAAATGCGATGCGCCGGCCGTCCGAATTCAACTTATGCTCACAGAATGTAGATTTGTAATATTATGCACAAATTTATTATCCTATTTCGATTAAAACGATAAATACAACTGCAAAATTACTACAAAAAGCGAAAATGGGCATTTTACGCAAAAATCAAATTCGAGATGTAATAGGCCTCTTAAGTAGATTAATTTAAATGTTTATTATAATTTAGTTTTATTGCTTCTAACATTATTTTTAAAGATTGTAGAACAGGCCGCATGCGGAGAAGAGTAAACATACAGACTGAATATAGAGGGCCTCGGTATATTGCACCTAGTTATGAAAGTACACTAGCGACCTCAAGCATGAAGCAATAAACAACGCGTCGCTACATACAAAAATAAAACATATTAAATATATCTCGCACCTAGATACATTTTTTATCTAGGTGCTAAAATATTTCGCGATGTATATTAGAGCCTCCCCAGTGGCCTGTATGGCAGCCGTTGACGCCACTTGCGCAGCTGTAGCGGCTTCCTGTGCAGCTGCAGCTGCAGCTGCTCGGGTCGCACGGGTATGCTCCCGCAGGGCCGCTACCACCTCCCTCGAGCTGGCCGCCTGCGACTCCCTCAGGGCAGTCGCCTCTGCCACAACTGCGGTTAGAGGCGGCCATGTCCCGGGCGCAGAGTGAGAAGCCGCCTGGCGCTCTTCGAATTCGACCGCCCACTGTGGAGGCTGCGCTTCAACTGAAAAGCGAATTCAAAATGAGGAGGAGAAAATAAATAATAATATATGTTAGGGAAGTAGAAAAGGGGAGTAGAAATATCATTTGATGCGTTTATGTTTTGTTTTTTGAATTAGGTTTTTGTTTTCATTACTTATTGTAATTGTTCATGTAGTCCGCGAAATATCGAGGCGCGGGCGCCCTCGTCAGAGGGGTTTTCAAAAAAATATTAGTCTGTCACTGAGGTACAATACTGCCGTTGCAGAAAAACCTAATAAAACAGAAATATTAATTTAATTTATTGTACACTATATCTCCCCACATGCGTGTGCGTGCGTGGGAGGCCTGTGCTCTGCAGTGGGACGTTTATAGGCTGATGATGATGTACACTATACTAATGTCCTATTTACTTGTGTCATTTACTCATGACAATATGAAACCTAGTGGCACTAGATGTTAAATTACAAGTTTAAAATATGTAAAGCCAAAGGTGTTTGACATAAAGACAGATTAAAAAATTACCTGAGTGCAGTTAGCGCCGTGTATAATTTATTTGGCCATACACTGGTGGCGGAGAGGGCGACGCAGGTGGCACTACAGGTGGTGGTGGCGGGGGAAGGTAGTCAGACTGAAATTTATATAGTAAACACATGGGTTAATAAAATTGCCTATCCCGCTATTGCAATATCATTATCTGTCACACTCACTGTAGTTACCACTAACTTTGTACTAATATTAAAAGAAGCTTAAGAAACTAACATCATAAGGAATTTGGTCTCCATCATGCCCGTCAACCGCCACACTCGAAATTAAGCTGAGGATTCTCTGCTCTACATCCGTCAGCTTAATCTGAGATGGTGGCCCGCCACCAGTCCCCCGTGCATGCACACTCCGTGCTTGTACCCTCTTCCGCACAGCACATTTCTTTAAATTATTCCAAACATTAAGTAAAAACAATGACATGACTCATATTGTTTTCTTAGGTTTACATGAACACTACACATTGAAATGAACCACTTTTTAAGGATGAACTCGCATATATTATACCACAGACCCTGTAAAGTGTTTAAAATGTCAGGACTAAAAATAAAACTTTAAATGTATTTAATAAACATGAGTTCATAGATTAATGTTTTATATTTTAGCGTTTTATTAACGCTTAAATATACTTAAGTAAAATTTTTTCAGAGGTGAAAACTTCTAAGATTTGATGAAGCAATGTTGACTAAAAAACATAAGCATCAAGCACTGACAAATTTCGACGGTTGAAAGCCAGACCTCGGTAGCCAAGTGGTTAAGGCAGCCGCCCGGAATGCGGAAGGTGCGTGGTTCGATTCCCGCCTGAGGTTGTCGTCTTTTTTCAGTGTTTAAAATTTTACTTAAGTATATTTAAGCGTTAATAAAACGCTAAAATATAAAACATTAATCTATAAACGCAGCTTCATCTTAACCGAATGTTCAAATATTTGTAAAAATATTTCTTTCGGATCTCAGAGGTGAAAACTTCTAAGATTTGATGAAGCAATGTTGACTAAAAAACATAAGCATCAAGCACTGACAAATTTCGACGGTTGAAAGCCAGACCTCGGTAGCCAAGTGGTTAAGGCAGCCGCCCGGAATGCGGAAGGTGCGTGGTTCGATTCCCGCCTGAGGTTGTCGTCTTTTTTCAGTGTTTAAAATTTTACTTAAGTATATTTAAGCGTTAATAAAACGCTAAAATATAAAACATTAATCTATAAACGCAGCTTCATCTTAACCGAATGTTCAAATATTTGTAAAAATATTTCTTTCGGATCTCAGAGGTGAAAACTTCTAAGATTTGATGAAGCAATGTTGACTAAAAAACATAAGCATCAAGCACTGACAAATTTCGACGGTTGAAAGCCAGACCTCGGTAGCCAAGTGGTTAAGGCAGCCGCCCGGAATGCGGAAGGTGCGTGGTTCGATTCCCGCCTGAGGTTGTCGTCTTTTTTCAGTGTTTAAAATTTTACTTAAGTATATTTAAGCGTTAATAAAACGCTAAAATATAAAACATTAATCTATAAACGCAGCTTCATCTTAACCGAATGTTCAAATATTTGTAAAAATATTTCTTTCGGATCTCAGAGGTGAAAACTTCTAAGATTTGATGAAGCAATGTTGACTAAAAAACATAAGCATCAAGCACTGACAAATTTCGACGGTTGAAAGCCAGACCTCGGTAGCCAAGTGGTTAAGGCAGCCGCCCGGAATGCGGAAGGTGCGTGGTTCGATTCCCGCCTGAGGTTGTCGTCTTTTTTCAGTGTTTAAAATTTTACTTAAGTATATTTAAGCGTTAATAAAACGCTAAAATATAAAACATTAATCTATAAACGCAGCTTCATCTTAACCGAATGTTCAAATATTTGTAAAAATATTTCTTTCGGATCTCAGAGGTGAAAACTTCTAAGATTTGATGAAGCAATGTTGACTAAAAAACATAAGCATCAAGCACTGACAAATTTCGACGGTTGAAAGCCAGACCTCGGTAGCCAAGTGGTTAAGGCAGCCGCCCGGAATGCGGAAGGTGCGTGGTTCGATTCCCGCCTGAGGTTGTCGTCTTTTTTCAGTGTTTAAAATTTTACTTAAGTATATTTAAGCGTTAATAAAACGCTAAAATATAAAACATTAATCTATAAACGCAGCTTCATCTTAACCGAATGTTCAAATATTTGTAAAAATATTTCTTTCGGATCTCAGAGGTGAAAACTTCTAAGATTTGATGAAGCAATGTTGACTAAAAAACATAAGCATCAAGCACTGACAAATTTCGACGGTTGAAAGCCAGACCTCGGTAGCCAAGTGGTTAAGGCAGCCGCCCGGAATGCGGAAGGTGCGTGGTTCGATTCCCGCCTGAGGTTGTCGTCTTTTTTCAGTGTTTAAAATTTTACATGAGTTCATATGTAAAAAGTGTTTCATTTCAATTATTTGACTCCTTCGCAATTTGCATACAGTTATACCAAAAAGTTGTTGTTAATTATTGCTAAGCTAATAAAAGTAAAACATAATAAGTTGGACTTTAGCTTTTACCTTTAGTTTGTAAAAAATGAAACACAATATGTTAGTAGGAGACAGCATTATGCAGTGGATAGGATACTTACGTCCCTCCATTTGGTGCCACTTTAGTGGCGCCAACGCCAACAGAGTTTAGCTGGGTCGTCAGCCGCTCCCACTTGTCGCGTACCTGCAGCTTTGCTAGGGGGCCGGTGTTCCAAAGCCAGCCACTAGCGAAACCGCGGTCCGCCTCCATGGCATCCAAAAGCATTTGAAGCTGCTGTTCACTTATAATTTTGCGCGCTGGCATTCTGTCTGAAACATTACAATAGAAACCGTAAATAGTACAAACGAAAAGTTGGAAAACAACTACATTTCGCAACTACTTATTCTCGTTGTTGAATAATTTCCACAATTAGTTTTATATGTAATGAAATCTCGGAATGAAACTTATGTACTTACTTCTCTTTCAAATATATTTAATTGAACTTTTGAAATCGTTTTTTCACCCAAGTCACAAAGCAGCACAGACAGACGTCAAAGTCAGTCAAATCAAATATTCGCGCGCTTCGATAGTAAACCACAGATTATCGTATCAAACCACGAGCCGCGTTTTGATCGTCATTTTTTTTGCTTTTTCTTTCTAAGTTATTGATGTTATCGAGCATAAGAGGTAAAGTTTTGAAATTTAACCTAGTTTTTATAAGTTTTTGTTTACCCTAACACAATTTAAAGCCAAAAATCTACATGTAATACGATTTAGAAAAAAAAGCAGAAATCTTATAAAACTGATGCTATAAAACGTAACCATCATTCACTCATTAACTTCATGTCCATACAGAATTTTAGGCGATACCAACAGGCTGAAGCCCATGTTAAGGACATTGGCTTCGATGAAGTTCATTAGCTTCCAAGATTTGGTAACGAGTTCAGTCTCCAGTGAGAGACGAAAATGGCGAGTAAGAATTGGAGACAATTCAGGCGCGCAGTTGCGGAGGACTATTGCTGATATACCATAAGGGCCAGTCGCTTTATTCACGTCCAAGGCTCGCAGGATTTCTAATACCTCTTTTTGTCGTATGTGGGCAGCTGCCATGGAGTAGCCGTCATGAGGTATGTTAGGCGGAGATTTCGCTGCGACATCTTGACGCGAACTTTGCGCAAAGAGAGAAACGAACAAGTTCGCCTTCTCAGCTGCGGTATGGGCAAGTAAGCTATCTGGTTTTAACAGCGGTGGTGGGGAGGATGGGCAGAAATTACCTACTTTCAACCGCTTTGGCAAGGGACCAGAATGCTCGGCTTCAGGCGGGTGATATGCCAACTTGGACCCAATCTTGCCAACGCGACGAAATCTCGCCCTGCGCAATACCCTCTTGCAGGACTTGACAGCTTCAATAAAAGCTTTCTTTAGATGGTGAACGCTTGGAGACAGAACAGGCCTCAGCACGCACACGTCGACGTCAAACCATGAGCGAATTCTGCTAGCCCGCTTAGTTATTAAAGAAATTATTTAAAGGAAGCATTTTATACGCTGAAATAGCATTACGCATACTTCTGTGCACTGTGGTTACAAATAGCAGCGCGGAACGTTCGTTTTCTGTACTCAAAAGAATAAAAAATTATTTACGTTCCCGTTTAAGAGGCCTACATCTCAACTGTGATTTTTGCGTTAAATGGCCAACTTTGGCGTTCTTGATCTCAGAAACAAAAATACATTAACAATTTTGACTTATTGAATAGTGTAGAATAGCTATTGGGATAGTGCGTAGCGGCCACACTTTTTGTGAATTTTGCTTAACTTTTCAATTAAACCCAAAATTGCAGAGAAAGATTTTCATAAAAGGCAGGCGAAGGCACGTTTTTGAGCTCCTAGGTCTAACTACTGTTCTAAACAAATGAAATAAAAAAATATAAGTAATGTTATTTCTTATATAGTCGTATAGTGCGTAGCGGCATTATAATTTTTAGATATCAGTGATTTTATATGAAAAAAAATTCTTATTCTATACCAAAAAACTTCGAAAATCGCCTTAAGTTAACTGTGAATTTCTCCTATCTAACTACGATAATATTATTGAGCAAAATTTATACCATATTAATATAATACTTCATGATGAATTAATATTTTATAATAAATTTATTATCTTATTTTGATAAAAACTATAAATACAACAATTACTTCAAAATGCGATGCGTCGGCCGTCCGAACTCAGTTTATTCTCGCAGAGTGGAGATTTGTAATATTACGCATGAATTTATTATACTATTTCGATAAAAACGATAAATACCTACAACTGCAAAATTACAACAAAATGCGAAAATGGGCATTTTACGCAAAAATCACAGTCTAGATGTCCTCCGTTTAAATAGTTTAGCTATTTATATTATGACAGTGTCATTGAAGAATTTGATAACCAATCTGTCCATCGAAAAAAAATTACATAAATAAAAAAATGGTGTTTATTTCTTTGTAAGTTGACCTTTTTAGTTTTTCATTTATTATCAAATAACATCATTCTCAGCCCACGTCAATATACAGCTGGATTTATTTTATAATTTTTTTTTTGTTAATCTATGAGGCGGAAAACCTTATACAGGCCCTGGGCGCAGAGTCTTAAAATACGCCACTGCTGACATGGTAATCGTCACTTATAGATATTAATTAAAGACAAAAAGTAATCATTCGTTAACAAATATTTAATACAAAAATACATTACTCATTGAATTAGGATTACTTAGGTACCTATGTTCATTATTTTCCTTTCATAAACTCTTTGATCAAGCATAAACTTTACCGATTTTGATTCAGTTTTAAGTAATTAGTTAGATATCTGTGATAAAAATAAACTTACGTTTCTCGCAAATTCAAAAAGCGAGCATAACTGCGCACCAGCATTGCGCACCAGTGGAGCTTCTTTGCTACTATTTTTATTCTATCAGTAATGTTTTTGGATTACAGTAAAGAGTAACTTCTTTTTATGTACTTACCTAAACAAACTCAAAACATGAAATAGCACAACTTCAAAAAACAATTCATGAACATTAACATAGTTTCCTATGCAAGAGCGAATTGATTTTCCAGCCAAACACTAAACATAACAAAACCGCCTAAAACTAGACATTGGCATATTTGGCATCATAAGTAATCATACTAATCATAGTGAGCCATCATAATGCGTGATATTGAATTTTAAAAATAGAATTACATATAACTAGTACCTATACGCTCATATCATCTACATTAAATTAATTAAATGCCGGCAACGCATCTGCGATTCCTCTGGTTACCATGGGCGGCGGTGATTACTTTCCATCAGGTGACCCGCCTGCTCGTTTGCCTCGCTCGTTTATAAAAAAAAAAAGCACAAATTAAGATTCTTTATTTATTTAGCCACCCGTAAACACAACAGAACAGTATCTTTATACGGATTATAACGTCGTCGTTTAGTAGTCATTGTTCGGTGCACAAAAACCACAAAAATTATAGTTCGTTTTACGCGCGACGTCGACTCGCGACGTGGAGCGAGCGGCAGCCTGCTGCCTGCCAATGGGCGATTTTCCGAGAACAGAAAAAAAAAAGATATTGGTTCGTAAATGACTTCATAGATGGCGCTTAGCATAGATTAGTATGGCGCATGGTAAAAGGCGGGTTCATGAAGAGCACGTGTATGGCTGCGTAATATTTATTCTATTCCAAAATAGAAATAGGTTCTGGATGTCCTGAATATAAATAGGTAAGGACTTACTATTTTTTTTATTCTTTTGGTAGACAAGTAAAAGTGTAAAATTTATTACAGCCCCTATGTAGGTACGGCTGGTGGCCGGCTTTTATAAAACGACATCTATCGGGTGTTTTTGAACAAATTTTTACTTTTTAATTTGGGCTGTCAGAAAATCGCCCATTGCCATACGCCTGCAGTGGCCTGCACGAGAGGCGCGCCAATAGAACGTACCTAAACTCATTGACCTAGAAGATATAGACAAGAACGTTCATACAAACCATTTGTTCAAATTCTGGAATGAGAGAACAAAAGACAGACATCGCAGCGCCGCAGCGCCAGGGCTGCGTTCCGTCGCTTCACTCGAGTGCACTCGAGCGCACTCCGGCGCGCGCTCTAATCGTTCCATGGCTTGGTCAAATTTTACTCTGATGGCTGTCAGAGCGTAGTTTCATCCGTTTCGTGGCTCAGAGCGCAGCAACCGAACAACCATCAAATCGGATGGTTGTTTTTCACTCTGACAGCTATTTGACGTTCAAAGTGTTAAGCCGCAGTTCCACATTCGCGCGAGTCGCGAGACGAATGGCGAAGCGAGGTGCGTGCGCGATTGTGTGAACGCACGCTCGTCATTCGCCTCGCGACTCGTCTCGCCGCTCGTAACGCTCGCGTTCGTAGCGGTTTTTTGAACGCGAGTCAAAGGGCACGAGTGACGAGGCGAACTTAGTGTTTACACATTCGCTCTCTCGCTCATTGTATTTTTATTGTTGATCAAGCAACATATACTGTATATTAAAAATGGATTATAGGAAAGACTTAGTTCTAACGTTTAGGGAACTTTAACAAGCTCAATCAGTTATTTGGTTTGGTTTCCAAAACATGATTGACACAAAAATAAGCAAAAAATTATTTATTAATAATCATTGACACGCGGATGCTGCTAAAACGTAGACGTCGTCCATTCTTGCAAGTTGAAGTAGAAAAGAATACACGCGAATGTGTAAACAGTCACTCGTCTCAGTTTAAGGAAGGCGAATGTTTCGTCGAACATATCGTCGAATGGCGAAGCGAGTAGCGAGCACGTATGTGGAACTGTATAGTAAGTTTTAAAGTTTGCAATTTATGTCAAAACGTCTTGAAAAATTCCGCCTGTTGTTTCGTATTGTTTTACTTTTTAATAATTTTGTTAAATATGGTTTAAAAGTGGAAAAAATGGAGACAAAAGAAGAATTTTCTCTCGTTTTGCACAGGAATACTTCAGAAGAGGTTATAAAAACAACTCGATCGTTCCGTAGCTCAGTTGCAACTCAAACGGGGTAAACTCTAACCAAACAACTACACCCAAAACAACGGAACGCACCCCAGATCGGTCAAAGACAACGTAGTGTGTATCAAGATGGCGTCCCAAATAGATTGCCAATAACAATAATTGAAAAAATATCTTTTCTATTCTCAAATTACTTACGATATAGGTAACTACATAGTAATGACTTGAATAACAATAATTTCACTTATTATCGCCGCTCCGCACGCGCCTA
This sequence comes from Scoparia ambigualis, assembly GCA_963921215.1. NCBI lineage: Eukaryota > Metazoa > Arthropoda > Insecta > Lepidoptera > Crambidae > Scoparia > Scoparia ambigualis. The sequence continues at coordinate 21,744,046 of OY992526.1, forward strand.
AACCGTGTGAATGTCGAAGCCACAATAAAGCAAGGTGCCTGCCGAGTCGACTCCGCAGATGAGTGGAACATAGTGCGTCTTCAGAACGGCCTGTCTAGTGTAACGTATAAATCGCTGACTAATGAGCACATTTATTGCACAATTCAATATTTTATTACTAATAATAATTATAATAAGTAGGTAATCATGACCGTTATTAAAAGTCTCCAAAGGACATAGTCAATCATTGGTTCGCAAAAGAAAAGAAGCATTAACAATTTGAAACGAAATACGAATTAACTTGCGTCAGCGATATATACGTTACACTAGATAGGCCGTTCCGAACACGCAGTAAACGCACTATGTTCCACTCATTGATATATATACACTAGATTAGCAATTACCGCGCGAAAGCGTTGCCACCTCACATAAGGCCACAGCCTTATGCCTAGCTAATGTCAGTTCAGTCCTCAGTGTGACGCCGCCCAGGTTGAACCGGACGGAAAATGCGTAAATGCATAGTGAAAGAGTGCGATTAAAGGTCACAGAACCATCATAACTCAAGCGGAATTACTTTCCATACGTATGTACATTGTAAATGTATTGATATTGACGTAAAAACACACACAAAATAATTAAATAACAAATATTGTGATTTATGTTCAGTGTTGCCATTAAAAACCTCGTTTTGGTTTCCCACTTTAATGGTAGAAACAAATGAATCAATGGATGAAGTTGTAACCTCCGATTTTAAATAATAATATGTAACTACATATTATTATTTAAAATCGGAGGTTACAACTATATTTTAAGTTTCGTTCCAGAGATTAATGCAATCTTATTAATTTGTAGTATATTTAATCAATTAATAATCTAGTAATCATATTATATTTTCTATTTAATATGATCAATTTTGCAGGGTGCCTAAATATGCAGGACGCCGCGAGAAGAAATATTTAAAACAAGATTATCGCATGAACACACAGACATACAAAAAAGAGACTAAACACAAAACTAATACTTCATAGCGGAGTTTGATTACTGTTTGTATAAATAAACTACCATTATGGCTAGTGATGGGTTTACGCCCGCGCGTTTTGGGTGCATTTGATAAAGGCCCGATAAATGTCTCTATATGCCGAATAAATGTCCATTCACTGGGCAAAAACTATAAGAGAACATTTATAAATTTTTTTTTCATTAAAATAGTGACATTTTATCATGCAGCATTTTTTTTTTTTTTATTGGCAACGGGTTAGCGCTTGGTCTTCATCTTCATTGGTTCGTAAATTTATTTTTATTTTTATTTATTTATTTATTGGGGTAACCAACAAAGCAATTACACAAAAACATGCTTAAACATACATTGCATCTTACAAAAAATGAGTAATGCTTTACTAATAGGTACCACTACATGCAAGTAACATAATTATTAAATGTTTAATCTCAAGTAACAGACATCCCTTAGAGACAAAATAATTTTAAATTTACCACAATGAAAAGTAAGTTAATCCAAAATTATTAAAATAAAGTTTGTAGTATAATTTTGTTCTTAAAACCTTTACGTGTATCCGAAAAAATATCTATATCAGTGGTTTTAAACAGTGTGTTGTACTTGTTTACAATTCTGTTGAGCGGCGAGTGATGGCCAAGATTTGTTCTTGAAATACTGCTGACAAAAGGAGTATACTTTGAAAGACGAGGAAGTTTCAACGGCGCATTAATGTTAATTTTGGATATGAGAAGAGGACTGTCAAAAATACCATTGACTATTTTATATAGAAACATGTGATCCTGCAAGCCTCTTCTGTTACAAAGGGAATCCATTTTAAAGTACTCCAAACGATCACTATAGTGCGGAAGCTTTCGTGCCATATTACAACTATAGGCAAGATGCCACAAAAATCTTTTTTGGATTCTCTCGATGCGTTTAGCATGGACTTCGTAATGAGGGTTCCATACGGTGCTGCAATACTCAAGATTGCTCCTCACGAGAGCGTTATAGAGTAATATTTTGCTAGCAGAATTCTTGAAGCCCTTAATGTTACGCAAAACGAAACCCAGCATTTTAAATCCTTTAGTGGCTATGTTATCGATGTGGACATGAAAACGTAGTCCACTGTCTAATGTTACTCCAAGGTCACGTACCTCATAAACTTGGGTAAGGGGTGTGTTTCTTATTGTGTAATGGCTTGGGCAGGTGTTTTTGCTTCTAGAAAACTGTATGTAGTAACATTTTTCAATGTTTAAAGACATGCAGTTATCATCGCACCATTTTACTAGGGCATTTATGTCAGCTTGGAGTAGAATCCGATCGTTTGGAGAACGTATTTCTCTATAAAGTTTGAGGTCATCGGCGTATAAATAAAATTTTGAATTTAGAAGGGAGGAGACTATGTCGTTTATGAATATATTAAAAAATAACGGACCTAAATGGGAACCTTGCGGCACACCGGATAAAGCCATGAACCGTTCGGACTCAAACCCTTGTACCAACACTACAGAGTTTCTGTTCAGCAGATAGGAGTTACACCAACCCAAAAGACTTCCAGCAACACCAATCGCAGACAACTTGGATATAAGGATTTTGTGATGGACTCGGTCGAAAGCTTTACTGAAGTCCGTGTATATAACGTCCACAGGCACTTTTGCATCGACCGAGGTACATATGTCATCAACAAAAGGTACTAAGTTGGTTTCTGTTGACCTGGACTTATAAAAGCCATGCTGTTGCGGTGAGATAATTTTTTGAAGTGCCACGAGATAACCGGGTAGATCAAAGATTCAAAGACTTTTCCGATTGCAGGCAGGATAGATATAGGCCTATAGTTCTCAGTACAATTTCTGTCACCAGATTTAAAGATTGGCACTATTACAGCCTCCTTCCACCGCTTTGGAAACACCGCCGAAGATAGTGACTTATTAAAAATTAAATTTAAGGGATAAGAAATAGAATCCGCACACGAACATAAAAATAAAGCCGGTATACCATCGGCGCCAGCACCTTTATTGCAATCTAGCTTTTTTAAGGCCTTTGAGACTTCCTCGCGAGAGAGTCTTGCAGAGCTAAGGCTTGACTGGGAGCAATTTTTATTAGAGGATTCCCAAACAAGAGGTAAGGTTTTATCTATGTTATAAACGGATGCAAAATTTTTGGCAAAAAGATTACATATATCAGAGCCATTACTCGCAATCACATCGCCACTATACATTTCAGAGGGAAAGTCGGTATCGTTATTTTTCCTCTTGCCTTTTACAAACGACCAAAACAATTTAGGGTTAGATGCAAGGCTAGACTCAAGTTGTGCAATATAAGTACTGTAACACTTTGCCTGCAGCTTCTCACATCTATCCCTGAGCATTCTTAGATCTAAAACATCACGAGGGTTCTTGTATTTTCGAACTCTTACTCAACAGCGATATTTTTCATTCAAAAGTTTAATTAATTCATGTGTGATCCAAGCTGGATGTTTCGACGTCCTACTTTTCTTTAAGGGGACATGGAGAGTTATAATGTTATGAAGAATTTTGTAAAATATATCAACCACTTCATCAACATTGTTTGTACCAGCAGAAAACTCAGCTTCCCAATCGGTATTGTCCAAGGATTCCCTTATTTTGTCAAAGTCAGCTTTATAAAAGTTGTGTTTCAATGAGTTGTTGGACTTCAATACCCGGTTACTGCCAAGTTTGACCATGAATTGCAAAGCAGGGTGATATGGATCCAATCTAGTTAGTATATCATCACTCTCAATTAAGTCAACGACAGGTATATTACTAAGAACCAGATCTAATATTTTATTCTTATTATTTAGAACCAGATTGTATTGAGTAAACAGGTTTAGAGCGACAAAGTCCAATAAGTCTTGAGCGTACGAGCTATGCACGGTTGCAGCAGTGGGTGCCGTCTTGCCCATCCAATCAATGCAACCCAAGTTAAAGTCACCCAGTACAACGGTATTATTTACATACTCCATAACGCGGTTGGTATTCGTAATAAAATGGTTAAGTAATTGTTTCTGAATAGGTGGTGGCAGATAAACCGCACAAATGTAAAAACTTTCCTTTTTTATTTTACCACCTATATCAACACAGACCCATAAATCTTCACAATTACTTTCAAACTTTATTAACCTTACAGAATGATATAGTTTCGACACGGCAATTAACACACCACCACCACGCTTACCAGAGTGGAAACCACTAGATGAACGGTCACGTCTGTAGACAACATACCGACTGTCGAAAAGCTCAGAGTTCATAACGCCAACATCAAGCCAAGTTTCACTCAAAACAATTATATCGTAATCGTTACAAATAACACTATTATAGAAATCTAAAGTTTTTGTGTTCAGACTTCTGACATTTTGGTAATACAGTTTTATGAAATTATATTTTAATTCTTTACGTATAAACAAAAGCAAATAACAAAGATAATATTCTAATTCAATTTTGACAATGACTCCATATCCTTTATCAAAATAGGAGGTGAGGTTTCCGTTTGACGCATAAAAACTCGACCACTGCGTACCCAGACAAATTTAAACTGAAGTTCTTTAGCTTTCTGCCGAGCGGCTCCATGAAGTTGTTTGTTCTCGGGTGTTAGGTGCTCTACGACATAAATAGGCGATCTCTCATCTCCGCCTATACCCAAGTGCGCCGAGTTCAATTTTCCATGTGGGTGCTCACGATTAAAAGATATAGATGCAGCTAAGACACTATCACGAAGGCGAGGGCTACTAAACCTCACAAGAATGGACCGTGGTCTACTGCTTTTATTATTAAACTTCATTGTCCGCGCACAGTAAGCGATGTCGGACTCTTTAATAGGACACTTCACCACGCTACCAAGCTGAGTGACCAAGTTCACTATATTTTCGGATTTGTGTTCCGGTACACACTGCAACTCAATGTTACTAGACCGAGACAGTTGTTCCATCTGATTAAGACGAGTACTGATGATACCAATAGTCGATCGCAAAGAATCGTTTTCTTTCACGAGCGATTTTATACTCGAGACATGAGTGGAACATTCCGACTTAAGCTCCTCAAACTTTTCGTTAATAAAAGTAATGGAGTCCTTAAAGCTCGTCAGTTCGTCGCGTATTTCTTTTAATTGAGAACTAAGCTTATTATTTATAGCGCGTTCTAGACAGCGACTGATAGTCTCGCTTATTTGCTTATCTATTAAATCTCTCAGGTCATCCTTGGAGAAACAGCGACATGTATCACCTGAGCCTGACTGAGGCGGTGAAGACCGTTGTACCTTACCTTTGTCCCGCATAGTAACATTCTCGAGTAAGCCCTCAGAACTACTGAGCGACGAATGTTGTGACGAACGGACCGGTGTATTATCCGATTTAGGAACCTTGCAAACACAGCCAGGACTCTCTCTCTGAAAACTCTTAAAAGATTGCATTGAAACATTAACACACAATATATGATACTTATTTTTGCAGCGATAACATTCCAAATATTCTTTGTTTTGTTTGATTGCGTTCGAACAAGCAGCGCATATAGCCGACATTATAATGCAGCTAAGTAGGTATCTCGCCAACCGCTCAAAGTTGTTGCAAGTCACAATCTAGGTATGTTTCACTCGATGCGATACGCAGCGCACAGCTGACGAGTGACGGACGACCGACGACGCGACGACTCGGGGAGCCTCGGGTACTTTCGCCAACACGTTACGCTAACCGTTGCAGGTGTGACGGCGACGAAAAATAGCAACTGGTGCTTCATTCAAGGGGCGCCCCGCAGTCTAGAGGAGCACGCACTATTTTTTCACTTGCAGATTCACTTATTAGGATCACACTATACTGAGCGCTATGGTAATGACTAATAAGGATAGTTTAGATTGCAGTTAATTACGATTTACTTAAAATAACCAGCGACACGTCTGCTTCTTAAGATTAACGAACGACGACATCAAATGACTTCATAGATGGCGCTTAGCATAGATTAGCGCTTAGTAAAAGGCGGGTTCATGAAGAGCACGTGTATGGCTGCGTAATAATTATTCTATTCCAAAATAGAAATAGGTTCTGTATGTCCTGAATATAAATAGGTAAGTAAATACTATTTTTTTATTCTTTTGGTAGACAAGTAAAAGTGTAGAATTTATTACAGCTTATAAGTAGCCCAGCTTTCATAAAACGACATCTATCGAGTGTTTTTGAACTAATTTTTACTTTTTAATTTGGGCTGTCAGAAAATCGCCCATTGCTTTCAAAATATTCTATTTTTTTTTTCTTATTTTGGGGTAAAATTCATATGGCAGGCAACACTGGCCCGCCAGCGCATGACTATGTATCTGTCTTTGTCTAATTTTAGTGACAGCATGGTTCTTGCTAGCGATGCGCAGAATAACTCACTGTTAAGAAAAGAGTGATTACGTCTTTTACATCCAAAGAGTTACATCACTCTTTTATATCTTTAACTCTTTAACTCCCTGGCTCAGATATGAACGAAATGAGCTAGGGAGTTAAAGATTAACTTAGTTGAATATGCGTACGACAAGAAAGAGAATTAGAACAACCATATATATTTTCCACACCTCTGATTCTCAATTTAAGAAGCAAGTGAGATTATTAATTTTATTTGTAATAGTTTAGATTCTTTTTTTGTGTTCATGGTAGTTGTTACGTCTGTACTTACTCTCTTTGTTCGATAATTTATTTAGCTGGTAATGAATTATTACTATCGGTGGAAAGTTAACTGATGTGTGTGTAAAATGTATTTTTGGTATTCTTTAAACAAATCGAATTTTCAAATTCCTTACCAGCGAAATTCTGCCTTATTGCGTGAAAGATTTATTTACCTTAACAAAACTACCGTATAATATAACTAAATAACTCGCACTACGGATGCGCGGGCGAAATATTCTATCTCTTTTTTACTTACAATATACATATATGTTTCTTTCTATTCTACGCAATGAGTTTTGACCAAAATACATCTTAGCTACATGGATATAAAGATATAATTGGAGTTAAAGGGATATACGGAGTTAATCACTCCTTGCCTGGGATACTATATCTTTTGCGTTTGTCACTCCTGAGTTACACATCGCTAGTTCTTGCGACTTGTGTAGATGAGACAGTTATATGTTTACATTAAAATGTTTATTGGTTTCAAAGCTACATCGTCGCGGTTAAATAGTGGTTACATTTTTTAGGACGCGCGGTAATGAGGTTTGCTTCTCTATTAGTTTAACTGAATGGTTCCACTCATCTGCGGAGTCGACTCGGCACCTTGCTTTAGTGTGACTTTGACATTCGCGAACACCTAGACGTTTACTACTACAATTCAGTTGTCAAGTCAGTGAAATTAATTGATAATCAAGTCATTATTATGTAGTTCTAACGTATTATTAGAATAGAAAATATATTTTTTCAATTAGTGTTATGGATAATCTATTTGGGATGCCATCTTGATGCACACTACGTTGTCTTTGACCGATCTGGCGCTGCGGCGCTGTGATGTCTGTCTGTTGATTAGACGACATAAATGTTTAATTAAGCGCTGAACGGCTGTAGCGAACTTTAGGTCTCTCATTCCAGAATTTGAACAAATGGTTTGTATGAACGTTCTTGTCTATACTTCTAGGTCAATGTTATTAGTGAACGAAATTAATGTTAAGGGAGGAATAGGTCTAAGGAAGGAATAGGAATTGGGAGGGGGGGAAGGGGCCTCCGGAATCCTCACTGGTCAGACGAAACACATTTTCCACCTACTAATAGTTGCATATGTCTAGTTATTTAGCCATATAAATCTTTAATGATTAATCAAAAACAATTTAATGAACAGACATGATTTTCTTTTGCAAATATAAAAATCTGTTGCTTAGATGTTATACCCATAGATCCTAAATCTATGGTTATACCTACAAGTTGCTTGTTGCGTTTGTTAATGTGTTTTGATTTAAGCTTACTTTCTAAAGGATGTTTGTGAATTAATTCACACTATTATCTTTATTGATTTATTTTAATACTTACTTATATATTTAAATCGCTCCTGACGTCAAATCAATATGGAGTCGAACGCTTGGGTCACACAATAAGTTTTAATTTCGCGTAAAAGTCGTAATACCTAAACTTGACTTTAGTTAGAGAGTGAACCTTCTGTACGGTAGTACTATTAGTTATTTTGTGGTAAAACTTAGAAAATAAGTAATTAACTATTTTCCTGTTGAATTCTTTTTCGACAGACTTTTTTATGCGAGCGTAACGTATTTTTAGAGCTATATTGTTTATCGCAATATTCGCATTTGAATTCTACAACCAAATGATGGTCCACTTCATGCTCTCTTCTGCGGCTTGTATTAGTAAAATACATGTCGCAGTAGTTGCACTTCACTGGTTTTTCACCAGTATGAAGTCTCAAGTGCATAACCAAACTTCTTTTATACTTAAATCTGTCGCCACAAAGATCACACTGTTCAGTTTTGTCCATAAAATGTCTATTTATATGACCTCCTAGCTGGTGTTTACAGTGAAATGGTTTATTGCAAATGTCACATAAGTACGGACGTATACCCAAATGTTTCTTATTTATGTGCCCATCTATTAAATGAGCTTGTTTGGTTGCGTAGGGGCAATATGGACAAGATTTAATGCAGTTGGGCTTATAAATTTCGTCGTCTAAACCATGAACGATTAACATATGGTTACCAAATGCTGATACACTCACGAATTTCAAGCAAACAGCACACTGCTTTTGGTGTCTATGCACTTTTCTGTGCCTGTTTATGTACATGCTATCGGTTGCTTTTCCACAAATATCACAAATCACTTTTGATCGCATCTTTGTTTTTTTTCTCATTTTATTGTTTGACTCTCCATTTGAACTCCTTTTACGTCTCTCCTGAGTTTGTTTATGCGTTTTCCTGTGTGTTAGCAAATCCGCCATTTCGAGAAAAGACGCAGAACACATACCACATGTGTAATCAATTATTTTATCATCTTCATCATCTTTGTTGCTCATCGAATCCAGCATATTTGTGTTTCTGTAGCATATCGTATAATGTTCCTCGTAAGAAGGCAATAGGTCAAAGTTCAAGAAACATATTGGACACTCGTAAGCAGGGTGTACAGTTTTTCCACTTTCTTTATCAGAGTTATCTGAAATAACCTCCTCCGTTAATTTTTCATGATCAGATTCTTCTGAGGATGCATAATTTTTGTCATCCAATTCCTCGTAAAAAACATTATCATTGATCTCAATACCAAGCTTATTTACTGTACCCACCGAATCCAATTTAATAGCCATTGTTTGGGTCTCCTCCCCATTGTCAAATTGTTCTGTCAGCTTTGCAGTATAAAATTTTATTGATCTGTAGTTTAGTTTTATGTCCAGTAACATAATATAAGACTGTATGATGCTGTTAGCACAAGGGTCACAGAAATAATTTGAGAGTAGAAGAGCATAAACCTGAAATTGAAAATACACCATGTTTATAAACAGTATATAAAACAGTAATATTATGCATTAAGTATAAAAAAAGGCTTGGTGGTCAGACATATTATATCCTACACAGGTTTCTGCATAAAATAAACATATTAAATTGTATCACCCCTTTCAAGCAATATTTTTTAGGAAGTGTCTAGCCTGCTACCAGTGGTTATTTAATAAAAATTGATGTACTGCCACAATCACTACATTGCGCTTTGCAATTGTCTTAAATTTCTAACCTATCACATGACCTATAGCAGTACATAATTTTTTGTTAAGGGGGTCCTGCACGAAATTGTAAACATTTACGTATTTTTAAGTCACTTGTACTATGCGCTTAATTAGTTAAATACATTAAAAGAACTTTAAAAAGTTAGCATGATCATTGCACAAGGTCATGGCCTTGTTGAAATTTGAAACAAATTCTTTAAACAATAACAAACAATACATAAATCTCATGACTCCTAAAAATAGATACCTTTTTCTTTGACAACTTTCTTAATCAATGTTTTTTATGTATCTAAGCGATTTGTTAATGCTTAAATATACCTACTTATAATTTTAAACACTGAAAAAAGACGACAACGTCAGGTGGGAATCGAACCACGCACCTTCCGCATTCCGGGCGGCTGCCTTAACCACTTGCCTACCGAGGTCTGGTTTTCACTCGTCGAAATTTGTCAATGCTTGATGCTTATGTTTCTTAGTCAACATTGCTTCATCAAATCTTAGACTGCGACAGCTAAAATGAAGAACCTCTTAGATCCCCCCCCCCCCCCCCCTTAGTGTTTATAGTTTCTTCAAATTCAGGCGACTCAATTCAAAAGCCAACCCCTACCTACACTCCAAACAATGAGCCTATTGAATTATACAAATACTAATTAAATAACATTTCCTTACATTGGATCCAAAGATAGAACAAATCATATCTTTCAGGCTAACTTCTACTGCGTATCCCTCCTTTTGTATGGCGTGAGTGGTATCCCAACGAGTCAGTTTTGACTTCTCGTTTAAACAAATGGAGCACACATTTTTCTTTAGCAACAAATTATGAAACTTTTTCGAGTATCTCATCTTCACTTCTTGGACTCGCTTCTTACAAGTTGGATTCAATGGTTGGATAGTACCTATTTGTTAACGTGTAAAAAATAATAGATACTAATAATGAGTTACAGAAAATATAAAGATACCAAATTATGTAATGCAATGCAACAATATTGTTAGATGTAATAGTTTATTTCAGCTTTTCTAATTTTCTTCTCCGGAATTCCCGATCTATCCAAACAAACCAAAATAAATCGAGACTCGAGAGATTTTGTTTGCCCGTTTGACATTGACAATCGACATTGACAATTTGACATTTTTTTCTCATTAATAATGGCTTTGTGCGGTAAGCACATTTAGCCAGTGTCAAGTAAGATAATAAGTGAATATTTTCTTTTCTTACAGTAGTTCAAAGTCAAAGATATGATAATGAACCACAGACATATACTTCTTATTATATGTCTGTGTAATGAACGTATATTATGGTAAATTATATTCCCCCAAACCGTTGAATGCTCTAAGCCTAAACCCCTTGAGACTCAATAAAGCTGTGGGACTTTATTGAGATCTCACACCGACTTCTTGAGAGAATTTATTTTGTTTTATTTGCTAACACACTCATGCACGTTCACGTAAACTATTTATTTTATTTATTTATTAGATTCACCAACGTTTGTTTACATTGTTTCTACAAAGTTCATACTTAAGTAAACAGATAACTAAATGTAACAAACACTTACAGGTAAATACAACATGCAATTAAGTCTAAAAATTAATTTTAAAAAATATAAAAATATGTCTACAATAAATTCCTTTCCCATTTTATACATAACCATACATACATATAGGCATTTCAACACAGCAAACTTTCTATTTATTTATTATTCTATGTTGTCACAATGTGTTTCATAAAGATGCGACGGAGCCTATTAGGGGAGTCACAGTAAATATCAGTGACGTCACTAAAATCATTCACCACTTTGCACAGTCTGGAAACAGGGGAATTAGAACCGTATACTGTTTTACGAAATGGTCTCACGAGTGGGGTTATCATATTACGAGGATATCGAATAGGGATACGGAAGTTAAATCTACTTAAAAGTTGGGGACAGTCTATAGAATTGTTAAAAATTTTGGAAGCAATAATTAAATCACCAACAACACGGCGATTTTCAAGAGAACACATTTTAAAATGTTCTAAACTATTCGCATACGATTTAAGTTTTCTGTTGCTGCCCAATCCAGCTGAGTAAAGTAAATGTCTCAAAAACCTCTTCTGAACCCGTTCAAGTCTCAGTGCATGAGTAGCATAGTGTGGTCTCCACACAACCACGCAGTACTCCAGTATGCTACGTACTAGACTATTAAACAAAAGTATCTTAGTTTTCGCGCTACGTAACACTTTGATGTTTCGTAGAACAAATCCCAGCATTCTAGAAGCCCTCTTTGTTATGTCATCCATATGCGGCACAAACGTTAGTTTTTTATCAAAGATAACACCTAAGTCTCGTATCTGATCCAGCTGCTGAATATAGCTATTATTGATGTGATAATTATAGTCAACTACGTTTCCTTTTCGTGTAAATTGTACAAAAAAACATTTACCGTTGTTAAGATCCATACGGTTTCGATTGCACCATTTGAATATTTCATTAAGATCGCTTTGAAGTTTTTCCGGGTCATCTAGGCTGTTAATTACTCTGCAGATTTTTAAGTCATCCGCATACAAGTAAGGCTCAGAAAACTTTATGCAACTGGGTATGTCATTAACGAATATGCCAAACAAGACAGGACCAAGACACGAACCTTGTGGCACGCCAGCAGTAATATATCTTGGATTTGATTGGAATCCGTTTATAACAACAAAGAAAGTACGACCGCGCAGATAGGATCCGACCCAACGTAATAAGCCATCTGAAATACCGTAAGCCGTTAACTTTTGTAGTAATATATCATGCGGTACACGATCAAATGCTCGACTAAAATCTGTATACACAACGTCGATTTGTTTGTTCGCATCCATTGCTGCCGTTAAAGTGTCCGTGAGAAGCATTAGGTTAGTGCTCGTTGATCTAGCCTTAACAAAACCATGCTGATTAAAAGTTAAAAATTGATAAAAGTGTCTCTGTATGTAAGGAGGACAGATCAAAGATTCAAACACTTTGGCAAAGATTGACAAGATGGAAATAGGTCAGTAGTTATTGACTAAAACTTCACTTCTCGACTTATAAACAGTAACAACTTTGGCAATTTTCCAATCCGTTGGAAATTGACCCCCACATAAGGACAAATTAAAAATCCTTAAAAGAGGTATTGTTAAATATCCAGCACCTTTATTACAATTAACGGTTTTCAGGTTATCCAAAAGAGCGTCATGATCAATCAAAGGCAGAGCCAATTGATGACTATTATCATCTAATTTTTTTAAATAATCTGAATGTACATACTCATTTTTTGCAGACATACCATTATCCATGTATACAGCTGAAGAGTGCTTCGAGAATAGCTCACAAATTTCAACGCCATTAGATGTTACTGTGGACCCATCTGTCATTGAGATAGGATACGAACTAGTACCACCACGTTTCGCTTTGACAAAAGACCAGAAAAGCTTGGGGTTTTGAGCCATTTGATTTTCCATTTTAATAATATACCTATTGTAACAAAAAGTCGTCATTCGAGTGCATCTAGTGCTCTTATATTTTTTGAACCTACGTCTGACCCTATACTTCTCTTTCAGAGATCTTATAAGATTATGATCGAACCACGGTGGATACTGATTTTTGGCAATTTTTTTCTGTGGTACAAACTTTTGAATAATAGCTCTAATTTTTTTGTAAAATATTTGAAGCATATTATTTACATCAGTGACTTCACCATACAGCCCATCCCAGTCACATTCTGACAATTCTTTGTGTATGCTTTCATAATCTGCTTTGTAGTAATTTAGTAAGACATTATTTTTATTAAAAGGGAGTTTAGCTTCAGCTACTAGAGATACCGTTATATCAAGAGGCGGGTGTAACTGATCAATATTAGTCAAAGCGTTAACAGACTGCTCCACCGTGCAAATAGGCAAATTGGATATGACCAAATCAAGTGTTCGGTCTGACCTGTTTGTAACATAATTATGCTGTTTTAAACCATTGACATGCAAAAAATCGATCATGGTTTGACATAAGCTCGAGACCTGATACCTACTCGCCTCATCATCCAACAAGCTCTAACATATGCCTCCTAAATTAAAATCACCTAATATACAATGACTAATTATCTTTTCTAATACAATATTACAACTATCATAAAATTGTTCTAAAGTTGCGCTACATACCAGGAGGTGGCAAATAAATCGCGCGCAAAGCTATCTGATGATTTACATGTGAAACTGGCGCGTCAATCAAAACCCAGAGGTCTTCCAGACACGACTCCCAGACTTGCATACGCTTTGATTTTATTTTCCTAGAGACTGCAATCAATACTCCACCTCCCTCTTTTTTGGAAGCAGATTTTGCATCATTTCTATCTTTTCTGTAGACTATGTATCTCGAATCAAAAAGTTCGCTACTAAAAACAGAACTATTTAACCAGGTTTCCGTGAGAACAATCACATCATAATGATTGCATAGTATTTGCCGTTAAAAGTTGTGCGTTTTAGTTCTAAGACCACGTGTGTTCTGATATAGGGTCCTTGAAACGAGGCGTGAAGAAGCACTTTGTGGGCCGGCAGAGTGAGGGTGACTGATGCTACGTCTCTTACGCTGCACCAGTTGTCCTCGCGCCTGGACTTCATTTCCACTTAACATCAGGTGGAGTGGGGTCATTTGCCGGGCTTATCATAAAAAAAAAATACAATTTTAGAGAATCGTATTTGGAATCTTTAATACTACACAAAGCACCATTAAATAAATATATATTAGAGACTAAGTAATCTTATAAATCAAACAATACTTTTTATCATGTCTACATTTTTCACTATAATGTAGTCACCGTCATCACTCTTCCTCATAAAAACTCTTCTGTTTCGAATCCAAACATATTTATAGCCTATCTCCTTCGCTCTAACCCTGGCTGCTGCATGAAGAGCCATATTAGTTGGAGAAAGATGCTCAGTTATGAATATTGGAGTAGTGATTCCGGGTAATCCAAGTAGTGTACTGTTTAATTTATTATGTGGATGTGTTTTATTGTACTTTGCGGATGAGGCAAGAACTTGATCGCGAAGTCTAGGGGATACCAATTGCACAATAATGGATCGCGGGCGCGTGGAGGCCCGATTCTGTTTTGCAATACGTGTACAATGTAACACATCTTTCTCATTCAATGTGCACACGATCACTTTCCCAAGGTCAGAAACTATTTGCACCAGGTTCTCATTTTTATTTTCGGGAATGCATTGTAGTTCTACATTGTTTTGGCGTGAGTGTTGTTCAGTCTGATTAACTCGTTGGGTTAAGTCACTGATAGTAAGTTTTTAATCATCTTTCTCCTTCTTCAGGCTTGCGATTTTCAGTTTCGATGCTTCATTTTCCTTCCTTATATCTTCATACTGACAACTGAGAAAGCTCATCGACTCTTTAATATCCAACAATTCAGTTTTTATAAGCTTCAATTCTCTATCAAACATTTTAAGGAAATTGTCATGCAATTTAGAACACATATCATTCATTTGTTGTTTCATTACATCCTGCACTACTTCACGGACGTCCTCACGAGTAATAGATGCCTTTCCGTTATTATCTGTTTGCGGCGAGGCCAGTGCTTGCCTTTTGTTTCCCCTTGTAGCTGTTACATTTCGTACAGGGGTATTGTCCTCTTTTGTACTCTAAGGTGCCTTACGTATACAATCAGGGCAAGCCCAAGCTGCTCGCATTTCGTCATTAAGTAGGTTGTTATCAAGAGGCATGCACGCAAGGTGATGTTTTTTATTGCATTTTATACATACTATATGACTGTCGCAGTTATCCTTTTCTGGCCTACAACAACCCCAGCCTGCTTTTGACATCGTAGTTGTCGCAAATTCACAATATAATGACAGCCGTGCAAATCAAAGGAAAAAACAAATAAATAAATCTCACTCCGTTCTCACAGATGCAAACACGCTCTAAGTACGCGTGGTCAAACGGCGATGACTTGTCTGCGTCGCTTTATCGTTGGCGCATTAAGCGATATGCGCCTCGAGATGGAACGGCACGCTAAAATGATGTCTCCGCGCACCGCGTAACCGTGCGATTTGCTTGACAACACACACTCAGCAGTACTCAGCACCGTCAGTTACAATTGTTTGACAACCCACAATTAAGCACAATATATAAAAAAAAGTTGATCTTGTTTTTAATGTTAACACTTTTTAAACTGTTTAAAAGTATTATTTGATGTCACCAGACTAAAAGAAGTGCACTACAGATGTTTGAGTTCCATAAATTTAATGTATAATGTACAATTTTACAACAAAGATTTTGGTGGACGCAAACAAAGAGGTGTTGACTAAATCGTTTCCAAAGAGTATGTGAAAACTACTAACAGTAAATAATGTATTCCTGAGACTGGTTGATTTTTTTCTAGTAAACATTTTATCCGTTATCTATATAGCATTGTGAATGCAAAATTTCAATAATAAAGATTTTTATAAGCAATTACGTCTTTATCGATTGTTAAATACTTGCAATAGTATTTCTTTCGAATGTGAGGGTAGACTTCACAGTGACGTAATACCGCTGGCTTGCAGCGTAATCAAACTACTAGGAAAAATTCAACGAGTCTTCTGGGGTCTCGGTAGCTCAGCGGTTAGAGCAGTGGACCGGCAATCCAAAGGTCGTGGGTTCGAATCCCACTCGAGCTTCCTGAGACTGGTTGATTTTTTTCTAGTAAACATTTTATCCGTTATCTATATAGCATTGTGAATGCAAAATTTCAATAATAAAGATATTTATAAGCAATTACGTCTTTATCGATTGTTAAATACATGCAATAGTATTTCTTTCGAATGTGAGGGTAGACTTCACAGTGACGTAATACCGCTGGCTTGCAGCGTAATCAAACTACTAGGAAAAATTCAACGAGTCTTCTGGGGTCTCGGTAGCTCAGCGGTTAGAGCAGTGGACCGGCAATCCAAAGGTCGTGGGTTCGAATCCCACTCGAGCTTCCTGAGACTGGTTGATTTTTTTCTAGTAAACATTTTATCCGTTATCTATATAGCATTGTGAATGCAAAATTTCAATAATAAAGTAAATAATGTACGTAGTAGGTACCATTATTACTATTAGTCTGTTCCATTGATCTTTATAACTATAGAGAGAGCATAAGTTTACTATCTCTTTCTGCCTTTAACCAATACTATTTTAGTTCCATTTTTCAGCACATCATGTTTACCCTAAGTAAAACAAAGACAAAACATAGGATGAAAGGGCCGTGTCGGTGAAACTGTGAAACTTTTTACATGGGGCCAGCCGCACTTGGACCCTTAGAGCATTAATGCTTAAACTTGGATCCAAACAAATCGCTGTCATTATCTATTTATTAGTTGAATAAGTTTATTTTTTGATGAACTTAGTATTTCGGTGAGATTAATTTAATAATATATTAATATTTTTATTTGATATTTTCTACGATATTTTTATTGCATAACAGTCGGTGTTACAATGAATTGAATAAGATTACGTGCAATTTAGGTCCTTCCTATTTCATTCACAACGTATTTTATTTGTTTAAATAAAAATATGATATTTACAATCACAAAACTAGATAGAAACTCAAAGTAGGCAGATGTAATTAAAATAAATTAACTCTTACTGATATCTATATTCTAGAAATTTGTGTATTCATTAAAAACAACATAAGACTTGTTTAACTGTAAATCTCTCCGTAACCAACGTCTTAAGTACCTATAGATATAATTTAAATTTACCAATTAATTGTCATTAATAAAGTTTATGATAAGAGTACTTTCATACATGGTATTAAAGTGTATGATCATTTACCTACTAATTTAAAGGCATTGAATGGTCATATATTTAAATTTAAGTTAAATACTTGGTTATTTAATAATGTTTTCTTTACACTAAATGAATACTTTAGTTTCAAGACTAATTAATTGTTAAATTCACGATGAATTTTGTTAATATTAATGTTAATAATATTTATTTGTGTACATTGCATGCCTAATCATGGGCAAACTGTTGATACTATATATTTTTTTTATAACTTGTTACACAGTTTAAGCAATAAAGGAATTCTATTCTAAAACACTGTAGGCGGGCAGCCCTATCGCGTGCTTACTACTGCTTACGTACCGCGCGGCTGTAGGCATTTTTTTTCAAAGATAGGGCCGAGTTATAATACTCTATATTATATTATATTATTTGACGACCTCCTTGGTCGAGTGGTTTGTACACCGATTTTCATGGTGTCGCCATCTCTGAGGTCCCGGGTTCGAACCCCGGTCGGGTCAATTTAGAAATTATTGTTTTCTAAAATTGTCTCGGGTCTGGGTGTTTTATATCCTTTCACCTGCCAACTTACCCGCTACCAACATAAAAATTGGGTACCAATTGCCACGCGCCCGTAGCGGGCAGAAACGGTAGTGTGTCCTCAGTGTGTCTCTCCCTTGAAACGTACGTTTAAAATTATATCTATCTCTTTCATCTCACTGCTAACGGTTAGAAGATGAAAAAAGACAGCTGATTTCGCCTCGAGCACTTCAATTTGTTCATTCAAAGAGCCTTGTTTGACAACAGCAAAGTCAGTGTTTTTGACTGAGTGTTTGCTTTTCTTGTAAAAAATATCTTTGGGACTACTCTTGAAGAGGTTTGATGACAGAAACTTCATGTTTTATCAATTTATCATGCCAGAAATACAATTTAGTGAACGAATCGATAGTTTTAGAACTGTATACAAATATTCAAAGGGTGGTGATTCTGAGACTTATATTCTTGTGGCTTTTAAGATTCTTGTGGCTTTAACGAAATGTATAACATCGGGTAGATTATTTTATAAGTAATACAAAAATATATAGTTTTAACATCATATTTAACAAAAAACGGCTCAATTCATTGTATGCAGCGCCGTATAATAAGTATGTACCTATTTAATTATTTTAAGTATGTTTATCCGTTGTCTAGTAACCATTTAACGAGTTTCTTCGAAGCTTCTCTTGGGCTAGATAATTGGTGTGATTGTAGGAAAGATTTATTTGTTTATTTATTTATAACCCTGCCAAAACTCTTCTTGGATTAATACGTCTGTGCCAAAACCTCTTATTTCTCTGAGCCAAAACCTGATGATCCGTGACAAAAAGTTCGAATTTGCATAACAGCACTTTTAGCGTAAACGTTCAGTTGCTATGACTCATAAATCTCATAATCATAACACATTTCTTTTCCCTTATTTACGCTGATGAAATTCTTCATCATGTATGAAGATTGAAGTATCGAGAAGGTCTCCGATGGTCGAAGTACGTTCGCCCTTTCCAAATGGCCCAATAATTTGTTTACAAACATTCTTCATCGAATTTGGTATGGTTTCTGATTTTAGCCTGTTCCTACAAGGAACAAATAATTTAAAAAAAAAGGTAAGGATTTAAATATAAAGTGTCAACTGGGGGACTTTTTGGCGGGAAAGTGAAGCAAGCGTCATGTCTGCAGTTTTGTACCTATTATTTTCTATAATTTGTTTTTTGTCGAATATTTATGTGAAATAATGGTGGATTATTTATTGTTATGTGCAATGATATTTTATGGTTAAGTGTTCGTGAACGTGCACGAGTGTTAGCAAATAAAACAAAATAGTGCAACATCACTTTTCAAATTCTCTCAAGAAGTCCGTGAGAGACCTTAATAAAGACCCACACCTTTATTGAGCCTCGAGGGGTTTGTGGAGAATCATTTACCATTAAACGTTCACTCATTAGGTACTATTAAAAACTTGACACTGGCTAAATGTGCTGATCGCACAAAGCCATTAGTTAAAAAAAAAAAGTGTCAACTGTCAAGATAGATCTGACATCTGTCAGTGAGTGCAACAAGTTTTCGGTATCGACTCTGAAAAATCAGACGATCGGCAAGACAAATAGGATAAACGTGTAATGAGTCTAATTAAGTATGTATGTATATAAAATTGTATGAACTAACATTGAGAACGTTAGTTGTTCTGAGGTATAATACATCGATGCATTGAGATAAAGATATCAATGCATCGATGTCTTGCGATGCATCGGTTAAAAACATCGATGTTTTTTCAACATCGAGTACTTTTAAACTGTAACTAATAAAATTGACTTTTCATGCAAACCTTCGCTGATCCAGTTGCTTTTTTTAAAAAAAGGCAATGTGCGAATATTCTTTGTTATATAAAGAAATAAACGAACAACCGTTGCCAATAACCATTTTTTTGTTATATTTATTTTTCTTTCTTAAGGAAAGGCAAAGGGTACAAAGCCTATACAGCCTAGTGAACGAAGAACAAAAACATTTTTTTTTTAAATTTTATGACTTGGAACCATTTCCTTGAGCGGATTTTTAATTTGCGCAGTGCTGCCATTTTTCATTTCTAGATTCCGTTCCGTTACCACCGAACACAATGTTAAGTTAGTTATTACCTACTTGAATTTAACTCGATGTTTTTTCAAATTACATCGATACATCGAGTAACTCAATAGCTTTTCAAAACATCGGATTAAAGCGATGTATCCTATTGTAAACATCGAGTGAATTCGATACATCGATGTATATCGAATATCCCTACTAGTTTATAGTGATCTGTGGTATTAATGAGTGAGTGAGAGCTGATGTAAACAGTGCTTCCACAATGAGGGGAACTTCCCCTTTTGAGAGGAAATTAGGGTCCAGAGGGGAAGAAAAAGGGGAAAGAGATGAATAGGGGAAATCGAGGGGAAATCATGTTTGCGGAAAGGACACCCGAGCTTTACGCTTAAGTTTTATACTTGTTTAATTTTTTACACATTTGACGTACCTTTTTAGCCTCAAATGTGTCATGTATGTGTAACGGGGACCAGCTGACGTACCTTGTGATCTCACCCAAAATCATTAGTATTTTTTTTATTTTAACTGCCGCCAAAAATGATAATTACACTACATGTTACGGAACGTAACACAATCATGCAGTATATTATAAGGGGGCCTTAGGCGGTGAGAACGGAAAAATTGGCTGTTTTCTATTAGCTGCTATTCAAAATATATTAGATATTTCGCACTTTCAATGTGTATTACAGAGCGCATGTATGAGGAGATGAACGAAGTCAAAACGCGATTGGAAACATTTGGCTCTATAGAAAAAAAAACCTGAAGTTACCTCTAAAAGGAGAACCGTCACTTTCCATAGAAAAAATGCTTTTGCATACAACATAGCATTTGGTAATAATATAAAGCTAATACTATTTGCTACCTAAACCAAGTTTTGCCATAATTTTATCGAATCGCGGATAAGGTTTATTTAATTATTAATATTTTTAAATATGGAAACACTAAGTCTTCAAAAACAGACATATTACTTTAAAAATGTCTAACGTGGCTGCATAAACCATAATTCTTTTGATCTTAAAAAAGAGAAATGTCAACAATGCCATCACGTCATATTTGATTTGAAGCTAGCGGCTGTAAAACTGTCATTTGTTGACAGATATTGCGAAATAGATATTGAATTACAGATTAAAAAATTAAAAAAGTATACAATCCAAGCATAAAACGCGCAGAGGGCCTAGTCAATTGGCAAACAAATGAAACGCTACGAAATCTTCGCTACGATAAACCGAATGTATGGGATTGACTTAAGCAAAAGTTACCTACGACGTAAAATTTACGCTAAAATAGACCTAATTGACAGTTTGACAAGCCAAGAATCGGTAATCTAGCGATCACTCAAACATTGAAGATAAAAATTCACACAAAATGGCGATTGTTTGATCAGCTGATGAAGGAATAGTTGTGTTGTGTTGAAAGTTTTGTTTAAAATGCTCTTTTTAGGGCTATTGTGGACTGCGATAATCAAGTGCTCAGGCGCTAAGGAAGAAATGTTTCCCTACGTTACTTGGAGCAAAGTAACGAAATCGAGTTTGTTGTACTTGTGAATAGTTCTCAGAGTTCTCGTTTACGAACTTTCAAATATTTAGCTAAGGTCTGCCGGGAATTGCGTGCTGATATAGTTGTTGTGATGTGAGTGACCAAATAAATGTGTGTCATGCAACATTTTCCGCAACGAAGCGCAAGTCGCTGCATAACAATTTGTAGGGGCTCTCAAACCATACAAACATTTGGGCCAAATAAATCCACCTAAGTACCTTTAATCATGACAAGAAAGGTCAAGATTAAGACAACAGTAAGGGACTTTTTGTATAAATATTAAATGTAACCTATCCATAATGTCCATTTATCAATTTATAACTTAGATTGCCTATTTGTTTTACAGGTTCCAATGAAGATTTAATTTTCCAGGTAGCTTAGAGTATTAAACCAAGGCTCTAAGTGTAGTAAGGTGTACCTATTGACTATACCCTATAAATCTTATACAGACAAGCATCTTTCTTAATAGGAAAAGATATCAGTCCATACGTTCAAACGGTAAGTTTTAATAAATAAATTATTACTTACATAATAAAGGTAAGTATTATGCCTATTATTATATTGGGATTTACCAGGAAATGTCAGTTTTGTTAAAATTGCTAGAATAAAGAGTATTGACATAGAGATAAAACTATTTTATGTGGTTTTGCAGATTTGAGACGACGATTCAAAAATCTTAAATGTTACCTCATAATTTGGAGGATGGACTTCCTCAGAATGGTGAACAAACATGGTTATTTGGTAAAAAACAATATCAAGCAATTTTGTATAATACATAGGTACTTACCTACTAACTTTTTATCTATGACAATTTTCTATAAGTAATTATATTGTTCTAATTTCTTAGGAGATTCTGGATACCTTCAAAAACCATGGTTAATGATAATAACAACAATATTTAATGCTGCATCAGACTCACAAGAAAGGAGGGGTGTGGACCACATGTCATATCCAACAATGAAACTGCATTGAACATGGCTTTGGCATCGTTGAATTTAGTTATTTATATGATTTTTTTTGTGGAGCTCTAATGTTGTCAACGTTTTTATTCTACAAAAAGGAGCAGTCTGTGCCATAAATATAGTTAATTTAGTTCTAAGTTTATTGTGCTTTATTTAAAAAGATTTACTTATGTACAAAAAAACAATACCTTCGTTGACAACATTTTTATTTTAAGAAAAGGAACAGTGTGCCATAAATATATTTAACCCATAAAATAGTGATTTGGTTTATATGATGGGGAAAAATTAAGTATAAAGTTAATTTAGTTCTAAGTTTATTGTACTTTATTAAAAAGATTTACTTAGGTAGGTACTACTAAAAAACAGTACCTTCATAAACACACAATTGGCATTTATTTTTATACACATATAGTTTTAATGTCAATAAGAGAAAGTGAAGCCTCATATTTAATAAACTTTGACTTTGAGAGAGTTAGGTAAGGAAATAAGAATATATTAAGAAATACAACATTAATGTTATTTTTTACTTGATATTTAATTTTACTTGCAGTAGGTACCTATAGAAAATGTTTAAGTACCTACTTATATCAATTTCTACTAGTCATAACATTAAGCTATTGAAGTTGTACTTGATTCATTATCAACATACAAAGGTAATTATATGTATAAACTTGCATTATTATTATCCGATTATTAAATCTGGTGGGTTCTATTGTGTTTGTTATAATATTGTTTTTTCTTTAAATAGGTGGCTTAACATAAGGTGGCTTGTTATACATATAATACAAATTAAGTTCCATATCTAGCATACTCTGTAATAGTTTAGTTATTATCAATTTGGCGATTGTGAAGTAATCGATTGTAATTGTTGCTTGAGTTTGTAATGTTACTATCACATTTTTATTTGTGTGAATCTGTAAATGGTTTGCTGTTTCACATTTTCAGTGTTATACTTTTTATAGAACTGTCGATTCACTTGTGAATATAAAATAAATAAATAAAATTAATTGTTTTTAAATTATTTTTGGTAAATATATACTACCTACCTACTAACTTTTTATGTAAGTATGACAATTTTCTATAAGTAAGTATATTGTTCCAATTTCTTAGGAGATTCTGGATACCTTCAAAAAGCATGGTTAATCATAATAACACCAATATTTAATGCTGCATCAGGCTCACAATAAAGAAGGGATGTGTACCACATGTCGTATCCAACAATGAAACTTGATTCATTATCAACATACTAGGGTAATTATATAAAATTAATTGTTTTAAAATTATTTTTGGTAAACATATAAATAATCCTATGTTTTATTTCGAAACATTATCAACCAACTCATAATGAATGGCAGTGAAATTAATAATGTAAAATAAATAAATATTTTAACTTGTCGCGTAGAGACCACGATCATGTCATTGTGTCTGTGAAGGCGTATATTTAATAAATGATTTGACTTTTAATTTCAATTATTTTCGGTACCTACCGCTATAAATAAGTAACAATGAAACAATCCTATTTTAAGGCGATGTTGTCTTCATCGTCATCCTATGAACGTCCTGAACGTTCCCACATGAACGACAGCACTAGAAAGACTGGGCTATAACAGGCTTAAGCCCTGAGCCAATACAACCGCAGTGTGCTTTACGTGCCTTCCGAAGCACGGAGGAGCTCGAGACGCTTTTTATTTGGTTACCCATCCTTTAGCTCGGTAATGTGAAAGTTGCGTAACTAACTGGCAAGATCACAAACCGGTGCGGTGCGGGCGGGGACTTTTTGCATTAGTTAAACCTCTAGCATTACCTTTCAAGTAACAGTAAGTACATTGCTTCGCTAGTTTGCATATTTTAAAATTAGTTTTAATTTAACTAGCAAAACCATGTACTTGGAATGTTTTTTATTTTATTTTATTTAGGACAATAATCAATTAGAAAAGTAATGTGATAGGTGTTGTAGTTAGACAACTAAACCCGAAAGCCTTAGCCGCTACGCCATAGAGTTACTTTAGGCGATGTACTCATACAAGATGCAAACGTTTTAATCACTACCTAGTGGGTACTCGCATCTAAGATCAAACTGTTTAAATGTTCGCGCGGTTTGTAACATTTAGTGTTATCACTTATTTCATTACAGACGGACGTCAAGTTGTTAATATTTGAGAAATTCTTGGCAGCAAGCGTTTGCTTGTGGTCTTCAGTCTTAATTTATTTATATTATAAGCTGAAAAATGGGTTTGGTCTCATATCAATATCATATTATGGTGGATAAGTCACTCGTCATCATTATAAGTACTTATTTACAAACGTGCTTGCCTGGCAAACTTGCGGCGAAAAAAGCTATTGATTCATTTTTCAAATTGTCTCAAGGAGTCTACCCGAATTTCTTAGTAAAGTGACATTCAATTCACTAAAACTCAAAAGGATCGGTGTGGTTACTACCTATTTATTAATCTTACATAAGCGTTACATTATCATCAAACAAAAAAATACTAAGACAAGCCTGTATGTTCTATATCCCTTAGCTTATCGATATCGATGTAGCCTAGCGAATTTGATGAGCGATTTTGAAGCTGTCACCGGTCGAGCGTTTGCCAGTTGACTAGGCCCTCAGGGCACCTTTCTTATAAATGCACATTACGACCATGTTTTACAATAATAATTTCTATAAAATCATAAATACATAGGAATTTACCTTTTCGATTTCTTGACTGATTTGGAATGTTAAAAAAAACGTTTTTATTTACTTTTTGATAAAAATGTGAATGGCGCTTACGAATTTAGGCTTGGAATTTACAAATGAGCTAAGTGCCAAAACACAATTATTGAGAAATAAATAAAAATTAATTTGTTTTTTAGTCATCATTTTATAGCGGCATTCTATTATCAAAAACTAAATTAAACAGGTACTGTTTATACTACACTTATTAGATACATTACTTATGAACATATTTTTATAAAAAAAACCTTATTTTTAAAATCAATTAAGAAATGGGTCAAAATGTTTACCTTTCATTGGGGCTAATAATAATAATAATAGTTGACTCGACTATCATTGTCCCGATAGTCGTATCTGCAAACGGCCTAATAGCGAAGAGTCTCGACCAACATCTCAAGAGACTCTCGCTAGACGGCTGGATCAAGGGCCAGATACAGAAGGCGGTACTTCTTGACACGGCACGCATCGTCAGGAGGTTCCTCTCTCTGCAGTCCTAATCACCGTTAGCTTGGGCCCTGCCCCGCTGCCGGCGGCACCCTAGGTTTAGGTTTTTTATAATGTTCAATGTTTTATTTTTTTATAGTAGTTTTGTTTATTATTTTTAGGGAATATTATAAAAAACCTAGACTTAAGAAAATAAAAAAATACGAGAATAATAATAATAATAATATAAGCTCTTGTCACCTGTCACATCATTTTTATTTCAAGTATTTTATTTTATTTTGTAACAAGTCTTTTGACAAATTACAACAGTTTATAAACTTATTTATCGAGAAAACCAGCTAAAAATATATCAAAAACATATAAATATAACTACCACAATAATTTAAAAATGAGAAAATCAACAATAACAAAATTGAAGAATGGTGACGTATGTCAACACAATATGCCATACAAAAATTGATCAAACATACAATCACGGACCTGAAACAATAAACATAATGTACTAAAATAAAAATGAAAGTATGATACTACGAAGAGCAAGACGAAGCGCACGCCCTCCATCATCGCCCGCTCCGCCGACCGTAAGCTCCTCGTCTGATGATTTTACCAGAGACGAGTCGAGCAGCGTGAGCGGGCGATCGCCGTCTCCGCCGCCACAACGACCTGCGCGACGTGGACGACCACCGCTGCCGGCACGCTTGGGATCAGTGGGGCCATCTGCCCCGCGTACGACCCCCGCTACCGGTGGTGTAGTGCGCCGCATGCGATGGACTCAACAAATAAATGAGAACTGCATGCGCGCCTACTACAGGGCAACAGAGGGAGGAACTAACCTTACTGCGTATCGTGTTAGGATGCTGTCTTTGTTTCAGGCCCTTGAACCGACCATAGACGTGTCTGCCCAACGATTGTCGGATCAAGTGCGGGTGATCCAGCGTAACAACTTGTTGGATCAGTCAGCACTTGATCGGCTACGCCTGGAGTCACAACGTATTTGTGCGGCTTCTTCTTCGGTGCAGGATCGCCCTGCCCCACAATTACCGGCCGTGACGCCGGTTTTGGTGGCGCGAGTAGATCCGGTATCCGAAGATGAAGATTTCATAAATACGAATGGAAGTACGCAGGCGAATGAGCAAATAAGGAGCGCTTTGAACGATGCTATTCTACAGTATCGTGACACGCGTAACTCTAGGCCGCGTATACCTTGTTTGCCCACGAATAGACATAATTTGGCGTTAATGAGTGCCTTGAACGATTTACTGGTTCCTTATCTTGGAACCAGTGAAAGTTTAATTGATACCCACTCGATCCTTTATTGTGGGGCCATCACGGTGTGTCGCGTTGCTCGTGTCAAATTCCAGGATTCTGACCGAGTACCGCGGCGAACCGGGACTGCCCCTGCTTGGCAATTGAGGATCGAGGGGCGTATTAATAAGTTCAGGACACTCATTGCAAAGCTAATTTGCTTCAGAAATGGCAATAATCGACCTCGCGTCATGCGATTCGTCACACAAGCCTTTGTTGGGACTGATGTTCGTCCGGAAAACTATATGGCTTGTGTGACGGAACGTATTGACTTTCTGAAGCAAAAAGTCTATGCGTGGGCAAACCGTATACGTCGCTACAGAGTGCGTGTGGACCGATACCAACAAAATCGCCTCTTTCAAAGTGACCAAAGAAAAGTATACAGACGTTGGGAAGGAGCTGATCAACGTGTGAGCGACGGACAGCTACCAGATGTTGATGCCATGACTAATTTCTGGCGCAGCATTTGGTCGGTGTCCGTCGAGCACACGGAAGGTGAATGGATGAGTGTTGTCAGTGACGCGTGTGAACCTATCGAGACCATGCAGCCTATAAATATAAGTACAGCTGACGTAAGTTGTGCAATCCGTACGGCCCAAAATTGGAAATGCCCAGGACCGGACGGATTGCACAACTTCTGGATCAAATGGTTTCGATGTTCACACGAGTTACTGGCAACGCAATTCCAAGAAGCCATAGAGCTCGGCTCACTCCCAAGTTTGTTGACTACTGGTGTCACTTTTCTGCTACATAAATCAGGTAGTACCACGGAACCGAAAAATTATAGACCCATCACGTGCTTACCTACTTTATACAAGCTCCTTACATCCATTCTGAGAACAAAAATTAATACGCACATTGTTGCAAACAATATTTTGGACATGACTCAGAATGGATGTAGGGTTGGGTCCCGTGGTACTAAGGAGCTTCTCCTCATTGACATGACCATATGCCAGAAGGTTCGGCGTGGCAGAGGGACTCTCTCCACAGCCTGGATTGACTATAAGAAGGCCTATGATTCGGTGCCGCAAACATGGTTGGTGAGGATTTTAGAGTTATATAAAATTGATATAACTTTAAAATCCTTTTTGATGTCATGTATGCGGCAGTGGACCACGGTCTTGCGTCAACCAGGATGTCGATATAGTGTTTTTGCCACGCAGGATCTTATAAGGATAGAGCGTGGCATATTCCAGGGCGACAGTCTGAGTCCTTTATGGTTTTGCCTAGCTTTGAATTCTCTCAGTACTTTATTGAGAAATTCAAGGTTAGGCTGTCGACTGCGGAGAGGGGGTGAAGTTATGTCGCACTTGTTGTACATGGATGACCTCAAGTTATTCGCACCAAACCGCCAAGACTTGGTGAAACTGCTGAAAATTACTGAGACTTTCAGCAGTGCCATCAAGATGGAGTTTGGTGTAGATAAGTGTGCGGTTATGCATGTACAGCGTGGGAGAGTAGTAAATTCAACCAATTTACAACTCTCCGAAACGATAAACTTCAGATCTCTCTCCGAAGTTGAAACA
This sequence comes from Scoparia ambigualis, assembly GCA_963921215.1. Classification (NCBI taxonomy): domain Eukaryota; kingdom Metazoa; phylum Arthropoda; class Insecta; order Lepidoptera; family Crambidae; genus Scoparia; species Scoparia ambigualis. The sequence goes on from OY992526.1 coordinate 21,772,547, forward strand.
TATAAATATCTTGGTATGTCACAGTCTTTGGGTGTTGAGGATGGGGACATAAAACAGTCATTACGGCAGCGATTCTTTTGCCGCCTGAGAAAAGTACTTAACAGTCTTTTATCGGGTGGCAATAAGACGCGTGCTTTTAATGGCTGGGTTATGCCTCTGCTCACATACTCCTTTGGCATACTAAGATGGACTCAGACCGAATTGGACGCCTTGGATAGAAGAGTCCGTCAAATGCTCACGACTTCCAGACTGCTACACCCGCGCTCATCTGTTATGAGGCTGTACATCCCGCGGAGATGTGGGGGTCGCGGCTTTTTAAATGCCAAGGACCTACATAACCGTGAGGTGTGCAGTCTCAGGGATTATTTCCTTAACAGTGAGTGCGGGATGCATTTGGATGTCGTGGCAGTTGATAGACACTTCACGCCGCTCTCCTTGGCAACAGAAAACTGGCGCAAACCAGTGGTGCTAAGCACTCTCGATCGCAAGGACATATGGAAGAGCAAGGTGCTACACGGGCGCTACTATCGGGCTCTAACTGGGCCTGATGTAGATTTGCCTGCCTCGGTGAACTGGCTACGTTTCGGTGACCTCTTTGGGGAAACCGAAGGTTTTGTCTGTGCCATTAAGATGAAGTTATCAAGACGAATAACTACCGGAAATATATTATGAAGGACGGTACGGTCGACATCTGTCGGGCATGCCGCCGTCCTGGAGAATCACTCCGACATATTATTTCCGGTTGTTCTCATCTTGCTAACGGAGAGTATTTGCACAGACACAACCAAGTAGCCAGAATAATTCACCAGCAACTTGCTCTTCAATATGGCCTTGTTGAATCAGAGGTGCCGTACTATAAGTACGCACCTGCGCCAGTTCTCGAAAATGGTCATGCAACGCTCTACTGGGATCGCTCTATCATCACGGACAGGACTATTATCGCCAATAAGCCTGATATCGTGGTGGTCGACCGATCTCAGCGCCGGGCAATATTGGTTGATATCACCGTACCTTATGATGAGAACCTCGTGAAAGCCGAGAAGGACAAGCTCAGTAAGTACCTTGACTTGGCTCACGAGGTTACCGCCATGTGGGATGTGGATTCAACCATTATTGTACCGATAGTCGTTTCGCCAAACGGTCTTTTAGCTAAGAGCCTCGATCAACACCTAGAGAGGCTCTCGCTAAAAGGTTGGGTCAAGGGTCAGATACAGAAGGCAGTACTCCTTGACACGGCACGTATTGTCAGGAGGTTCCTCACTCTGCAGCCCTAACCACCGGTAACTTGGGTCTATCCCCGCTGCCGGTGGCAACCTAGGTTAAGTTTTTTATAATATTTTATATTGTAAATATGTTTTTTTTATATAAAATATAGTAAAAATTTTTACTTAAGATTATATTTTAAATAAAGAGCATAATAATAATAAATCTTACCTACAATCACACCAATTATCTAGCCCAAGAGAAGCTTCGAAGAAACTCATTAAATGGTTACTAGACAACGGATAAACATACTTAAAATACTTAAATACATACTTATTATACATACAAAACACCCAGACCCGAGACAATTTAGAAAAACAATAATTTCTAAATTGACCCGACCGGGGATCGAACCCGGGACCTCAGAGATGGCGACACAATGAAAACCGGTGTACAAACCACTCGACCAAGGAGGTCGTCGATAAGTCGGCTAAGTTTCATAACAAATGTCATTGGAGCAAAGTGCCTTTATTTTTAAATTATTATTATTATTTCAGTTAGTGCTTAACCCCTATGTTGCATTTTGACAAATTTGTGTAACAGCTAGTAATTAAACTAGTTTAATTATTACACAAATTCCTATAAAATTCTTGATATTCTGGTGGTAATGGTAAGTAAGCAATCATACTTTCCACAAGAAAAGTTTCCTTTTCTACTTTTTTTTCTTTTTTTTTTACTTTTTTTAATATTTTAGCTTTTTTTTTTTCTCTTTTCTTTTTTTTTTTTTTTCATCGGTTCTTAAGACCCCTGTACACAGTGGCGTATGATGGCCACCTGCCGGCCATCGCCATTGTGTAGACGGGGTAAATTGCGCGCCACTATCGACAAATTGCCCGCCACTGTACACCATTACCCCGTCTACACAATGGCAATGGCCGGCATTGGGCCATCATACGCCACTGTGTACTGGGCCTTTACATTTGCATATTTTTCGTAATAAAAATATTTGCTTAACGCTGTTGTAAAATAATTAAATGAAACAATATTCAAATAAATAAACAATAGGAATGTAGGTACTGACCAGCATAGAAGGTGGCCTTTTTGCTGGAATAACTTTTCTTTTCCTGTTAACATAACTCTTTCCTCGTACCTTCAAATATTTTCATAGGTAGTTTTTTTTTAGTTTTATTCCTTGAATCACTCATTTTCAAACTACTTTCTAATATTTCTAACAGACAAATCTTAACATTTGAAATGACAGCATAAACGACGACAGCTAATCAGATGACCAACACTGACATTTACTACGATCGGATACGAAAGTTTGGCACTTACACCCAATGCCATCTATGAAAAAATCTCAAGTATAGAATAAATTTTCGTAGGCGCTTTGCACTTTTGATATGGAATGGCTGTCCAACATAGCACCTTTGAAAAGCAAAATCTCGATTTGGCTTTTTTGGCACTTAGCCCATTTGTGAATTCGACGCCTCAATTACCGCGGACCCCGCCCCGCGCAACATCTAAATTTTTGCTGACCGCGTAATGGCCGATTTACACATCCATAAGTAAGTAAGTAAGTAAGTAAGTTCAACTTACTACTTACTTGCTTACTTAATCGAGAAGTAGACAGTAACGTTCAAACGGTGAATTTTGTTTATCGGTAAGTAAGTAAGTTCGAAGTTCATACTTTGTCAGAACCTTGCGACGTTGGACGCGAGACACGTCCTGCCAACAATGGATTGTGATGAAGTGCGCCAGCACTTAGGAGGCCTAATATTACATCTAGACTGTGATTTTTGCGTAAAATGGCCAATTTTGGCGTTATGGATCTCAGAAACAAAAATACATTATCAATGTTGACTTATTGAATAGTGTATATTGGCATAGTGCGTAGCGGCCTCGCTTTTTGTAAATATTGCTTAACTTTTTAATTAAACTCAAAATTGCAGAGAAAGATTTTCATAAAATGAGCGAAGGCACTTTTTTGAGCTCCTAGATTGAACTACTGTTCTAAACAAATGAAATTAAAAATAATTGTATGTTATCTCTTATGCTGGATTTACACGAAGCCAATACTTGAGACAATCCACTAAGCCAGTCCAATAAGCCAATGCCAATGCTAAGCAAAAATACCTTGAGGACAATCCAATGTAGTGGCCTGTCTCTATTTACACGATGCCAATATTGGACTGGCTTATTGGATTGTCTCAAGTATTGGTTCCGTGTAAATCCAGCATTATATAGTCGTATAGTGCGTAGTGGCCTCGGAATTTTCAGTTATCGTTGATTTTATATAGAAAAAAAATCTTATTCTAAACCAAAAGATTTCGAAAATAGCTTTAAGTTAAATGTGAATTTTTCTTATCTACGACAATATTATTGAGCAAAATTTATACCAAATTAATCGTTACTTCATGATTAATAAAGATTTTATAATGAATTTATTATCCTATTCCGATAAAAACGCAAAATTACCTACTTCAAATGCGATGCGCCGGCCGTTTGAACTCAGCTTATCCTCGCAGAGTGGACATTTGTAATACTTATTAAACATGAATTTATTATCCTATTTCTATAAAAACAATAAATACATACAACTGCAAAATTACAACAAATTGCGAAAATGGGCATTTTACGCAAAAATCACAGTCGTGATGTAATAGACCTGAAAGAAATATTAAATGTGGTTATAGAAGAAAACCAAAATCAAATAAATATTGAACACCAAAATCCTATACGGACTTGGAAACGAAAATGAATTAGCAGAAGGAATGTTCATGGTGCAAGCTATCAGCTGTTCAAAGAATTGTCTGTAGAAGATCCACGGGAACTGAAGGACTAGGTACTCGCTTAGAATCTCGTGGCGCCTTGGTTTGACAGCTATTTTAGAAGTTTGACAGAAATCCTATAGGTACGATAGTTGAAAATCCACGTGATTTTAATCGAGTAGTAGGTACAGTCACCAGCATTAAGATGTGACTATCGACGGCCTGCTAAAATATCTAATCATTGGTGGAATCCGTATATATATATATATATCAGATATTTTTGCATCATCACATCTTAATGCTGGTGACTGTACCACAGATATATAGTAGGTACCAACCTTGTTTGCAAACAGGGTTGGTAGTCAATTTTTAAAACTTTTATTAGATTGCAATATTTGGATGTATGCTTGTGTTTTGTCCACGCATGGAAAAAACGCGTGAACAAACATTCAATCATAATATAAATACATACCTACATATATACATACATACAACAACAAAATAGTAAATAAATAAAAAGCACTGCACGGGCGGCATTCAGACAGAATGCGTTTCGTGGTGTGGTGTGTCAACTTATGAACTTACTTACTTGTGCCGTCCACACGGCGGCAAGTTAAGTTGGCGGGGAGCGTGAGACGTAGCGGGAGGGGTTACGCGCTACTGTCCTGTCCAAAAAATAGAACTGGTTCCTATCCTGCGACAAGTCGCTACTTACTTACTTACTTACTTGCCGCACGGCGTCCACACGTAGTTTTTACTTACTTATTTACTTACTTACTTACTTACTTATGGATGTGTAAATCGGCCACTATCCTGCGACAAGTCGCTACTTACTTACTTACTTACTTGCCGCACGGCGTCCACACGTAGTTTTTACTTACTTATTTACTTACTTACTTACTTACTTATGGATGTGTAAATCGGCCATAACGTATAGTACGACGACCGCGTGGCTTATACTTTACGACCGCGTAAAGTCACCTGGCGACGACAATTTTTTTTTTAGATAGTAATTTACTAACTTAATGGCCGATTTACACATCCATAAGTAAGTAAGTAAGTAAGTAAATAAGTAAGTAAAAACTACGTGTGGACGCCGTGCGGCAAGTAAGTAAGTAAGTAAGTAGCGACTTGTCGCAGGATAGGAACCAGTTCTATTTTTTGGACAGGACAGTAGCGCGTAACCCCTCCCGCTACGTCTCACGCTCCCCGCCAACTTAACTTGCCGCCGTGTGGACGGCACAAGTAAGTAAGTTCATAAGTTGACACACCACACCACGAAACGCATTCTGTCTGAATGCCGCCCGTGCAGTGCTTTTTATTTATTTACTATATTGTTGTTGTATGTATGTATATATGTAGGTATGTATTTATATTATGATTGAATGTTTGTTCACGCGTTTTTTCCATGCGTGGACAAAACACAAGCATACATACAAATATTGCAATCTAATAAAAGTTTTAAAAATTGACTACCAACCCTGTTTGCAAACAAGGTTGGTACCTACTATATATCTGTGGTACAGTCACCAGCATTAAGATGTGATGATGCAAAAATATCTGATATATATATATATACGGATTCCACCAATGATTAGATATTTTAGCAGGCCGTCGATAGTCACATCTTAATGCTGGTGACTGTACCTACTACTCGATTAAAATCACGTGGATTTTCAACTATCGTACCTATAGGATTTCTGTCAAACTTCTAAAATAGCTGTCAAACCAAGGCGCCACGAGATTCTAAGCGAGTACCTAGTCCTTTAGTTCCCGTGGATCTTCTACAGACAATTCTTTGAACAGCTGATAGCTTGCACCATGAACATTCCTTCTGCTAATTCATTTTCGTTTCCAAGTCCGTATAGGATTTTGGTGTTCAATATTTATTTGATTTTGGTTTTCTTCTATAACCACATTTAATATTTCTTTCAGGTCTATTACATCACGACTGTGATTTTTGCGTAAAATGCCCATTTTCGCAATTTGTTGTAATTTTGCAGTTGTATGTATTTATTGTTTTTATAGAAATAGGATAATAAATTCATGTTTAATAAGTATTACAAATGTCCACTCTGCGAGGATAAGCTGAGTTCAAACGGCCGGCGCATCGCATTTGAAGTAGGTAATTTTGCGTTTTTATCGGAATAGGATAATAAATTCATTATAAAATCTTTATTAATCATGAAGTAACGATTAATTTGGTATAAATTTTGCTCAATAATATTGTCGTAGATAAGAAAAATTCACATTTAACTTAAAGCTATTTTCGAAATCTTTTGGTTTAGAATAAGATTTTTTTTCTATATAAAATCAACGATAACTGAAAATTCCGAGGCCACTACGCACTATACGACTATATAATGCTGGATTTACACGGAACCAATACTTGAGACAATCCAATAAGCCAGTCCAATATTGGCATCGTGTAAATAGAGACAGGCCACTACATTGGATTGTCCTCAAGGTATTTTTGCTTAGCATTGGCATTAGCTTATTGGACTGGCTTAGTGGATTGTCTCAAGTATTGGCTTCGTGTAAATCCAGCATAAGAGATAACATACAATTATTTTTAATTTCATTTGTTTAGAACAGTAGTTCAATCTAGGAGCTCAAAAAAGTGCCTTCGCTCATTTTATGAAAATCTTTCTCTGCAATTTTGAGTTTAATTAAAAAGTTAAGCAATATTTACAAAAAGCGAGGCCGCTACGCACTATGCCAATATACACTATTCAATAAGTCAACATTGATAATGTATTTTTGTTTCTGAGATCCATAACGCCAAAATTGGCCATTTTACGCAAAAATCACAGTCTAGATGTAATATTAGGCCTCCTAAGTGCTGGCGCACTTCATCACAATCCATTGTTGGCAGGACGTGTCTCGCGTCCAACGTCGCAAGGTTCTGACAAAGTATGAACTTCGAACTTACTTACTTACCGATAAACAAAATTCACCGTTTGAACGTTACTGTCTACTTCTCGATTAAGTAAGCAAGTAAGTAGTAAGTTGAACTTACTTACTTACTTATGGATGTGTAAATCGGCCATAACAGAATACGTTTTGAGGGGAAAAATATCCTGAGAAGGGGAAATCTCAGTTGTGGCGCGTGGGTGGGGAAAGGAAATCATGAAAGTGGAAGCACTGGATGTAAATGATGGTTGGAAGGAAAAAATATGGAATCCCTGAAACATATAGGTACCCTGAAATAAAGTTACTACTATAGTAGTAACTTAACGTAGGATGTCGGAAATGGAATGGAAAAAAAAAATCGATATATCGATACATCGATATTTTGATAAATATCAATATCAGCCTCAATATATCGCGAAAAAAATATCGATATATCGATATATCGGACAAATTTTTCACCGGCATTAAAAAAATGAAAAAAACCTGCTTTTTCTTAAAATCGGTTAAAAAATAATTTAGGTGAGCCTAGCCCAGTATTAAAAACAGATTTTTTTATTTTAAATTATTGTTTTAACCGGTTTACAGTTCCGCAGCCCATATGGGCCATAACAAATGATTAACCTATTGTTATATTTTTAGGACAGTGAACCTGTTAATCATGCCGCCCTCTAAGTCGGCGCCTGTTGTTAGGTACCGCCATATTACGGTAAAAAGCCACTCTCTCTGACGGCACGGAGGAAGCCGTAGATGTTAAATATTTCCGTTGCGTATACGTAGCACACATGCACACATGACATGAAGTTGATTAAAGCAACGCACTGACAGTGAGAGTTACACACTAACTACCACAGATTACATTAATGGAATTCAGCAACAATAAGATTTTTTTACATTTTTACGGCTTTGAATTCTAACGAATTAAAAGTTAGATCGTGATGCGATGCGATGATAATAAATAAAAAATATCGATTTTGATACGAATTTCGATATTGGTTATTTTGTACCGATGTATCGATATATTGAACAAAAAATATCGAAATATCGATATATCGATATTTTTTCAACAAGCCTATACTACTACCTAACGGAATTAATTAACAGGAGAGATACTTAAATAATTTTTTATTAAATACTAATTTAAAATGAGTGAAGGTCTCCTCGGATCATCAAAATGTAATTTATCTAAACATCCAGTAAATTTCGACAGATTTGAGAAATTGAAACAAAAAATTAAAAATGCTCTCCTTGAAAAAGTTTTCTGTGGTATTTGCTTAGAATCTGATGATGTTATGAGTACGGTGAACATGGAATTCGAATTAGATGCTCTTCACCAGAAAATAACCTTCAAACATATGATAGATATTGTTTTTAACAATGTAAGTACCTACCTACATAACTAATTCTATTAGGTAGTTTATAAAACGTTTATAATGATTTCTACAATATTCTGTAAAAGTTATTAGATGCTAAACTTCAGCTTCGCTAATATAGTGTTGTTTCATTCATTCATAATCATTAACTCTATTAAGATATTGAGTTTATTGTACCTCAATGATTTTAGCCAACCTATATTGTTTAAAGTTAGCCACCAAGTTTATAATGTGTTGAATGAAAATATTGCATGTCTTTGTACTTTTATGTTTTTTTATTAATTTAAACACAAAGGTATTTCATTGTAATTCCTATAAATAAATAATTATTCTGTTTGTCCTCAGAAAACAATCTTGACCAGTGAATATGTCTGCAGCAAATGTGTAGACAAGTTAATGAGCTTTTACATGTTCGTAGCCAATACAATGTTTACGGCTGATGTTCTTAGCATTTACCTTGAAGATTTATCAGATAAAGTGAACAGTTGCAATTTGCTAAGTGTGGAACATCTATCCAGTTCTAAAATTGCGTTAATCTTAGATGGCAAAGCCGCAGGAAAATACTTTCCAGAAAAAGTTAATATTGCAAAGGAAAATGTTTTAGAGAAACAAGACAAGAAATCTTATAAGTGCCCTGAGTGTAGTGATGTTATAAGCACTTACAAAGAGTTTTTACAACACAAAAAAAGTCATAGGAAGTCTGAAAATGCATGCAAAATTTGTAATAAAGTATTTAAAAATGACGAATTCCTGACAGTGCACTATAGTGTACATTCAGTGATTCGGTGTAAACTTTGCTATGAAATTATGGCTGAAGTGGACTTGAGTAATCATCTGAAGAAGCAACATTACGACTCTATATTAGAATGCCTTTTCTGTAAAGTTGCATTTTATAACAAGAGAGCTTTAGACACTCATATGAATGTTAGCCATAATAACAATGTACGTCAGCAATGTCCAATGTGTTTAAAATGTTTCAAAGGTAATGACGTAGACACCCATAGATGCAGATTCACTTGTCCACAATGCAAAGTTATTCGTTGTAGACACTTTGAATATTTGATGTCCTATAGAGATCAGAAGTTGAAAGGCAACAAAGCAAAATGTCTCAACTGCGATTTCGTTACTGGTAAAAGAGATTCATTTCTTGGACATATAAATCGGGTTCACTTGAAATATCTTCCATATTCCTGTAAGCAATGCACTCTGAAATTCAATTCCAAAATGAATCTGCATTGTCATATTCATCGTGCACATAAAGAAACTTTCAGTTGTGGATATTGTGACCAGCAGTTTAACGATAAAAAGGAATTAGAGAGGCACATTAAGTATTGTCAATTGATCAAACGTGATTATTCATGTAAAAAATGTTTGGCTTCATTCAATACTTACGAGGAAATAGTGAGCCATACCAATTTCAGGCATAGCAGTCTGTACCTGTGTCAAATGTGTAATAAGGAATTTTCATTTAAATCTAGGTTGAAATACCACATCGACAAAGTACACTCCGGTTTGGCTACTGATACAACTGATGAAGCAGGCTCTAAGAATGTTGTGAAGAAGGAAAAGCCTATAAGACTGGCTCCTAGTGTATGTGAGACATGTGGAAAATCTTTTCCTACTCTAGATTCATTGAAATCGCACCTGAGATCACACGCACCCAAAGTACCTTGTCCAGAATGCCAAAAAATGTATAACCCTTCAAAACTTAATGTCCATCTCAAACTACACAAAGCTGAAAGGGATCCAACATATAAAGCGTCATTACGGAAAAGAGCGAAGATAAAGTGTCCATACTGCGATTATGTTACATACGGCCATGTGCCTTTAGAAGGGCATATTAACAGATATCATAATAAAATTAAACCATATACTTGTGCAGTTTGCAGTAAAGAATTTTTGGGACAACTTCACCTTAAAAGGCATATGCAGTGCCACAATGGTGATAGAAGCAGGACTTGTGAGATTTGTGCAAAGGTTTTAGCAAATAGAGATTGTTTTAGGATGCATATGCGACTTCATACGGGTGAGAAACCCTATCCATGCGAGGTATGTGGTGAAAGGTTCCGTTCATCAAGCATTATGAACGTTCATAAAAATCGTGTGCATGCTGAGAAAGGCTTTAAATGCCCCTTATGTGGCAGTAAATTCTACACAGTGAGAGAGCTTAGGAGACACTGTATAAAAGTGCATTGGAAACGGAAAGATAAGAAGTTCAATTTTAAAGAGCTGGAGGGCTTGAAGGAGGAGCATTATCATCTGTTCTATGATGGAAGAACACCGGTGATGAAAAGCGAATCAAAGTTATCTTAATATTGCATTATCTCAATCGGTTGGGCACAAACGTTTCCACATGGACAGCATTTCATTGGGAGATTGAGCCAAGTGGCTACTTTTATTTTTGTTTTAACGATTTTTTTTAACTACCCACAGTCCAAGGGAATAAGCCAAAAACAGCTGCTACACCCTACACCACAACTGCTTGCTCAACGCGATTTGGTGGTGTTATTGCTTGCTAAGTTATTTGTTGCTAAAGTTACCAATTTTAAAAAATACATTTTTTTTTAAACTTATTTTATTTTTTCTTTCTTTCTACATGATTCAAGATCACTTAAAAAGCAAAGAAGAGCTCAACGCGTTGACAAATAAATCGTGTCCATGTCTACAGCTTCCTCATTCGACATAGAGAAATTCTAAGCATGCCATATTTTTGTGCATATTATGTGCAATCAAACCATCATACTCAAATACTGTTGAAACTACGATCATAAAACTGTGTGCGAGCTGGAGACATGGGTCTCTGGCTTGCACAGCTGTATCTTTGTAATTGTTTAAGCTACGGTTATGAATTATACCTCAAAATTTTGTGCCTCATTTGTGCATAAGGCACAAAAATTTTCAAAACTTTAACTCAAAAGGTTTTTGAGCTACGAACCGATAAGTATGTGTAAGCTGGTGACACGTAACACGGGCTAACACATGGTGAATTACTGTAACTGTATGAGATAGAGTTTCGTTTTAAATATCAACTAATACGTTATAATTTGTGCAAACACGAGGCAAAATTTCAAATCTCTGGGCCTCTTAGTTTAAAAATTATAAGCCAAAAACTGTTTTCCCGCCAAAAAATTCAAAATAATGGCTCGGAAGTGGCTAAGCGCGCCGTTGCCGTTCCGTGCGCTACACGATTGCAATCGAGTTTGAACTTAAGAGCTAGCAATATTTAGAGTCATTTTAATTTGCGCTCTCGATTGTTTTAATTCATGTACCGAGAATTTTAGACTAGGAGCCGTTTGTTAAAGCGATGCGCGACGCGACTAATTTAGTTTCACTATAGGTACCTAACTAACCTACCCTACTTTTTATTTTAAGGCCCCAGTACTAGTGTTGTTGCAATACTGATAGTTTCACTATCGATAGTTGACCTCGAAAAATAGTCGATAGCGCAAATAGTCCTATCGAAAATATCGAAATGCTGCACTACTATCGATACTATCGATAGTGAAAATTAGGTAATACTATTAAACTTGGTCGATACTATCGACATACGATACTATCAATAGTATCGATACTATCTATAAACTATCAACGCGTTTCGATAGTATAGATAGTTTTGCTTTAGTAACTATCGACGAATTTTCGATACTATCAAGTGAGTATTGTAAATCTAATGATATGATGTATAGATGACCTATGTAGGACCTTCGATACGACTATCGATAGTATGACTGATTTTCGAGGTCTCGATAGTATCACGATACTATCGATTGACTATCGCTATCGCAACAACACTACCCAGTACACATTGGCGACTTGGCGTATGTTGGCCCATTGTCGGCAATCGCCATTGTGAGGAGGGGGTAAATTGCGCGTCACTAACGACAAATTGCCCGCGACTTTACACCATTACCCCGTCTACACAATGGCTATGGCCGGCAGTGGGCCTACATACGCCAATGTGTACTGGGTAGTATTGTTGCGTAGGATCGTGATACTATCGTGACTTCGAAAATCAGTCATACTATCGATAGTCCTATCAAAACTATCGACCCTTGACAATACTATCGATAGTATCGATTGATAAAAATAAGTAATACTATTGCTAAAGATCAATAGTTTTGATACTATCTATAGTATCAGCAAAAAACCAATCGATCGATAGTAACAGTTGTTCAACATCGATAGTCGAACATTTTTCGATACTATTGCTTGCTCATAAAAGGTAATATAGCTGGTAATTACGTAGGTCATCTATCACATCATATGATTAGATTTACAATACTCACTCGCTAGTAACGAAAATTCGTCGATAGTTTCTAAAGCAAAACTATCGATACTATCGAATCGCGTCGATAGTTTATAGATATTATCGATACTATTGATAGTACCGTATGTCGATAGTATCGAGAGAATCGATAGTATCGACCAAGTTCAATAGTATTACCCAATTTTCACCATCGATAGTATCGATAGTATCGCAGAATTGCGATATTTTCGATAGGAGTATCCGCGCTATCGACTATTTTTCGAGGTCAACTATCGATAGTGAAACTATCAGTATTGCAACAACACTAGTACTGGGGCCTTAAAATAAAAAGTAGGGTAGGTTAGTTAGGTACCTATAGTGAAACTAAATTAGTCGCGTCGCGCATCGCTTTAACAAACGGCTCCTAGTCTACAATTCTCGGTACATGAATTAAAACAAACGAGAGCGCAAATTAAAATGACTCTAAATATTGCTAGCTCTTAAGTTCAAACTCGATTGCAATCGTGTAGCGCACGGAACGGCAACGGCGCGCTTAGTCACTTCCGAGCCATTATTTTAAATTTTTTGGCGGGAAAACATTTTTTGGCTTATAATTTTTAAACTTAGAGGCCCAGAGATTTGAAATTTTGCCTCGTGTTTGCACAAATTATAACGTATTAGTTGATTCTTAAAACGAAACGCTATCTTTTACAGTTACAGTAATTCACCATGTGTAAGCCCGTGTTACGTGTCACCCGCTTACACATACTTATCGGTTCGTAGCTCAAAAACCTTTTGAGTTAGTTTTGAATATTTTTGTGCCTTATGCACAAATTAGGCACAAAATTTTGAGGTATAATTCATAACCGTAGCTTAAACAATTACAAAGATACAGCTGTGCAAGCCAGAGACCCGTGTCTCCAGCTCGCACACAGTTTTATGATCGTAGTTTCAACAGTATTTGAGTATGATGGTTAGTTTTTTTTGTTCCTAGTGCACAAATTATGCACAAAATTTCTGGCTATAGTCTAAAATCCTATCCTCACTGGTTTGTCTTAACGGGCGTGTGCGAGCTGGTGACACGTGTCTCCAGCTTACACACATAAAACAACTCATAGTAACGAAGTTATGGTGGCACAAAAATTAGGACTGACACGTTTGATTGCTCATAATATGCACAAAAATATGGCATGCTTAGAATTTCTCTATGTCGAATGAGGAAGCTGTAGACATGGACACAAATAAATCTTTGGCTGAACATACCAGCTTACTTACGTATTATTTTTTCTTCTTTACTTGTATGAGAGGATATTCGTAAAATAATAATGGCGAGTTTGAGTTTTCTTGTACTCATGGTAAACCAGTAATGGGACTATTTTTATCCTCTGATTTGAAATGCAACCCAAAAACAGACATTTAAAAATTAACAACACTGATGTGCGTAAAATAAAATACTTTATTAACAATGACATCATTTATGCTAACTATCAAACTTTTCATTAAACTTCCTAGATATATATAATTCTTCGCCTTCGACTTTTGGAACTCTGCCATCTTCAAACAAATGGTAGAAAGCCGGACTTAACTCTTTGACGTCCCTCGGGTCAAACTTCTTACCTTTCTGCTTCCAGTGAACTTTTTTAAAATGACTTCTCATTTCTCTAGTTAAATGGAACATAGTACCGCATAAGGGACAAGACACAGTTCTCTCTGTATGTTTCTTTACCTTGTGAACATTCATTATACTCGAGGTTCTAAATCTTTCACCGCATATCTCACAAGCGTATGGCGTGTCACCGGTGTGCCTACGCATATGAAGTTTTAAACATGCATTATTTTCAAACTTCTGATTACAAACACTGCAATAGCATACTTTACTTGTCGTGTGAGTAATGAGATGGTCCCTCAATCTCTCTTTTCCGAAGAATGCCTTCAGGCAGTGGTTACACTTATAAGGCTTCACTTTCAAATGATACCTGTTCATATGCGTCTCTAACTCTCCGTATCTAGATACCAAGTGGTCACATTGGTTGCATTTAATGTAAGTCTTTGTTTTGACTTTCGGTAACTTCTTCGTCTTTTTCGTTTTGCCATGCATAAATCGTATGTGGTTCTTCAAGTACACTGGCTTTGTTGGCTTCTTGCAAATAGGGCATGGTATTTTCTCCATGTGAGTCTTGTGGTGCCACTTCAATTGTGTGGCTGAGTTATATGTCTTACCACAACTCTCGCAAGTGTACCCATCTTTATCTTCTCCACCAGGTTTGCAATACACCAAATGGTGAGGGTAGAAAGTAGTGGTAATAATCTTCTTGCACTCAACACATTGAATTACATCATTGTAATGTATTCGTACGTGAACAAGAAGTTTACTGATATTGTCAAAGTCAGCATCGCAGTTTTTACAAGGGAACCTAACGTGTGGACCATGTTCTTTTATGTGCCCCATAAGCTGCTTTTTGGTTTCAAACTTCACATCACACACTGGACACACTAACAAACTCTTTTTCCTTTTCATTTGTAAGCCATTGTGCACTCTAAACATGTGTTCTTGTAGCTTGGTGCTTGACAAAAATTGTCTTTTGCATAAGTTGCAACCTAAGGATACCATATCGTGCCTTAACTTTACATGATCAGATAGTTCTTCTAAAGTTGCAAAAGAACTAATGCACTGATCACATTTGTTAGGTCTTTCTATACTCTGACAAGTCTCTTTATGATTATTCAAAGTAAACAAACTACTAAACTCTTGGTCACAGAAGCTGCAAATGAAACGGTCTTTGTGAAATCGGTTTATATGGTATCGCAGAGTTGTTCTGGAGTAAAATTGCTGTGAGCAGCTATCACATGTAAAAGGGTGGTGGTCTAGATGTTCTCTATTAACATGTCCAAGTAACGCTTCCCTTCTTGGGCATATATAATCACAATCAGGGCATTTTATTTTCGTAACATTATTTAAAACTTGTTCTTTATAAGACAATAAGTATTTATAATGAATACATACATTATCAACGCATTCTACGCAGTTGTATCTACATCTATGCAGTTTCAGTTTACTTTCTTTGACCTTTCTAAAACATAATGCACATTTGGAGCCACTGTGTTTCTTTTTCATATGCGCTTTTAGCGTGTCAGCATTAAAACTGAAGAATTTGCACAATTTACATGAATGTATATAATCTTCATGATTTATTTTCATGTGGTCTGTCAACTCATCTTGAGGTACAAGAAATTGACAAACTTTACAACGTAATCTCGAGTGCGATTTATAATGCGAGTTCAATGATCTCTGAGTTATAAATGTTTCATTGCATATTTTGCATGAAATAGGTTTACTGCGATCAATTTTAACTTTTTTACATATTTTGTCGTGTTCCTTCAATCCTTTGTATGATGGCAAAATTTCTCTACACCTCTTACATTTAAATGTTAGAAATTGCATTTCCAGTTTTTTCTTTTTCCTCAAACCAACTGTAGTTTTGACTTCTGTAATTTGATCGTCTATATCACTAAAATATTCTGATGCTGAAACATCCAGATCTTCATCTAAAAAGAATACTTCTATTTGTTCTTTGTCATGAACAATATCCTCTAAGATTTCAATATTCGTAGTGACATCCATTTCTGACTTTACAATATTTTGTAAACTTATTTTCTTAATTTCAATTTGATTCAGTTCATCCTGTTCTGTGGTTTTTATTTCTATATAATCTTCAATTGTTTCTGATATGTTTCCGGTGATCGGTTCAATAGTTTCAACAATAACACGCTCATTATTTTCCATTCCAATGAGTTCTATTGATGAATCAATTGGTTTAATTGGCTCAACTTGCAGAGAGTTACTTTCCATCACAGTCATTTCTACTTCTTCAATAATTTCTTTCGGTGTTTCCTTTGCAACAATTTCTGTCATCTTACCTATATCAGTGTATTGACACATTTCAGAATGCTGTTCTAGTACAATAACAATATTGGAGTTGTTAAAATCATTACTCAATTGTTCCAACTGATCAATAACGTCAACAGTTTTAGAATTAAGCTCGTCCACACATTTATAAATAATTTTTGATAGTTGTTTGGCATTGTATATGAAGAGGTATGATTGTATTGATTTTTCTGTGCAATCGCTACACAAGTGCATGCTTGCTAGAATTTGATGGCCCTGGAAATAAAAACAATTATGTCTTTAATATAAAAAGTATAAATCAATATTATATTATAAAACTGTGCGGTGGCGGCTTAAAGCTAGGCAGCTCATTATTAAAAGAATACTACCCATCTCTTCCCTTGGGCACAGTTTTTACAAGCATATAGTTGGGCAACGAAGGTACTTTCGCAGAGCAAGGGAGAACCCGCGGAGAAGCGGGCGGTGTGGCGAGAGTCCAGCAAACAAGCGCAGTTTGCGGGGGCGACTGTGAAGGGCAGTCACGTGCGCGTAGCGTACTGCGTGTTTTAAACGTTTTTTGAATTTACGTTCAGTGATTCCAATTTAATATAATGGTGCATACACATTATTTTGTGTAAGGTTGTAAGTCGTCGTCGAAACACAATTGAGGAATTTAATCGTTAATAATGGTTAAACTAGACATTTTCGATGTTTAACGTTATCTAGTCCCGAAATCGGACAGCCAGACCCGAAATCAATTCTGAAAAACAGTTTACTCTAAATTGACGCGACGGGAATTGAACCCGGGACCTCAGAGATGGCGCGACGCCAGACCCGGTGCGCTAACCACTCGACCACGGAGGTCGTCAAACTTTCCTTTTTTATTTTATATTTTTTAGTTATTATTATTCAAAGTAAATGTTGCTATCCAGTCATTGCATTATGGGAGTTGATATAGTTGTTATTATTAAGTACCTTGCGAAGTCGTAATTAACTTTAAATCGTTAATTATTAGGTAAGTACATCAACTTGGCTAGTAATTTGATAAACTTAGACGACACTCGCGCAATAAAGACGAATTTAACAACTGAGTAATCAAAATTGGTTCTGCCGCTTTTTAGTTCAAGTGAAAAATAAGCAATAAAAATATCAATATTAAATGATTGTTTTTTTCACTAAATGAAAACTTTGGTTTCAAGATGAATTAATTGTTAAATTCATGACGAATTTTGTTAATAATATTTATTCGTGTACCAATGTATGCATGCCCGATCATGGGCAAACTGATGACACTATTTTTTTTAAAGAACTTGTTACACAGTCTAAGCAATAAATAAATTCTATTCTATTCTAAAAATTTACAATTATTTGATTTCGAACTTTGTGACAACCTTTGCTTATCGGCGAACGACCGCTTGGATACCTACGCGGGCGGCGGCATCGCCCCACATCAAAGGCGTTCGTTGCCCCACTGTATGAAATAGTAACACCAAAGTAATATAATATATCAGTATTGTAACTTCATAGTAACAGACGAAGCGCGAGCTATACCTACGCGCTTCGATCTCGGAATGCAACAGGCGCTACAGTACACGCGTGGCCTACTATAGTAGACCACGGTAACATTTTTATTGATAATTTGACAGTTTTACATGTTAGGGCAGTGCGCTTTCAGTTAAGCCTACTTCATTAAATTTGTGAACATGCCAACACCACACTGGACTCTTACGTGCACCCAAGTATTTGCAATTTAGCGCCAAAGTCGCGGGCCTACTATAGTAGTCCGTGCGTGTATTGGTGTACAACTTTTGGGTAAGCAATTTTTATTGTGTTTTAGGTTTATAAGGTTAATTTATTAATATTAAGTATAAATATATATTTAATTAAGTTTATTTAATCAATTATTACAAAATTTGTTTATATTTTTTTATAATTTGGTACCTTTTTGCAGATATCTAATTATTTCATAATTTCATCACGAATGTTGCAAAAGGTGACAAAGAGGTGGCTTATGGAGTTGGAAACTGATGATAACGATGTAATTACAAGTGAAAAAAAAATTACTTGATCCTTTACCGGATATAACAACCCCTGGTTGGTAAGTTGGTTGATGCGCTCTTTGTAAAACTTGGTTGGTGCAAGACTTTCAACAAATGGGTTTTGCCTGATCACCAGGCTGTAGTATGTATTGAATGTAATGAAAAAAGAGTTTTTAATATTATATTTGGTTTTAAAATGAAAATTTAAGACTTTGATCTCAGGAGTACCATTATTGTTCAAGTATTCTTTAGGAGAACTAAATCGTTTCTAATTTATAGTTCCTTCTTGTTAAATATAAAACTAAAGTTTACTTATAAAACATAATAAATAAATAACTCATATGAATAATTGTTTAAATTTTATAATAACAAATAAAAAAGTTATTGACATTTTAAAATGGACTACCATGGTAGGCCACGCGGGCGTTTGTGTAAAAAAGGGTACTGTAGTGTTAAACAGTAAGCGTGCGATTTTTTCGATTAAAGTAAGTTCAAGTACCTACTTTTTTTTCTCTTAAATGATGGCTTCGTGCGATCAGCACATTTAGCCAGTGTCAAGTTTTTAATAGTAATTATTATTTTCTTCACATAAGTGGATGAGAATGAACGTTTAATGATAAATGATTTTTCCCTAAACCCCTCGAGACTCAATAAAGCTGTGGAACTTTATTGAGGTCTCACACGGACTTCTTGAGAGAATTTAAAAGTAATGTTGCAGTTTTGTTTTGCACGTTCACGAACACTTAACAGTAAATAATCCACCATTATTTCACATTAATATTCGACAAAACATAATTTATAGAAAATAATACAAAACTGCAGACGTGGCGCTTCACTTTCCCGCCAAGAAGTCCAAGTACCTACTTACGAGGGCAGTTTGGCAACTCAATGACTCTAAGGTTGAATAAAAAAAAATAAAAAAATTTTTTTGTCTCATATTTGGAATCTCACTACATCAGAACAATAACTATTAATAACGAAGCGCATGCCGTTCTTTTTCAAATTTGGCGCGAAAATAAGCTTTTTAGAAACAAAAAAGTTAGGCGACTTCTAAGTATTCTTTGAAAATGGAGAAAAGCGAGTTTCGAGTGCTAAATAAACACTACTTTTTACGTGGTAAAACTATTAAGCAGACCAAAGAGAGTATTATGGTGATTCTGCGCCTTCTCATGGGATGGTACATAAGTGGTTCACTGAATTTCGTTGTGGACGTACTACCACTAATGACGCGGAGCGCTCAGGAAGGTTGATTGAGGTCACTACGGAGGGCTAAAATACATGATATTGTTTTGGCAGACCGTCAAATGAAGATACGCAAAATAAGTGATGCTGTGCACATCTCAACTGAACGAGTTTTTTATATTTTACATGATATTCTGGGCATGAAAAAGCTTTCTGCAAGATGGGTGCCGCGTTTACTAACAGTCGACCAGAAACGAAATCGTGTAACAGCTTCTGAGGAATGCCTAGCCATGTATAATCGCAATCCGAGTGAGTTTATGCGTCGGTACATAACAGTTGACGAAACGTGGGTCCATCATTATACACCAGAGACTAAACAACAGTCGAAGCAATGGACTTCTACCGGGGAACGTGCCCAAAGAAGACAAAAACTGTTTGCTCGGCTGGTAAAGTGATGGCCACAGTATTTTGGGACAGCCAAGGGGTTATTTACATCGATTTTTTGGATAAAGGCAAGACAATAACCGGAGCTTACTATGCTTCATTGTTAGATAGATTCAATAAAAAGTTGATCAAAAAACGACCGCATCTAGCAAAGAAAAAAAATCTATTTCATCAGGATAATGCACCGGCCCACTCGTCTGCAATCGCGACATCAAAAATTGTCGAATTAGGATACGAATTATTGCCACACCCTCCGTATTCGCCAGATTTAGCCCCCTGTAACTTTTTCCTCTTCCCAAACATGAAGAAATGGCTTGGCTCGAAGAGGTGGTAGCCGAAACTGAGGCCTATTTTACAGGGTTTGACATGATTATATGCCGCCATATATGGCTTCGTATGCATCCTGGTCACCTTCCAGCTCCATCATCAGACCCTGCTTACTATCTAGCACTAAAGTACTCGTCAAGACGAATCAAACCAGCCCATACTCGATGGGGTTATGTCGTTTAATTACTGAGTTTCTATGGCCATTTTCCAGCTCATCATCAGACCCTGGTTACCATCTAGCACTAAAGTATTCGTCAAGACGAATCAAACGAGCCGAGACTCGATGGGGTTGCGTCGTTTCTTTACTGAGTTCCTATGATCACCTTCCAGCTCCATCATCAGATCATACCCTGGTAACCATCTAACAACAAAGTACTCGTCAAGACCAATGAAATGAACCGAAACTCGATGGAGTTGCGTCGTTTCATAACAGAGTTCCCATGACCACCTTCCAGCTCCATCATCAGACCCTGGTTACCATTGTAAGACAAACTACTTGTCAAGACGATTCAAACGAGCCCAAACTCGATGACGTTGTGTCGTTTCATTGTGAAGTTTCTATGGCCACCTTCCAGCTTCATCATCAGATTAGCACCATGTCATCATAATATTGCATTGTCACGCGATTTACACATGTATGCAAAATTTCAGCTCAATCGGTAACCGGAAAGTGGATCAAATTTAATTTGCAAGATTAGATGACAAACGGACAGGTGAAACTAAATAAAAACTTGTAAAATTATACTTATGTGATCAAACTTGGTAGTCGCACTATACATGCACTGCCGCTCGATCGATCGATATTGGCGAGAAGAAATTCGACACAGGTCCAACGCTGAGGAACGCTCGCGCAGTACTGAAGTGCGGACGGCCGGCGCATCGCATTTTGTAGTAATTTTGCAGTTGTATTTATCGTTTTTATCGAAATAGAATAATAAATTCATGATTTAAAATTATATAATCTTTATTCCTCATGAAGTAACAATTATTCTGGTATAAATTTTGCTCAATAATATTATCGTAGATAGGGAGAAATTCACAGTTAACTTGAAGCGATTTTCGAAGTTTTTTGGTTTAGAATAAGATTTTTTTTTCTATATAAAATCAATGATATCTAAAAATTCTGAGGCCGCTAAGCACTATACGACTATTAAGAGATAACATTCTATTTTTTTACTTTCATTTGCATAAAACAGTAGTTCAATCGAGTCTGGTACCTAATCCCGAATGACAAAAGCCCCAATAACAAATGCCCGAACGCTAAAGCCCGAAGAATCACTTGCTCGAACGTTTAATATCTCGATGGTTCATAAGCCCGAAAACTCAAAGGCCCGAAACACAAATGCCCGAACACTATTCGCCGAAGAATCATTAGCCCTAATGCTTAAAATCCCGATCGTTCATAGGCCCGAACACGACACAGTACCTTGTTTCTTTTGGTGAACTGTGGACATCCCGGGCGCTGGCCTTTAGAACGTCTCTGACCACATTTTTGGGATTTATGGTCTTGAGCTGTACGTAGTAGTACTTCGTTAGTAGTAGTAGTATGTACGTAGGTAACTAAACAATCCAATATCATTTTTTCTAAATGATATTGGATTGTTTAGTGTTCAATAGAAAATTAAGAAAATATACTGATTTCAAAGAATAATATTTTTTATTTTGTTACCTACGTACATACTTATATACATACAGCTCACGCCCAGAAATCCCAAAAATGTGGTCAGAGACATTTTAAAGACCAGCGCCCGGAATGTCCACAGTTCACCAAAAGAAACAAGCTACTGTGTCGTTTATTTTGATATTATTTATTTAAAGAGTTTTCGGGCTAATGAACGATCGGAATTTTAAGCATTAGGGCTAATGATTCTTCGGCGAATAGTGTTCGGGCATTTGTGTTTCGGGCTTTTGAGTTTTCGGGCTTATGAACCATCCAGATTTTAAGCGTTCGAGCAAGTGATTCTTCGGGCCTTAGTGTTCGGGCATTTGTTATTCGGGCTTTTGTCATTCGGGATTAGGTACCAGACCCAAAACCGATGAGCTCAAAAAAGTGCCTCAGCGCATTTTATGAAAATCTTTCTCTGCAATTTTGGGTTTAATTAATAAGTTAAGCAAAATTTACAAAAAGCGAGGCCGCTAAGCACTATGCCAATAGGTATTCTACACTACTCTATAAGTCATAATTGTTAATATATTTTTAATTCCGAGATCCAGAGCGACAAAGTTGGCCATTTTACGCAAAAATCACAGCCGAGATGTAATAGGCCTCTTAAATATTGACAAACAGAACTATTTAAAGTAATCTTGCATAATTTATTTCATAAAATAAAAACTCCGGTTTCTATGAGTATGAAGCGTGATTTTCCGGGAGCACTTAGCCAGTGGAGAGCGCATAGATGCATTTTTCTTAGAAACACAATTCACCGATTAGCGGTGCGGGGGCAACGGGTCATTGGCAACTGTGATTGGTCACTTTATTTACACGTGTTTGTTGTAGGGAGACCGAAAAAATTATCAAATATCGATACATTTTATCAAGATTTTAGTTTGATGTGAGGATATTCGTGAGTAATAAAAGAATAAATCCAATAACTAACTAATATATTTATGTAATACGACACCATATATATATTCTACTGATTCTTGAAATGAATCAACTTGGAATATACTTTACGTACATTTATTTTTTATTGTGGCACGCCATAATGGCTTCACTCTGCCTGATGAAAAGCAGCCAGTGAAGCCCAAGAAGTGAAAGCGTTCATCACAGCGCCACCACACTATGCCGAACGCTCACACTATGGCGGCCTGCATAAATGCTTTTTCACGCCCCGCTTAAATAACCCGGTAGAAAAAGAGGAAGGAAACACGTGTGCGAGAGGCGCATTCCACATACGGGCAGTTCGGCAAAAGAACGATTATCCAAACTAGACATTTTAAAACTGCCAAGACTTTTAAAAAATAAATCATAAAGGGGATAGAACCTTTGTGGCATATCCACATTGCCGCCATTTTGATTTTTTTCTAAAGTTTCCACGCATGATTAAAGTGGGCGACGGCGACGATCGGGATATAAAACAAGTCAACCACCGCGGTTCGAGTTACCTATTTTGACAAAATAGCGTTTTTTCGTGCTACTAGGTTGTACTGCCTTCTAATAAATACTTGGGAACTATCATTTGAATGCAGTGGAGGGGTTTTAAATGATTGTTATTTTTTCACATGGCGATCTTTACCTCCAAGTATCTCGGGAACGTGACACTTTAGGGTTGCTTAAGACATGACATTTTTTATTTGTTAAAGTATCCTCTATCCATATAAACCACTTAAAACCGTGCGCGGAAACTTCATAAAAAACTCAAAATGGCGGCAAGTGGATATGCCAGCTTCCATACAAAAATGTTTGAACCCTTTATTTTTTTAATATTTTGTGTATGTCATTTTATAATACGTAAAAATATTACAGATGATCTCGCAGGTTCCGTTTCTAATGGTAAAGATGGTTCGGACCGCGTCTCATTATTATTGTGTATTGGTGACGAAGTCGTCTGAATAAGATAAAATTAATAATTTTACTAAAAACTTCATTTGTATGAAACTCGAGAAACGTAATTTTGGAAATCTTGTACCATAAGAGGTAAACATAACGTAAGAACTGCTGAGCTAAAAAGACGTCGTCGATTTTTCAACTGTTCGAAACAGTCAGATGTTAAGTGTCGTGAACATATGACACTACGTTTCGCAGGAAAGAATTCTTCTCTCCCAGAAGCCTTCATCCAAATTTCTTTTTTTTCTATATCAATTGGGAATCTGGAAAAAATATACTTAGGTAAGGCAGGCAGGTACCTAATGTAATTATTATGTATTTAAATATTATGCATTTATGAAATGGCAAATTTATCATAATTTAGACACCTTTCAATTTTGAAATAACCTAAAAAACTCTAAACTTTATACAATTTTAAGATCGTAACAAAAATAAGAATATTTAATTTTATCGATAAATTTTAAAAAAATCCAGCTCGGCACTACCCAGAACGAAAGAGACATCTGCATAGTAAATTAAGCCTAGGAAAGACAGAGACGGCAAGAAAGACATCAACGCGTGCCATTTTTATATTTAGTTAAATAATTTTATTTTAGGTAAAAGTATTTGCATAAATTTTAAATAAATACTACTGTCCTGTGGAAGGTTATACCGTGTTTTTTTATAATTTGAGGTAGTACTCGACTTCCTACACCATTTCACAGCACTACTTGGCATTTTTAACGTAATTAGTCGCTTTGAACGATAGTTTCTGTCACTGTGTGATACGCGCGGCAGCTAGAAGCACACTGAAGCGGAAATCCTTACATACACTCGTTTTATCATATGCTTAGTGAGAAGATTGCCCCCGCAAGCGCAGTCAATTGGTTATATAGTCTTTGTTTTCCGGCCAGTTGAAGTCTGTCGCAACGCTGTTCACGGAAATGGCTCGCATTCAAATGTTCACGCAAACAAAACGGTCGAAAGCGAGTACTCAGATAATGAAATGAATGAGTATGTATGTAGGAATATTACTGGCCACTTGTAACAAGGAACAGTTCCTTGATCGTGACTTCTTGGTCAACCGTATTGTTGTGATATTGTCAATGTCAATTTATTATATCAAAAAATTTATATTGCTTTGACTTTTTTTTTAATTCTATTGTTTCGTCATTTTGAAATGAATGAAATTTAGTATTCGAGTGCTCCAAGCTCGGATGTTCGAATCGAACATTCATAGTTTTGCAAGAAAGTGAATGTTTAGTTCGCTGCGCAGAATTTGTTGCTCGCCGGCGATTGCTCGTTTACATGTTTAAATGTTCGGGTAAGAATCTCTCAGCGAGGACGCTCCTTACCGCGCGGCTGTAGGCATTTTTTTCAAAGATAGGGCCGAGCAATGATGTATAAAGTTATAGATGCGTTGTTCACGCTCTAGAATGGCAATACGAATGTAAGGTAATTGCCCGACTCGCATTCAGTCAGGCACGCTCTCGCGTCCCGGCTATACATCGCTACAGCGCGTGAATTTATCAAGTTTTTCGTGGCCAAAATGCCTTCCTGTGTTTTTAGGCGGTCCACAAATTACACGGCAACTTTTAGAGACAAGAAAAACGTGTCATTTCATTCGTAAGTACTGATTTTTTTAAATTAAACATTTAATGCCCGATAAATAAACTGCTGGCTGCTCCTCACGTGGGTAAAGAGTGAGATGTAATCTGTTCTATGCGTGAGAGTGAAACAGACTATGTTAGCGCGGTCTACTGGCGGCCGTTGCCATGGAAACTCACATGCGTATAGAGCGAGATGTATATTTATCTCTTTCTAACCACATAATGTGTCTCTTGTTAGCACAACGTGTCATAATAAATAACTGTATACGTAGATATAGTACTACTTGCAGCACTTTAAAATGCAATAATGTTAGCGTGTAACCTGTCTATCTTTTATATGTCTTTGGGGCCGAGTTATATTACTGTTATATTACCGTGGTAACACTGTGCCTTGGGTGACGTATAATGTAGGTAGGTACTGCATTGAAATTTCGCATAGGTATTTTCATAGCAGGCTGAGTCTGGTAATGTAATAGTAAATGAAATGAGTTACGCATCGAGATTAAAATAGTTTGACCGCATTCTAAAACTCTATAATGGTAAGTCTATCAAGGGCGATTTATTTAAATCTTTTCTTATGCCCAATTCACATTTCAATAAGTACAGTAGCGAGTTAAGAGGCCTATTACATCTCGAATGTGATTTTTGCGTAAAATGCCCATTTTCGCATTTTGTAGTAATTTTGCAGTTGTATTTATCGTTTTTATTGAAATAGGATAATAAATTTGTGCATAATATTACAAATATTACAGTAGTTCAATCGATGAGCTCAAAAAAGTGCCTTCGTGCACTTTATGAAATCTTTCTCTGAAATTTTAGGATTAATTTGAAGACCTCCTTGGTCGAGTGGTTTGTACACCGGTTTTCATGGTGTCGCCATCTCTGAGGTCCCGAGTTCGATCCCCGGTCGGGTCAATTTAGAAATTATTGTTTTTCTAAATTGTCTCGGGTCTGGATGTTTTCTATGTAAAATAAGTATGTATTTAAGTATTTTAAGTATGTTTATCTGTTGTCTAGTAACCATTTAACGAGTTTCTTCGAAGCTTCTTTTGGACTAGATAATTGGTGTGAGTGTAGGAAGTTTTTTTTTTTTTAATTAAAAAGTTAAGCAAAATTTACAAAAGGCGAGGCCGCAACGCACTATTTCAATAGCTATTTTACACTATTCAATAAGTCATAATTGTTAATGTATTTTTGTTTCTGAGATCCATAACACCAAAATTGGCCATTATAAGCAAAAATCACAGTCGAGATGTAATAGGCCTCTTAAGAAATTAGTCAGTTATAATGTAGTAAGTAGACAGTAGCGTTCAAATGTAAGCAAGTGAGTCATCATAAGTTGCCTCTCCGAGAAGACAACTAGTCACGTCAACAGTTGTCTTACTCTTCTCAAAGAGGATTTTCGCCACCAAAACAATTGTTTTAATCCAGGAAAATGGACTTTAAATTACCTTACACCAATTTACGTGCGATAATCAAAGAATTAGTGTCTATAATTTGTTAAACACATTAAAAATGAAATATTAAAAGAATGTGGTATCAGTAATAACCTTCTGACGGAATTGTCTGAAGAAGACACAGTTGAATACAGATATGCTTTACGAATGAGTGAGCCTTCATTTTTATTTTTATTAGAGAAAATTATGCCTGCTGTTCAGTAACAGACACTCTTGTTTGAGGTACTCTTGTACAAACGCAAAGGTGGTTATCAGCCCACTTCATTTTTACACTAAAAATTTTCATGTGTTCACGTCCACTGTATACAAACTTATGCAATGTACTAAACTCGCCTGTTTACACATCTGAATTAAGTTAACAAGGGTGCGGAGACGTGAGAGGGGGTTACTTCGCACTTGACTCCCTAAAAAGTAGGACAGCAGTCTATTCAACTAAATTTGCTACTTGTTACTTAAATCGCTTGCACCGTTCAAATGACAATAACAACATAGCTCGCCAATGACACAAGTTAACTCGCTACTGTACTTATTGAAGTGTAATTCGGGCTTTATTTGAGGCAGGCTGGCAGTGTAGGCTGTGTATGGTTATATTGGCTCTAAATGGTGCAAAGAGGCTTCAGTCAGAGAGTAAAATATGTACTCACCACATCATTAAGAATGTAATCAATTATGTTTTTCAACATTATTTTATGTGTCTGCTGTCCAACGGCAATATCGAATTCGGCGCCAACTGCCCACAACTTTCCCTCGCTATCCAAGCAAATGCCACAAAACCTTCTCGCTTTACAGACGTTGGTGAGTTTCTGCTTCAGTCTTTGGATGTTAGTGGCTTCTAGGCTGTCTTGAGCTAATATTGTATTTTCCTCTGCCCATTCCATGTTAGAAGAATCTTACTGAAATGAAACAAGTTTTCGGCCGTAAAGAAGAGACCTTAGTTCGAATTTTGTTTGTTTTACATCTTACACTAAAATAGTTCATGCTAGTTAGATTCTGAGGTTCAATCACAGAGTACTTTTTAATTATGTACTTGGTTCAATGTTTTCATTTCAATTCAAGCTTTCGATTCGATGTCAATTCCACAGGTCAAAAGTTTTTATTTTAATTGTATTGTATTCCTCTGATTTTAACAAAGTTGCCACGATCGATGGAGTGGACTCACGGTGTTTTTTTTAGTAGCAGTCATGTTCTATTGCTAACCAAAACACTAGTAGTAAAGTAATTCAAACATTAAAATTTAAAATATAAAATGAACGTGTTTTTTTTACTTACATGGTATCTGTTTTGTTTACAAAGTCTACTTTTCTCATGAACCTACATTTTATTAACTATTTTCATGACTTTTCTAAAAAAATAAAAAGTACGTTAGAGACACAGATACTAAAGAAGTAGTTTAGGTTATTAACCATATCCACTTTGTGCATTCATGAAACTTTGGAGAAACAATAACGCCTAAGCAGAATACTTGATACTGGCGAAATCTATCAAGAAAACGCCATTGAATAAAGAAGAAGAAGAAGTAGAGACACAGACATAATGTCTGTGGTTAGAGATGTGCCGATGTGCTGCGTGCGTCTGCGTCAGATTGACTCGAGTACTGATTCGAATACCTAGCAGGTACGTACTCGAATATATAAAATACAGTATTCGGATCCACAATACTCGAATACAGGTTTCGAGTACTTACGGTATTCGAATCCTAAGTCGTGTACCTACTTTCATAGTATGGATCTATGTTATCTGAATAAATCAAGCGTACAGTCGAATTTTGAATGTCCACTCCAATGGACTTGGGAAAAATGAAAAAAAGTTCATTTTTACTTTATACCATTATAGAAGTCGTTATTCTAAAACCAATAGTTTTTATTTCACTTCGATACGAGAAGTATTTACAAAGTTAATGTACATAAATAATTGCATAAAACACTACTACCTCGCTTAGTTCGCTGGCACTCGACTGACGTGACGTGACGTCATCGTATCCGATAGCCCCCGCTGCCGCTCTCGCTCCGATTACATTACTTAGCGAGTTTCTCCCGTGTTCTTTTAGCAACAACACGTGTTGTGAGACTCCATATTATTTCGATCTACCGTACAAAACTAAAAATACCTTCAAAATTAAAACACTTGAAATTGGCTTAATGCTACACGCGATAGCCATTAGTTAAGATATAATAATAATACATTACTTAACTATTTGAACAATTAATTATTAAGTAATCTGTGGCACAACTGCACTGGTTCCTAAGGACATATTAATAAAACGAAGTCGCGCCACCCGTGCGAGAGAATAGAATCCGATGACGTCACGCCGCGGGTTTCGCGCGTATTTTGATTGTCACAAAAACAATAGCGCGTGGTCATTTTTAAGAATCTTTAAAAAAATATTGTGAAGTATTTTGAAGGGCTACAGAAAAATTTTAATGTCATATTTTAAGTAAAAATGTAAATATTTAAAAAATAAATAAAAATACTTTTCCCAAGCTCATATAACATAACTTCAGATTACCAAAGTAGTAATTGTGGTTCCTTTTTTTTATTAATTTTAAGGATTTTTATTTGTAACTAATAGGACAGAATTAGTACTCCGTACGGTCTGGGTCACCGTCGCTTTACCACTTTGCAGCGATTTTCGTATGAAGCGCACCGACCGCCCCGGTACGTGCCCGTACCAAATAGACGACGCGGTGTGCAAGGGATTTTGACCTTAAGACTGGTCCGCCATTGTACATTACATTTTCGTTGATTCATCATCAGCCTATAAACGTCCCACTGCTGGGCGCAGGCCTCCCACGTGAACAATAGCACGTGGGGATATTGGGCCATAACCCACCATGCTGGCCCAGTGCGGGTTGGTGGGTTTTAACGGCTGCCATCTTACGACAACAACCGGGACCAACGGCTTAACGTGCCTTCCGAAGCACGGAGGAGCTCGAGATGTTTTTAAATTTGGTCACCCATCCAGCGACCCGGCATTGCGAAAGTTGCTTAGCGAGCAAGTTCGCAAGCCGAGCGCGCTAGGCGCTGCGCCGTCGAGCTCCTCAAGTTTCGTTGATTAAGTATTAAGAATTTTATTGAAGATGTTTACGTTTTGAACATAATGGTTCTGTTTTATTTCTTAATTCACTACTAATCAAAACTTTATTTCTATATAATTTCAAAGTTTTTTTTAGTTTTAATACCTTTAATGAGATTATCAAAGCGAGTAAATCGTGCTTCTAGAACTATAGAACTTCTTTGGTACCTATACATAATAAGAAAGTAATTGATAACACTAGGTGTTAGTGAAAAATTAAAATAACACGTTCATAGAATTACTTTTTGAAGTAGTAAACAGTAAAATTAAAATCTGCGAAAATTATGAAATATTGTTGAGGCTTTATTCTGTGAAATACACTCGATGGAAACACGATTTGAAAAAGTTGGCTCGATAGAATAAATTCACAAAGTTGCATATTTTTGTGTCATTTTATCTTCTTTTCCAGGTTTTATTCTTAAAATAAGTGATTTGATATTATGAGTCATTTACCAAAATGAAGTTCATAGATAACTTGAGGAATTATAACCGTTCGTTTTTTATTTATTACATCTATCAATTTTTAAAAATATAAAACGTGATTATTCGCGCCGCTTCGCTGCTATACCCGTCCCTTACCGTCGTACCGTCGAGAGAGCGAGAGGGAAGCGCTCGAAATACCTCCCCATAATAATAATTATTAGTTGCTAGCTTTAACATGCAATAATTGCCAAAGGATGATTATATAATTAAATGACCGATTATACTATAATCTGTTATTATTTACACATAATTTCTTATCGTTCATAGGTATGTACATGATTTATGATGAAATTATTAGGATTTGTCGTTAAAAGCAAACTACAAAGTTCGATTCAAAAAGTACTCGTGTCCACTAAAGTATTCGAATACTCGTGCCAGTATTCGAATATTTGTCCAAGTCTTCGACTCGAGTTCTAATTCGAATGTTTTTTTAACGAATACTTACCAAAATATTCGAATACCAAAAATAGCCAATCTTGAATTTCAGCAAATTGACATTGTCAAAACTTATGGGCTGCTTTTCCGTACTCAGAACAATAACTTTAGTTATTGTTCCGTCGCTTCACTCGAGTGCACCAAAGAAAGAGTAGAGTTTTTAAAGGGTAGTGAGTGTCTCAGAATAATATGCTTTAGTTATTATTCCATGGTGAGTGCCATTGTGATATTTAGGAGTAGGTATTTCTCAAAAAAGTGTACGGCCTAGTCAACTGGCAAACGCTCGACCGGTGACAGCGTCAAAATCGCTCATCAAATTTAACTTGCTTTAGTTATTGTTCTGAGCCTACATCTGAGGAAAAAAAAGTGTGCCTCGAAATAATAGGTATAAAAGTTTCTTAAGTTTTTATTTATGATCATACAAAATATATATATTTAAATATTTGAGAATGAAATTTATTAATCTTTTTAATGATGATGATTTATGAATAAATTAATTATAATATACTTTTTTAAAACAACGTTTTTTAAGCTTCATACAAAAACCAAATTGCCACCCTCGCCCCCTCGTGTGTTTAAGCTTCATAAAATACGTTAGGTCAGTTGTGGGTCAGTTTAATATTGTGCATTTTTGTGTTTTTCAGACCTTGATTAAATGTAGTTTCTGTATTTAAACGATTTTCCATGAGGTTTCATAATAAAAAATAAGATAGATAAATGCGAAAAAAAAAGAGTCGTAATGATTTAATATCTAGTTACTACTACTCTTTAGTTATGTTTTTATTTGTACTTCCACGTAATTTTTGAACGAATCCTTTAGTTTTTAACACAGACAACATTAGCTTCTTTCTAATTGGTTGTTGGTCTGACGTATCCTTCTTATGTTTAAGGGCCCAAGTCTGCTAATTTACGAATGGCATAATTGAATCGCAATTGTATCGCAATTGTATCGCATTGTAATTGTTTGACACATTTGGTATTCTTAAATGAGTAAGAGAATACCAAATGTGTCAAACAATTACAATGCGATCCAATTGCGATTCAATTATGCCATTCGTAAATTAGCAGACTTGGGCCCATGAGAAAATCAGTAAAAACGTGCTGTATCAGTGGGATTACTATTTTGAGACAGGACATTTTTAAAGCAATTTTTCACAATACGGTAAGTTTATACGTCTTACTTTAATACGTGTAGTACGAACATTTAATAAGCTTAATATCATTGCATTTTCATCTTATAACAAACCATTCACTTTTAGAACCCTTTCTAATTTAATTTATCTAAATAGTGAGCTATTTCGTAACGTTTTTTATGAATTTCGTTGCGTTACGAAAAAGTACAACGTGAGTGTATACTGTTACTGTTAATAATTTATCTAGTACTAGTGGATAGTGATTAAGTTAAAGTTTTAATTAAATATTGTCTAAAAAATTTAACTTTATGCTGTTTTTATAATAAAATGTTTGTTATACAGGATGTCCCAGAAATCAAAGTCAAGCCGAAAATGGGCAATAGGCCAAGTCGTGTCAGTTATTAGAATAATATGAAAAAAAATCTTGGTCATGTACAGTGCGACATAAAAGATTAGAAATTAAATGAGGGCGCTGTTGTCGTTAACATAGCAACCCTGATAGGTCGATCAAATTGGTCTTGATACTTGTTTTTATTTAATATTTTTATATAATTGGAAAACATCACATACACATTGCTCTGATATAAAGGAAGTAGCTAAGGCACTTATGTTATAGAAATCAGAAACAACGACGGTACCACAACACCCAGATCCAAGACAATATAAAAAGTTGGTTTTCTACATTAACCCAACCGGGAATCGAACCCGGGACCTCAGAGATGGCGACGCCAAGTCCGGGGTGCTCGCCTCTCAGATAAGGAGGTCGTTAAAATAATTAATTTGAGTAGTTTGTATGTAGTACTTAATGAAAACAGCCATTGTACATATAACTTATTTTTATTTCTTTTAGTCCAGAAGTTTCGCAAATGCTCGCGGCTTCCATCATAGCAAATAAGTTGCCTTAATTGAGCTATTAATTTGCATATTGTTGGTACTTCTTTTTTTACAGTTTAAAAAAAATCATTTTCTGACGGATTGCACACATATCAAAGTTATCGAGTTCCTTTGCAAGTCGACCCTTTCTGTGTTTAGCGGGAGTCGAAAATTTTCCTCCATTTTCGGAGCCTTGTTAAGCTATTCTCCGCACAGTACTTTCAGACACACCTAGAACAATAAAAACATATATGCATAAAAAATAACAAAACCAAGATTGTTCAGTCCTATGGACTGAGTTATAAACATAATTGGTAAAACTTTTGAATCGAGTCGCCTGAATCGAGGTGGGGGGGGGGGGGGGGTGAAGGTAAGGAGTAGGGGAGGAGTACCCCCCCATTTACCCCATCCTGCCGCAAACAAGTAGTTTTTAAGTTATGTTAATTTTCTTGTATTTTGAGGTTATGTATCATGGTAAAACTTTTGAATCGAGTCTCCTTAATTGGTGGGGGAAAGGGAGGGGAGGAGAGAGGAGTACCCCCCTTACCCCTCCTGCCGCAGACAAGTAATTTTTAGGTTATGTTTCTTTTTTAAAAATATGGAAATTTACAAAAACCTCATTTCTGGCGCTTTGCCGGCCACTCCCGCGGCACGCTCGCTTCGCTCGCTCGGCTCGCGCGTTTTGGTCAACATACTAACCTAACCTAATTAACTCTTTAGATTTTTTTCATGGCGGGGGGCTTCGCCCCCCAAGCCCCCTCGTAGGGAGGCTGCGCCCCCCCCGTCCCCACACATCGGCTCTGTTAATATGGTATTGTATTACCTAAAAACGTGTAATTTTTCGTGATTATAGCCGATTTTGGCAAAACTTTCAAGTGGTTTTTTAAATATTTCAACGCAACAGCGGCAGCTAAAATGTTAATGTACTCGCCACGGGCGAGACGTCTTGTAAGCGTATTAAGATACGCCTAGCGCCATCTAGCGTTGTATCGCGAAGTTGGCGCGCAGCAGGTGAAGGAACACGCGGCCGGCGAGGGAGTCAGTCTGTCTGCTAGCTACCGCGAGACGCCCACAAAATACGAGCCCTCGAAATAGCATATGTGTGCAGTGTGTGCAGTTACGGAGCTCGGACTACCAGCTCCCCCCTAACGCCTAACGAACCAGTGCCCCCTAGTGAATTGTTTAGTGTAGTGACTGTGCGCCAGGAACTCAACCTACCTCGCCGACCGTGGTCCGCTCGTCTCCAGGTTCCTGTGTATCCCTGTAAGTACTTCACTATCCATAACCTACCCAACCCACATCTTTTATTCCGTCGCTGTTACGGCGAACGCCCTTCGCCGTAACATTCTGGTCATTCGAACCGGTAATATTAAATACCGGCGACCTTCCCGTTAAACTGTTTCCCATTTCATCATAACTTGGTTTCACGTTCCATCAGCTCATTCAATTACAGTCCGCTAAAAATAATTATTTCCGCCCATAACTTAATTCCTGCCACCATTTCTAAATTCCTTTGTTCCCGTAACTTTACGATTTATATCTCGTGGCGAAACGGCCTGCCCCAATAAAAGTTTTTGTCGGTACTCAGAAAACAATTGTGTTAGTATAGCTGGCCAACGTACACTTAAATTATTTTATTTTTATTGTTGATTTTGTGTATGCATCCGATTGTCTGATCACAAATCGAAAGTGTGATGCAATGTTGTAATGTTGTTGTGATTTGAGCAAACTCGTGTAGGTACCTATACGATCGTTGTCTAATTAATGATACATTGTTCGGTAACTTAGTAGTTAAATTATTACGTTACGTATGGTATTATAACGAGAGATGGTTTCCCGTTTTATTTTTTAATGAATTTTTTATGTTCGTGTCGTGTTAAATCGGCTCAGATCTAATGCATGCTCACCACGCGTGCCAAGTAGCGTGCTTTATTTTTTCGCTCGTGTTAATTTTATATATTTTTTTGTTTTTAATTTTTGCCTTGGCAATCGGCTCATTCTTGTGCGTGCTCACCACACGAGCATAGTGCTTCTACACACGTTTGCCCACTTGTGGGACACAGACAGAGTGTCCCAATTTTCTTTTTTAATTAAGTTTTATTATTTGTTTATTTTTATTATTTTTTTTGCGACCGACTCATTCTGCGTGCTAGTGTCCGCTACAGGTCTGCCCGACTGTGAGCGCCTTGCCCAATAGTGGGCTACGGATGACGTGATCTTTTTTGTTGTTTTGTTTGTTTTTTGTTTTGCGGTCGGCTAATATTACGTACGCGCGTTCAATAAACACAGACATACACATACACATGCGTTTGCCCACCCGTGGGCCATATACAAGGCGTCCCAACTTAGTTTTGCTTTCTTTATTGTTGCGTTAATTTTAGCCCATTTGCCATTACCTTAGTAAACAAATACGTCCAGCCCAACTATAGAATATATACAGGGTGTTGTTCTTTTTACTGCCTTTATATTTGTTTAATTTTTTTTATCTTTTATTATTTTTTCTTTTGTCTCCTTTTATTCATCGCGATGCCGACCAAGTCACAAGCCGCGATATTTAGGGAGGCAGTTAAGGCCATACTTCAGCTCCTTGAGTTAGGGTCACAAATTATTGCTGGTGGCACCACACATTCCAAATTGGAGTTTAACGTGCGTTTCGCACAGATACAAGGCTTGAAAGACAGGATGGACGCAGTGTATTATAGCATTCTTGACGAGGAGGACCTGGACGAGAAGACCGAGAAGACATACACTGAGAACCACACAAAAGCCTCCGGAGCGTACCTGGGGATACGTATGGCTAGGGAGGAAATCTCAACCTCTTCCACGTCATCCCCAACCCATAGCGCTCAGCTCAGTTTCGGCGTCAATACGCCCACAGCCGTCCTCCCCAAGATAGCGCTGCCCAGGTTCAGCTCAAAAGTGGAGGACTGGCCTTCCTTCATTGCGCTGTTTAGGAGTCTGACTGACGACAATCCGACCCTGTCGGACGCAGTCAAGCTCCACTTCCTATTCTCAAGTCTCAGCGGTGAGGCATTAAGTATGGTATCCCACTTAAGGGTCACCAATGAGAATTTTGCCGTGGCCATGGACATCCTCACCAAGCGGTACGAGAACCGCCGGGTTCTCATTGATAGTTTTGTGGACATCATCCTGGGGCTGCCAAGCATCCATACGCGCTCGAACATCCGCACACTGTTCCTTACGCCGCTCATATCGGTTCAGTGTGCCCTCAACAATTTAGATCTGCCCATAGGAGACGACTACGTGTTTGTGTCAATAGTGGTGCGGAAGCTCAAGGGCGAGCTCCGCACGCTATTTGAACGCAGGCACGGGTCTAGTAACACCCTGCCCACGTTAAGGGACCTTATCTCCTACCTCGAGGAGCACGCGCGCTGTGTGGAGACAAAGTTCTCCAACATAGCCCAGCCGCAGCCCATTCACGCCCTGCCCGGCCCTTCTCGTAGCCGCGTGCCTCCTCAGTTGCCCCATCGCACTTATGCTCAGGTGGCTCAGCAACAGCCCGACCATTACCGTAGCCGCTCCTCAGCTCCATCGCCTCACCGCGCCTATGATCAGCCTACTCACCAACCGTTCCGCCCAGCGCAGCAAATGCGTCACCGCCCATCCACCTCCCCGGCTCGCAGTCAGCCCTTCCCCGTCTACTTGGCCTTCCAGCAAAGCTGCTCCTCATCATCGTCCTCGTCCTCTTCCTCACGCTCGACGTCCTACTGTCCCTATTGTGCCACTAGGGGACATACGCTCATGACGTGCAGATGGTACAATGCCCAGCCAACACAGGGCCGTTGGGACTTTGTACAGGCACGCGAGCGCTGCCAGCGTTGTCTCGGCCGTCACTACGAGAGCGAGTGCAGGTCAAGGGGGGCATGCAAGGACTGTGGGAGCTCGAACCACCATACGTCCCTCCATCGACCAGACGGCCCAACGCACTCAGCTCATTCGTCGTCTGTACATGTACCCCCACCACAGCTGACAGAGCACTCGAGGGAGCGTCCCAGACACAGCAGGCGGCACGAACGCGCACAGGCTAAACAGGTGCAACCCAGCTCTGCTCACAGAGCCAGCTCGCCCAGGTCCGGTTCGCCAGGTAGGCCCCGCATTAGGTACCAAACATTTCCCACGTACTAGGCCAGCCACCCGTGCCATTGGCTGACCAGCTTTACCACACACCAGCCCCGATCGACCTCTTATTGGGGTCGGACGTTCTTGGCCAGGTGTTGGACGGGACTAAGGTCTCGTTGGGCCCGGGCAAGCCCATAGTCTTCGGCACGATTTTCGACTTCGCGTTGATAGGGCCCATTGAGGACTTTGTATGCGCAGCCGGCGCAGCAGATTAACTCAGCTCACGTCGTTAGCTCACAACCAGGACATACGTCAGAGTCTGGAAAGGTTCTGGGAGTCTGAGGAGCCCCTCCCTCAATCTCACACTCAAAATGATCCCCTGGAGGAACAATGCGAGGAAATCTTCCGCTCTACCACTACACGCGATCCCTCAGGCAGATATACGGTCGCTCTGCCCTTTCTAAAGGACGCCCCTCAACTAGGTAAAACTCACCCTATCGCATTACGCAGATTCCTCAATATTGAGAAGAAGCTAATGGCGAACCCGTCTCTGCGTTCTAAATACGTCGACTTTATGGCCGAATACATCGACTTAGGGCACATGGCTCCCTGTCACCCAAATACAATCGCCCATAAACCTCACTTCTACATCCCTCACCATGGCGTATTTAAGTCAGGGTCAGACAAGCTGCGCATTGTTTTTGATGGTAGCTGCAAAATCTCCAATCTATTAAAAGACATCCAGAGGATGTTCAGAAATGTGCTGGTTGCCCCAGACCAGAGACGGTATCAGCTGATACTATGGCGGTCCTCACCAGATCACCCTCTGCTCACCTACGCCCTCAATACAGTCACGTACGGCTTAAGATCAAGCCCATACCATGCAATCCGCACTCTGCTTCAGCTAGCTGATGATGAAGGCCATCGCTACCCTGGAGCCGCTCAGGTTCTTCGCAAGTCTATCTTCGTTGATGA
Organism: Scoparia ambigualis; assembly: GCA_963921215.1. Taxonomy (NCBI): domain Eukaryota; kingdom Metazoa; phylum Arthropoda; class Insecta; order Lepidoptera; family Crambidae; genus Scoparia; species Scoparia ambigualis. Next base: position 21,810,573 of record OY992526.1, read on the forward strand.
CATCTTGTGTGGTCATGACACAGTTGAATCCGCCCAAGCACTCCAGGACGAGTTGATAAGTCTGCTAGACCTAGGCGGCTTTCAGCTCAGTAAGTGGACATCTAACTCGCCTAAGCTGCTCGAGAGATTCCCCGACAACCAATGCGACATGCCCAAGGACTTCGACATGAACCCAGAGTCCACGTCCATTAAGGTCTTGGGTATACAGTGGAGCCCTCAGTCAGACGAGTTCACCTACCGCATCTCTCTGCCCCCCATCACACATGTCACAAAGCGGTCTATTTTAAGCACCGTAGCCTCACTTTATGACCCAAACGGCTGGGTTTCTCCCGTTATCTTCCGCGCAAAGCTGCTGCTTCAGCAATCGTGGCTACTGAAGCTCGAATGGGATGAGCCCACTCCCTCTGAAGTGCAAACGGAGTGGCACCACATCTCAGAGGATCTGCCGCTGTTGTCTAGCATTCGCTTCCCTCGGCACGTTTGTGCAAACAAAGGCTCAGCTGCATACTCGCTTCACGGGTTTGCAGATGCCTCTGAAGCCGGGTTTGCCGCCGTTGTTTATCTCCATGAGCTCAATGCCTCTGGAGATACTTTGGTACACTTGATTGTCGCCAAGTCGCGAGTCGCACCAATCAAGAATCGCCTCACAATCCCCAAGTTAGAGTTGTCGGCCGCCACCCTACTCTCCCAGCTCATGATCCGTGTGTCGGTTCAGTTATCGGCCCATATCAGTATACAACAACACATATGTTGGTCAGACAGTACGATAGTCCTGGCCTGGCTCAATACACCGCCTCACCGTCTTCAACCCTTTGAAGCCAACAGGGTAGTCAAAATCAGCTCAGGCTCACCAGAATGTACCTGGCGACACGTACCTTCCGAGCTCAACCCGGCAGATTGCGCAAGCAGAGGGATGTCTGCGCAATCCCTGTCAGCCCACGACCTATGGTGGTCTCCCACGTGGCTTAGACAGCCTTGTGAGTCTTGGCCTGCGATGCCCTTAGCTCTGGGCCATCACGCCCTGCCCGGCCTTAAGCCCAAACACGTCCCGTCACTGGTCACAGTGCCCGGTCTTGACTTTGACCTGCTCACTCGGTTCAGTTCGCTAGACAAGCTCGTCGGAGTGACAGCTTGTCTAAAACGCTTTCTGCACAACTGCAGACACCACCCAGATTCGCGACGCTCAGGCCCCTTGTACGTCAGTGAACGAAGAGATGCCCTACTTTACTGGGTGCGCAGTGTTCAGCACAATGAGTTTGCGGAAGACATCCACCGCCTTCAAACTGGCAAAATCTGCTCCGTCAGACTCCAGCGGCTGTCACCTCTCATTAAAGATGAGCTCCTTAGAGTTGGTGGACGACTGTCCCATGCGTCTATCCGATATGACGCGCATCATCCTCTCATACTTCCCAGCTCTAGCCCACTTGTAGACCTCATCATTGACCACTACCACAAAATACACTGCCATCCTGTCGCTGACACCTTACACGCAATCCTACGCCAACAATTTTGGATATTGTCCGCGCGCCGTATTATTAGACACCGGAGTCTTTAAATGCATTAGATGCTTTCGATGCCGGGCCCAGCCGCAAGCGCCCTTCATGGCCGACCTGCCAGCCGATAGAGTTACGCCTCAGCCAGTATTTAGTCAAGTCACGACCAATTTTGCCGGCCCATTCCTCGTTAAATCTAGTACCCTACGTAATGTTAAACTCTTAAAAGCGTACTTTTGTATATTCGTGTGCCTCTCCACTAAGGCGGTTTATTTGGAACCGGTCTCGGACCTCAGCACGGAAGCGTTCCTCGCGGCGTTACAGCGTTTTATAGCACGCCGCGGTGCCCCGGTTCTCATCCGCTCGGACTGCGGTACAAATTATGTAGGCGCTAGGAATCAGCTCATTGAAGTACAAAACTTTCTTGCCTTGAATAATGACACGATTGCGCACAAGCTCGCTGGTCAGCACATTACTTGGTTGTTAAACGTCCCTAAGGGACCATGGTTCGGTGCGTTACATGAGATCAACGTAAAATCAACAAAGCAACTTTTATGTCGCGTAATTGGCGAACAGCACCTCACATTCGAGGAATTCTCTACACTTTTAGCACGAATCGAAGCTGTCCTTAACTCTAGACCTCTCTGCCCACTTTCGTCTGATCCTTCAGACTTTGAGCCGCTTACGGCCGGACATTTCCTTATAGGCCGCCCACTAACGGCCCTTCCCGAACTATCCGTGGAAGATAGGCCGATCTCCACACGTAGGCGATTCCAGATGGTACAGGCCCTTTCCCAGCGCTTCTGGACGCTGTGGACCCAGTCCTACCTCCACACACTCCAAACCCGCTCCAAATGGATGTCCCCATCCTCCCCTCCCCGAGTTGGCGAGCTCGTCCTCATCAAGGAGGACAACCTGCCTGCCCTTCAATGGAGACTGGGGCGCATTACTCGCACCCTGCCTGGGAAGGATGGCGTCGTGCGGGTGGTGGACCTGGACACCGCCAATGGACACCTCCGGAGGCCTGTGTTCAAGATTGCTAGGCTCCCTCTGGATGAGCCCACCCTGGGCCCCGGAGGATGTACTCGCCACGGGCGAGACGTCTTGTAAGCGTATTAAGATACGCCTAGCGCGATCTAGCGTTGTATCGCGAAGTTGGCGCGCAGCAGGTGAAGGAACGACGCGGCCGGCGAGTGAGTCAGTCTGTCTGCTAGCTACCGCGAGACGCCCACAAAATACGAGCTTTCGAAATAGCATATGTGTGCAGTGTGTGCAGTTACGGAGCTCGGACTACCAGCTCCCCCCTAACGCCTAACGAACCAGTGCCTCCTAGTGAATTGTTTAGTGTAGTGACTGTGCGCCAGGAACTCAACCTACCTCGCCGACCGTGGTCCGCTCGTCTCCAGGTTCCTGTGTATCCCTGTAAGTACTTCACTATCCATAACCTACCCAACCCACATCTTTTATTCCGTCGCTGTTACGGCGAACGCCCTTCGCCGTAACAGTTAATAAACCTTTATTTAAGAACCCCTAAGACCCCCCCCCACAGTGTTAGTTTCTTCAAATTCAGGCGACTCGATTCAAAAGCCAACCCACATAATTTACTATACTTACCACATTCTACCCCTTAACACTTGATAAAATGTCCCAATAAATTCAAAAGTTCAAGATTCTCGAGTCGAACTATAATAACCAACATTTTTGTTTGTAATATCATAACCCCAAAACTTTTAATAATATTTAAAAATACTGATTTTTTCACTGAATTTAGCCGATTGCACATAGGCATATTTTAGATAATTATACTTTCAACATCTTTTATAACTTACTTACCAGTATAATCTGCTGTACGTTGGTAAATATTGGTAAATATCCTCCAGATTACGTAACAAAGTTCCCTATTGAAATTCTGCCAAACTTCGCAAAAAAAACCTTATATATTATGTTACGAGAACTGCCACGGATGGTCATAATCATGTTATCAGTGTTTTAAATCCAGGAATGTAGAAATATCACTAAAACAACAATTTATATCGTAACCACGGACAGAGTTGAACAACCACTTGACATTAATGACAGATAATCAGTGTTGCCAAAAAATGAGTGAATTTAGTTCTGGATTATTTAATTTCTACTCTTTTATGTCGCACTATATGTACTTCTCAAATTATAAGGATTTATAAATAAATCCTAAAAATTTACACCCTGTGATGATCTTTTAAATCCTGTGACTAGAAATATTAACTTTTCGTCAGTTTTTTGTGTGTGATGTAACCATGAATAGCCCTTCTGTAAATTACAGTTAAAAGTTAAAACATATCTGCCTCAGTTTTAAATAAAAAATTAGATTTGTGCCCAACATTGATTCAAAATAATTACATCAACCAAAAACCGACTGTACTTTAAAAAAATCGTACTACACTGTTTTGGCAAGTAAATTAAAAAATGGCGCGTTTAGTCTGGATTTTAAAATGGTATGACACTTACTAACTGCTACTTCTTAATTGAGAAAAAAAATAAAATTCAACTGTTCGATTCCGTTAGTTATGATTTTTATTAAAACAGATTTACAAGGTTTTAGTAAGTATAACAAATGTTCGAACTGTTTGCAAGCTGCAATGCAAGCTGCAATATTATAAATGATCGCGTATAAGACGGGCGTATCTTTTCCACAATTTTATTTTAAACCGGTACTGCGATCGGTCTACCCGTATCAAAGTTGGATTTTCCACGTGCTATTCGTGCAAATTGTGAAGGTTCATGTAACCCACATGTAACCGTCCTTTTTAAATGTTGATTCATTGGAAAATATATTTTTTTTAAAGAATCGCGACAGATACCGGTTTAAAGTAAACATGTGGACGGGAATTTTGAATGGTTATGTTATTGGTTCAATCGAGCTGCCGGAGAACTTAAATGCCCAGGCTTATCGGACTTCTTACAGAATGAAGAATTTAAGAAATTAAGAATTTGCATGGGTGAACTCACCAGATACTCCAGCAGTCTCTCCCCTCTCATTGGTGTCTGAACTGCCTCAGATCACATGATGCGCGTTGGCGTCGCAACCGATGATGACATCTTGGTTTTCTCGGCCAATGCAGGTTACCAGTTCCCGCATCTCCTTTGATACTGGATCCGCCTTCTCGAAGGAGAGGTAAGCTGACGCTATAATTACCGTCCGCCTATCACCCTCTTCCCCCGTAAGGACCTTGACAACCGTCAGATCCCTGCAACAGAACTTCATTAGAGGCATTGCGTGTAGGTCATTTCTGACATAGACGCAAGTCCTCATGTCATTATTAGAACAGTTGTAGAATAATGTACCAGAAGTTCCACCTAAACCTTTAATCCCTATAAAGATAAGGTTCCTGGATCAAGGCAATATCGAATTTATTCATTGCAAGCTCGCGTGCCAAAAGGGCAGTTGCGGCCTTGCAATGATGTAAATTGCTTTGTACGTACCTTAGCTCTTTAAAGCAGCCTAGCGCCCGTCCTCTGAGCAGAGTTCGCCATCCGATGCCGTATGCACAGTCAACGGAGACGACCCTCCCAGAAGCAGCTTGTCCAGGGCAAGCTCCCCCAAATCAACTTCGGATCTAGGCGAGGAGATCCCCCCACACACCATTGGTGTGATCTCCTCCCCAACACCCTCGGCTACCGCTACCGGTGCGTCAATTCCCGGCTGCACCACCGCCTCTAAAGCGCTTTGGGAGCACTCACCTCCAGTCACTCCCACCACGCTCAAAACCCCGCTACTGCTTTGGGCATCGACATGCTCGTCCGTAGGCCTCTCCTCTAGAAGCTTAAAGACGCTCTTGTCGATGCCCGTATTAAGATAGTAGCCTTCCGCCTTGATAAATGATGCAGAGGCGCCTTCCATCAACACGATCCTGCGGACTGTCAGACCCTCGACCTTATTGTCGACGACCTTCCAGGATGGTACCTCTGCATCATCCTCAACACCCTACCAGCATCAAGGCGGCTGACGTTACGGGATTTCCAAGCCATTTTAACCGGCTTCGGAAGATCCTTCGCGTCAACCACCCTGAGCACGACGCCCTCCACGGTAAGACCGTCCTGTGCTCGGAGCCAGCTCGCCGAGCTACTCTCCTCACAAGTGAAGAGAATAGCACCCGACGAGATGCCTCCGATATTGACCACTGGCAGAGGGTCAGGCGCGGCCTCCAGCAGGTCCCAAATGGTCCCTTGGATCGCCACGTAGTGCACGCGCCTGCCCCCGAAGGAGTATGGCACGCCTGGGTCCTTTGCGGGACAGAAGTAACGCTGCCTGAGGCAGCCTTAAAAATAGGCAAATTTATTGCCCCCAAGATACAAGGGGCAGCCTGAGCCGGAAAGCCAAGGCCGGAGGGGTTCTCCGGCCTTGCCGGTACCCACCTGGGGTAAATTTGTTTTTAAATGTGCCATTATTTTTTAAAAACAGGAGTGACTATGTTGGGGTCGAGGTTGTCATCCCTCCTAGGATGGGATGGGAGAGGATTAGGAAATAAGGGAAAGAAAATGGTAAGGAAAGGAGTTGCTGTGGATGGGATCATAGGATTAAGGGTAAGGGAATGGCCCACCGTGCGGGATATCACTGGCAGGTTAGCTCCTCACACTCGGCTGCTGAACGTCGCAAGGTAAGTGGTAGGTGTGCGATGCTAGCTTAGTGACGACAGCATTATCCAGGACCGACGACCCACTTTAGAGTGGGTCCGCCGCCTGTCTGTACAGGTGGTCGACAGGACAGGACGGCGACGTAGACGTGTGTGAATAGGACTTGACGGCAGACGCTGTTAGCCCAACATCGCACACTTGAGCATACATCCAACCGCACTTAGGCCCCAAAAATGTGAAAGTAACCAAGTAGTGTTAAGGTGCAGTGTTGGTTTCAGTTTTCAATACAAAATTTCTAAAAGAATTAACATTAGTACAAAATAGATCTAAATTAACGAAGAACTTATTATAAACATTAGGCAATCGAGATATTGGTGATCGTTTACCTACCTTTGTTCGAGATTTTCTTACAGCAAATAGTTTAGGTTTGCGACAGGCTCACATACGCGGTCTGATAGGCACTTGATAACATATTTTATTCACAATATCAACACAATCGTACCTATTATGACAAAAGTTATACAACAACTTGCCTGTAAGTGTAGTCTTCTAGCTTTAAGATGAGGTAATTTATATTGTCGTAACAGTTCCGCGTAGGATAGTCGACTACGAAAACATTTGAAATGCATACAACGCAGGTATTTCTTTTGCACGCTTTCAAGGCGATCCGAATATTAACAGTAAAATGGATCCCATATGGAGGTGGCATATTCCAATTGTGTACGTATTAATGACTTATATAAATGCAAATATGTGGTTGGGCGTCTAAACTCCTTGCTAGATCGGTAAACAAAACCGTACATTTTGTTTGCCTTATTACAAATACTTTCCATATGAGTATCTAAAGTTAGTTTGGTATCTAAAGTAACACCGAGGTCTACTATATTTTGCACCCTGTCGAGTCTGATGCCGCACAAAGAATAATCAAAATTACTAATTATTTTTTTCTTACTAAAGCTTATGTTTTTACATTTGTCTACGCTGAGTTTAAGTTTATTACGGTTTTTTTTTGATGATTGATTTTACTTAAGGCTCTTTTAGGCAAACGTTTCCATGAACGGGTATTAGTATGGGTCATCGGTATTTCCCTATGGGGGACCAATAACGGAATAAGACGAAAATAACTTCTAGTTTCTTCTTCTTTACCGTGCGGTGACGGAGAAAGAATACCAATCGCCGCCCCTCTCTCCGTCCGGTGGGTGTCGTAAGAAGCGACTAACGGACTCTTTCGAGCGATGATCTGCTCCACTGATGGTAGGGCTTGACCCGTCTGGTTGGTGACCACCGTACGCATGGTGTAAAACCCGTCAAGTGACTGCTTGTCGGTCGCGTTTCGGGATCAGCCAGCGTATAACCAGAGCTCGAGAGGATGATGCTGCGATGTATTTGGTCTGTGGAGGCTTCCGTCAAACCAGTGCCAGGAGGACTTCGTTAACCTGCCGACCAGGGAGACCCGTAGAAACGGTTATCCCGCTGGCCGCCCGTGGCACAGTACAGGGGCCCAAGCGAGCCTAACCAGCTCGTGAGGCTGCCTCACCATGCCACGCATAATCTCGGAGTGGTCCGTCGTGCCGGTTGGTGACCGGAAGGTGGGGTCCCGGCGGCCATTCCCGGGGGGGTTCGGGGGCCCTTCCGTTCGGCAGGTTAATAATACTCGTCTGTGGGCAAATTCCTGGGGAAACAGGCCACCACACTTTGACCATTCGCATCGCGGCATCATTTTCTCGATTCACGCCTCTCTCTTTCCACTCCTAAAATGACAGCGCCTAACAACAAAACTGGTACTACAGCGGTGCACACCCCCACCAAAACCTTACCGTTTGAGGTGGAGTTCGCTAACATCCGCGGACTCCATGCAAACCTCAATGCCGTCCACCACCATCTTGAGACGGCACGGCCAGCAATGTTGTTCCTGACGGAGACGCAAATAATCCGCCCAGCTGACACCACCTACCTGAACTATCCCGGCTTTGTGCTTGAAGAATCCTTCAAAGCCAAAGCCGTAGTATATGCTTATTCGTTCGGGCGGATGTTTGCTGTCGCCGTCTGCGCTGTCTGGAGGACCCTTCCTTCTCCCTCCTAGTGGTACACGTCGACTTAGGCTCTCATTGCCGTGTCTACGTCTGCGTCTACCGATCCCATAACGGCGACATGGAGACAACTCGACTAATTGAACATCTTAGTCGGGTAGCAGATGATGCGCAGGAGCGGTTTCCATCGGCGGAACTGGTGTTTTTGGGGGACTTCAACGCCCACCATGAGTTGTGGTTAGGTTCCTCCAAAACAGACCATGCTGGTAGAACTGCCCACGCATTCGCTTTCACGCATGACCTGACGCAACTGGTGAACCAGCCCACCAGGATCCCAGACATAGTTGGCCATGCGCCCTCCTTACTCGACCTTCTGCTGACGAGTCGCCCAGCTGGATACCGGGTGGAGATTCGAGCTCCTTTAGGTTCCTCGGATCACTGCTTGATATCCAGCACAGTGCCCTTGGCATCGCGCCCGCCAACAGCGGTTTCGAAACGCCATATTTGGCACTACGCGTCGGCAGACTGGGACGGGATGCGGGAGTATTTTGCATCCGTCCCTTGGAGGCAGCGCTGCTTTAGTGGGAAGGACCCGACCGCTAGCGCCACTGCCGTTAATGATGAGATAGTATTAGGAATGGAATACTATATTCCACACTCCTATGTCATCAGCAAAGGCAGACGCAACCGCTGGTTCAATCGCGAGTGTGCCAGCGCTGTTGAGAGCAAACAGACGGCATACCGAGCTTGGATCAGAGGTAAAGCTCATGGGGCTCCCGAAACTCGCTCGCTAAAAGCAGCCTATAAAAATGCCACCAAGTCGTGTAAGAGGGCCTACATTAGAGCGGATGCCCAGCGCGTTGCACGAGTAGGCCAAGAACTCCTGACGCATCCTACGGGCAGCCGTAGCTACTGGCGTCTGGCCAAAGCCGTGCAATCCAACTTCTGCCAACCCTCGCTGCCACCACTGAGATGTCTTCACGGAACTTTAGCTCACAAGCCGCAGGAAAAGGTCGATCTCCTGGCCAAACTCTTTGCGGCTAACTCCCGGATCGATGACTGTGATGCACAGCCACCCTCAATTCCTCACTGTGGCCACACAATGTCTGATATTAAAATCAGGCAGTGTGATGTCCGTGCGGAAATGCAGTCAATCGATGTCCGGAAAGCTAACGGTCCTGATGGCATCCCAGCAATAGTTCTGAAAATGTGTGCAGCGGAGTTGTCCCCTGTGTTAACGCGTCTGTACCGTCTCTCGCTCTCTTCGGGTTGTGTGCCGGAATCTTGGAGAGAAGCTAATGTGCAACCGATACCTAAAAAAGGAGATCGGTCAGATCCGACTAATTACCGCCCTATAGCCGTAACTTCAGTGTTGTGTAAGATCCTAGAACGAATATTGAACAAACAGCTTATTCGATACCTAGAAGATCACTCCCTAATTCACGATCGTCAATATGGGTTTCGGCCAAAACGGTCAACGGGTGATCTTCTAGCGTACGTCACACATCTCTGGGGTGAGGCTATTGACAAGCGTGGCGAGTCACTGGCAGTTAGCCTTGACATAGCCAAGGCTTTTGATCGGGTCTGGCACAAAGCTCTTCTCTCCAAGCTCCCGGCATACGGTTTGCCCGCTCAGTTCTGTACCTGGATTGCCAGCTTCCTGCATGAGCGTAGAATCCGTGTCCTTTCGGATGGATGCGCTTCGCGGTTTATGTCAGTGAACGCTGGTGTTCCTCAAGGCTCCGTTCTATCCCCCACGCTGTTCCTTCTGCATATCAATGAATGACATGCTTCCTCTTGGAAACATTCATTGCTATGCAGATGATAGCACAGTGCATGGGGGATATAACGGGCACCCAACGGCTGGGCGGGTAGACACCGAAATGAAGCGAGCAAATCTTGTCATTGAGCTCGATCGGGTGTTGGACCTCATTTCTAAATGGGGCTCCGATAATCTGGTGGAGTTCAATGCCAAGAAAACACAGGTGTGCGCGTTCACAGCGAAAAAGTCGCCATTCCTTCCCCTTCCCTCTCTTCAGGGTACATCTCTAGGCCTGCAGAGCAGTATTAACATGCTCGGTATGGATATCCGCTGCGATCTGAACCAAAAGGACTACATCGAAACCGTGATTAAAAATGCCTCACGTAAACTCGGTGTCCTGAACAAGGTGCGGCGATTCTTCACGCCTGATCAGTTGTGTCTATTATACAAGACACAGGTGCGGTCTTGCGTGGAGTATTGCTCTCACCTTTGGGACGGCTCCGCAAAGTACCTTCTCGATGCCTTGGACAGATTGCAGCGCCGCGCTGTGCGCATTATCGGCAATGCAGAGGTCACTAAAACTCTCGAGCTTTTGCAATTGCGTAGAGATATTGCGTCACTCAGCGTCTTTTACCGTTTATACCATGGCGAGTGCTCTGAAGAACTCTTTGACCTCATCCCTCCTTCTCCCTTCCTTCATAGGAGTACGCGTGCTGCTCTCCGGAGTCACCAATTTACAGTCTCTAACATTCCATCACGCACAAAGAAATTTGGTGACTCGTTTCTTTGCCGCACTTCCAAAAGATGGAATAGTCTACCAGCACACGTATTCCCTCCTACCTATGACATAGGGTCCTTCAAACGAGGCGTGAAAAAGCACTTTGTAGGCCGGCAGAGTGAGGATGACTGATGCTACGTCTCTTACGCTGCACCAGTTGTCCTCGCGCCTGGACCTCATTTCCACTTAACATCAGGTGGAATGGGGTCATTTGCCGAGCTTGGTATAAAAAAAAAAAAAATTGGTGATTTCTTTCACAGAATGGAGGACAAATGGCGAAAAGGGTATTTAGGGATCAGTTTGGGAATTGGGCTAGTTTGAGGGGATAGGGATATAATTTAGGGAAATTTAGGGGAGAACGGAAATTTAGAATATTTAGTGCCAAGCATTTTTGAGTGGACTAGAAAGTCCTAAGTTTATGTATAATTTAAGTGGACTTAAGGTCTACTTCTAATGAATTGCGAGGCAAATAGAATTGAAGATAAAGAAGTGAAGAGGAAGAAAGAAACACAAATAGAGAGGAAAAAAAAATTGGATTAATTCTGATACTTATTTAGTTTATTAAGACTTTTAATTTAGTTGGTTTCATTTGGTTTTCTTAAGTTTAAGTTATTTTTTAAAAAAGTTGCTTGTAGGTTTTAATAAGTATCGATATTTAATTTTTAAATTTTAAAGATGTTTTTTGTAATTTTGGCTGTATTTCAGATAGTAGATTTAATTTAATTTTGATAAGTTAATTTTAAATTTAATTTTAAATTTGTATGTTGAAATTTTGTTATTCGTTTTGTTTAAGTTTTAGTTTTTTAATTATTTGAGATGTCTTTGCATTTTATAGGGTTGATTTTACGAATTTTAGTTAAAAGTTGTTAAGCTGATTTTAAAGTTTTAACTAATTTAATGTTATGAGAAAGATTTTGAGGCTAGATTTTCAGTTACCGTAATCTGTCTGGTTCTGCAGACGCAGAACCATCGATTTATACGGGGACACTCTCGGTTGTTTGTGGCATTGTGGGCAACATCCACCCTTGTGCCCATGCGCGAGTTATGTGCTGAGCAGTTATAGCACATAGGTTTGTCGTTTTTATTTTTATTTGGGCACTCAGTTATTCTGTGACCTGGGCTGGCGCAATGGGCACAGGATTTCTTCTCCGATTTGCATTTAGCCTTTGTGTGTCCATATTGCAGGCACTGGTGGCACTGCACAAAGCGGGAGAAGTCCTCAACGTGGACCCTACTGTGATCCACGTTGATCTTCCCGAGAGCGAGGATAACTTTGCGCATCTCGGGGGTCACCTCTACAACCGCATTGTACAGCACCGGGTTCTTGTTCAAGGTCAAGAAGCAGATGCGGGACAGCTCAACATCATTTTGTGTCACAAGGACCTCCACTAACTCGTCGCGGGCGACGTCCTTAGAGATTCCCTTAAGGATGAGTAGTGGTGGCCGTCGCTTCGCTTGTTTGGCAGTGAAGTTAGGGCTATCGTTATGACGGGCTATGGTCTCTTCGCACTGCTTCTTGGTCTCGAATTCGACCCTTAGTTTAGCATTTGGGATGGGGAGGATTTTTAAGGGAGCATATTTGTGCTTCCGGAAGGACATCTCCTTTTTCCAAAGGGATATCACCTCCGGAGGCTTGAAGGTGCAATCGAAAGAAGACACAATCATGGCGGGATAGGTTTCAGGGGTAGGGGGCAAGGATTTAGCGGTGATACTGGCATAGGTTGGGGTAGGGGTAGGGGTTGGAATTTTGGGAGCTATTTGGGCTTCGGACAGCGAGCTATGTGCTAACGGATTCTGCTGTTCGAGGTCTTCGAGACGTTCACCCTGCTTTAACAGCTCGTCAACCTTATGTGAGACTTCTCGTCGAACCTCTGCAGCCATCTCATTTTGTACGCTGAGGACCGCGTCCATACCGTTATCGAGCTTATCACTAAGCTCACGCATGCTTTGGTCGCTGGGTTGTTATTCAGGTAGGCATAGTGTAGGTAGCAAATCAAGGCAATTCTTGATCTCATTAGCGGCATCGACAATGAGCTCTTTATGAGCTTTAATGACGGACTTCCCCGCAGTCACCGCCCTCCTGATCTGGAAGCAGAGGTGGCCGACGACTTCCATTAAGGATGGGCGTCGCACTACGTTCTGGAGGCCCGTCACGAGACAATCTACGATCAGCGGACGACATTTTGTAGTTAGGTTAGGGTTAGGTTAGTTGGGGTGCAAATTTGGGAACCTCCTCGTGGTGCACCCTGGGGTAAGACCTCTCGGCCCACGTTCAGCGTGGGAAAAGGGGCTTTACGCGAATACCCTGGCACCCCTTCTGGGTGTCGAACAAAGTTGGTGGTGCTCCTTCTGGGCCCACAGCCTCCCCTTGCCCCTTCTGGGCCTGTGGGGGGTAAATTGGTGGCGCCCTTATAGGCGTCGTCCTTTGTTTTGTTCGGCGTCCCTTCTGGACGCTGTTTCGAAAGACGGCCGCCCCTTAAGGGTTCTCAGGTCGCACGGGTGAGGGCGTGGGCGGAGCTCATGGCGTCACGGGAAGCGTGAGGTGCGATCCTCCCCTGAAGAGGGTGACGGATCTAGCAACCCGTGGCGTCCGAGCCGCTGCCGCGCGGAGGTAGCAGAATGCGAGGGCGCGGGGGCGCTTGGATGACGTGGGAAGCATGCGATCCTCCCCTGAGTGGGTGAGAGATCTCGCTTTCCGTGGCGTCCGAGCCGCTGCCGCGCGGAGGTATCCGCATTCTTTGTGAGGGCGTGGGCGGAGCTCATGGCGTCACGGGAAGCGTGAGGTGCGATCCTTCCCTGAAGAGGGTGACGGATCTAGCAACCCGTGGCGTCCGAGCCGCTGCCGCGCGGAGGTAGCAGAATGCGAGGGCGCGGGGGCGCTTGGACGTCGTGGGAAGCATGCGATCCTCCCCTGAGTGGGTGAGAGATCTCGCTTTCCGTGGCGTCCGAGCCGCTGCCGCGCGGAGGTATCCGCATTCTTTGTGAGGGCGTGGGCTGAGCTCATGGCGTCATGGGAAGCGTGAGGTGCGATCCTCCCCTGAAAAGGGTGACGGATCTAGCAACCCGTGGCGTCTGAGCCGCTGCCGCGCACTCTTGATTAGGCTGAGTTGCGGGAGTTCGGGACCCCAGGCGTGCGATCGGCCCCTGGTACTCGGCTGAGGCTGTGATGCAGGTGGCCGTGACCCCCCGGCGTGCGTCCGGCCTCCTGCGACTCGGCAAAGACGTGAGGGAAACTCTCCCTCGCTCGGCCCTGAGGTCTCGTGAGGTAGAGAAATCGGGTCGAGCGATGCGGACGAGTTTGAGGGCGCGGCGAGCGATCGGACTATCCGGGCGCTCGCCGCCTCTCCAGCACAAGTGATGAGATAGAGTTCGACTTGATAGCTCAGGAGCTGTCGGGTCGAATCCCGTGAGGGTGACCTCAAGGGGTCTCGTTGCACAAGGGGTGCATTCGGTTCGGGGGTTCCCTTGAACCAATGGCCTAGAGAGTCGGGGCGGCAGAGTGCCTATGGCCGGTCCCGCCTCGACTTTCCCCCGGGTCTTGCTGGAGAGCAGTGGAGGTTTTAGTGGGTATGCCCCCCTCCTCTCGAACCCCCGCCGAGGCCGCAGGGCCTGGACGGGGGAGCGGGAGCTGGGGGGAGAGTCCCATGCGCGTGCGTAATGCATTTCCTCCACTCTAAAGAAAAAAAAAAAAAAAAAAAAAAGGGTTAGGTTAGTTACAAAAATTTTTTAAGTTGAATTTCTGAAAATTTTTGCTAAAAGTTTATTTTTATATGTTTTAGGTCGAATAAATGTTAATATGAAGTTTTAGAAGATTTTATTTTTTTTAAGTTTTAGGCCGAAAATTTTCTGTTTTTGCACTTTTTTGTTTTTGAACGAATTTTTAAAATTTTTGCGGAATATGTTATTATAATTCAAAAAAGTCTTATATTAGCGATTAGGTGGATTTCGGTACTTTCCTTGAAGGAAATTTAAGAGTTGCTTAGGTTAGTTTATTACGGTTGCAAAAGTTAGTAAATCGGTTCAAATCTTCTTGGAACTTATGATAGTCGCTGGGATGTTCGATAGTGCGGTATATTTGTAGGTCATCTATCTGTATATAGTAAAAATTTGCAATTTTTGAAGCAGTTGTCCAGATCGTTGATGAAGAGAACAAACAGCAAGGGCCAATTATTGATCCCTGTGGGACACCAGATGTTATCAAGACGGTTTCAGATTCATGACCATTAATCACTACTTTTTAGTTCGATTTGATATACATATAAGATTACCGATTAAGAGTACCTCGAATACCGTTGAAAGCAATTTTTTCTAATAAGATTATATGATCAACGCGGTCAAAAGCTTTCTTGAAGTCAGTATACACAGCGTCTATTTGTTTATTGGAGTCCACTTAGGCAAATAGCTCAGTCGTGTAAACGACGAGATTCGTGATGGTGTACCGTTTGGAGACAAATCCATGTTGTTGATGCAGTATATTCCTGTGCATATGCGAGTATAAGATGCTGTGTACAAGTCTCTCAAGAAGCTTCGCCATTGCAGATAGAATTGAGATAGGCCGATAGTTAGTCACATCTGCTCTCGAGCCCCCCTTATGGACTGGAGTAATCCTAGCCGCTTTCCATATCCTAGGACAGGTTCCCTATTTTAGACATTTGTTGTATATTATACGTAATGGTTTATAAATAGTCAATGCCGTTCTTTTAAGAAAAATCGGTGGTATATTATCAGTACCTGAGCCCTTAGCAACATCTAAAGATTTGAGTTCTCTTGTAATACTATTATCTGTCAATACAATATCGCTAATGATATTTTCAGTGCAAGTTCTTGAATCTAATTGTTCTATGTCTGTAATGTCATAGGAGTCTGATACTTCTGAGGGCTGAAAAACTGAATAAAAAAACTGCGAGAACATATTGCATATGTCATCGGGTTTGTCCGCTTTTAAATTTTCGAATTTAACACTATTAGGTATATTACTTTGATTTTTACGGTTATTAATATAAGTCCAAATATATTTTATGTTGTCTTTAATACTATTTTCAACCTTGTCAAGATACTTATTGTAACATTTCTTTGACTCCTTTTTAAACCTATCTCGGAACATAGAAAACGCTAAGTAATCTGCATGGTTCTTATATTTTTTCCATTTTACCCAATTTTCGAATTTAACACTATTAGGTATATTACTTTGATTTTTACGGTTATTAATATAAGTCCAAAAATATTTTATGTTGTCTTTAATACACTCGGCGTCAAAAAAATCGCACCTCTTAGAAAATCACTTTCAAATGTCATTTACTCTTGATATGCACATGCAGTCGCATTAATTATGATTTTATTTACAAGGTTACTTAATTAACTTAATAAAAAACATTACTTTTCATTATCAAATAAAACCTAATGCAACAAATAAAGTGTCACAAAAATTCGATGCAAATTTTGCTACCCGTGAGAGTTGCTAGTTGCGCTTCCTTTGTGGGTATAAAACGGTCAACACGGGTTCAATGTGGGTCATTCGCTATTCAACCGTTGAAGAGGACACACGCACAGATTTTGATGGATACCACAGCTGATAAAGCCGCTCAAGTGGTTGCACTACTGCAATCAGGGGTGCGGCAGTGTGATGTCGCCCGGCAACTGAACCTGAGCCGTTATTCCGTTCGAAGAGTGTACCAGCGCTTCATAGAGACCGGTGGCTATATCCGCAGACACGGTTCGGGTAGACGTCGCTGCACTTCGGAAAGAGACGACCGGTTCGTTGTGTCGAACTCTTTGAGAAATCGTTTCTCCAACGCTGTTGAGTTGCAACAGCAGCTCCAGGCAGTTCGCAGACGCACCGTAAGCGTATCTACGGTTAGAAGAAGATTGAAGGAGAAGAAGATAGCGGCCCACAGAGCTGCTACGGGTCCAAAATTGACTGCAGCGCATCGGCGAGCCCGCTTGCAGTTTGCTCGTGACCACGTCGATTGGACCCTTGAGCAGTGGAGAGCTGTTCTCTTCTCAGACGAGACGCGAGTGTGTCTTTTCTGCAACGACCGACGGAGAAGAGTATACCGGAGGCAGGGTGAACGTTTCGCCCAAGCCTGCATCCAGGAGACGGTGGAATATGGTGGCGGATCCTGCATGTTCTGGGGCGGTATGTCTGCTGCCGGCAAAACCGACCTTGTCTGCGTCTCCCGGACTGGAGGTGCTCGCGGACAAGGGTCGCTGACTGCTCGCCGCTATGTCACTGAGGTCCTGGAAGTGCATGTGGTCCCCTTTGCCGAATCTTTTGGCGAGGGGTTCACATTAATGCACGACAACGCTCGCGCTCACACTGCAGGCATCGTGAGCGACTTCTTGCAGAGGTCCCAAATCTCTGTGATGCAGTGGCCAGCGCGAAGTCCGGATCTGAATCCTATAGAGCACCTCTGGGACCATCTTAAACGTAAGGTTCGATCTCGGGATCCAGCTCCTTCGACTCTACAGGAGCTCCAAGACGCGGTGATTGAAGAATGGGGGCTTATCCCTCAAGAAGAGCTCCTGAAGTTGGTGAGGTCCATGAGGGACCGTATGGAAGCCGTGATCAGGGCAAGGGGGGGTAACACTAGATTTTAAGTTAATTTTAAGACACTTTTTGTACATTTTTCTTTGTAAATTATCTGTTGTTAATTAGGACTTAATTAAGGATTTTTATTATTTTATTAATTTTAATGTTGTTTGTATAATTATAATTAAACAGAAAGTTAAATTTAATTGTTTTTTGATACTCCTTTTTGTTACCTTTCTAATGATACCCAACACTATCCTCTACATAAGGTTTAAGAATTTTTAAAGATGATTTTTAAAAGGTGCGATTTTTTTGACGCCGAGTGTACTATTTTCAACCTTGTCAAGATACTTATTGTAACATTTCTTTGCCTCCTTTTTAAACCTATCTCGGAACATAGAAAACGCTAAGTAATCTGCATGGTTCTTATATTTTTTCCATTTTACCCATGCCGAGTTCTTGTTTTTGAAGATGTGTACGAGGGCTGACGAGAACCAAATTGGAAAATGTGTGTTTTTAATAATTTTAAACAGTATGTGTTTCCGGATTAAGCTATAGATTTTTCATAAAAAATATCTACACAGAGTTCTGCAGTTTTATTCTGAAATAGGTCATCCCAGTCAATTTTCAATAGATTTTCGTTAATAACCGATATGATTATGAAATCGGCATTCTTAAAACAATATCTTGTTTGTGGCTTTCGTGTTAATGGTTTGTTAACCACATCGAGTGATAGAGAGATTAAAACATAAAATGTAGGGTGGTATATATCTATCGGTACTAAAGAAATAATGGTAGTATATGATTTACTATTAGATAAATTAGTAATACACAAGTTGTTTGCGTCACAGCGCATTGGAAAACAGCCGTCGCTGCGCCGGAATAGAGTGCATATTAGAATGCACTAAGCCGTCGCGCGGCCATGTTGACGGCCGGCGCAGCGCAACAGTTAGTGACCTTTGAGATCTCAAGACGAAATCACGCGTCGCGCGCCCTTGAACTCAGCCTTCGTAATAAACCAATATTTTCCATAGCATATGTGTAAAGTTACGCCTAACGAACTGCCCTAGTGAATAGTTGCGTGTAGTGACTGTGCGCCAGGAAACCAACCTACATCACCGCCCTCAAGCCTCGCCGCCCGTGGTCAGCTCGCCCGCCGGTCCCTGTGACTCATCATCCCTGTAAGTACTTTCTTCCCTTATACCTTCTGCCTAACCTTTATTTCGCCGATGTTACTGCGAACGCCTTTCGCCGTAACATTTCTGGTCCTTCGAGCCGGAATACCTCTAAATTTCATGGTCTTTCGACCATAATCGGCCCCGAACCAGCCCTTAACTTTGATTAATTAATTACAGTCCACTAATATATAATTGTTTCCGCCCATAATCTAATTTGTGCCATCATTTCGAATTTCATTTGTTCACATAACTTTACACCTGCCCCAATAAAAATTTGGTGAGGTAGTTATAATTTGTTTGTGGTAGGACTGCGACCACACGACATCCGAGTTACCTTGACGCAATTATTTCTGCATGTTGTTGATGTTGATTTTATGGTGTCATACAATGTTTTTGTGATTTGAGCGAGCTAGTGTACTAATTGTGTAATACTTGTACCTACCTATAAGATCGTTGTCTAATGATACATTAAGTTTAATAGTTAAATTATTGCGTTACGTTTGCGTTTTACGTTTATCGGTTGCACATATAACTTTGGTTACGTATAACCATAGACAAATAAGATATCGTCCTTGGTATAACACACCCGCGTCTAGACGACGATATTGTTGTTTTTCCCGTTTTATTTTTTAAGGAATTTTTTATGTTCTTGTCGTGTTAAATCGGCTCAGATCTCGTGCATGCTCACCACGCGTGTCAAGTAGCGTGCTTTATTTTTCGCTAGTATTAATTTTATATTTTTTTTGGTTTTAATTTTTGCCTTGGCAATCGGCTCATTCTTGTGCGTGCTCACCACAAGAGCACAGTACTTCTACACACGTTCACACGTTTGCCCACTTGTGGGACACAGACAGAGTGTCCCAACCTTTTAGTTAAGTTTTTATTATTAGTTTATTTTTATTTTTTTTTGTTTGCGACTGACTCATTCTTCGCGCCAGTGTCGGCAACAGGTCTGCCCGATTGTGAGCGCCTTGCCCAACAGTGGGCTACGGATAACGTGATTCTTTTTTGTTTTTGTTGTTTTGTTTGCCTTTTGCTTTGCGGTCGGCTAATGTTACGTACGCGCGTTCAATAAGCATACATACATATACACAGACATACCTACACATACACGCGTTTGCCCACCCGTAGGCCATATACAAAGGTGCCCCAACTTAGTTTTGCTTTCTTTGTTGTTGCGTTAATTTTAGCCCATTTGCCCTTACCTTAGTAAACACATACGTCCAGCCAACTATAGAATATATACAGGGTGTTGTTCTTTTTACTGCCTTTATATTTGTTTAATTTTTTTTATCTTTTATTATTTTTTCTTTTGTCTCCTTTTATTCATCGCGATGCCGACCAAGTCACAAGCCGCGATATTTAGGGAGGCCGCCAAAGCTTTACACCAGCTCCTAGAGATGGGATCACTGATAATTGCTGGCGACACCAAACATTCCATAACGGAATTTAACGTGCGTTTCGCACAGATACAGGGCATAAAGGAGAAGCTGGACTCAGTGTACTACAACATTCTCGACGAAGAGAACCTAGACGAGGGGGTTGAGAGGACATACACTGAGAACCACACAAAAGCCTCCGGAGCATACCTGGGGATACTTGTGGCGAGGGAGGAAATATCACCCTCTTCCACGTCGTCCCCAACCCATAGTGCTCAGCCCAGTTTCGGCGTCAATACGCCCACAGCCGTCCTCCCCAAGATAGCGCTGCCCAGGTTCAGCTCAAAAGTGGAGGACTGGCCTTCCTTCATTGCGCTGTTTAGGAGTTTGACTGACGACATGGCGACCCTGTCGGACGCAGTCAAGCTCCACTACCTGTTCTCAAGTCTCAGCGGTGAGGCATTAAGTATGGTGTCCCACTTAAAGGTCACCAATGAAAATTTTGCCGTGGCCATGGACATCCTCAACAAGCTCGTCGGAGAGTCTGGAAAGGTTCTGGGAGTCTGAGGAGCCCCTCCCTCAATCTCACACTCATAATGATCCCCTGGAGGAACAATGCGAGGAAATCTTCCGCTCTACCACTACACGCGATCCCTCAGGCAGATATACGGTCGCTCTGCCCTTTCTAAAGGACGCCCCTCAACTAGGTAAAACTCACCCTATCGCATTACGCAGATTCCTCAATATTGATATTGAGAAGAAGCTAATGGCGAACCCGTCTCTGCGTTCTAAATACGTCGACTTTATGGCCGAATACATCGACTTAGGGCACATGGCTCCCTGTCACCCAAATACATTCGCCCATAAACCTCACTTCTACATCCCTCACCATGGCGTATTTAAGTCAGGGTCGGACAAGCTGCGCATTGTTTTTGATGGTAGCTGCAAAAGCTCCAATGGTGTCAGCATAAATGAATGCCTACACACAGGCCCCGCCCTTCAACAGGACATTGTGGACATCATCATGTCCTTCAGAACGCATCCAGTCGTTTTCAGCACTGACATCCAGAGGATGTTCAGAAATGTGCTGGTTGCCCCAGACCAGAGACGGTATCAGCTGATACTATGGCGGTCCTCACCAGATCACCCTCTGCTCACCTACGCCCTCAATACAGTCACCTACGGCTTAAGATCAAGCCCATACCATGCAATCCGCACTCTGCTTCAGCTGGCTGATGATGAAGGCCATCGCTACCCTGGAGCCGCTCAGGTTCTTCGCAAGTCTATCTTCGTTGATGACATCTTGTGTGGTCATGACACAGTTGAATCCGCCCAAGCACTTCAGGACGAGTTGATAAGTCTGCTAGATCTAGGCGGCTTTCAGCTCAGTAAGTGGACATCAAACTCGCCTAAGCTGCTCGAGAGATTCCCCGACAACCAATGCGACATGCCCAAGGACTTCGACATGAACCCAGAGTCCACGTCCATTAAGGTCCTGGGTATCCAGTGGAGCCCTCAGTCAGACGAGTTCACCTACCGCATCTCTCTGCCCCCCATCACACATGTCACAAAGCGGTCTATTTTAAGCACCGTAGCCTCACTTTATGACCCAAACGGCTGGGTTTCTCCCGTTATCTTCCGCGCAAAGCTGCTGCTTCAGCAATTGTGGCTACTGAAGCTGGAATGGGATGAGCCCACTCCCTCTGAAGTACAAACGGAGTGGCACCACATCTCAGAGGATCTGCCGCTGTTGTCTAGCATTCGCCTCCCTCGGCACATTTGTGCAAGCAAAGGCTCAGCTGCATACTCGCTTCACGGGTTTGCAGATGCCTCTGAAGCCGGGTTTGCCGCCGTTGTTTACCTCCATGAGCTCGATGCCTCCGGAGATACTTTAGTACACTTGATTGTCGCCAAGTCGCGAGTCGCACCAATCAAGAATCGCCTCACAATCCCCAAGTTAGAGTTGTCGGCCGCCACCCTACTCTCCCAGCTCATGATCCGTGTGTCGGTTCAGTTATCGGCCCATATCAGTATACAACAACATATATGTTGGTCAGACAGTACGATAGTCCTGGCCTGGCTCAATACACCGCCTCACCGTCTTGAACCCTTTGAAGCCAACAGGGTAGTCAAAATCAGCTCAGGCTCACCAGAATGTACCTGGCGACACGTACCTTCCGAGCTCAACCCGGCAGATTGCGCAAGCAGAGGGATGTCTGCGCAATCCCTGTCAGCCCACGACCTATGGTGGTCTCCCACGTGGCTTGGACAGCCTTCTGAGTCTTGGCCTGCGATGCCCTTAGCTCTGGGCCATCACGCCCTGCCCGGCCTTAAGCCCAAACACGTCCCGTCACTGGTCACAGTGCCCGGTCTTGACTTTGACCTGCTCACTCGGTTCAGTTCACTAGACAAGCTCGTCGGAGTGACAGCTTGTCTAAAACGCTTTCTGCACAACTGCAGACACCACCCAGATTCGCGACGCTCAGGCCCCTTGTACGTCAGTGAACGAAGAGAGGCCCTACTTTACTGGGTGCGCAGTGTCCAGCACAATGAGTTTGCGGAGGACATCCACCGCCTTCAAACTGGCAAAATCTGCTCCGTCAGACTCCAGCGGCTGTCACCTCTCATTAAAGATGAGCTCCTTAGAGTTGGTGGACGACTGTCCCATGCGTCTATCCGATATGACGCGCAGCATCCGCTCATACTTCCCAGCTCTAGCCCACTTGTAGAACTTATCATTGACCACTACCACAAAATACACTGCCATCCTGGCGCTGACACTTTACACGCTATCCTACGCCAACAATTCTGGATATTGTCCGCGCGCCGCATTATTAGACACCGAGTTTTTAAATGCATTAGATGCTTTCGATGCCGGGCCCAGCCGCAAGCGCCCTTCATGGCCGACCTGCCAGCCGATAGAGTTACGCCTCAGCCAGTATTTAGTCAAGTCACGACCGATTTTGCCGGACCATTCCTCGTTAAATCTAGTACCCTACGTAATGTTAAACTCTTAAAAGCGTACTTTTGTATATTCCTGTGCCTCTCAACTAAGGCGGTTCATTTGGAACCGGTCTCGGACCTCAGCACGGAAGCGTTCCTCGCGGCATTACAGCGTTTTATAGCACGCCGCGGTGCCCCGGTTCTCATCCGCTCGGACTGCGGTACAAATTATGTAGGCGCTAAAAATCAGCTCATCGAAGTACAAAACTTTCTTGGCGTAAACAATGACACGATTGCGCACAAGCTCGCTGGTCAGCACATTACTTGGTTGTTGAACGTCCCTAAGGGACCATGGTTCGGTGCGTTACATGAGATCAACGTAAAATCAACAAAGCAACTTTTATATCGCGTAATTGGCGAACAACACCTCACATTCGAGGAATTCTCCACACTTTTAGCTCGAATTGAAGCGGTCCTCAACTCAAGACCTCTCTGCCCACTTTCGTCTGATCCTTCAGACTTTGAGCCGCTTACAGCCGGACATTTCCTTATAGGCCGCCCACTAACGGCCCTTCCCGAACTATCCGTGGAAGATAGGCCGATCTCCACACGTAGGCGATTCCAGATGGTACAGGCCCTTTCCCAGCGCTTCTGGACGCTGTGGACAGCGGCAGTCCTACCTGCATACCCTTCAAACCCGCTCCAAATGGTTGTCCCCATCCTCCCCTCCCCGAGTCGGCGAGCTCGTCCTCATCAAGGAGGACAACCTGCCTGCCCTTCAATGGAGACTGGGGCGCATTACTCGCACCCTGCCTGGGAAGGATGGCGTCGTGCGGGTGGTGGACCTGGACACCGCCAATGGACACCTCCGGAGGCCTGTGTTCAAGATTGCCAGGCTCCCTCTGGATGAGACCACCCCTGGGCCCCGGGAAGATGTTTGCGCCACAGCGCAACGGAAAACAGCCGTCGCTGCGCCGGAATAGAGTGCATATTAGAATGCACTAAGCCGTCGCGCGGCCATGTTGACGGCCGGCGCAGCGCAACAGTTAGTGACCTTTGAGATCTCAAGACGAAATCACGCGTCGCGCGCCCTTGAACTCAGCCTTCGTAATAAACCAATACCACTCATAGCATATGTGTAAAGTTACGCCTAACGAACTGCCCTAGTGAATAGTTGCGTGTAGTGACTGTGCGCCAGGAAACCAACCTACATCGCCGCCCTCAAGCCTCGCCGCCCGTGACTGACGGTTGCGATCGCTGCGGTAAACAATGTATCGGCAGTCTATGAACTCATTATTTAAAATGTCGGCATGCAACCACGTCTCGATTTGATCGGTTGTCGGTTTTTCAGTGTTCCTTTTATATTTTAAAAATCTTTTGCAGTATGTCATAGTTTTAATTAATTCTTTTAATTTTTCAAATTCTTCAAATTGGGTAAGTAAAGTGATTTTATTTGTGTTTTGTTCTTCTATATTTAAATTAACACTAATGCTTTCTTTCTTTTCCAGGTCCATCGACGTGTCCTCAACTTCATGCATCTCTATTTCATCGTGCTTTAACCAATCTGGGCCTTGCCACCAGAGTGTACATTCCTTTAAGTGAGTGCCATTCCACGAGATGCAATATCAGCGGGATTGTCCTGTGATTTGATATGAAACCATTTGTGACTGATATTGTCAAGAATTGTTACCACACGATTTCTTACAAATGTTTTCCATCTTCCAGGGTCGCCACGAAGCCATGACAAAACTATTGTGGAGTCTGTCCAAGCCAAAATTTGTGTTGTAGGAATTCGTGTTGCTTCACTAATCTGCTTTAAAAGCTTTGACAACAAAGCCGCTCCACATAGTCAAAGTCAAAGTCAAAGTCAAATTATTTATTCAATGTAAACCTTTACAGGCACTTATTGACGTCAATAAAAATAATAATAAAAAAAAACAGTTAACTAACTTATAGTTAAGACTTAACAACTAATCTAACGAGCTATAGTCTGTGCCAGACAAAATGCGCATCGCTACCCCCAGTACCACTGCACGCCGAAACAGAATCGCGTCGAACCGATATCTATATATCATAACTCCAGCCTTGACAATGATACTGGTTTAATAGATGCAACGCGAGATCTGGCAGCAACTAATCCAATTTTATATTGCCCATCTTCCATCTGGACTCTGAGGTAAGCTACCGCACCATAGGCCTTAGAAGATGCATCTCAAAAACCATGTTTAGTTGCATAAGGTAAAGTATCACTTGAAGTGTTTAACCATCTATTTACTTTAATTCTGTGTAAATATTGTAATTTTTTTCTAATCTCTAACCACTTTTCTTTCATTTCAGGGTCCAGCGTCTCATCCCAGGTAACTCCCTTTAGCCATAATTTTTGCAAGATTAGTTTTGCTGGGAGCACTGCAGGTGTCATCTATCCTAGTGGATCAAATGCATGTTGAATTTCAGCTAAAATACCTCTTTTAGTGGTACTTTTAGATGCCGAAGGTAAAGTGGTACAATAACGCAATTTATGTTCGTCGAGATTCCAGGATAAACCTAGGGTTCTAACTATTATAACCCACATCGATATTAACCTTTACATTCTGTTTTGTATCGTTAGGACTCAACTCTTTTCTGAACCGAAGACTGTTTAACGACAATTTTTGAAGAGAAAAACTGCCCCTCTGTAAGATAGCTGATATGTGTTTGGCTGCTTCTATTGCCTTAATTTCAGTGTCTTGTGACGACATCAAATCATCCATGAAAAAGTCCCTCTTAGGGTGGATTCGACCAAACTGGAATAAGGTCTTATACCTAGATTAAACGCCGAATTTGTATAGACTAATCTCGGAGTAAGTCTTATTCCAGTTTGGTCGAATCCACCCTTAATTGTTTCAGCTGCTTCCGGATGTTCAATACTTCTTCTGCCACCTGTTGAAGAGTTCTCACTGCAAGATAGGGAGCAGAAGCTGTTCCAAAAGTTTATCTAAGCAATCGATAGTCCTTGATTGGTGAATTTGTGTCATCGCGCCATAAAACACGTTGATAATCAGCGTCCTTTTTAGTCACTAAAACTTGTTTAAGTACATTTTTTTGATGTCCGCGATAAAACCAATTTTATGTAGTCGCCATCTCATAAGCAAAGATCGTAAATCTTCTTGAAGTTGAGGGCCGATCATTAAGTCATCGTTCAGTGAAATATTGTAAGCGTCAGATGAGGAAGCATTAAATACCACCCTCGTTTTAGTGGTTTCACGTGATTCTTTAAGAACCGCGTGATGAGGAAGGTAAACACATAGATTTTGTTTTTCATTTTCAGGTACTTCCTTCAGAAAACCTAATATTATATATTCCTTTATAGCTTTATTGTATTCGATTCTCAAGTTGTTATTCCTCATTAATCGTTTTTCTAGTTGTAATAGCCTTTTTTCTGCTATCTTTCTTGTGTTTCCTTCTGTGCTTCTAGGTGGTTCATTCTTAAATGGTAATTTCACTAAATATCTACCTTCTGTATTTCTTTCAGTAGTGTTTTCGTATAGTTTCTAGCATATCTCTTCTTTGTTGGTAAGTTTGTTCTTACTATGACTATCGAGTTCCCATAATTTGTACAATAAGTCATCGTATTCTACTGTATGATGCATGACCAATTGTGATTCGTTTGACATATGGCTTTGTACTTCACCGAAGAGAATCCATCCAAAACTAGTTTCTTGTGCACATAGCGCTCCTGCAGAACCTCTCATAAGGTTGTCTTTTAATATTTGAGCGTACACTTCTACACCTAGGAGCATGTCAACTCTTCCTGGTTGATTAAAACTTGGGTCTGCCAGAAAAAGCTTGTTTAATTGTGGCCAGTTGTGTGTTAAATCGACTATGTTCATGGCTGGCAATTTAGTGGTGAGACGAGTAGGCATAACATATGCATTCACGGTAAGTTGGAACTTGTCATCGTATCTGGACAGAAGTTGTAATTGGACAACTTGATTAACTTCTGTTCAATCCAACTCCAGTGATGGTTCCCCGTACAGCAGTTTTCTTAACGTTTATAGCCTTTTATATCTTCTACGGGGATCAATGCTGTCGCGAGTAATGCTGTGGACTTCTTAGTAACCATATTTGTTGATATTGCAACGGCTGATTTGTTGAGTTCGATGTCTTCTTCACTTCCTTCGATGAGTTGACTATGATGAGTTTGTAGACTGTCTGGTTGTTTAGCAGACTTCAACTGGTGTAGTAACGAGTGGTGACGTCTATTGCATACCTTACATGACACTCGCAGTCGGCATCTAATAGCCGAATGACCAGGACTCAGACAGTTGTAGCACAAATTCTTCTCTCGTACAAACTCGCTTCTCTCAATAGGACTTAGTTTTGTGAATTTCTTACAATGGCAAAGTGTGTGACCATCATTACACATCGTGCACGTTTTCATAGTAGGTGAAGGTGCAGAAATATGGAATGATCTCTCTTTATTTGGTCTGATATCTCTAGTTCCAGATGTCGGCGTAATAAGCTCCAGTGTGCGAAATTTAGCCTCTAAGAAATTCTTCAGTTATATCCAGGTAGGTAAGTTGTCAGAATCAGGGTTGTACACAAAGTCTTCCCAAGCTTTATGTGTGTCAACATCAAGTCTTTGAATAACAATGTGAATTATCATTGGATCCCATGAATCTGTTGCTACTTGTAAGTTATTTAAGCTATTGAGGCATTCTGTTGTTGTATCCAGCAAGTTCTTTATCTGATTCGCTGTTGGAGCTGTTATCCTTCTTTGTCCAAATAATCTTTTTAATAGAGAATTTACTATCAAGCGTAACTTTTATGTGTCTAAGTAAGGCTTCTGCTTCTCCAGCGACACTCGACTTTAAATAGTGCAATTTTTGTACCCTTGTTAATGTGGTGTTGTAATGTACAAGCGAAGTGAACAGATCATTGCACGCTGGCCATTCTTCATACTGTCCAGTAAATATTGGAAGATGTATGTTAGGTAGCTTAATTGACGACAAAGTTGCTTGTTCCAGCGATTGACTTGAAAAATTAGCAGAATCTCTTTTCATCAAAATATCTTTCAAATCACCCGTTAAATTCAGAAATAACTCTTCAATTTTTAAAGTAATCTTCGTTAGCGAAATATAATAATTCGTTGCGTTTTTCTTTCGGAGTGCATTTAACGAGTTCTTGATGATAAGATTTAAACACTTGCCAATCCTCTTCAACTGATTTGAGTCTAATTTCAATATTTCCTTAAGTCGATGCTTGGGACAATTCTTAAGATTTATCTGTGTTTGCTGAAGTATAGAAGCATTTTCTTCCAATAAACTCTATATATTTTCAGCACTTAAAGTCATTTTGTAAATTAATTCAGTCCAAAAAAATGAAATTAAAATAATATTTTTTTCAATGAACTCAGTGTATCACTATCTTAATGACAATTCGCACGCTTATCTCTGGAATGCGGTCCTCTATTGTTCACTCACTGTTGGTCGTCCACAGGTATGGTTCACTTTAATCCGGCTCGATTATGACCATTACGTTGTATTGATTAAGGTTAACTATACTTTGTTTATCGGGTCAAAAATGAAATACGTATTTGCCTGTTTATTTCGAGCTAGCTGCTACAATCCTTTCATGCCATTTATAAAGGCGTTTAGCGTATTAGCGATCTCGGGTGAAAACAAAACAATTAGGTACAATTTTAACTTAAGTGGGGTTTAAAAAAACTTTAGGTCAAAAAGAAAATCGTGGGGTTAAAAAAAAACCGTCTACGCCTGCTAATCCGCTAGGCGGTGTCCGCTCGCCTTACAGTTGCGGATTTGCGGCTGGAATCCCGACTAAACGGGCCTCGCGTCCAGGCTTTAGAAACAGCTCTGAATCCTGGTGGCGAGGCGGGCTTCTCAAAGCACGCGCTGTGATAAAGTTTTTTTCGCACGTCGAGCTCTGGCTGCAAAGCGGCGGCAGGAACTTGTGATGTGCGCACGGATTCCTCAGTAAAATGATTCTCTCCGCGCCAACAACCTCCAAAAGAATGCCTCTATTTCGACGGTGTCCTTTTCCGGAAGTCCTAAAAGTGGACGGCCGTCCTAGGATTTTTACCCAAACATGTGGAAATTATTTAACATTCTGTTCTATGACACTTGAAAGTACTAAAACGTCAAATATGACGTTTTTCACAACTCGTCCTGAAACTAAAAGAATCTGTCAACAATCAAACCGAAATGCGTTTTTTTAATATTGAAATTAAATTAACTGGAATAATTACCCTGTCTAAATATTAGGGAGTATTAGTTTCCTCTCTAGCAACCCCTACGGGCAGAGACAATATCCAGATAAAAAATATTTGTCACAGTTGAATGTTTTAGTTAAAAGTCTTTATAGAAAAAATAGTTCCATTTCCAGATTTGTTCGAATTCAATTTAATTACCGAAAATAAATATTATAAATATTAATTTATTAAGTGGTTTATAATCCGAACTGTGTCGGCCACTATTTAAAATTGAAGTGATATATTTAAATATTTTTTATAGCAATTTCGCCCCGCCTCTATGTGTCTATGGGCTGTCAGAAATTGTCTCCGACAAAATAGGTCAATTCAAAAGGTAAACAACATTGCTAGGATTTTAATCTTAATCTTTCAAAATCTAATGAAAAGTCTTTCCAAAACTTTTTTAGAAAGGTGTATTAATTGAAAACGCAAGAAAAGGTTGTCTAGTTTTGCGTCAGCCAAAGCTACATGTCTTTAATTTGAAGCAATAATGGATTCAATTCAAACCAACTACAATGATTAATGTTTTTGGAAACCCGATAACTTACCAACAATCATTTCAGGTAACTATTGTTTAATTATTGCGAACCTGCTTGTAGATTAGCAAAGGCAGACAGGGACCAGAATTTACAACGTAACAACGTAGTCACCCTCCCCCAGCGGAGTCGCTGGGTAGTCATCAGCAAT